>JAYESA010000010.1:3302969-4502969 GCA_036927795.1 Iris macrosiphon
CATATATGTATTATATATATATATTAGCCTATATTATAGCTAGATATATATGTTTATGCATAGTTAGTTAGCTAGAGGGGTAATAGGGTTGAGTTTAGAGAGGTATCTCAATACCTTGAGATACCAAGGTATCTCAATACCTTAAGATATCCAAGGTATTGAGTTTCGAGCGGAGTTTTTGAGCAATTGCCTAGGTTTGAGTTTAGAGATAGATTTTTATGTATATGTGTATATATTTACGCGTGCTAGCATAGGTTTTAGCGGGTATAGGCGGGACGTATAGCGTAGGGTGATGTATCAGATACAGAGGGTATCCCGGTATCTCAAGGAGGCGAGTTTGAGGGTTTATTAGCCTAATAACCTAGTTTTGGCCTAGAATTTCAGGAGCACCCTAGTTTGACCTAGACTTGACCGTAGTTGCTCGATTGACCGCCAAAGTCAACTTTTGACCTAGTTTTGACCCAGAGTTGACTTTTTGATCCAGATTTCACCGGTTTGACCCGTTTGACCTAGAACGACCCTAGAAGCCTATTTTTAGTTATTTTATATCTGTTTAACTCATTAGAATCCTGTTTAACCTTACTTTTCATAATAGGTCCTTGCGATACCAGTTCGGATCGCAGTTGCTCAGGACGTCAGGCGAGTACATTCTCTGATAGTTTTTATTATCTGATGAGTATTATGATTCAGCTTCTAGTATAGTATCATCTGATTATTATGGCACAACACAGGACACTGACTAGTATTTCTGGATTCATTTACTTGCGACACGTATTTTTTATGTTTCTGGCCTCTATTCTGGAATCACTACAGGCATCACTACATGCATCACTCATGTTTCTGGCTGGACTCATACTTGATTTATGTGTCGGGTCTTGGATTCACTTATATTAGTCGGGGCGGAGAAATACTCGAGTAGACATGTAAACATTTCCATCTGGAATCATCAGGAATCACTCCCTCTGGTCTAATCTGGAATGATAGCAGCCGCGCATCCAGTGCGCGGTGAGCCGTACTTACCCCTAGCCGTTTACATGTCGAAACAAGTATTTCAAAGACACCGAGTTCATTCTTTATAGTCTGGACTCACTTGCATTCTTGTTGGTCTCACTTACATGTTTCTGGACTTGACTTACTACATATATTTTTATGCTGGACTCACTACACGTTCATGTGCACAGACTTACTCTTAGTGTATATTTTTTGTATCTTGCAGTCATTACTATCTTGCCTCTGATATTCATACATCTTTACATTTATGCACCAGTGATACATGCATATTTCCTTGTTTATACTTTATTTTATTTTTCTTGCTACTTGCTACAACTATTTTATAGTTTTTATCATTTAAATGGAACTGCTGTTAGAGATGTACTTGCTCCAGTCCTGACTGGACATATTTTTCCAGAGTATCCAGAGGAGTGGTGTCCGACGTTTTATAGAGGTGAACCTGTCGATGGTGCAGACAGGGACCCTCTAGTTTAGGGGTGATTTCCGGGTTGGTAGCCGGGATCACTAGGACCTTGTTATTGATTGTATTAGCTTTAGCACCGGATTTATCTCCGGTTTTGGATTGAGACCTTGTATTGTATATTATTTTGGATGATGTATTATTATTATTGATGTTGTGGTTATTTTTAGCTGTAGTTGTTTAGACTTTGTAGTTGTTAGTCTTCTGTGTTATCTTATCGTGCTTAGATTCGTGATTGAGTATATTGTGATTATCATTATGATATTGCTCCTCCGTTTGGAGTTGAGATCTTTACAGGTTTATATATTGATTGCGTGAGATTGTTAGCTAGATATTTGACCTAGACAGCGTTCTACCGCCGATGCTGCGGCGTAGGCTGGACGTACCAACGACTCATGCCCGATTTTTCGGGTGCGGGTCGTGACACCTTTTATTTCAAAGACGAAGACTGATAAGTTATAACTAGGGTTGTCATTTGGAAGCTATAGCGCTTTATAGACTTTCAGGCTCAGATTTTGAACCCAAATATCTCAACGATTATCTCTCTCTCAACTATTATAATACAGTTAAAAAAACCAAAATAAAATTTGAGTTTGACCCCACTTTATTTACCATAATTCAAAGTGCACCACATCCGATTACCATAATGTACAAAATAGGTAGACGTCGCCGCTGCCGACGCGTCGTTGTTGCCCGCTGTCACTACCCCATTTCCAGAGCCGGGTATTTTTTTATTTTAAATTGGTTAATTATGTATTATTTATAATTAATTATATTTATATTTAATTAGTGATTGCATTATTTTTCTATTAATTATTTTAGGGTTTTGGCTAGCCTGGACCCATGTCAGACCCTAGTGGACCCATGTCCGACCCAACCCACACCCTTGTGAGACCTATTTTTGGGTTTAGAATATTTATTATATTTTTAGTGGGTTAGTTGGAGAGATTTGGAGTTAGTTTGAGTGCTTTTGGAACCCAAAACCCAAAACCAAGTTAGGGAGGGCATTTTGGTCAATTGGACACTATGTAAATCCCTTATTCATGCTTAGCCGACCTCCCCCATCCAGTTCTGGACCGAACACAGCAGCCCCCCTCCCCACTTCTTTACTTCTTCTTCTTCTTCTTCTTCTTCTTCTCCACTCTTTCTTCTTCCTTTCTTCTTCCCACATTCAAGTAAGTGCTCTATTCCTCCTCTTTCTTCTTCTATTCTCCATGGATATTAACCCTAACCCTACATTCTTCCCCAACCTAGGTGGGTAGAGCTTAGATTTGGTATTGGAGCTTGGATTGGAAGCTTGGTGTGGTAGATTTGGGGCTTTTTGCCGACTTTGGCTTGAGATTCCAACTCCCAAGAGGTAAACCCTGATTTTTTTTCCCTTGTAATTACTCTTATATAGTGTAATTAGTAGTTTAGAACCTTCCTAAACCCTAAGGCTACCCGTGGGAGGAAGTTGGAGCAAGTTGGGTTTGGAGACTTTGACACTAGGTTTTGTGTCAATTTCGGGTAAAATCTGAGATTGACCCAATTTTGGGTGATATTCTAGGTTAGACGGACCTAGGTAGACATTGTCGGGTGTCTTGAGGGTTAGTGCGTGTCTCCGTTCGGACACGTGAAGTCGTGTCACGGAGAAACGGGCGTTTCGGGCATTTTCGGGGTTTTCGTCGTCGCCGGTTCTAAGTGCGTGCGCGTTTTCGCCACATGCCTAGAATCGACGGGGTAGCATTTTTTCTAGGATCTAGACATCGTTTAGAACTCGTGGATAAATTTTGGGCCGATTCTGAGTTGGTTTGGTATGCGTTTCATGAGATTTTCCGAACCGTACACCGCGTGTTCGTCGAAATGACCGAACGACCATTTCGACTTGGTTTCATAGTTTCAGGCTTGTGCGCGCGTTGGGTTAGCTTCGGGGAGTGTGTGCTAGAATTCTCGGGTTATATTTTATATATATATATGTGTGTGTTTGTGCGTGTAGGGGTCGTTGGGCGTGTGTTGGTGGGGTGTTGTGTTGTGTGTGTTGTGTTTATATATAGGTATATATGTATATATATATATATTTGTGTGTGAGTTTCTACATATATATATTTGTATATGTGTTTATATATATGTTTATGTGTGTGTGAGTATATATATAGTTGTATATATATATATATATATATATATGTGTGTGTGTGTGTGTGTGTGTGTGTGTGTGTGTGTGATTGTGTGTGCGTGCTTGTGTGTGTGTGGTCGTGTGTGCAGCGTGCAGCATGGGGGACTGCACAGCAGAGCAGCAGCAGCCGCTGCAGGCGCCGCAGCATCGCGGCAGCAGCATCAGCTGCAGGCGCAGCACGCCGCGGCAGCGGCGGCAGCAGCAGCGTGCGGGCGCAGCAGCTCGCGGCAGCGCGCCGCGGCCAGCAGCAGCAGCAGCAGCAGCTCTAGCAGCGAGCAGCAGCAGCCTCTAGCAGCGTTTGCGCGCTGCGTGGCGAGGCTCTGGTGTAGCACAGCGAGAGGGAGAGAGGTATGTGTATATATATTTATCTAAATAGATACATAGATACTAGATAGTTAGATAGATAGATACTAGATAGTTAGATAGATAGTTAGTTAGATAGATACTGGATAGTTAGATAGATAGATAGATAGATAGTAGATAGTTAGATAGATAAATAGTTAGATAGATAGTTAGATAGATAGATACTAGATAGTTAGATAAATAGTTAGATAGATAGATACTAGATAGTTAGATAAATAGTTAGATAGATTGTTAGATAGATAAATAGATAGTTAGTTAGATTGATAAATAGTTAGATGGATACATAGATAGATATTAGATAGATAGATAGATAGATAGATAGATAGATAGGTTATTAGATATCTATATCTATATGTATAGATATATATACATATAGCTAGCTAGATGCATATATATAGCTATATATGTATATATGTAGGTATATGGGTATATATATATATATATATATGTGTGTGTGTGTGTATGTGTGATGTATATATGTAGATACGTAGGTATATGCATATATGTATTAGATATATATTTTCTAGCCTAGATTAGTAACTAGGTATATATGTATACCCATAGATAGCTAACTAGAATGGTAGTTAGAGGGGTATTGGGCGATATCTCAATACCTTGAGATATCAAGGTATCTCAATACCTTGAGATATCCAAGGTATTGAGTTTCGAGCGGGATTTTTGAGCAACTGCCTAGGTTTGAGCTTAGAGATAGGTTTTTATGTATATGTGTATCTATTTACGCGTGCTAGCATAGGTTTTAGCGGGTTTAGGCGGGGTGTGTAGCGTAGGGTGAGGTATCGGATACCGAGGGTATCCCGGTATCTCAAGGAGGCGAGTTTGAGAGTTTATTAGCTTAATAACCTAGTTTTGACCTAGAATTTCAGGGGCACCCTAGTTTGACCTAGAGTTGACCGTAGTTGACTCGATTGACCGCCAAAGTCAACTTTTGACCTAGATTTGACCCAGGGTTGACTTTTTGGACCAAGAGTTGACTTTTTGATCCAGATTTTACCGGTTTGACCCGTTTGACCTAGAACGACCCTAGAAGCCTATTTTTTGTTATTTTATATCTGTTTAACTCATTAGAAACCTGTTTAACCTTGCTTTTTGCAATAGGTCCTTGCGACACCAGTTCGGATCGCCAGTTGCTCAGGACGTCAGGCGAGTACATTCTCTGATAGTTTTCATTATCTGATGATTATTATGATTCAGCTTCTAGTATAGTATCATCTGATTTTTCTGGCACAACATGGGACACGGACTGGTATTTCTGGATTTATTTACTTGCGACACGTATATTTCATATTTCTAGCCTCTATTCTGGAATCACTACTGGCATCACCTACAGACATCACTACAGGCATCATTCATGTTTCAAGCTGGACTCATACTTGATTTACGTGTCGGGTCTTGGATTCACTTGTACTAGTCGGGGAGGGGAAATACTCGAGTAGACATGTAAACATTCCCATCTGGAATCATCAGGAATCACTCCCTCTGGTCTAATCTGGAATGATAGCAGCCGCGCACCCAGTGCGCGGTGAGCCGTACTTACCCCTAGCCGTTTACATGTCGAAACAAGTATTTCAAAGACACCGAGTTCATTCTTTATAGTCTGGACTCTCTTGTATTTCTTGTTGGTCTCACTTATAGTTTCTGTCCATCCATGCCAGGCAATACGATCTCTATCCCAAGCTCCTGGAGATCCTCTAGCAACTGTCGCTGCGTCGTCAGAAAGTATGCCATGGGCTTCCTGCTTAAGGCATCTGCTACGACATTCGCCTTGCCAGGGTGGTACTGTAGCTCAATGTCATAATCTGTCATCAGCTCTAGCCAACGTCTCTGCCTCATATTGAGCTCCTTCTGCGTGTAGACGTACTTCAGGCTTTTATGATCTGTGTAAATCTCAACACGCTCACTATAAAGGTAATGTCTCCATAGATTTAGTGCAATTATCACTGCAGCTAGCTCCAAGTCGTGCGTCGGATAGTTTTTCTCATGAACTCTCAGCTGTCTCGATGCGTAGGCTATCACCTCGTCGTGTTGCATCAGCATACATCCCAATCTACTCCCAGACGTATCACTATACACTACAAATCCTCCTGATCCTGAAGGTAGTGTCAAAATTGGTGCTGATGTCAGACGCTTCTTCATCTCACCGAAAAGCCGCCTGACACTCGTTGGTCCAGATAAACTCCTCGCCTTTATGCGTCAGTTGCGTCATAGGCGCATCTATCCTCGAGAAGTTTTCCACGAACCTCCGATAATATCCGGCAAGTCCGAGGAAACTCCTAACCTCCGTAACTGATGTAGGGGTAGGCCACGTCTCGACTGCAGCTATCTTCTCCGGGTCAACTGATAGTACATCTCCGGATGATTATGTGTCCCAGAAATGGTACTCTATCCAAGCAGAACTCACATTTGCTGAGTTTGGCGTACAACCTTTCATGTCCCAGCGTCTCCAACACGATTCTGAGATGCCTCTCAGGCTCCTCCTGGCTCTTGGAATATATCAGGATGTAGTCTATAAATACACCATGAACTTATCCAAGTACTGGTGGAAGACATTGTTCATTTGGCTCACAATTACTGCTGGCGCTTGGTTAAACCAAACGTCATGACTAGAAACTCATAGTGTCCATACTACGTCCGAAAAGTCGTCTTAGGAATACCCTCTCTCCGTACTTAGATCTGATGATAGCTGGATCTGAGATCGATCTTCAAAATACATATGCGCCACTTAGCTGATTCAACTGTACCGTCCCGTTTTTCTTCGGCATAATTAAGATGGGTATTGCCCCATAGAGAAATACTAGCCCGACCGAAACCCTTGTCTAAGAGATCCTCCACGACGGACCCACAACTCAACCAACTCTATCGGTGCTAGTCTGAAGACGGAAAATTAACTGGCTCGGCTCTTGGAGTCAAGTCTATAACAACCCGATCTCTTCGTCAGGTGGCAGGCCTGGAAGATTATCTAGAATCACATCCTCAACCCTGATATAATATGGTGGTATACTGGTTCACCTCATGCGTTGTATACTCCTAAGGTAGATGGGCACCATGCTCCCAGGCTCTCTGAAGAAACTCAAACTCAGGGTAATCCGGTGGTCTAAGGATGACACAACCACGACGGCAATCAAGCATTGCGTGGTATTGGTTCAACCAATCCTTGTCTAGGATAATGTTATAGTCTAGTCTTAAACCTCAAAATAATTTCTTCCGTTTTGTTTCCAACATCAATCCTCAAAAGAACAATTTCCGTGCCTAAGGTATAATTATCTTCCCCTCAAAGTTTTCCCTAAAATTCTATTCCTCGAATTTCTTCTTTTCGTTATTCATCTCTCCAAGTCACAAAGTGCAATAATGGTATCACTCAAGCACATTTCTTGAAATTAGATCATTATCTTCCAATTGAGAGCCTGAAATTTTATCTTCTCTAGTCCATAATATCACTCCTGATATTGCTATAATATGCAACCACTAGTTTCTAGCATCGGGCTATGCATTTCCTTAGGTTATTCTAGGTCTTGATCAATAACCTTTCCAGCTCCTTGTACTTCCAAGATCACTGCTATCTCGAGTGCGAATAGGGTACTACTGGCTCCAATTCTCTTGCCACCCTTTCATACCAGTTCTAGAATCCAAAAGAACCTATCAGCCTACCCTACTGAGGGTAACAATCTTCTCAGAGATTATTGCACAATCATGTCTTCTGCCGTCTGAACTGCGATCTTCTTCTGGAGGAACCCATCAGGCGCAAGCGTCCGTCTTCCGAATAATAGGGGATGAGAAACAATAATAACGATATTGACGAAAATTGAGCGAATACAAATTGGAAGTCCAAGGGCGATAATCACATACAAGAGGAGTTTTAAATTCGGTTATGGATTGAGATCTTATTCACATTTATCCTAAGTTGCAGGCTCGTTCGGTACAGTAACGTAACCGATACGATTTGCTCTGACCTGCATGGGCCACCACTAAAACCATGTCACGCCCCAGTCCCAAAATCCATAGGACCAGACACGTGGCAATGGCCAGCTGGTACGACTTCGTAGGGCTTTCCAATTTAATGGACCCGACGAAGTGCACTTACGCTGTCCATGGTCAAGTGATCCAAGTAATAAGCTATTTCTAATATACAACAACTAAATCTAAATCTCAATCCAGGATAAGTAATCTCAAGAAAGAACGATACACATCATCAGTCTGCAGCCCAATAATACATTCGTTCGAATAGACCAGAAGAACAATATAGGTCTATAAACACTAGGCTATATAAGCAGAATAAAATGGAAAGTAATACAAGACTGAAATAGCTGGAAATATAAATATACCTGCAATGATGTCCACCCTCTAATAGATCAAGTATCCTGCAACTGCACAAACAACCTGGAAGGGTTCCAGGTCCTCAGAGGGACGTAACAAGATATAAAAAATACATGCCATAAAGTAAATACTGAATAATAAAAGGGGGGTGACCTAACCATCTAAGTGAATGCAATTTGAGGACAACTTAGTACATATGGGTAGTGTGTAGGCTAGACATATGCTGACGTAATTCACCAATCGTGACAACCGGCTAGTGTATGCCACATATGCCCCATATAACACGGGCACCTGATAACGTCCATCTCCGAGGAGCATGGTATCTGAAATAGTATAACGTCCAACGTTCTTTAGAGTGTGGTATCTGCAATATAAAATAAGTAACGTCCAACACTCTAGAGAACGTGGTATCTGCAATATATATACGTCCGTATCACTCCGTCGAGTGCGGTATCTGTATAGAAGGTGTGGGTGTCCCATGCGCCTACTAGTCGTCCTCCCCGCCCAATGATCTAAGCATGTTGTATCCACAACACGCTTCCGCTACTACGCCGGAGCGTCGTAATTCTGGCTCATAGTCAACGTTAGAGCAAGGGTCCATCCCTACACCCAAACAAGGACAGGGATAGGACCATCGTACCACGCTAGTCTATGCTCCACCTACTAATAACTGCTAAGTCTTCTATCATGTATCACTAATAGCAGTTATTCCCTATCCGTCGCACGCCTACACGTACAGGTGGCCAACCACATACGCAGGACCGTGCCCTACATGAGACTCACAACACGTGTACGAGATGTGTCAAGGCCTGGGAGTCATACCAATAACTCCACAACTTTAGGTGGGTCTACTAGACACTAAGTCAGACACAAGTCCTAACTGCACCCGAGTTTCTCTCAGACGCACACAGTTATAATATCTAAAACAATGAACAGGTAGCTAAAATACAGAAAATTAAACAATATAACAAGGCAAGGTATACTTGCATGCGCGAGGCTGCTGATGACGGGGTCCCAGTACCGCGTCCAAGTCCTCGGGTCCCGCAATACCTAGAGTTGAATTACAAACTAGAATCAATAATCTATTTAGGACAGACCGGTGTGCTACACACATCTACCTCTAGACTCAGTCTCATGAATTATCTACTAATTCTAACGTCCTCAATTCATTGTCTCGTGATCTGATATAATACTCATTCCGGATTAATTTACCTGCTCTCCATTTGCAGGTATTTTATAACCTCAATCGATCTTCTATTCATCTGAAAAATACTGGATTTAATTATTTATTTCAACCCTGTATATGCCAATCAAAATAAATACAAACGCTAAGTACCTTATCTACAGATAATCCTCGAACCAATTTCCATCCATAACCATCAATACTTATCCTTAGATAACTTAAGTCCATATGTATATATAAACATCCTCATTCCAATAATATTTGCATATAACAAACTCATATTTCCTTTAGTTCAAATGTTTCACTACACTATTATTTATCATCACTATACAGACATTAGCAATATATATTATATCTCTTTAAACACTACCTCCTCCATACTCATTTTTAACATCATTAACCTCAAACTACATATATATACCTCAACCGTATTTTTAATTATCATACTACCCTATCCATCCACATCCATATATATAAGAACTCAACCCTAAAACATTTCCTAGTTCATAGCCCACAATCCTAATAATCATATTAAAACAGGTAATAAATTCTGGAATTAAAAGAATGAGAGGGGGGAGTCGACCTCATCGCGGCGAGGTTGATGACCGGCCGAAGGTGGTAGTGGAGCAGGAGGAGGTAGACGAATCGGCGGGGGGGAGAAAGAGTCTGCTGCCGGAGCGGGACGCACGCGGCGGGGAGTCGCACGGTCGGAGGTCGGGAGAGCGGCTTAGTCGGTCGGGGGGGGGCTGCTCAGTCGGTCGAGGGGGCTGTTCCGTCCGGTCAGCGGAGAATCAGGCTGGCCGGGGAACGCACAGCTGGTCGACGGGCTGCACTGTCGGCGGTGGGGAGGAATTCCAACCAGAGCAAGGGAGAGGGGGAAGTGGTGGTGGAGACATCGGCCGGAGGGGGAACTTGGCACAGTCGGGGATGGAGGAACGGACAGCGTGCGTGGTCAGCAGCCGGTGGGGAGTCGATCTCAGCAGTCGGGGGTGAGCTGTGCTGAAGTCGGGGGAGGACTGGCCGGAGCCCCCGCGGGGGTGGTCGGGCTGCTGTGGGTCAGCAGCGGACTGGAGGGCGGGGTGCGGTAGTTCCAGCAGTCGCCGGAGAAGAGTCACACGCCGGAGTCGGTTTAGTCGGCCGGAGTTGTTCTTCTCGAGGAAGAAGAAGAAAGGAAGAAGAAAGGAAGAAGAAGAAGAATGTAAGAAGAAGGAAGAGTTTTGGCTGGTAGTATTAGGAAGAGGGAGGAGAGAGAGTGGGGATGAGGTTTCCCAAATGTTGGGATTAGGGCCGGTTGGGAAGTGTGAGGGTGGGGTGAGGTGATGCTTTATAGGGGAGTGTGTAGGTTGAATGGAGGGTTGTGATTCTCCTAGGTAGATTGAATGGTTGTGATGTAATATGGATAGGGTGTGGGTTTCTTCATGAGGGAATTGGGATTGGGACCCCATTTTGTGACCCAACAATTAATCATGACCAATGAGGTGTTGCCAACAATTTGTTAATTGCAAATTAGCCCCCGTAAATTCGGGAATTTGCATGGACACATGAAATGACATAAAAATTGCGGAGAAAAATATATTTAAAAATTGTAATGGGTAGGGGGTGTTGCGCGTTAGGCGTGGGTCTAATTTGAAGGGCATTGGGATTAATTTAATATTAAAATAGAATTTACAGAGTTGGTAAATTCTGATTTAATTAACGATAACGCGTCCCGCGAATTTAATTTAATTGGGGCCCGCGGGGTCAAAATATGGAAACGGCGCAAAGGTCAAAAATGGTGAGGGCTTAGAGTCGATCTTGGACCCTTCAGTTGGTTCGGCTCAACGGGTTAAGTTGGTACCCCAAAATCGAGGGTAACGACACAGGTGTCCGACACGGAATAAAATACGGTTTACGATTTCCGAAAATGTTGCGCAATTAATTTAGAGCACACAAAAGTTGATTTTAACAATCAAAAAAAGTCCAGTGCCTAATTTGGCGAGTTGAGTCGAGTGTACAATATTTGTACGGAATTTATGGGCTGATAATCGGCTCCGAAAAAATTAGACAAAGATAGGGCGCGCCAAGGGTTTTAATTAAATAAAATAAAATCACAGGCAAACTCAACTCTACTCTAAACCTCATTATCTTCTAAAAATTCCAAAAAAATTTCCAAATCCAAATCTGACTATCTATAGAATTAGTCGAGGGGTTTTACATATTTCATGCTGGACTCACTACATGTTCACGTGCACGGACTTACTCTTAGTTTAGATTTCCTGTATCTTGCAGTCATTACTATCTTGTTTCTGATATTCATGCATCTTTACCTTTATGCACCAGTGACATATATATATTTCTTGTTTATACTATATTTCCTTCACCTTGCTACTTACTATAACTGTTTTATAGTTTTTATCATTTAACTTGGACTGCTGTTAGAGATGTACTTGCTCCAGTCATGACTGGACATATTTTTTCCAGAGTATCCGGAGGAGTGGTGTCCAACATTTTATGGACCTGAGCCTGTCGATGGTGCAGACAGGGACCCTCTAGTTTAGGAGTGATTTTCGGGTTGGTAGCCGGGATCACTAGGATCTTGTTATTGTTTTTATTAGCTTTTAGCACCGGATTTGTCTCCGGTTTTGGATTGAGACCTTGTATTATATTTTATTCAGGATATTGTACTATATTGATGTTGTGGTTGTTGTAGTAGTTGTTGTTGGTTAGACTTTATAGTTTTTAGATTTCTGTGTTATCTTATCGTGCTTAGATTTGTGATTGAGTACTTGTGATTATCATTATGATATTGCTCCTCCGTTTGGAGTTGAGATCTTGACAGGTTTATATATTGGTTGTGTGAGATTATTATCTAGATAGTTGACCTAGACAGCGTTCTACCACCGATGCTCCGGCGTAGGCTGGACGTACCTACGACTCATGCCCGATTTTTCGGGTGCGGGTCGTGACACCCGCCATGGCCGTCGTGCAACCCCAACGACCTGCACCGCCCCCCCCCCCCCCGCGTCGCACGACCCCGACTGTAAACCCCCTGAATTTTCATAATTTTAAATCTGGATTTTTCACAATTTTCTGTAATTTTCTGGATTTTTTCTGTAATTTAAAAACAGGGTTTTAATTATTCAATGAATTTTAAATGATAATAAATGATATTAAAATATTATGAAAATAATATTTTTGGATGTAAAATGAAAAACTGGACTTAGCGCAATTTTTCTGGAATTTATCGGACCCCGGACCTATTTTTAAATGCCTAAAAACTATTTATTTAATTATTGAATTATTTATTAATATATTTATTATTATTATTATTATTTATTTTATTTATTTATTTTCCCGTTCTTGGGCCCGGCCCGGCCCAGTGGGCCGAGCCCAGTAGCAGCCCAGCCCGGCCATAGGCTAGCGGGTCGGGCGGGTCGGTCAGACCCGAACCAGCACCCGACCCGACCCGCACTCCATCACCCCTAACCCGCTCTTCCACGACCAGGCGATTCCGCCGCCGGCGCCGGAAAACGCGCGCGCCACGGCCACGCCCTCCTCCACGTCGCCCCTCCCCTCCGGATCTCCCGCCACGACGCCCCGGCCGAGCCCCCTCGCAGCCCCCTATTTATACCCTCTTCTCCGCCTCCTTCCACCCCCAAACCACCCGAAACCCTAACCCTAGCTCTACTCCGGCAGCCCCGATCCCCGGCGACCCTCCTCCAGAACCACCGCCCTGCGTCGACCTCCCCCCCAGACCCGCCTACGCCGACTGCCCTCAGCCACCAGCGCCGACCTCCCAGAACCGCCGTCCTCTCCTCCTCCTCCTCTCTTCCCGCGGCTGCTGTTCTCCCTCAGCCGCTCGACGCCGCTCGACGACCGCCGTGACCTCGCCGACGGTCGACCAGCCCCGGCGTGTCCTCCAGCAGTACCCAGAGCCTCGGACACGGCAGCAGACCCGGACACAGGGGGCCCTAGCCGCGGACACGCAGTGGACACAGCACAGGACACGACACGATCCGGACACAGAAAACCCTGATTTCTCGGTCCCCTTCAGGTACTCGTATCTTGCAACCTGATCTCCGTTTTCGATTCGGTAAATTCCTACGCGAAGCCTGTATGACCCTCTCGGTGCCCGGACAAATTGTTCGGGGCATCGCGGCCTGTGGCGATCGCACACCGCGATCTAAAAACAGGAAAAACCAGACCCTGTTTCACCCCGGAACTGAGTACGCCCCGCCAAACGGGACGACTTGGTCGCGCGCGGTCTTCACAGATACGTGCGCCTCGTCGATACGGACGTGTGGGTTTTCGCGGAAGCTGATTCGGATGTGCGTGCACACCGGAATTAACGCGTATCCGCGGACATCGCTCCGTATCCGCCTTTTCTGCAATTCGACCTAACTTCGTGCACACACGTCGGATCGAGACGAAACTTGCGCCATCGGACTCGTAGCAATACGCTGGTCCTGTGGGTCAAGTTTGGTTCGATTCTGAGAACGTTGACGAAATCGCGTGTCGTGGGCCCCACAGGCCCCGCTCGACGGGCGATTTTGTGATCGGCTCATCGGAATTCAATTCTGAAAGTTCCGTTGGGTTCGTACCAGCGTTCCTGACCTGTTGACACTAAGTTTGGTGAATTTGGAGACGGTTGACCCGGACACGTTTTTCGGTGCAAAGCGGGCCCACCGGTGGACCCCGTTTTGACCCGAAACTGCCGTTTCTGCCCTTGTCTCCAAATTGGACCCAAGGACAGGCATTTCTAGCTGATTGATATTTTTTGGATCTGATGGTGATGTTTGTTTCAGCAACCGGAGTACCGCCTAAAATTCCCGCCGCAGTCAGAGCCGTAAACATAGCCGGAACCACAGGCAAGTGTACCTTGCCAAACCCTGCAGCTTGCTAATTATTTTCTGGACTTAATCATGCAATAATGGACAAATAAAGCCTGCCAAATCTCAGTAATTCTTGACATAGTACTTTACTTGATTTCTGGTGAATTAAATATAAACATGTTTTAACTGCTTAACCTAGGAGACGTGTGACGTACTTAGTGTCCGATCACAGTCGGGTGCCAACTCCGTACGCGGGGTTGTGTAACGTCACATAGACATGGATATCGAGACCCGATAATTCTCGTACTTGTCCTATCAAGTACACCAGAACCCAGGACACTTGACACTATTTCATGAGACAGAGTCTTCCTGAGACATTCAAGGTGATTCTGTATAGGATGCATGTTATAGGACATAGACTTTACATTCTTAGACATTTTGATTCATAGCTACCAGACTTGCTGCATTAGTTATAATCCCGCTGACATGGACATGAGACGTTATGGTCATGGCTTGCGTGATTACATTGGGTGGGGAGAGACACACAGACTACAGGCTGATAATATATATATAACATAGTATATATCATAGTGAAATTCATAGTTATTGCCGCTACCGGCTCCCCGACACAGAGCTTGTAGTGGCTTCAGCCTGAGATCTAGTGCTGCTCTCATATTGCATATCACATAGTTGGTTACTTAGTTTACCCTGCTGATTATCTTATTGCTGCACTGATATTCATTTGGCTTGAGTTTTTCTGTACCTTGCTATGTCCCCTGAGGACCTGGAATGGATGATGTCCCCAGGTACAGCTGAAGAGAACTACCCAGAAGTGTACGGTACCGGAGCACTCCTTGGAGCAGAACAAGGAACAGAGGACGAAGTAGTGGCCGAAGATTTCTCCTGAGCACCGGCTTCTACTACACAGTATTTCCATTTTCAGCATTTCTACTCCTGTCTATTTTTCCTTAATTGTAACAGAATAATTCTCGGATTTGTTTCCCGAGACAACCTTATTTGTTATTGCATATTTATTTCCATTGCATTAATTCTGGCAATTAATCTGTGTTATTCTGTGGATGAGATTAGTAATACCTGAGACTTGTACCTAGTACTGCTAGACTACAGCTTAAGCATGCCCTGATGGATCCATTAAATTGGGTTGTCCATCGGTGCGTGCTGCTGGCCATTGCCACGCTTCTCCAGTCCCTCGGCATTTTGGGACTGGGGCGTGACACCGACCATATCCATCTTCTTCCTCCCCACTCACGAGACACGTGGAGAAGAAAAAATAGGAAGGAATATTTTGGTCAAGAAAGTTCAGTCAAAAGGGTTGACCGTGAGTGTGGGACGATTTTCGTCAAAAGTTTATGGTGTCATGCATTATGGTAATCGGGTGGGATGCACCTTAAATATACATAAATACAGTAGGGTGCAACTCAAAATTTCTCAAAAACGAATGTATATCCTCCACAAAATAAAATTAAATTAAAAAATATTAACCTCCTATGTACCTCGTAGTTAAAAAAATTTCTATTATACAATATAATGCCAAAAGTTGGCTTCATCGTTAAAGTTTTATTCCTAAAAGTACCCTTTAATATATTTACTAATTAAAGATAATAGGAATATCTAGATAAATATGAAAGATGTTGTTTGGTATTTCTAATTACAACATTTGTTAAGTGTCTTTTGGTATTCCTAATTACAACAGCTTTTAATTCTTCTCATGTATACTAATACAATCATGCATGAGAGCACTTCGGTCTTGCCAAATTTCCACAAGGACCCTCAGTAAAATTCACTCCAACATCATAACCAAAACCAGTATCATCACCTGGTTCATCAGGCATTACATGTAACACCCCGTTCTGCTCAAGCGGACTGCCGTCTCAAACGGCAATCGTGCAGTTGTCCCGACCCGCTTTGCCTCAAAGGAGAAGCAAAGGATATCCAGACTTGCCCCTACAGGATTCCGGCTTGGACTTTCAGAGGCTCGCTCAGACGTATCGCTCTATCGAGGCGAATCATCGCTAAGGTGGGTGGCTACGGTGAACTTGTCTTTGCTTAGCCAGCACACATAAAATCTGAAATATTCATGCTAGTCGCTAGGTGATAACCCCCTGCATGCTAATAAATCCAACGCACCTAGCTAAGGGAATAATCCCAACTTGTATTGCTTGCTAGAACATGGAAAATGAAATAATGCTTATATTCAGACCCTCGCATGCTAAGTCCCTTAAACGGTTTCCTCTCTCGGCTTACCTTCGGGTCCGAGCTAACATGCCTGTTTATGTTCCTTAGAAACGCATGCTTGTCTGCTTGAATGTTACCGTGTTTTCATCCAAACTCCGGGAGACTACTACGTAGTCGTTCCGTGCCTGAATAAACCTGTAAGTATCCGGGACCGTAAGGTCACCAAGGCATATCCCCGAACCAGGGGAATGCATTAAGCAAGAATGAATACTGAACGTAAATCACCTTGAATGATAATCATGCTATGTATGCATCTGAACGAGGATCATGTTATGTACTGATGGAATCCCAGCTCGTGGAGCAATATGCTCGTTCAGATTAAGTTTAAGTTTCATGATTATCATGTCAAGCTATGGAATATGGATAGACCCTGACCTGCATTGTCGCGGACAACTTGTGCACAAGGTATGTTATGTTGAGTTCCGCGGACGGTCACTGGGGCACCGGGACCGATCCGATCCGGACGGGACGTATGAGCAGTCGTATGTTATGGGGCAAGGTGTTATGCAGCGGGGCTCGCCACCTGCGTTGCATATCATTCTGTGTCTTGAGACTGTGAACCGTCCATAATGGCTACGCCAGCGACTTATGTTCATATAGATAAGTCATCCTCGCTTAGCGGCTATCCGCGTGCGAGTCATTGCATAGCATCAATGAACTGAACACCTGAACGATCTGAACATAACGACCCTCATGTTTGCATATGCTATGCTTCCTGAATGTTTATACTTACCGTGCTTGAATTAATCATGTTTGCCTTGGACAGGAAAGGAGAAATGGTAAGTTGGTAAGTCTCGCCGTGTTTCCTCAAACATCGCACGGTGCACTGCCCGACACGTTAAGCTATTCAATGTTTGCATGAAACTGATCCTAAGGCAACTAGAAAGACAACTTAATAGTTGTGCACGGAACCTGTATTACGTGTTTGGATTTGTCGAGCGGGCGAGTAGCTTCCCCACCAGTGCATTCAATGTACTGATAATCCACCAGTTTGTATGCAGGGTGCGGGAGAACCTCGTGCGGTGCGGATGCCTCCAACGTGCGTGCTAAGGCGTGGACAACACTCCGAAGCAACGGTGCGTCCGGGACTGAAGCACATATACAAGACATAAGTTGTGAACATCGCCTGACCATCGCCTGTACAAATCATTCCACAGTTGTAGCCACTTGGCACGCTTTTACTATTTCAGAGAGAGAGGCTTGAGCGACTTGTAATCTCGGCTATACGCCGCCTGTAATACATGTTTCATATCAATAAAGAGATTACTTTACTTGTTTCGATGCTTTTGCTATATGGTCGACTCAGTGAACCTGTTATCGATCGCCTATGCGTTCATGACTCCGCTGCACTCGGACAATCTGTGCTACTCTGTGGCTTAGAACTCTTGCCGCCAGCCAATGAACCATGGCCTTGCACGGGCGTGGATCACGCTCGTGCGGCATCACGCCCGGATGGGTTAAGCGATCGTTCCGCGGGAGCGCTGGCGAGGGTGATTCCCGCCTAGCGGGAACGGCCGATTGCCTGCGGGAGATCGGGGCGTGACATTACATAGGCTATTTTGTCTTCTTCATTCACTAACTAAAGCCAAAAAAACATCAATGGCTTCTTCTATCTTCTCCTTCCTCTTTATGTCATTCTTTTTTATTCAATCGATGTCCTCTACAAGGAATGCTCTTCTTTCCATCAAATATGCCTTCAACATCACCCTTGGGACTTGACAGTCGATTGATGCAGCTGGTACAGCATTGGTTGTGACACCAACGGAGGCGTCACCGTTACAGCTTTGAGTTTTTTCCTAAAAAAAATATTCTTTTTGTTTTTTCCCTAATAATGGCACGAGCTTTTAGTTGCAGCTCTTCAAGTTGGACCGCAACTGACCATAATTTGTCATTTTTTACTTTCTAGTCTGACCGTCTGTCTTCAAGTAGAACTCTCTTCCATCATGGTGTCACGCCCCGATCTCCCGCAGGCAATCGGCCGTTCCCGCTAGGCGGGAATCACCCTCGCCATCGCTCCCGTGGAACGATCGCTTAACCCATCCGGGCGTGATGCCGCACGAGCGTGAGCCACGCCCATGCAAGGCCATGGTTCATTGGCTGGCGGTAAGAGTTCTAAGCCACAGAGTCGCACAGATTGTCCGAGTGCAGCGGAGTCATGAACGCATAGCGATTTGGTAACAGGTTCACTGAGTCAATAATATAGCGGAAGCATTGAAACACAAGTTGAAGTAAAGTAATCTCTTTATTGATATGAACAAGTGTTACAGGCGGCGTATAGCCGAGATTACAAGTCACTCAAGTCTCTCTCTCTGAAACAGTAAAAGCGTGCCAAGTGGCTACAACTGTGGAATAAATGTACAGGCGATGGTCAGGCGACGCTCCAACATTATGTCTTGTATATGTGCTTTCGTTCCGGACGCGCCGCTGCTTCAGAGTGATCTCCACGCCTTAGCACGCGCGAAGGAGGCGTCCGCACTGAACGAGGTTCCCCCGCACCCTGCATATAAACTAGTGGATTATCAGTACATTGAATGCACTGGTGGGGAAACTACTTGCCCGCTCGACAAATCCAAACACGTAATACAGGTTCCGTGTACCAACTATTAAGTTGTCTTTCTAGTTGTCTTAGGATCAGTTTCATGCAAATATTGAATAGCCTAGTTCGTGTGGCAGTGCGCCGTGTGATATGAGAGGAAACACGGTGAGGCTTACCCTTTGGCCTTTCCTGTCCAAGGCAAACATTGTTAATTCAAGCACGGGCATGTATAAGCATTCAGGAGCATAGCATATGCAACATGCAAACACGAGAGTCATTGAACGGGACAATAGTTGGTGTGCTCAGTTGTTCTTTGATGCGATGCAATGACTCGCACGCGGATAGCCGCTAAGCGAGGATGACTTATCTATATGAACATGAGTCACTGGCAAAGCCATAAAGGACTAATCCCAGACGAGAGTGGAGCGCAACGAGAGCACACGATGCGCTACGAACCATCTCGCCCGTACACGATGGATTGCATATGTAGTCCAAGGCCAAGATGGAATGCAACCAAGTATACGATATGCTGCAAACCATCTCGCCAGCACACGATAGACTACACATGATGTGGTCCTAGGCCAAGTGGAATGCAGCCTAGTACGTGATATGCTGCAAACCACGTTGCCTGCACACGATGGACCACACTTGAAGTTCCATCCGGATCGGAGCGGCCCCAGTGCCCCGGTGACCGTCCGTGGAACTATGCCTCATTTTTGAGTTGTCCGCGACATGCAAGTCAGGGTTAAACCAATCTCAGGCAACACGATTTATTTGACCAATCTCAGGCAACACGATTTATTTGACCAATCTCAGGCAACACGATTTACTTGACCAATCTCAGGCAACACGATTTATTTGACCAATCTCAGGCAACACGATTACACGATTATTTGATGCATTCCCCTGGTTCGGGGCTGCCTTGGGTGACCTAACGGTCCCGGATACTTGCAGGTTCATTCAGGCACGGAACGACTACGTAGTAGTCTTCCGGGGTTTAGATGAAAACATGGCAACATTACAAGCAGACAAGCATGCGTTTCTAAGGAACATAATCAACACGTTTGCTCGGGCCCGAAGGTAAACCGAGAGTAGATCGTTAGGGGACTTGGCATGCGAGGGTCTGAATATGAGCAGTATTTCAGTTTCCATGTTCTAGCAAGCAATACAGTTGGGATTATTCCCTTAGCTAGGTGCGTTGGATTTATTAGCATGCAGGGGGTGAATCACCTAGCGACTAGCATGAATATTCCAGATTTTATGTGTGCTGGCTAAGCAAAGACAAGTTCACCGTAGCCACCCACCTTAGCGATGATTCGCCTCGGTAGGGCGATACGCCGAGCGAGCCTCTGAAAGCCTAAGCTGAATTTCTGTAGGGACAAGTCTGGATATCCTTTGCTTCTCGTTTGAGGCAAAGCGGGTCGGGACAGTTGCACTTTTGCCGTTTGAGACGGCAGTCCTCTTGAGCGGAACGGGGTGTTACACATGAAACTTGTTATGTAATGTTGACATTTGAATGTCTACTTATTTGTGACCAACAATTTATTGGTGCGCAGTTGTAAATCCCTCCCATCATGCGTGTTGTCTGTCTTCTTTGTGTTTGTTTGTTGTGGTTACACTCTCTAATGATGATTATGTCGAATAAATCTGAGAAATTTTAAGTTACCTCTAAATTTTTTTACCCATATTCATGATGCATCCCACATTATTTTTATAATATACAAGTCTTCCACTTTTGACAAAATTCGTCCAGTCATAACGGTCAACGGCTTTGACCTAAAAAAATTGACGAAAATTCTGTGGCTTTGTTGATGTACTTGTTGAGCCTAGGGTCGTCATATGATACTTTGTGTCCGAACAAGATTCGGGTACCGACATCCTCTGCAGAGTCGAGTAACGTAGTCAGAGAGTCATATTTACGAACCCATGTTGGTGCAAATATTATTTGCATATCCAACCATAGGACACTGGACACGATATTCATGTGACAGAGTCTTTCTCGACTTGTTCGTTGTACTTGGACTCTGGATAGGACTACATGATGCATGATATAGGGATGATTATAGTGATACATAGTGACTAAGACTTGTGCCGATAGTTAGAGGTCATGAGCTTACGTGTCTTGATTGAGACGTGAGGTTACATTGGGTGCGAAGAGTCTTCATCGTGCTCTGGGCATATTTTACTTATTACTATTTATCGTGTATTAGGCTTTAGATTCCCTCTGCAGAATCTAAGGTATTATATATATATATATATATATATATATATATATATATATATATATATATATATATATATATATATATATATATATATATATATATACAACTTCCTCCCTGTTTTCCTACACGGAGCCTTAAGTGTACTATTAGATTACGGAAGTGTCCCTTGAGATCTTCCGTGAGTACCAGCCCGGGGTACGAGTCTATACTCTCATTTGCATGTCACATAGTTGGTTACAGTAGTTTATCCTAGAGAGTTTTATTACACTATTTACTTCTGGTTTGTTATTTTCTTGTACCTTGTTACGTCTCTCTGAGGACCTGGTCCCCTGCCAGTTTTTACAGCATAGACGGTTATGGAGCCTTTGGAGTTGCTAATGTGTGTTGCTTGTCATGCGGACATTGGTGCCAGGTACTTATATCATTTCTACGAGAGTTATGGTTATTTATTCATATTGTTAATTCATCTGCTGATGTAGCCTAGTTTTTATAGACTCATATTTCTTTCTCGAGTCTATTCGAACTTATGTGTTACTGGAAGGCCGACTTTAGCACATGTAGTTCATTCTTGATATTTTGTTCTTTATGTGGAATGTGACATAGATATTTTTAGTATTCTTAGATAGTTACCCTTATTATACAGCTTATACGTATTCGGGTCAGACCAGATTCTGGTCGAATGTGTAGCTGGCATGTTATGTATTCCTAGTCCTACGTATTTTGGGACTAGGGCGTGACATTATCCTTGCCGCATGGGGCCCTTATGGATCGGGATAGCCGGTAGCTCAATATTTTTCCCTCCAAAAATGCTCTAGATAAATCTTATCTTGTTTAATCATTACTAAATTATTTCAAGTTTTTGAGTCGTGGACACTTGAGAACTCCCTAAAATGACGAATCGCGAGTACGAGCTTTTCATGAGTTATCGTATTCGATATACGCGATACATTGAACAATGCTCACACTTGATTGTCCGATGCCAAATGTAATGGATTTTCATACACAAATGTTTCCACGGTATCGTGAGGATTATGAACTTGTACATAAACTGGTCTTGTGAACTCACATGCAAAACTTGTCGGGTATCATAAACTTGTATCGACATAAGAAAGCATGCAAAAATAATCACTAAAAGGAATTACTAAAAGAGAACAAAGCAACAGAGAACACAAAATGCACACAAGAATTTCTGGCCGCATGGACTCTCTGGCCGCATGCACCCACTGGTCGCATGGACTCTCTGGCCGCATGGACTTACTTTTGGACTTAGCGAATTTTTATTTGTTCAACGAGTATGGACTAATAGGCAGTCATGCGTCCAACAAGATTGACGCATGCTGTCAACATGCGGCAAGAGTTCAGGCCGCATAACCCTCTCGGGTCGCATGGCACTCGCTGGCCGCATGAAGACTTTGTCTTCTCCAACAACAAGTTCAACCATGGTCGAAACTCCAAAAATCAAAAATTTATTTTCTTCATAAAAACTCTATTTAAATTTCAAATCAAACGAAACAAAAGCCAAAATGCTCGAAACGAAAGGCTCTAACATAATGGACAACTTTTTTGAAAACACTAAGTTTTAATAGATCAAAACCAATAAAAGCTCATAGAACACATAAAAATCCTAAACTTGAAACTCAGATCTACAAAAATCCAAAACTCCAAGAACTAAACAAGATCAGCAACTCAAGGAGAATATTTTTCATCAAATACATTTTCAAAATAACAACATGTATAAAAATCCAGAAATTCATGGCTTCACCATTGAGCAAGATGTACTTGCCTTGGGTGGCTATAGTCTCTACCTCTCACGGTCCAAGTCGCAACAACTTTCCCTAGGGTTAGGGTTAGGGGAAAGCTTGAGGGAGAAGAGAAAATAAAATGAAGAAGAAGAATGAGAGCAGAGATAAAATCCATATATATATATATATACTAAGATAGAAGAAAAGAGGGTTTAGTCATGGGTTCACCCAAAATAAACCTAACCAAATGTCCATTCTACATGCGGGTCCTAAATCGGGTCTTTGACAATGCCATTGGATATTCTATTGGTCTCAGGTAGTCTCTCTCAACAACATGAACAATAAAACAATAATAAAATGACATGAACCAATATATGAAATACAGCAGGAATACACTATCAAGAAAAATTATATATATATATATATATATATATATATATATATATATATATGACCTCTCATAAAATCAGATATATTTCTAAGGTATCTATACATTAATATCTACATGACAATTATATTCTTAAGCCTATTTTTTATTCTCAACATCGCTTTACTTTGACTTAATTATTTAAATAGTACAATACAATTAATTTTATATGTGTGCCCCATAATTGTTGAATAACTCTAACATGCAATGGCTTGCCTAATTTTAATACTTGTACAAATAACGAGTACTATAGTAACATAAAAAAGCTATTTAATTTTATAATAAAAATAATATTTTGCATCATAATTGTCACGTCCCGGCCCAGAGGGCCGCCCGGACCACCGCCTCCCTTTCCCGCCGTGACCACCGGACGCGAACCACCGTGCCTCGGCGCACCGGACGCGCATCACCACGCCTCAACGCTTTCCTCCCGACGGGGCGAGAAATGTGTGGCCCGTTTGATACCGGGACGTGATGCCGTGCGAGCCTGGGGTTGTGCCCACACAAGGCTTCATCGTTTAAGTCTGTTTGGCTATCATCGCATCAATCGAGTAAGCATCGGAGGGACATTGTTGCAATGCAATGCAATGCATTTAGCCAACTGAGTATTCGGGATAAATCGAGGGACTTGGGTTTCCTTTAGCAAGGCATCGTTCCATACATTATGCCCCTTTATAAGATAACATTCAAGAGGCAACAATCAAAACCAGGATTCTGGGTCTTAGGGACTGAGGCACGCCTATCGCTCCCTCGGACGATCCAGTACCTACAAACAAGTAATCTGTTGGTGGGTCAGCACTTTTATAAGTACTGGTGAGATAAAATAACCAAACAGAAGCAAGCATTCACTAAAACCAACACTAAGTAATCATGTTATAAAATATTACATTACTAGTGATCTTTCTAGTTTTACCTGTGTTCGTTACATGCAGCAGAAGAACGGAGTCATATTACATTATTTTGAAAACATCTTTTAAAACAGAGTTTCATATTGAATAAGCAAGCAAGCCGTTCATTCTGTTTCAGAGTGTGCACAACGTGTCTTGTGAGACTCCAGGGACAAATGCATATCTAGACACACATGCACATCTTAGGGGCAGTCCATCTATCCAAGCCAACACAATGAACTAGCTATATGCAGGACGGTCCACGAGTATCTCATGATCGGCAGCGGTTGATCCAGCTAACCAATGACTCTTTATCTGATGCTATTGGCAGCTGTGACCCATGGTGGATTGTGACACATGCAGTTCAGCTCTCCACCAATAGCCATTGTCCGACCGATGCGAATGCATGAAAACACTATCAAATAAACTTTAGTATGCAGACGAGACAAACCAGCAGACTACAATCTTGTTGCGGGGGCAAGCCGCCTTATCATCTGAACACACTCAGGCACACGATATGGTTCTCTCGGAGCATAGGCGATAGTGAACATGTTCTTGCACTCTTAGACAAGCGTTTAAGGATTCTTAGTTAAGCAGACTTGTTCGTTTCAAGGACAAGCTAGGTGAGTTCGTTCGTTAACATGCAAGGCATGTTCTATCATTCTCTTATGAAAATATTGCAAGCAAAAACTCAGATTATTATTAAGGCGTGCAAGAATCAGAGAACGAAGTTCTGCCCATTCACTTTGATACATAATGCCGACGTGGAGCGGGGCACTACAATAATAGCTTTCAACGATAATAAATTTAAGTTGACGTGTCACTGATAACTGTTGTTGTCGTTGCCACCACCAACCTCCCAACCCCCCACGCGCACCGTCGATCCTTGTCTATACATTCATATATAATTCAAGAATACATAAAAAAAAAACCATGGACATGTTCCAAGATATTTAGATTAGTTTGAGTAATTTTTTTTTATAGAATGTTGTTACAAAAAAACCTTAAAAAATGTTCTAAAAAAAAGAAATAATAACTATTAACCCCCCTCCCCCCATTTTCTAAGCCTAACTCCACTGCCCCAATTTTTTTTTTTAATTACTACTACCTCCATGCATTCATAGTTTGTTAACTTATCCTAAAAAAATTGTGCCTAATTGAGAGGGTAACACAAAAAAAAAAAAATGGAGGGTGATGCAAATAAGCTATTAGCAATTGAGGGTAAAAAAAATGTCCCCAAAAAAAAAAAAATCCTCTAAGAGCATCATTAGTAGTTGGGACTCTCAAATGCAATTTGGGACCATTTTTTAAAAAAAAAAAAGGTAAATGTAGAATGCGTTGGGTTTGTATTATAATTGTATGAAATGATAAAGTGAGCTCCGGTCAAAAAAATTGTGTGGTCAAAAATTGATGTAAAAAAAATAATATAAAATCTAGAATCTAGAAAGTTAGGCTCCAAATTGGAACTTACTATTATACAAAATGAGTTCTTACGATCTAAAATCTAGAAAATGGAAGACCCAACCTATAGCTACTATGGATAGGATATGACTCAAAATCTAGAAATTGAAACTAAGATGAGACTTACTGTTCTAAAAAATGAGCTCCTATATTTTAAATTTAGAAACTAGAATATGAGATGAGTCTTACAATGATGCTCTAATAAACAATTCCGAACCTAGACTCAATCGAGAGGTTCACGACTCATATTAAGATATTTCAAGATTTACAAAACGTGTTACCTTTTTCTTCCTGCAACAATGAAGCCCTATAGACCAAAACATAGGATATCGAGTTCGGATATCGGGTTCGGGTCTGGCACATCCCGCTACCCAAACCCGACTACTAGATCCGAATTACCCGTTCCCATCCTCTCTCTCTCTCTTTCTCACTAAAGAAACTCTTCTCTTTTGTCTCCAATATTTTATGGGTCTATTTTATTGTTTCTTTTTAAAGGAGGAAAAGAACAATAAATTTGTTAATAGTTCCAAAATAATTCGATCAGAAATTTATTTTCTTCCGTGATCAATTTCGTTTTCCAATCCATATAAACTTGAATAAATTATACTTTTCCATTTATTTGATCGGCAAATTTTGCAGGCGAGAGGCTGTTGGTGACTATGGAATCAGCTGGTGAGCAATTTTCCTTAATATGTATTTCTCTTTTATTGCGTGATTTACAATAATATGTACCAATCTGAACAATTTGGCTTCGATGAACCCTAATTAAATTAGATTTGATCAGAGTTGTTAAGATGGATTTAGAGCACGGGTTCAATTTGACGTTTTGTTTTTTGAACCCAAAAATTCCACATTTTCCGCTGTTTTTTTTGAGATAAAGGTTGGGATCAAGGAGTTCCCAGCCAAATTTTATTTGGATCAAGCAAAGTTAAAGAATTGGATACAAGTAGCAAGTATTACAACTTAATCAGTGCTAAAGATACTACAATGTCAAATTCAATACAGATGGTAAAGTATACGAAGAACTTCCCTGAGGTTCCGAGAACTATGAGTATGACTCTAGTAGTTTCATGATAAGCACACGTAACCTTTCAATAGTCATTCAACATTTGGTTGACAACTGATGGATCAACATTGTTAGCCCTCTTCATCTACTTTTTAAGTTTAGAGTACTTATTCAGTTTAGAGGCTTCGCCCGTCCAAAAGTAAAAAAAAAAAAAAAAAACAAACAAAAACTTTTTCATGTTAGCATCCATATCAGCAGAGGTATCATAAAAAAATCCCTATGGTTATCCTAAATGCACCAAACTAAAACCATAATAGCACAATCATTGCACATCTTCCTTTCAGCTGAATGACACGAGTCTCTTAATATCCAAGAATAATAGAGATTATGAGCAGAAACAATTAGACCCAACCACTTTGTGTACATGAGTCCAAAGCTTTTGTGTACATGAGTCCAAAGCTGAAAGGTGAAAAGGCAATCGAAAAATGTGTGTGACACCTTATGACATAGGCACAATGAACACCTATTGTATAGGTAGAAACATCTTTTCTGAAGATTTCACAAGTAAGCAATTTGTTCAATAAGACGAGCCACAAAAGAATGTTTTGCTTTCCGAGGAACATGTGATTTCCAGTAATCTAGCAAGTAATCTAGCATGAGGCCATAAACACCCACTGTCGTGAAGTCTTTTGTACATTGATTTAATCGAATATTCCCCCGAAGAATTCCATCTCAAATTTTTTTCCTCCCGACAATGCCTCAAAGAAATTTGATGTAATGTAAATGCAAAGTTTGAAATTCTTCAGCAATATCCTCCGTTATTGCTCTATTAAATTTATGGTGCCAATGCCATATGTTATTGTCCCAAATGCCTTGTGTTGACACGGTAGCATCTTGGTCAAAGATCAAAGTAAAAAAGATGAGAATATAAATCAGTAAAAAAGTCATTGTTAGTCATGATTCCTTCCAGAATTTGATAGTAGTATCGTCTTCGCATTTCAAAGAGGTACCTTGTGCAACAAATTGATCAGTTTGTACCAAACCCTTCCAAAGTTGAGAAGTAATAGTTAGAGTATGAGATGATAGATCCTAAAAAGGCAATCTCATATAATAGTTTCCTAAGACCAATGTGACCCATAGTGCTTTATGGTAATTCAATAGTTTCCATCTCTATTTAAAAGAGCCAAATTGAAATGCTTCAGATTTAGGATACCCAAACCACCTTCTTTTTCAACAATTTTTTTGCAATTAACAAGACACTTCAAGGATGAGGTGGTGTTCGATCCATTCCACAAGAATGATCTTCTAAGCGAGTCGATTTTTCTTATAATCCACTTTGGAGCCAAAAACATGGAGAACATACACAAAGAGATGGAAGATGAGACTGAATTAGTCAATGTTGATCTGCCACCCCGAGATCATAATTTACCTGTCCAACCTGCCAATTGTTTCTCCATTTTTATGACAACATGCAACCAATAATTTTTCCTGAAGTTTATCCAATTTAAGGGACAAACCCAAGTATGTAATTTTAGGGAAAACATCTTTTTACAATTAAACCCCCATGCCAGAGAAGAATGCAACCAATCCGTTCCAATGATCAATAAAAGAGATGTTTTTGAGAAGTTCACCTTCTTAAAAACTTTATTCATGCCATTAGATCTAAATAATTTGATTTGGCCATTTCTGAGATGTATATTCTTCAAGCTCAAAAGTCGCTATCAAATTGTCCACGCCAATGGTGCATATAATATCAAAGAGGGGGGGGGGGGGGGGTTAGGATATTTAACTTTGTATATATATTTTGTTTGGGTGTTCGGGCGACTGTTAACTGTTAAGCTATGTTGTACGGACACTAATACAATACGACAAGCGGACAGGGACGTGATACCTATTTCGGTGTGTGATAGCGTATTTTGGAATGTCTGTGCTGTGCCCAATCGGTGGTAAGTGTGACACGATGCAATACATACACACCGCAACTTTTTGGATTGTTGGACACCAGGACATGACACATATGCAGCTTTTTCTGATTAATCGTGACATTTTAACAAGACTGAAAACATTGAAAGCAAGGTCCCGTACATAATTCAACACTACTTGGCTTTAGCCCCTTCGTATGTAAATATCTTACTTTTTTGTATTGCCGAGAATCCTTCTATCATAGTTGTAAACTGTGAATTCACATATAATTACAGTTGGATAAAATGAATGAAATGTATTTCCATCTGGATTATTAGATGTTCATATCAACTATCCTATTTTTTTTGATCCGTGTCTGATTTTCTCGTTTTGTACAAAGCACTCTTCTACTTCCAATAACAAACGCATGACCCTTTTTTTTGCAGATGGTAGTTCAAGGGATACCTCTGTACTTGTTGTTATACTAGAAAGTAATGAAGTATATATTATAATTAGCCTGTCAATAAAGAAGGACACTCAAGTAATCAATGTTGACCCAACAACTGGTTCATTGCGCCATCTTGGGAAGTCTGGACATGATCTTTTCAACTCTGAGGAAGAAGCTTTGAACTACATCACAGATGAATCAAGGCTTATGTGTAAGACTACCACACAAGCTAGAGCGATCCTAGGTTATGCAGCCCTAGGAAACTCTGGGTTACTCCTAGTGGCAACCAAGCTGAGTGCTACCGTTCCAAATCTTCCTGGTGGTGGGTGTGTCTATACAGTGACAGAAAGTCAGTGGATCAAAATTCAGCTTCAAAATCCTCAACCTCAAGGTAAAGGAGAGCTAAAGAACGTTCAAGAACTGTCCGAGCTTGATATTAATGGGAAATATTATTTCTGTGAAACAAGGGATCTTACCCGGCCTTTTCCAACTCCTATGACTTGCCATAATCCAGATGGCGAGTTTGTTTGGAATGGTTGGTTTTCGAAGTCTTTTAGTGACATTGGGCTGCCAAAACATTGTGTAATTCTTCTGCAGGTATTTAACTTTTTATTCGTCATATCTTTGAAACTCAAATCTTTTTATTTGCTCTTTGGAGGTCATAATAAGTTTAACAACCATCTAAATATCTCGGCTTACGTTGGATTCAATAGTGGTCACTGTGTTGGCATTCATGAATACGGACAACTCAATATGGACATAAGGACGTGAATACGGTAGTAATGGTACAAGTTTGGCGTATCCAAGAGCATTTTTGGTGTGCTCGTGTCGTGTACAACACGTCTTATATTAACATGACACTGATATAACACCATCTTTTAGATTTTTCTTCTTCTTAGATGGGCGACTAGTTGCATGCACAAAGTACTCCTTGTATGCTTCCAACAAATTAGAGGTTTGCATGTTTTCTAGATCGTCTGAAACAAGAGAAACTTTGGGGTCTAAAAGAACAAGTCGGAATACTTGGAGAAAGAAGCATACATCATGTACCGTGGTATTCTTATCACCTGGGACTGAAAGAATCCTTCTTAGAGATCTAGACAAGGTTTTAAAAGTGGTATCTGCATCGGATCCTCTACGAGTATTGTTAAAGCCCCTACCACTTGCAACAGAACTCTAGAGTGCTAGTGATAATATATTTTTGTTATTGAACATGCCGTTGAAGAACCATTTGTGGGTTGAGAGATGGATTCATGCAGCGGCATAATCTTTTTGTAAAATCCGTCCAAAATGCATGTCAAAAGGCTTGAACATGGGTTGCTCTGATACCATGTTAAAGCCCCGGCTGCTCGCACCAAAACTCCAGAGTACCAGTGGGGTGAGGGTTATATATTTATATTTATTCGACAAGTATATTGGATGTTTAGATTGGTAGTTTAGGGTTGGAGTGTGGAAGTATTGGTTTTTGACACTTTTTAAAAGTATATATTAAAATTTAGGCTTATTTTCAACTAAATACCCTTGACTATTTAAGTTCAACATACCCTAAGTATTGAGGAGTTTGAAGTTGGTACCTTCCGTTACTTAGCTGTTAACTTTTTCGTCAAATAAAAAAAAGTAACCTTTTTTCGGACCAAATTACCCTTGATCCTCTTCTCTCACTTGACAACCATGAAATTGAGCTCCTCCTATCTACTATCCCCAAATCCGGGCAAGCCCTAACCCTAATTATTTCTCCTCCACCACTCTTCTTCAACCTCACCTCCATCACTTTTCTTCAACTTACTACTCTAACCCTAATTTTTTCCACTCCCCCACTTCTTTCTTCTCCCTCTGCTCCGCAGCCCTCGATAACCCCATGCTCCGCCATCGACAACCCTAGCTCCATCAGATGAGCTCCCCATGCCTCCACTCTTGACAAACCCGCCCTTGGCAACCCCTAGCTCCATTGGACGAGCTCTCCATGCCTCCGTCCTTGACAACCCTCGTTGACCGGTCTAGGGATAGGAAAGGAGAGGGAGAGAATGGGTGGCGGTAGTGGTTCTTCGACTCCGTTGTCGACGATCTGAGCCCCCTACAACAGTGTCCCCCTCCACGATCAGGTAGAGGATATAGCCGTTGCCTTGAAACCTGACCCCCAATGTGCCGACGCCTCTGCGCAACCCCTAGCGTGCTGGTGCCTCCGCGCTCGGCCTCCTAGTCATCCTTCCGATTCGACGGTGGGAGGCTCATCCCCGACTCCTCCAGACCTCCATCCAACGGTGGCCACCACCACTGAAGCGGGATCCCCAACGCTCCCCCCCACACCCCCAGCTCCAAGACCCGCTCCTTCCTACCACCATCCCCCCCTCCCCCCCGCATGCTCGCGCCCGCCTCCCTCGATCGTCCAACCTCAACGAGTGGCCGAAGCCCGGTTCCGATGACCTAGACGAGTGGCCCTACAATCAGCCCACTCCCTCCTCTTCGTCTGCTGCCATCCGATAGGGAGAGGAAAATTAAGAGAAGAGAGTGATAATAATAATAATAATAATAATAATAATAATAATAATAATAATATTATTATTATTTTTGTTATTTCATATTTTCTGTCAACTTTGTTAGAGTTTCAAGTTGTCTAATTATAGTTGAGGTATTTACTGGTACAATATGAAAGTATAGAGTATCAAGTTGAAAAACTTTGATAGTTGAAGATATTTAGTTGAAATTAAGCCTAAAATTTATTAAATATGAAAAATGAAACTTAACTACAAACATAATATCATTAATTATTAGCGTGGTTTATTTGTTTTTGGTGAATAAATTATGCAAATGCATAATTTCTATAATTATGCAAATGCATGATTTCTATGAATTTATGCCATAATATAATCACATAACTTATTAGCCGAATTACCGGTTACCATATATAGGTTTGAATTTTTTTTCTAAAGCACTCAGTTTGGCCAGTCTTTGCATTGTTTTTGGAAGTCTTTTTTTTGGTTCCGCCCCGACTTAAAAAAAGTTTTGACAAGTTCTAGTCAATTCAGAAAACTTTTGGGCATTTACAGTAAGTTTTTGCCTATTTCACTAATTTTTGGGCCATAACAAACCCAAAATGGACAAAAGTTTCCAACAATAGCCCAAAATGGACACCAAGTTTATAGTGCATTTTTAAATAAGTTCGGCTAAATGCAACATGTTTTGGATAATATACGGTTTTGGTTGATTTTTAGACCTTGATTTGTATGGGTACGAAGATAGATTACTTCCCTGGGCCTTGCATATTTTAATTTTGTTTTCAAGAACTAAAGGTCCATTTGCACATCATGTCATAATCTAATTTTTACTTGGAATTTTCTTGATGCCTCTTTCCATTAGCTATAAACATTGACATAAACATCATATTCGTTAATCACACACACCCATTTCGGGATGAAGGAAATGGCCAAATCGTTGTTTGTGAAAGGAGGATCCCATTCTGCATTAATTGTACTTCTTTCACCCTAATGTATTATTTGCATGTATACTTGTATTTTCTAATCTGAGTATTGTGAGTGATAATTTTCTTTGTGGGCTTCTGTCTGATGTCTACCATTTTTCACGCGGCTGTTGTATTCAGGGATTTGCTGAGTGCCGAAATATTGGAGACTCAGGCCAAGGAGCAACTGTTGCTCTTCTAGCACGGCGTAGTAGATTGCATCCTGGTACTCGCTATTTAGCAAGAGGGCTGAATTCATGTTCAAGCACAGGTGACTGACCACTTTGTCACTGGACTCTAAATCTCTTGTACTTGTGGTAATATTGTTTGGAATGGTCTTCTACTATACATTCCACATGTTTACGAATCTTAAAGAATAAAATGTGCATGCCTTGAATATGTAGGGAAAACACGTTCTTGGGCTTTGTTACACTTATTTAAGATCAGTTGAATGCTGGGAATGGTAGTAAGGGGGATAACGTGATCTCCTTTTTTGGAACACCAATTGTAACATTCTAATACTTCCATTATAACTCGTCTAGATATGTTAATCATTATTTCACCATCTCACAATGGTTAGGAAGAAATTGAATCATCAAATGCTCTTCCATAGTTAACATAATCCTAATTGTTGTTATGGGATGAAAATTTGGACTTTTAAGATTTATTCTTTTCCAGATGTAAATGGCTTTTACTAGAATGCTGACCTCTCTATACAGCAAATCTTAAATTGATGGTTTTACCAACTTTCTAATTACCTTTTTAGTCAGGTGTTTCTCTTTTGATGGCTTATTTCGCTTGTCTTGAAGTTTCCAGATATAGCTAGTCTTGTGGTTTCCAGGAAAGATATTTGGAAAGTGCCAAAGGAGACTCAAAGTGAAATAGGGTTGCATGTCTCTTACTGTTAACCAAAGTAAGTCTCAGATGGACTTTTCTGACAGCATGTGCTGTGGGAGGATCTTTAGGTAAGAATAAATGGGCACTTCTCGTAAAATAGAGAGGTGAAGATTTAGAACGCTACACTTCTGTGAAACTAGAAGTCTACAAATATAATGTTGGTTAAAGTGATTACGATTTGTGGGTTCTAGATTGCAGTTTTGGTTTAGACTTGTTTGTATCATCAGTGTAGTGTACAGACTAGTACTGATGTAAAAGAAGCTACTAATACCATACATCTGATTTCACTAGTTACGTCATCATAGTTCAGTTCCTTGATTGGACTTTTCTGACGGCTTGTGTTGTGGGAGGGTCTTTACATAAGATTAAATGGGCACTTGTTCTCGTAAAATAGAGAGGTGAAGATTTAGAATGCTACACTGCTTTGAAACTAGAAATCTACAAATATGATGTTGGCTAAAGTGATTACGATTTGTGGGTTCTAGATTGCAGTTTTGGTTTAGACTTGTTTGTATCATCAGTGTAGTGTACAGACTAGTACTTTATATTGACGTAAAAGAAGCTACTAATACCATACATCTGATTTTACGAGTTCCGTCATCATAGTTCAGTTCCTTGATTGGAAATATACAATCACCTCCCATACTAGAGTACTATTGACCATTGCCATCGGGAAACAAACAGTCTACAACAAGAGTAACCAGTTTACATTCTTGATTCACACGGACAATTGTTTTTTCTAAAATAGAGCTATTTAAAGATTTCTCAAGCTAAACAATTTCTGTTTTCGCACCATTTCTTACCAAGTTTGGTAGTACTACTACTACAGCAAGTTCAATATAACTTTAATCATTGAATTCCACTGGCTGTTGAATTGGCTTGCTGTTCCCTACATCAGTTAAGTCAGTTATAATATTTGTTGAAAAGTATAGATATATAACCCTCATCCATCACCAACACTCTAGAGTTTGGTGTAGCGGCAGGGATTTTACAATGGTGAGTAACCCAGGTTCAATCTCTTTGGTGCCTATTTTAAGCGGATTAGCAAAAAGATTATACTCCATAAAAAGGGTCTTCGACCTGCTTGGACATGTTGAATAATATGAAAATATAATCCTCACCCTCAACAATCTCTAGAGCTTTGGTGTAGTGGGCAGGGATTTTAACAATATTGAACACCTGTATGTTGTTTTTCCAAGTTCTGCTATTGCAGCTTCATGCCTAAACAAGAAGCTAGTTAAGTAACATGAGTTGAAAGAACAATGTGTTCTTTTTAACTTTTTAAGCTAGTGACTGGAAGACTTTTAATTATTTTCTTATGTTCTTTTTATATCTTTCTGCATATAAACTGTAGTTTTGATAGTGGAAGTTGCGTAATATATTTTGAGTATTCTAATAAGATAGTAAGAAGGTCAGACGGGGAACTAGGTTATACATAAAAGTGGAGGGTCAGGAGTGCAGATGGTATATGGAAGAAAGTTGGGGACAGTACAGTTGGAAGTTGGTTGAATGTAGAAACAAGGTTCAAGTTACTAAATCAACCTTTTGCACTAGCTGTTCAATGAGGTATTGGCGATAGAGATGCCCACGCTTGAAAGTGCTCACTTTTATGTTAAGGATGCCTTCAATCATATTTCTCGCCCTCATTTGTAGTTGATTAATCTAACCATATTACTCTCCTGGATTATAGACTTACAGTGTTAGTTTGATGGAAGTACTAAAGATAAAGACAATGAGAGTAAGGTGCTCTGTTGAAATGGATAGTTTCCTTTGTTTATACCTAGCTTGGGTAAGTCTCTTGATCCAAGCATTTGAGGTGCCACCTGTATCATGGTTACGCGAAGTCGCCATAGAGGGTGCGTTTCACGTTCCGGGAACATACGTATCGGAACAAGGTATGCCAGCATACTCGAACGTGGAAATCCATGTCTAAGTCTTCCCTGCAAGTTGACAAAGCATCTACTTATGTGACTTTCCAGCCAACCTTTTCAATTTCCGACAACCTTTGCTCGTCAATAGTGTATCTGCCATCTTCGACATCGTCTCCTGCGAACGTCGTGTCTACCATCTTCGACATTGTCTCCCGCGATGTTCCTCTCAAAGTGATTGTGTTGCGGGCAAGGGGAAGGAAAATGTTGAAGAAGTTTCCACCATCTTCGACATTGTCTCCCACGACGTTTCTCTCCACCGTCTTTGACATTGTCTTTCGCGACGGTCAAAGAGATTGTATTGCTGGCAAGGGGAAGAAAAATGTTGAAGGAAACGACGGAATATGTGGCTGCCATGAGTGTGATGGAAAGGGAAGGAAAAAGGAGAAAAGTGAGCTATATATATATATATATATATATATATATATATATATATAAAATTCTGCTCTAATAGGCTTGCAAGCCTACCTTATGAAACATTTCGGGGTTATATTTAATAATGGGTTCCGTAGGTATATTTACTACTATGTTGGATTCAAATGATTCCTTTCAATAAATGGTAAAAGAAATATTTAATTCTATCTTAGGATTCAAATAAATCTTTTCAATAAATGGTAAAAGATAGATTTAATTCTATATTAGGATTCAAATAAAATTTTCAATAAATGGTAAAAGATAGATTTAATATTAATATTAAATTAATATTAATACTAAATTAACATTAATATTAACATTAATGTTAAAATTAACATAATATTAAAATTAACATAATATTAAAACTAAAATTAATATTGACATTAATGTTAATGATAAAACTAATATTAATTTTTAATTAACATTAATATTAAAATTAAAATTAAAATAATATTTAATTCTATCTTAGGATTCAAATAAAATTTTTCAATAAATGATAAAAGATAGATTTAATTCTATATTAGAATTCAAATAAAATTTTCAATAAATGGTAAAAGATAGATTTAATATTAATATTAATATTAAATTAATATTAATACTAAATTATCATTAATATTAATATTAACATTAATGTTAAAATTAACATAATATTAAAATTAATATTAACATTAATGTTAATGATAATATTGATATTAGTTTTTAATTAAAATTAAAATTAAAATTAAAATTAAAATTAATTTTAGTTTTAATTTTAAAAAGTAATGATAATTTTAATATTAATATTAATGTTAATATTAACATTATTGTTAATAATAATAATAATATTAATTTAGTATTAATATTAATATTAATATTAAATCTATTTTTTATCTTTTTTTTGAAAAGATTCATTTGAATCTTAAGATAGAATTAAATATTTCTTTTACGTTTATTGAAAAGATTTATTCGAATCCTAAGATAGAATTAAATCTTTCATTTTTATCATTTATTGATAGGAATCATTTGAATCCAACGTAGTAAATATACCTACGGAATCCACCGTTAAATATAATCGAAATGTACCATAAGGTAGGCTTGCTAGTTCTTTCAGTTGTTTTTCATAACAATTTAAGAGACTTTGACTTGCTACATATTTTGAGAAAGTTGTTATTCCTATGGTTGTTTTGCAACTTATGAAACTTGTTTGGTTTTGAATTTTTTATGATGCTCTATTATGGTGCTTGATTGATTTGGAATCTTTCATATTATATTACATCTTTGGTCCATAAAAGCGTTCTATGCGTTTTAAAGAGGCGTACCCCTAACGTACCGCGTACGGGGAACCCTGGTTAGCCACACTCTTGTTTTCATTCTGTGTCCTGGACTGTTCCACATTCCAGGTAACCTTGATCTGTATTCCTCAGTATGGTTACTTGCACACGCAGCAAACAATTTAAGAACATGATTCACTTACCTGTTCATCATCATCATTATCATCTGAGCTTTCTCCCATCATAATGGGGTCGGTTTGGAGCATAAGTAAGCTCCACAAAAGATTCACTCCTTGCATATGCATTTTTTAAATCTTGGTTTTATTCCTGCAGTATGCTTTCATACTGAAATAACTTAAGATAGAGGTTGGTACAAGTTGCTCCCTAGCAGTATGCCAGTAATATAAAAAGGCTTGTTACAGTGTTGATTGATCTAGAACTTGTTCACAAACTAAACGTAGTTTAAATGGGAACGCTTAGATGGATGAGTGACTATACCTTGAAAGATAGGATAAGAAATGAGAGTCTGTGGAATATTGAGGTGGCGTTGATTGAGGATAAGATGAGAGAAAATCATCTTAGGTGGTTTGAGCATGGGCAACCTAGACCTACGCACTGGTTAGGAGTGATAAGATAATTTTAGAAGAAGCCACTAGAACTAGGGATAGGTCTAAAGGAACTTGGACTGAGGTGTGAAGAAGGATACATTTTTTGTTGATGTATTAGATAACATGGCCACCGTTTCGGAGCGATAAAATAGTATTTAAAAGGAGCCGCTAGAACTTGGGGTAGGTCTAAAGGAACTTGAACTGAGCTGTGAAGAAGGATATATTTTTTTTGTTATGCTACAGATTATATGACTCTTAATAGAGCTGATGGAATAAAATGACTCAAATACCCAACCCCAATTGGGATAAAGGATATATTATTGTTGTTGTTCCTGAGACTTTGTTAAGATCATTTCATTTGCCCTACTAACTGGCCATGAATAATTGTCATTCAACGTAATTGTGTGTGCTGTAGGTTGTGCCCATGAACAATTGATGCATATGACTATGACCGACAAAATTCGCGTAATTTTGTCTTAGTATATAACTAATGTAAGGTATTTATATTGAGCACTAGTTCCAATTGTCTTATTCTCGTATGTTCTAACAGGGAATGAAGTGGAATGTGAGCAACTTGTGTGGATTCAAACTGAGCAGACCATTCCTTTTAGCTCATATGTTTGGAGGCGAGGCACCATACCCATCTGGTGGGGGGCAGAGTTAAAATTCTCAGCTGTCGATGCTGAAATTTATGTTTCAGCTAATAATCCTTATAGAGGAAGTGTGCAGTATTATCAGAGATTAAGTCGGAGATATGGTGCTAGGGATCCCAAGTTAAGTACAGCGGGCCAAATGAAAACTCCTCTGGTGCCTATAATATGTGTTAATTTGCTTAGATATGGGGAGGGGAAGCCAGAAACTATTTTGGTTGAACATTTTAAGGAATCTCTAGAATATATCAAATCAACTGGGAAGCTATCTTATACGTGGATTCAGTTGATAAATTATGACTGGCATGCTACTGTAAAGTCCAAAGGTGAGCAACAAACTGTGGAGGGGCTCTGGAAACTTCTCAAGGCTCCCACGATAGATATTAGTTTTGCTGAAGGAAATTATTTTTCCTCAATGCAATGTCTCAACGAGTGCGAAGGTTCAGTTATTCTTAGTGATGACTTTGATGGTGGATTCTGCTTAAGATCACTTCAAAATGGTGTAGTACGTTTCAATTGTGCCGACTCTTTGGACAGAACTAATGCAGCCAGTTATTTTGGTTCTGCTCAAGTTTTTGTAGAACAATGTAGAAGGTTAGGCATATCTCTCGATAGAGATGCAAATTCATCTGAAAATGCAGAGTTAGGTAATTATGGTGAAAAAAATGTTCCTTTGCCTCAAGGCTTGGGGGGACAGCCTGATACTGTGACAGAGCCATCTTATACTATTGATCATAAAACACACGAAACCAATGGGGAGCATCCATGCACAGACAAGCCTTGGAAGAGATTTGATATGTCATTTGATCAATTCAAGAGCTCAACCATGTTAGCTCCAATAAATCAGCTGGCTGATCTTTTCCTTCTAGCAGGTGATATTCATGCGACTCTATATACTGGCTCGAAAGCCATGCATAGTCAAATTCTCAATATATTTAGTGATGTTGGTGGTGGAAAATATAGCAAATTCTCAGTAGCACAAAATGTTAGAATTACCCTACAGAGAAGATATCAAAACGTTCTTGTTGACAGTTGGCGGCAGAAGCAGTTGGAGATGTTTCTGGGAATTAGGCTCTTTAAGCATCTGCCTTCAGTTCCTGTTCATCCTCTAAAGGTACTGATTACTATACGTTAGTTACTGACAATTTACAACATTTATTTGACATGATTGTTTATAGGTTACTTTCTTGTTTGGATAACCTGTTCTTGTGTTATTTCTTTCTATCTTCTTGTTGCTTCTGGAGTAACATTCATGTTTGACAATAAAATAGAGAGTTTTATTTGGTATATGATGAGCCTAGTAACTTGTTCTATTAAACTGGAGAAAATTATTTATCAAGTCTTGTATCTTGTATTTAATTGAAGCTTTTCAACTACTGTCTGTCTGGTTTTCATCTTTGGTTTGAGCTTGCAATGTTTGCAACATACTGCTGATATAATTTTTCAAAGACCAGATGAACAAATTTAAGCAGCCATTATGCCTAGAGCTAGGACGGCTATCATAGTAGGCTATCTTCTTGCTCACATGAACAAAATAAAAAGTTCATGAGCAGGTGGCATCTATAAAATGAGGATATTTATCAGGAAAAAGAAGACCTAAATGTACTGGCGTCAAAGAAGGGAAAATAAAAGTAAAACTTTGGTGACATGTTCAAATGAAAAATGAGTATTTTTATGAGTATCTGGTGATAGCTGATCATTTAAACGATCACAATGCCCTAGACCATGCATTAATTTTAAGCTACTTATGCTTTTGCACTAGTCAAAAAGTACTATAAGGAGTTAACCTGCTTCATTTTACTTGGTATGGTAACTAGGTGTGACAAGCTTGAGAGGTGAGTTGGTTATTTAGGACTGAAGTTTGAGGAAATGTATTAATTTATCTTAGATTTTTGGTTTATGTTTACTTATCTATTATTAGGTTTATTGAAAATTTCTGCTTTAAGGTGGCTTAAAAAGATTTCCCAAGATTTATGCACTAACAGGTGGTTCAGAGTCGAGGTTTGCAGCAGGAGAATGTAAATTTAACATATTTATGGACACTGCTTAGAAAATCTAGACTCTCTATAATTGGTAATTATAAGAGTTCTAATATAAGTGCAAAAGCCCCTTTTGCTTTGGTTTGTGTAGAATATTTTTTGTGGGAGAAGGTGCCTTATTATTTCTGGTTACTTTCTTCTGTATGCTATTCTCCTATCTTAAGCTTTTGCTGCCTTTGCATAGATATTGAGCTTCTTTCTGAAAGAAAGGATATTGTTATAGGAAGGTAGAAGATCTATATATCAATTTTTTAGGATTGTTTTCCTTCTTGAAGTAGATTTGAATCAATGCCAGATGTCCCAAATCACAGATGAATGCACTAGCTGTTTTTTCCGAGGTCCGCAATACCGGTAACAGAGTTGTTTCGGGCCCTTCTTATGAGGAATTTTGACGGTTTTGGATCGGAGTTTCGATGTTCTTGGTTTTGGAAAGCCAAAAAATAAAAAAAAGTTATTAGAAAACTAAAAATATATTTGATACATTTATGCCTAATTTTATGTATTACTTGTTTCCAGTTAGTTTTGAATGAAATAATATTCAACTTTGTCAATCTTTCACCTGCTATGGATATTGTTGTTTATTTACTTGTGTTTAGACAAAGTACACATGCAATACATAGTTTAGAATATAATAATATTAAGACGAGAGTGTTGTGAATTTATAGATATACAACAAATGGTAATGGTTACCTTGTGTCAAATAAGAGATCTTATCAACATGTTATGCCATGTTGATTTTGGGCACGATTGAATCATTGTGTTGATTCTATTTTTTCTTGTTCTACTCTCTTTTTCTTTAACTTTCTTATTTGGTGAATTGATTGGGACCAATGTCGGTATCGACTAGTATTGGCCGGTGGTGGTGGGGGCCCGTTTCGGATCTGGACAAGCCAAACTGATACAGAACTTCCGATACATACTTGTATTGGCCAATACTGCAAACCTTGCTTTTTTTTTTTTTTCCTTTCAATTTTTAGTTATTTGATTTTAAACACTAAGCTTCAGGAGATCAAAGACATTTGATGTCAAATAATAAGAGGCTCTATTGGCATTAAGCCACAATCCAATTTTGTCTAGGAGCTAAACGATCTGTTTCACAAGGTTACTATTTACTCATTTAGTGCTCTGATTGTATCATACCTTCTCTCATACTTACCCTATGATAGAATTTGGTGTCATTAATATCAAACAGTATGTCCTTTCTTATGTATGTGAAGCCTTCTCAATTTGTCAGCTCACTATTTTAGACATTACTGTTTTTTGTTATTTTGATGATATCTGCATGTCTGCCTCGTCCCCAAATTCAGGGAGTTGGAAGATGAGACTTTCTTGAGGTGCATACCAACTGTGGTCTGCTTTTCTGTGATTAGTAATTGTATTACCACACAGTTAACATATTTTTTTGGCACTAGCACTTGTTCTTGTGTGTTAATTCAATTCAGTATGCTTTACAGGCCTGACTTTTTGGGCTTCTGTGGTTGTCTTTTTGGATGTCTAAGTCTGCTCACTGGTTTCATCAGGTGTTAACCCGACCTTCAGGATGCTTCCTGAAACCCATCCCTAGCATCGTACCAAATGTGGATGATGGTTCAAGCCTTCTGAGCTTCAAGAGAAAAGATCTCATCTGGGTATATTACATTTAACTTTGAAGTCTCTAAATTTCGTTTCTCAGCATTATTGTCAGAATTGCTAGCTTTTCAATTGTTCTATATTATTCCTTTAAAGACATGGTTGAGTTGATGCCCTTATTTCTTTAACAGGTATGCCCACCTGCTGCAGATGTTGTTGAACTTTTTATCTATCTTGGAGAACCATGCCATGTTTCTCATCTTCTTCTCACAGTCTCACATGGCGCGGAGGATTCATCTTATCCAGCAACAATGGATGTAAGAACTGGATGCAATTTAGATGAGCTCAAATTTGTCCTTGAGGTTCGTATATATTGCTTCTTTAGTTTATTGCATATTCTAAGACATTTTTTGTTCCTCAATAAATCCATTTTGCAAGTATAAATTTGCTATAGCAAGTGGGTTTGGTTCTTGTCTGAACTTTATCCCTGATACTATTACTTCACTTGGTGTGACATTATGCTTTATAGAAATCCGAGGGTTTTAATTTTTCTTGCTAAATTAAAATTTTGGGACATGCTTCACAATATCTATACTGGACTGATGTTCCAGGTTTGATTCACTTTGCAAATTTGTGAATAAGTTCAGGCTGAAAGATGTCACTCTATGTTGTCGAGATGCAGTTGTTATTTACCATATCTGTAAAGATTTACTTAATGATAAGTGAGGATTTGGATGAAATGCAATTAAAAGAAGATACTGGCAATCGTAGGCAACAAGCTTACCCTTCTATTTGGTCTCATCGATGGCTATTTTATGTCACTTGTTTTATCTGTTTTTGTATACTTCAGTTTTTTATGCCTCTTTTCTTCCAGTCCACACTAATTCAAGCTTTGGTCCCCTATAAGGTTTTTTTCCCCTTAATTATCTAACCTTAGCATCTTTATTGCTGTACTGGGTAATCCTAAGTTACCTTTAATTCTTCATTTCATGCTATATCCTGGTTAGCTTTATAATCAATTTTTTCAAAGCTTGACTTCCTAGGCAACTGAGCGGTAAGTACTAGATAACACTAAATTGGTGTGGACTTTGGGTTCCATACGAACGAGTACTTAAATACTTACAGCTGTTGATTCATATGGACAATTGAAATTACTAAGATGATGGATTCTCCAGCCCTACTAATTGGAAAATCTTATATCTATTCTTATCAACTTCTACTTGCCTATATTACACAGTTAATGCCAGCTTATTCGAGGTGTCATACTGCACCTACTTACTTAGTCAAGGAAAGTTCAGTAGTGGTGTACTGTTGTAGAGATAAAACCCAGGTGTAACAACCTTACTGATCATATGAAAAGGCAGACCAATAAAAGCTGTGGAGAGGCCAGAAGATATTAAAGTGAGTGTTTGCTTCAATACATCCAACTATACCCAATTTGCAAAGCATATTCTTTGCATAACTGACTCAGGAAAAGGGCCAAGAAATATTTGGGAAAAGAGAAAAGAAAAAGGAAGTGACGATGACCAGGTAATGACCGGCCTTCAGTGTCTCAATTGCCGAGCATTGATGTGACCTCTCCACTCTCCTGGGTAACCGGCACTCTCTCTCTCTCTCTTTCTCTCTCTCTAGAGTATTCACTCTCTCTCCATCTTTTCTCTCTCACTATATCCCTCCCATGGTTCACAATCTCACCCTCCCTCAATTACATTTATATAGTAAATAGCCCGAATTAGCCTAACTCCCAAACCATCATTTAGACAACCAGCTTGAGCCTATCTTTTAATTGGAAAAAAAACAGGTTTAACTAAAACAATTTATTATTATTATTTTTTGAAATCCCGGCATAACGCACGGGGTCCAGCGTAACGCTCGGGACTTTTGAGCACACTGTTGCATGCCTTTTGGGCCCACTGCCCCCAAACTCTCACCATTTATTAATGGAAGAAATAATACTCCCCGTGGCTCGATCCACTGATCTTCTGCCACCCAGCCGGGATCTTATACCTCTCCTCGGTAACCACAAGAGCCACTCGAGTTCAATAACTAAAACAATTTATTGAAACCTATGTAACCCATTTTATAATTGAAAAATCTAGACCTGTCCCAATAGATTTGTTAATATCTGATTATTGGTAGAGCTAACAGTAATTGCTAAGGAAGGTTAATTGTAGATTCTAATTAGACAACTAGGGAGATTCTCTTTATCAATTTTTTTTTCAGTTTATTATAAAAAAATTAATACTAATTTTATTTATACAATTTGTGCGGTTGCAGTTTCTAAATTACAACATAAATAAAGCTATCCAAGAAATGAATCTAAATTAGTTTGTTTAGTTATACTACGTCCCATGCATCGTATTTTATTGAAAAGATTGAATATTTCATTGAAAATATGAAATAAAACGCTGCCAATTATGTATCTCAATCATAATTTTAGAAGTGTACCTTTAGCCTCCAGCCCAACACCGAAATCATTTACCAACGTAAGTACATGGATCTGTGCTTGAGAAAGGTACCATAATGTACTTCAAACCTCAAGCCTAAGTGCATAAGCGAAGCCAAGGAGGAAGGGGGCCAGGTGGGGCACATGTTCCATATGAGATTATAATAGTTTCTACGTAATATTGTGTTGCCCCCCAGCTCATATTTCTTCTTTAGCAAATTCATTAATTAATTATGATAAAAATAGGGATCTTCATATATTTATATATAATTCAAGATTATTGGAATATTTGTTAACTGATCATAAGATCTTATAATGATTTAAGATTATCGAAATCTATCTATCCTAATCAAAATAAGATCTTACAAAAAATTGTTGACATCTATGTGTTGTAATCAAAACAAGATCTTGTAAAAATTCATAATCTATCTAAATCATATATTGCTAATCTTTTGATATTTTAATGTATTTCAAAATCAAGTATAATAATAAATGAGGTTACTTGTAAGTTTTATTTATTTTGGTAAGATTAGCCTTAGGATTTTAGTACATACTTAGATATATAACCATTATTATCTAGAATTTTAGAATATAGAAGAATTCTTTCTAAAGATTAGAAGCTTTAAAAGTCAACGGGGTCAACGGGGGTGGCCTTACAATCGGGGCTGGTGAGGGTTATTAAGGAGGTCCTGGTTCGATCCCACTCCTTAAAAAATAAAAATAAATAAAAGCGAGTTGGTAGGGGTTGGAAAGGGATAACAGAGAGGTCCTGGGTTCTAGCCAAGACTTAAAAGAATTAAAAGCTTTAAAAACTTTTTATGTTTATTTGAAGTTGTAATATATTTTATTAGCATATTATTCAAGTTAAAAAAATATTCTAGCTTCAAATTACAAAAAATCCTAATTAATATTACCTATACTTATATTCATAGTGCTCCACATGGCTTTAGGGATGATAATGGGCTAGGGTGGTTCTGAAAACAAAGCCTGACCCGACCTAAGCTGGTTGTGAAACAGGTAGGACCAACTTCAACTTTTACTAGCCAGCTCGGCATGAACCCAACCTGGAACCTGAACCATTATACGTTCTTTATTCAATCATATACAACATGATGAGTTGGTTTCGGAAAACATATTGGAACAAAAAAGTTGGAACTCTCCTATTACTAAACTTCCTACAATAGAACTTCACTCTCCTTAGACCTCTTCATTGAGTGTAGTCGTCAAGCAACCCCTGGGTGGTAACAAGGACAACTGACACATTTTTATTAATAAAGAAAAATGGTCAAATTTGTTCTATTTGTCATATTTTATGAGTTTGAACATGAAAATAATTGTGTGATTATATAAGGAAAAATTTAACCTAGTTGAGCCGATCTATAAAACAATGGGCTTGCCTGAAACCCAAAGGCTATGTTAGGGCCTAGGTTTTGTAAAACTAGGTCCAGGCGGAGCCAAATATTTTGGCCCAAAATATATTAGGGCCGGGTTTGGGTACTTGGGTATTGCCTTGCCGTGCCTAGCCCTTTATCATCTCTACGTGGCTTTCGGTCCTGGCTCTGCCCCTACATAAGTGGGTATCGTTCTCCCAGATCCCCATTTCAGTGAGTATACGGTGTTGGTGCAAGTCGTTGACCAGCGAACTTAGAAAAAAATTGGGTTAGTCGATGTAGTATTTGCATAATGTAGACATACTAAGTGTTTAAACTCATTTTTGTATTATGGGTCAAGACATACTAAGATGAGTTTTTAGCTTAGGATCAAGGTAATCTGCTCTGCAGAAACCTTGAGTTCACTCCAAAGCACATCGGTCATAATTTGCAGAATGTGGTGAAGTTGCTAGTAATGACCCACTCACGCTACTATGTTAAAGACGGGGAGCAGTTATAACCATCAGCCAGTGGTGGCTTCATGCTTAAAGAAGGATAAATAGCCGGAAGCTGAGAGAGACTTGTGTTATAGATTATACTATAATAATCAATAATTATGTTCCAGATTACAATATATTATATTTCTTAATTACATTATTATGAATTGAACTTTCAATCATTTATTAATGATATTAGATAAGAATTTAAATAAGATTACCTTATATTCTGAATTATTGATCAAGAGAGAGACTTATGTTCTAGATTATATTGTAGTAATCGATAATTATGTTCTAGATTACAATATACTATATTTTCTTAATTTTGTTATTATGAATTGAACTTTCAATCATATATTAATGATATTAGATAAGAGTTTAAATAAGATTACCTTATATTCTAAATTATTGATCAAATAATATCAAATAAGATTTTAATTTAGACCAGATATTTAATTAGGAAATTTAAATTAAGAACATGAGTGGATTATATTTCCAACTTACTTATTATCCCAATATTATATAATGTTTTGAAGAATTTATTTTTCGTACATTGCCGGAGTTGTGCGTCCGGATCACTGTTCTAAAAGGCGGTCTAGGCGGCCTAGGCTCTAGCGCCTGGTGCTCGTCCGATGCCCGCCTAGTCCCCCCGACGTCCGACTATGCATGTTTTGTGGTTTTATGGACTTTTTTTTTCTACATTTTTCAGTAGATTTTTTGGATTTAGTTTTATTTTTTTGAACCGCCTAGATCTAGGAGGCCGCCTAAGCAGTCGTCTAAACGGGCTAGGCGCTAGGCGACGGGTGCCCGTCCGACTAGCGCCTAGTGCTTTTCACAACCTTAGTCCGGATGCTTGCCACAATCACTTAATAACGACCCCCCTATTTACATGGGGCAATTATCCAGGATATGGAGCCATCGTGATCTATTGGTGGAGTTTTCGACTAAACCGGCAGTGTATCAAATAAATATATCCTATTTTGAATTAGATAACTCAAGATGTTAAATTATTGCTTAATAATATCAGGTACAATTTAAGTTAGATTAAGTTTTTAAATTATGAAACCTGAAATTATGAATCAATCCTGGCATGTGTGAGCACAACACATCATATATCAATAATATTGGGAACTATTTTGCAAACAAAACTGTCAAAATCAATTCAGGTTTGAAAGAAACAACTTTTGGTTCTATATGTGAGCCACACATATCTCATAATTGCCTCATCCCATTAATACTCTCTCTCTCTCTCTCTCTTCCACCACTCTTTCAATAGTTCTCTCTCAGTCATGTTTCCACTCTCATTCTCTCTCCGATTTTCAGTACAACTATCTTTTCACATGTCATTGACATTTGGTAGAGAACTGTTAGACAAAAAGTCATTTTTTGTTTGATTTTCTTTCTTAAGTAATAGAGAAATAAGGGTAACCAGATGTTAAATACGGGTGATTGACTATACCTGGTCAATTGCAAGTACATTTTCTTTACTTGGATGTATTGAAGCCGGAATCTTAAAATGAGACCTAGAGCCAACCTGTTAGAGCATGTTGGATAGGACAATTATTGTTGGGACTAAATCGTATGTCCTACATAAAATCAGAAATAATCCTCCAAAGGAGGAGAATATTCCAGATTTCTTTCAGTCAGTCAAGTTGATTTGCCAGAACACATGCTTAAATCCAACTTTTTACCCACTTCCAGTGGACTTCTTGCTATCCAAACAACCCCCTTATATTTTCATGCATTAACCTGGAAATCATGGTATGGATCACCATTCAACCTCCATGTGCACCTTGGGCTATCTGTCAAGCTGATTTAATGTTGAATTGTCCTGTTTCATTGGCCTTCCAAACCCAAAAGTCTTCCTTGTAGTTGTCCATGAGGGCAGGGCCGGATCCAAGGAGTTTAAGTCAAAGGGGGCTTGAAAAAAAATGAGCGAGAACTTGGAAAAAAAAGATCTAATTCTAATGTATGTGAGAGGATTCAAACTCAAAACCAACTAAATATAATGTTAACTACTTAACCAACTGACCTAAACTTTAACAATGACAATACATAGAGGTTAGAAATATATATAAACTCTGGAATTTTTTTTTGAAAAAATACCTATACTTGGGTCCCTCCCCCCCAACACACACACACACACACACACACACACACACACCCCCCCCCACCACCCAAAAAAAAAAAAAAAAATTCCAGTGGGGGCTGTGGATCCACCCCCTGAATGAGGGTATGTAGGATTGGGGTTTTCCCACTTCCGTCACTTGGATTGAGAGGTAGGAGAAGAAAGTGGCTTAGAATTTAATGCTTCCACTTCTTGTACCCCTGTTGTCTCCTATAAGTTCTCCCTTTCCACTTCCTCCAAACAGATGAGTTCCTGAGGGAGAGGATTGGAACCTTATGTTTTGTTTCTTAATTGTATGTTTTAGTATTAAGTTAAATAACTAAGATAAATGAGTAATTACATCCAAAAAAATATCAAGTAATTAATAATTGGTACTAATTAATGACAATAAATAATTAATAAAGATAACTAGTTAATTACTATTAAATACTTTGTAATGCTTAATTAATGCATAAGTAATTAAGATTATTAAATAATATTCACAATAAATTAAATAATAAGTATTTAATTAATGTTAATTAGTATTCAAAAGTAATAACAAAATTTAAATGATATTTTTTAAGTAACTAATAATACTTGATTAAGATAAATAAATTAAGATAGTTGATTAATATATTATCATATTACCTAGTAACTAATTTAAGAAATAAGAAATTTAGATAAACAATAAATATTAAGTAACCAGTAATGCTTAATTTTTATGATTCAGTAATTACATTAAAATAGTAACTATTTATCAATTTAATTAGCTATTAATTATTACTTACTACTACTACTACTACTACTACTACTACTACTACTACTACAACAACAACAACAACAAAGCCTTTATCAAGTTAATTAGCTAATATTTATGACTTACTAATACTATACTATACTTTCCCATTTTTCTTTACTTCCTTCCATATTGGCTGTCCAAACACATTTTGTAAGGAGGAGGGGACAAGAAAGTGCAAGAAAGTCGACTTTCACCTCTCATTCTCTTCTAGTTATCCAAACAGCCCCTGATGGGAATATATCTCTTATGCGGTCCTGGAATTGGCTGGTGACTGATAGTCTATTAGGTTCCCAGGATACGTTGATGAGAGTAGTGTCAACTTTGTAATTCACATGCCTTAAATTGATGTTTTACTGTTAGTTGTTAGATGTTGACCATGATGATTATGTGTCAAATTGGGGCTGGTTTACACTTTCTCTTAGGGTCAGTTTGGTTTGGTTTGTTATGACTAGCAAAAAAATGTGAAACTGTTGAAAGTGAAATACGTATGCTTTTGAATTCTTGTCTAGTGAAAGTGACTCTTTGTCTGCTGAAACTACCTTCAATTTTTGTGATAGATGATATTTTGTTACTTGGAAGTGAATAAATTTACACTTCCGTATTTGGTTGTCTATGTAGGAGGTAGGAAAGTTAAAAAGCATATTATAACAATAACAAAACTAATTAATTATCAAACAAAATTAATATTTATTTATTAAACTATTTGACCTTTTAATTTAAGTATAATAATTAACATCACTAGAATAATTTATTAAGTAATTATAATGTATTAAATAATATTAGTATGGTACATTATTGATTACTTATTTTAGTTATTTACTTACACTAAGTACTTATTCTAATTATTTAACTTAATAAATAATGTGAACAAAATTCTACACTTTAATTAAAAAATCAAAATAAAATTGTCACTTCCGTCCACTTTCACTCAAAAATTGATAGAAGTGGGAAGACCTCTTTTTACATAAGACAAGAGGGGACACAAACTAGAAAATAATAATTTAACCAAGTTCATGACCCCTCTTCCATGTTGAACCAAATTGCTGAACTATGAAAATGGTGTACACCTCTACCTACTTTCACAGTTCCTTGCCCACTTTCAATGAACCAAACACCCCCTTAGTGGTATTAGACAGTTTGCAGTATCGGCCGATACTGATATGCTACAACCGATATCGATACGGTTTGTCATATCTCGATCTGATACTGATCGATACTCAATATTGACCGATACTGACATTGGGGTCTCTTTTCTGGTCAATCCGACAAAGAAGATTGAACGAAAAAGACAAATCAACAAGGGTATAAAAGCATAATAAGGTTGTAAAAGCATGTAAAAGATGAAAACTTATCTATCACATGTAAACCAATCGACAAGGGTGACTACTATTTCTTTCAATTTCAAAATACTAAGAAACAACACTAGAAATACTTAAAATATGCCTAAATGTATAAAATATATTTTCTAAAATATTAATAATTTATTAATAATTATTTGCTTTCCGATACCAAAAAGTCCGATACTTCGATCCGAAACCGCCGATACTGCTGATCCCGCTGATCTCGATACTCATAGGAATGGTCTGATACCGATACCGATACCAATACTGCGAACCATCGTATTAGTATCAGCACAGGGCCTCATTTTGGAGTCCCTGCAGCTCTTTACATGTTCAAATTGGCATGGAAGAAACATTGAGCACTATTGTGAAAGCACCGAGGAAACAAAGGCAAAGTTTTTACAAGTCTTTGGAACTGCTAAATTGAATTTGTTCTTCCCTTCAGCTTAATTAAGGGCCATCCCCTCTGTTAAATTAGTAACTGTCATATCTTATTTCATAGGTATCTGACATTTCTATGCAGTTAACCACCATATCTTTATTTCACAAATGTATGAGATTTTTCTGGAGGCAGCTACCTAATGTGGTATCTACCTCCTTTATCTAGGCTTTGGGGCAGCAATGTGAACATAAGACATTATGCACAGGAAAGCTATTATTTTGGACAATCCAAAGTGATCACAGTATCATAGAGCACTATTGATCCATACTAGTCTATATTTAAAAGACAAAGGACTCCAAATTGACATGGCAATGAAAATTACAGTTATTGGGTGTACCGAACTAATTGTAACAAGGGATGGCAAACTTATAATAGAAACCTGGATGTCTTAGGTGGTTTGTCCAGACTCCACACTACTGTTAGAAAAATAATCTCACAAATAACTGAGATATCTTAGGAGAAAGAACAAAGTTGCTTAGGCATGTTATCATTGGACTTCTTTTCCTGAAACATTGCATGTTACCAAGCCAATTTGAATGTCTACATTATTATGTACTCCCACATTGTTATTCAATCACTAGAGATTTGTTTAATTTAAGGTATGTACCTTTTTTTTTTCCACGAGTATGTTGCAGGACATGAGCCCCAATTCAAACACATCTAATTTTATTTCTCTGTCAGGGTGCTTGTATACCTCAGTGTTCAAACGGAACAAACCTTTTGATTCCCTTAACAGGGAGAATTGATCCAGAAGATATAGCTATCACTGGTAATAGTGCAAGGTTACATGCTCAAGAAAATTCCTGCCTGCCTTTGCTGTACAACTTTGAAGAATTGGAGGGAGAAATCAATTTTCTAACTCGGATTGTTGCACTTACTTTTTATACTTCTGTTCCGGGAAGAACACCTTTAACTCTTGGTGAGGTACAAAGTTAACATATGTAACTTTTAAATCTTGAAGTTTCTTGTATATTAAATCCTCTTGGTCTTATATGATTACTTGAGCTTAATTGAAGTTAAAAATTTGCACAGGGATCTAATCTGACAGGATGGTTCTGGTTACATTCACTGCAGAGGGATGTAGAATATACTATATAAAGCCTTTTCACTTTTATTCATCATAATTTTACTGTAAAGTTAGTGCTCCTTAATTACTATAGTGCATATTCTAATATGTAAATGTGCCTTATACTACATTCTGTCTGTTCTCCTTTTGGAGTTCGTGTTAGGTATTATTATATTTTGTATAACAGTGGCCAGCCTCTTAGTTTCCGAGGAAGATTATCCATCAGCTTTTGGATGTCTTCTTTCTTTGTGTTTTATTACTTTACATTTTCTCCATTTTCTTGCATATACAAGGGTGTATAGTGTTAGTGAAAGAACTAAGTTACAATAACTTAGTAGTAGGTATGTGCATTAATTATGATGAACCGAATGAACTAGTAGAAGTCAGCCTCATTGTATTGGTACCATCTCAAAAACCTTCTATTGAAAACTTATAAACACTGCTTCTGGATCTTAGTACATTCCTTCTACTGCTTTTATTCATACTCCAAAGAGTGATTTGGAGAGAGGTTGCTTATTTTCTAGGTTGTCAACTCGTGATACGTATCGTCTATCGATTTACTTCTGTATCGTGTATCAGATCATGGTTCAAATACAGTAATTCTAGGAGTTTAGGTCTGTACTTCTAAACCCATCTAGGAACATGATTTAATATAGGTTTCTCATAGTTTTATTTATTTATTTCATCTTTTCAGGTTTCATCTTTTCAGGTCTATTTAGCACCGAGTTCCAGATTTGTAAGTATACATTACATGATTCAAGTAAAAACAGATACTACCAACCAGACTATATGTATCTTACCGGATCAGTCGTTACATAACTAGATGGTAGTATATTGTATTTTATCATAATACATGTAACGTGTATCATAAGATACTAACAACATATCCTATGTTGCACAAATATGGACACAATATGGATATGGGCATGATACATTTACGCGATACATACATTTTCAAATAGATACAATAAGTAATCACCTATGTTACACAATACGAACACAGATACAAGTTCGGATGCGGATACAAGTACGGACACAATACGGATACGGGCACCATTTTCTCGTGTATGGCAACATAGGAGGTGGATATGCATATGCTGCAGCTAGTTACTTTCTTGGATGCCCTAGCCTTGTTCACCTATATGTTATGCACCTAGGCTTGTGCCTCAGTAGTGAAATTTTGCATGGGCATCACCAATGCAATGTTCAACTTAGTTGGGTTGTGGGCTAAGCTTTTTCACGAATAAGGGGTAGCTTCTTCACTGTCCCCCCGGTTTAAACTAGGGTAGGTTGTGGGCTAAGTTGGAAGCACTTTTAAGTCCTAACAATTATGTATCTTATCTAACGAATATGCAAGACTTAGACCACACCAATGTTGCACGAACACAGATACATAACAACATGGTTTGGACACCGTGACACAGATTCGACACCTGTTTTGGTGTCCTAGACTCCTAGTGTATATTGGAGCATCTGGCGTTTCCCATTCGTGTCTAACAGATGCAACATGTACACGACATGGATTTTTGGAGTGTTTGTACTTCCTAGGACCACACGTTTCACATAAGGAAATCAGAGTCAATTGCAGACCACACATATTTAGTGGGATTGTGCCATAATCTGAGAATGATGTGATGAAGTGGTTGAATAATTGTTACTGTCAAAGTCCCTAGCACCACACCAAAACTCTTAAGAGTGTTGGTGAGTGACGAGGTTTATATATTTATATTATTGAACAACTTTGATGCCTAAGCCTAATGGCATGATTTATTGAGGGGGTATGGATCCCTATTTATATGATGAGGATTGAGGTTTCCATATTACATTAACCAATGTGTGACTAAAAGAGACCGCCTAATAAATAAATAAATGAGAATGGATACATAACACTCTTTTACGTATATAAATTCGAATTGTGTTTTGTGGGTTAAGGATTGATTGATTTGAACTATCTTAATTTAGTAAGATAGTTGCTGCAAAGGTTACCAGGGACGTGGAACACTTCAGATAAAAAAAAAAGTGCAGTACACAATACACGATTGGTAGGATTCTTTAGAACGCTTATTGGGAACATAGTACATTTATCTGAAACATGAACCATTTTCGAGGAACGAATATATAGTATCCCACTTCTCTCTTCATTTTCCTTCCCTCCCCCATCAAACCCATGGAAACCACCCACTTCCTCATTTCCTTTCCCTTTTCCTCACTGGCAACAAAAATCTCTTCGACCGCGTGAGGCAATGTCAAAGAAAGTGGATACGGGTAATGTGGGAGGCGATAATTGATGAGCATAGGTTATTGGAAGTTGAAAAGATTGGCTGGATACCCAACTAAGTATATCCTCTGTCAACTTGTAGGATGATCCGGAATGTTGATTTCCATGTTCCATTACACCAACATTTTACCAAAACATGTGTTCCCTGGTCGTGTAACACACCCTCTATGACGAATTCTGGTAACCATTGTTGCTACTCTATTGACTAAATCGTTCTTTATGGAAATTGTATCTACAACAACAAGAAGAAACCCTTTATCCCAAATTTTTGGGGTTGGCTGTTTGAATCCTATTCTTTCCATTCTTCTCTGTTTTACAGAAATTTTCTACTTATTTGTTATTTTCTAACCCTGGATTTATTTTCATATTTTCCTTCCCTTATTTGTTTGAACATGTATTGCGAACATGATACTTCTAAAGATTGAAGTACTTGGAGTATCTCTTCCTTGGACGGACATATTTGCTAAGAACATGAACGGTGCTAAATACTTCCGGGAGACACATGAGCACACTAGTGCTATTCATCGTGCGACATATATAAATGGTTCTAGAAACCCTTCTCTGCGAGGATCTTTTGCCATTTCTGGTCATGATACATATTCATCTTCTGAAAGTTTTGTACAATCAGCTCAACCATGTGCAAACAGCCATGGAAGTGATAACCTCACAGGAGATCTGTTGTGTACAGATTCCCCATCTCAACAACAAAGTTCAAGTGTGGCAGAAGGTACTGCCCCAAGCAATGAGAGAATAGCTGACTGCTTTGATGCTTCTAACTTGCCTGATCAGTCGGCTGGTGGTAATACCAATTGTGATAGTACTGGTCATGATACATTTTCATCTTCTGGAAGTGTTGTACAATCAGCTCAACCATGTGCAGACAGCCATATAAGTGATAATCTCACAGGAAACCTGTTATGTACAGATTCCCCATCTCAACCACGAAGTTCAAGTGTGGCAGAAAGTCCTGTCACAAGCAGTGAGAGAATAGTTGACTGCTTTGATGCTTCTAACTTGCCTGATCAGTCACCTGGTGTTAATAACAATGATGATAGTACTGTTCATGATACATTTTCATCTTCTGAAAGTGTTGTACAATCAACTCAACCATGTGCAGACAGACATGGAAATGATAATCTCACAGGAGATCTATTATGTACAGATTCCCCATCTCAGCCGCAAAGTTCAAGTGTGGGAGAAGGTACTGTCCCAAGCAATGAGATAATAGTTGACTGCTTTAATGCTTCTAACTTGCCTGATCAGTCATCCGGTGGTAATAACATTGATGGCAGTATTGCTCAATACTACATAGACCGTTTCAAGTTCATTTCAACTCCTAACGAAGTGAGAACTCTCTCTACTTTTTAATTTTCCTAGGTGTCATTACATTGATCTCTTTTTGCATTTATTCTCTCTTATATCTGAAAGTAAAGTTTCCTTCGACTATCTTTCATCTTGAAGTTGTTATCCCTAGTGTGTAGTGTTGTGTTGGAAAATATTTTATTTCAAGTATTACTCGAGTAATGTTTTGGCAAATATGTTGGGTTGGTAATAAGTATAATCCGCATGTTGTCAGGTGTCTTTAGTAAATATTTCTAAGGTTTTATTATTGCATTTGTATTTATCTTTAATTAGTTATACTGGTGATGGTGATTAGTATCCTCAAGGTTGCTCACAAGTGTGCACATGCTGTTGGATTTGTAATTCATGGCATTTATAATCTCGCTGAAATTCTGGCGGTGTGCTGTATTTTAGAGGAGTTTGGTTCATTGTGAGCAACACCAGTAATTGTTAAGTGCAATGCTTACTTTTTATTAAATTCTTCCGCTCTTTATAATTTGTACATATTCCCTCTTTGTGATAGTTTCTCTGGAACCTGGCATTTAACTTGGTACATGAATAGTTTTAGTTGTTCAAAAATTTACCCGATATACCACAACTATTGTAGGCCTGGCAGCCAGCCGCATATCAATTTTAAGTCAACAAGTCAAGTTTTTTAATGATCTATGCTTTGATTAGCCTTAGATGCAGATCACCTTCAACTAGTCTGAATGAGGAGACAACTAGTCCTCTGCAGTGTAAATTAAAAATCGAGTGAAGATTGAAGAAAGGTAGAAGAGAAGGATCTAATGATCTATTGTGCTGATCCTTAGCTTCATAAAATTTCAAATTCAATGTATGGAAATTTGTGTATTCAGGCTTGCCGCTTTGGAATATTTGAACTAGCCATGGACAATATATACTCCCATGTAGTTAATCCCAACATCTACACAATGTATTATCTATCTAATAAGCCCTTATATCTCCTATATCTTTTAGCAAACTCAAGTACATGCTCTCAGTTTAGACCATATATGTAGCTAGTACGTAGCTTGTGGCATGTATAACCACTGTTCTAAAAGGCGGCCTAGGCGGCTGGTGTCCGTCCGATGTCCGCCTAGTCCCCCCGACTATGCATGTTATGGAATTTTATGGACTTTTTATGCAATTTTCATTAGGTTTTTTTTTGATTTTTTTTTATATCTTTTGAACCGCCTACATCTAGTCGACCGCCTAAGCTGCCGTCTAGGCGGACTAGGCACTAGGCGGCGGGTACCCGTCCGACTAGTGCCTAGCGCTTTTCACAACCTTGTGTATAACTATTGAGGACACCCTAGAGTTCTTATTAATGTCAGCTAACTGATACATCGAGAGATTCTCTGTTTATTTTCTGTTTTCTCTTTGAATCATTTATTGTAATCGCCATTCTTTATTATCTTACAGTGTTTATTTTCTGTTCTCTCTTTGAATTATTTAGCATTGTTCTTTATTATCCTAAGAGGCATAAATTCTAAACATGATATATGAATTAAATTTACTAGACTGGCTTGTTGCAAGATCATTTACTGATTTGCTATTGATTGGCTTTACGTTCTTGTGCCCCCTTGTGCACCTAAGAATTGTGTGCTTAAATTCTCACTCATATATCATCCATTGTTTCCTTCTACTTCTGAAAAGCGACCTGCCACTTTCTACAAGAACATGATTCAATTCAGGGGTAAGAAAAACCCCATTGGCATGTTTTAGTATTTTCGTACCATGTATAAAATTGTACTCCATTGAGTTTGAGCTTACTTGCTATTAGGAAATATATTATTTTGTAAAACCTATTTAATGAAATTATTATCCTGACATGTTGTGAAATATGTACTTGTTACTCATAGTTTAAAGTATCGGCCGATACCGATACAGTTTGGCATGTCCCGATCCGATATCGACTGATACCCGATACTGACCGATACCGACATTAGAGATCTATTTTCCAGCCAATTCGGCAAAAAAATTTGAATTAAAAAGACCAATTAGAAAGGATGTAAAAGCATAATAAGGTTGTAAAAACATATAAAAGAGAAAAACCTATCTATCGCATATAAATCAATCGACAAGGATGACTACTATTTCATTCAATATAAAAAATACTAAGAAACAATACTGAAAATACTTTAAATTATGCATAATTGTATAAAATATATTCTCTATAATGTTAATAATTTACTAATAGTTGTTTGCTTTCCGATACCAAAAAATTCGATACTCCGATCCGAAACCGCCGATACTACCGATACCGCCGATCCCGATACTCATAGGAATGGTCCGATACCGATTCCGATACCGATACTTTGAACCTTTACTAATAGGAAGGGGTACAAGATATGAAAATGTACTAAAATTCACGAGACTTCAATTGTATTCCTGCTAGTAATTAGCTGATTTTGCTTAGTATGAGTATGCCACCTTAATAACAAGGTTTTAGATGTCATATGTTGGGTTCATGTCGGTTTGGGAAACATTTTAAAATGTCAAATAGCAATAAGGATATAGTATATTACATATTGTATATACAAAATGTTCTATATAATTCTAATTTCTAAATGCTTTAAATGTCCTAAAACTAACTAACTAACATAACACAATGACAATTTAAGTACAATTTAAAAAAAAAACTACTAACATAAAATCTTCTACTAGGTAATTTATGAGTCTAAACACGATAAGTACATATATTAGGTGTAGAGATATTGAGCAAGAAATTTAGAGGAACTACATACAAAAAGTCAATCATATTACATTCTCATTTGGGCTAAAAAATTAAGTGTATAAAAAGATCCTGAAAAGAAAATAAAGTCCACAAAAAATTCCAAAAATAAATCCCTAAAAAGTTATGTATAAATATTTGATGGAGGAAGTAGATCTTGTTCTAGCAAAGGGAGGGCCCTCTGATTTTGGGCAAATCAGTAAAAAAGATTTAGGGCTTGTTTGGTCAAGACCAAGGTTCAAAGTATCGGTATCGGAATCGGTATCGGACCATTCCTATGAGTATCGGGATCGGCGGTATCGGTAGTATCGGCGGTTTCGGATCGGAGTATCGGATTTTTTGGTATCGGAAAGCAAACAACTATTAGTAAATTATTAACATTTTAGAGAATATATTTTATACATTTATGCATAATTTAAAGCATTTTCAGTATTGTTTCTTAGTATTTTTGATATTGAATGAAATAATAGTCATCCTTGTCGATTGATTTATATGCGATAGATAAGTTTTCCTCTTTTATATATTTTTACAACCTTACTATGCTTTTACATCCTTTCTAATTGGTCTTTTTAATTCAAATTTTTTGCCGAATTGACTGGAAAAAAGACCTCTAATGTCGGTATCGGTCAGTATCGGGTATCGGTCGGTATCGGATCGGGACATGCCAAACTGTATCGGTATCGGCCGTATCGGATCGGTATCGGCCGATACTTTAAACTATGGTCAAGACTCAAAATCGTCAGGATATAAAAGAGAGTAGAGGAGGAGACTTAATGGAGGGGAGGAGGGGGTGGGGTGGGGTGGGGAGGGGAGATAACATATAGATAGTGGAGATAAAGCAGAGGAGGGCTGGAAGACTGCAAAGTGGACGTTCTGCAAAGTGGACGTTCTCTGATTAGAGCACAAACACAGAGGGAACAAGAGGGGGGGGTATTGTGGGGTTGGGTCCTGTTTGCGTGTGAAGGTGGTTATTTGGGGGATAGGATATTTCATGTTGGACGACATGTCAATATTAACCTTCTATATTGGTCGATATTCTCTTAAAGGATGTAATCAACATAAGGTGCTGCTAGGTTATGCCACATGTCAGGCGGCATCTATAACACTGCTTATATTTGGCATAGCAATGAGCATCTCCATCAAAATTGCTTACGCCAACACCTTTCTAATTGAGCTTCAAGAACCTAACAGTATATAGGCATGTAGAGAATTGTAAGAAATTTTTTTGTAAAGATGAAATCATGAAAACAAGTAAAACCTGAAGATTTTTGAGAATTTAGTGTAATGGTTGCACCATTGTGCAAGGTGTTGTAGTTAGCTAATGAGTATCACTTAAGTCATGGAATAGGAGTAAGCATATCTAGGAAACTTCACTATTGTGCGAGGACTAGAATGTTACGGGTGTTATTGTCATGGGTTGACAAATAAGTCAAGGAAGAAGGGGGTATGTGGAAGGCAAAGACTAAACAAAACAATGGTATCGTCATGGGTTGATAAACTAGTGAAGGAAGAAGGGCGTTTGCATGAGGCAAAGACTAGTCAAAAATATAAAAGCAGAGGTAGTTAAAGTGTTTAATCGTACATATGATCTCACTAGTTATACTAGTTGCTAGATACTCTATAGCTTTCATGCTAATTATTGTCTGGTCGTCAACTTATCTTTATTCCTATATAGTTTTCTTTAAATAGTTTGGCCTTAAGCTTAATGCTATTAAACTATATTTGGGTTTGTTTCAAATCCCACTCATATTCCAACATTGTATCAGAGTCATGTTTTCAAATGTATTTTCCTCTTCTCTCCTCATCTTAGCCAAAATATCCACTTCTACAAATCCATTCTCTCCAAATCCACATCTCCAAACCTATCCTCTCATTTTCCTCTCTTCTCATCTCTCTCCTCATCCTATCTCTCCATCATTGCACAATATCTATTTCTACAAATCCATTCTCTCCAAACTATCCTCTCCATTTCTCCAAACCCAACTTCTCCAAATCTATTTTTCCAAAATCTTAGCTAAAATAGAAATGACTTCTTCAGCCTATTGATGCCATCATATTGTCATTCTTTGCGAATCCGAGGTTTATGACTCATACATGTTTACTTTATGGTGTTCTAGCGTGTTATTCACAGTTTTTTTTATCTGGACGACTCTTCTTGATGTGATATTGCTTCACTTGTTTGCTCAGTGGCATCTAATTTCTCGTCCACTTTTACTTCCTAGACTACGACTACTTCCTTGGTCCCGTCTACTTTTGTACGTTTACTTTCTGGGCCACATCTACTTTGGCCATGCCCACTATCTCAATTGTTAGTTCCACCTCTCAAGAGTCTCAAGCTCACTTGTCCACAATAACGATTTCTTTCTTGTATCTATGACCACAACTGTGACAACCCCAATCCTCATTCCTCCCATTGTTGGTCGTCCCCTCTTTGCGACTATCCCCTTGTGATCCTTCTTCTATACCACCCCAAGCTCTGACATTGTCGATCTTTCTCCAATTCCTTTATCCATGTATAATTACCTTTACGCTAACTCAGCCTAGCGCAGTTGACATATAAGTCAACCTACACTTACTCCTTGGCTTTTCTCTTGGGCATCCTAGTAGATGACAATCTTCGGTCCCTCTGTACTCATTCACACCAATTGGTATCCTTATTGTGCTAGTCCTACCTACTCACTTTGCTTGCCTATTTTGGAGGGATTAGCCCTACCAAATGTTGTACTTTATAAGTGCTTGTTGCTAACCTTTGTTTAATTAAGACATCTTTTTATTCTACTCTTGTTTTTTCCTTAGCTTACTCTGCTTACCCTATCCTTTGGCTATTTCTTCAAAAGGAGCTTGGCTCCAAACTCCTTTGACTAAACTATCTGCTGCTGCTTAATAATCCTTCCTCCGACTTTGTTGAACCAACCACCGACCACTGTTGGAGTACTTTTTCTCGTAAGAAAATGGACTATTCTCTTGTAGCTGAATATAAGGGCTGCTGTTTAGGTTCGAGTTGAGCAGTCACTCTTTGATTTCCTTAACGTCCAAGTAGGAATTGAGTGTTTTGTCTTTGCTTGTTGCAAGGCTTAGTCATCTATTGCTTGTTCACCCTATGCTCGTCCAGTTGCTCCTACTACCCCCACTTCAACATTCAGCTACCTCTGATTAGCATGCATTGATGCTTTATATTTTGATTCTGCAACTTCACTCAAACCGGCCATATGATGGTGTCTTCTACACTCTCACTGCCTCTAGTCATAATACACATTTTGATAAATTACAAAGAACTAGATACCAGACTCTAGAGCTACACATTGCTTAACATATGATTTCTCTTATTTCATTTCTGCCTTATTAAGTCTTCTTCTATGCAAATTACCGATTGTACCTCTCTACATACATATTGTCGAGGACATTTCTTAAATTTGTTTCATTTTACCGTTCCTCGTGTCTATGATGTATTGTGCCTCCTTATGCATCTTTTCTTAGTCTCTCAATTAACAAGTATGAGCTATTTTGTTACTTTTACTTCCTCTTCATGCTATGTGTACGACCCTTAGACCGGAAAGCACATCCGGACCATGCATAAGCACAATGCTCTCTATTATATGGATTATCTCACTTTGCCATTACCTACTTCAGCTTAATACGCCTTGATACGACTCCTTCCACATGTGATATTTGACACCGACAACTTGATCATCTCTTCTTGCTTCGCTTGTGGAAAATTTCTAGTTAAAGCGTCTTAGGGATTTTACGATGTGCTAGCAGATAATGTCTTGAAATCAATCTCCGATGCATCTCTTCTTGCCAGTATGATCGTGAGAGTAGTGTTGGTATCAAAAAACTCAAAAGTGCACAAGTGTGGTGGTCGAGCTAAGAGACCGCTTATACGAAATAAACACCATGATACTTTGTTGTGGCAAATGGGATGAATTTGTATGTTATGTCGGATGTGGCGAACCATCAACACTGCTGTAGAAGGGAAGCAACACTAACACTAGTTGTGAAAAAGCTCCTTACCTCCTGAATTGCCTGCAAGTTGGACAAACACTTGGATAATCCTCTTTTTCCTCAAGTGAGCATATCTCTTCCCTTTCTACTTGTTCGACTTTGATTTTTGTGGTCCTCTCACCTTTCGAAAGGCTACAAATGATATTATGTTATCTTCTTCAATGACTGAACTCGTTTCAACTCGTTTCACTTGCATCTATATGCTCTCTCAAAAGTGTGAAGCCTTTTCCAAATATCTTGAGTTTGTGACAATGATAGAAACCCAATTTTCTCATGCGATCAAAGTATTTTGTTCAGATTTAGCAAGAGAATTCTCCTTATATTAGTTTTGAGACTTTATTGTTTCTTAGAGAACCTTGTCTTAATTCTCAAGATGTAAAGTGGGTCCGCTTTCACTAGCAGTCATAGGGGCACTTTTTGGGCTGACACAGGTTCAATTTTGACCAGATTTGATTGGATTCGAGCCGGTACGGGTCAGTTAGATCAAAGACTCAGTGCTGGGTGGGACTTTGACCCAAATGCTGAAATCCAGTCCGGACCCAGGACCCGGGTAGAACGGCGGGCATATATATATATATATATATATATAAGTTCTGTCTTATGGTTAGCTAGGGAGGATCTGAGATCTCTCACATAGAGGTTGAAGGTCTAGCCTACGCAAGCCTCATTTGCTATATATATATATATATATATATATATATATATATATATGGCCATGCCTACTGCACAAGGGAAACCCGACCCGACCTGGTTATGGGAGGAGGCCGGGTCTGGGTATGGGGATAGATAAACCGGCTCGACCCGTTGAAAGAGTGGCTGGGCCGGGCTCGGATTTTGACCAGTCTTGGGCCGACCCTGTAGCACCCCGTTCTCCCGGTGCGGAGAGCGCGGCTAAGAAACACAAGACGGTATCGTTCGATCGGGATAGATTGAATTAAGAACTCGTCCTCGTTATGGATTTGTTTCTTCGGAATCGATTCCCATATTCAGTGGACTGCGCCCCAAGGATCGGCTTAGCGGCAGAGTCAGGAGGGACCTCTCCGCTGCTATCTTTTATTGCCTCGGTTTTCGATGTCGCTTGTTGCTTTCGTGCTTTGAGTTGGTTTTGGGATTTGCTTGTTTTCCTTGAACGGTTTCGATGGTTTTCATTGTTTTCGTTCATTGACTTGCACTTCTATTCCGAGATTGGAAAGAGAGGAAGAAGTATTAATCGAGCTGTTCGTGTGCAGGTGAACGAGCAGTAGGCGGCTTGCGAGCGGAGTCGTGAAGCGCCTCTTTCCTTCTTCTTTCCAAAATCTAAGTGAGTGGCTACCAACCCGATTAGCTAGTCCTGCTTCCAAGCTTCACAGCTAATCAATCTGCACTCTTCTTTGCCCCGATCAAACGATACCAAGTAATAATAAAAGAAACCAAGATAAAAGAGAATAACTTGGTTATTATGCTTGTCAACAAACTTATGAACGGTTATCATCCTGTATGCTAGTTCGTCTGTAACTGTTCTATGAATCGTGCTAAGTATGGAAATATATGCTTGTTATGAAATAAACTGTCAGGATGACTATGCAAAACTGTATGTTATGGAACAAATTCTATGAGTATTCTCGATCACGGACGACTTGTGCACAAGGTATGTTATGAGTTCCGCGGACGGTCACCGGGGCGCCGGGACCGATCCGATCCGGACGGAACGTATGTATAGTCGTATGTTATGGGGCAAAGTGTTATGCAGCGGGGCTCGCCACCTGCGGTGTATATCATTTGTGTCTTGAGACTATAATCCGTCCCTTCGTGGCATCAAGCCAGTGATCCTATGTATATTTAAACCTGTTGCATACTAACTTGTGTCTTCGTTTCAGGGAAGGCATGGTAAGTATTGTGCAAGTAATTCAGACGGTCAGGTAAAATCCACCGAACGGTGGCACGTTCATTTCAGTAAATTCTATATGCTGCTTACTTGTAAATGAACTAAGGCAAGATAGAAACCCACAAAAATATGCATGCTTCACTAAACAACGTGTTGATTGGTATAGTTCGGCTAGCTCGCCTTCACCAGCATGTTTCGATATGCTGACCCTCGTTGAAACAGGTTCTCCGTACCAAGGCGAACCGAGCGAGGAGCCGAAGTCGTCTACCCGATCCAGTCCAGCTGTTAGCGCATCTTCACCGCGCCTCGAAGCCTTTTGAAGTCCGAAGCTGCAACTCTTCATACACAAATGCAGCTCCGTGGCAAAGCTATCCTCCAGCCTGGAGGTCTTTATCGTTTGAGTTTATAAAGGGATGTAATGTACAGGACTGCTATCTCATTTTGAGTCAACCCTTTTGTAAGCCGTTCGGCATATTAGCTGACTCGTTCAGGAGTTTGTAATAGATGTTTATTATCAATAAAGAGAACTTTTCTATGTTTCAAATCTGTGTTTCAATTTATCTGCGTACTCTGAATATGTGCTTGCTATGCAAATCATTAAAGCCTTGTGCAGGCGCAACTCCAGGCCCGCACGGCGGTCACGATTCGGGGGACGCCTCAAGTGATTCTACGGAATTGGGTCGTGACATAGTGGTATCAGAGCACAGATTCAAAGTTTCTTAGACTTCGTGCTGGAAAAGTTCCTTTAACGATCAAAATTCCTGTGCGAACTCTTGAACTCGCTAGGCCAAAATGAGATACGTTCATGCAATAAGTCCATAATACATTATGATCCTAATGTAATTTACCTTCTTTTGAAGGAATGGATCCAGCGCAATCTGCAGCGCAACCACCGAACGAAACACAAGAAAGCAGTTCGGGTACTTCGGGAAGCTCTCGGAGCCAACGAGGCATGTCTCAAGTCGACCCGCTTGAGCGGGTAATGCAAATGTTAGAATCGCAACGACAACGAGACGATGCTCGCCAAGCCAAGCTCGAGAGTAATCTAGAGACCCGATTCTCAGTCCAACAAAAGCAGGTAGATGTCCTGCAACAGATCGTTCAGACTTTGGCTGCCAACCATTCCGCCGCAACAGCAACGACTCCGGTGGGACAGCCCGTGCTTGAAGTAGAGACGCCACAAATTCCAAGGCCGAGGGACGTGACTGCCTTCAACTTGGGCCATTTCAAGAAAGTCTGCAACACCCCATTCAACGGGACTGAGGACCCAGTGGTAGCTCTAGATTGGCTAGCCGAGCTTGAAGATCACTTCGCTCTGCTAGAGGTCCCCGAAGAGAAGCGCGTCTCCTGCGCGCAACTACAGCTCCGCCTCAACGCACACGATTGGTGGGACGTGCATCGACGATCTCTCCAATTTGATCACGGAGAGGAGGCGATCTCGTGGACGACCTTTCGTGCCGCGTTCGAAGAGGAGTTTATACCCCCTCCAGTACAACGTCAAATGGAAAATGACTTCGTGCAACTGAGGCAAGGCAGGATGACAGTTAAAGAGTACTCCGCCGAATTCAACCGACTCTCCAAATTCGCTAGGGCCTATTTACCTGATGCAGCGAGTCGAGCCAGAAGGTTTGAAGGTGGTCTCCGTCCTGCCATCCATTCGCACGTGGTCAATAATCAGTACGGAACAATGCGTGAAGTCATGAATCACGCCCTATCGCTCGAGCCACAGTATCCTCACGTTTCCACCGGCGCTGTGCATACCTACAATCACAAACGCCAAGGCAACGATAGAGGAAACACCGCTGCAAAGCGCCCTAACCATGGCGGTCCCCACAAAGGAAACCCGAGACCATTCTGTGATTTCTGTAAAAGGCAAGGACACTCTACGGAGAGATGTTACAGCAGAAAAGGTCTATGCTTCAACTGTGGCGGGCCTGGCCACGTAGCTCGGGATTGTCCACTCCCCTCTAAGCTCCTGCCTCAACCCGATAATCCCTAACGGTTGGTTCTATTCCTAAGTTTCGGGACGAAACTTCCAATTAGTTGGGTAGGATGTAGCACCCCGTTCTCCCGGTGCGGAGAGCGCGGCTAAGAAACACAAGACGGTATCGTTCGATCGGGATAGATTGAATTAAGAACTCGTCCTCGTTATGGATTTGTTTCTTCGGAATCGATTCCCATATTCAGTGGACTGCGCCCCAAGGATCGGCTTAGCGGCAGAGTCAGGAGGGACCTCTCCGCTGCTATCTTTTATTGGCTCGGTTTTCGATGTCGCTTGTTGCTTTCGTGCTTTGAGTTGGTTTTGGGATTTGCTTGTTTTCCTTGAACGGTTTCGATGGTTTTCATTGTTTTCGTTCATTGACTTGCACTTCTATTCCGAGATTGGAAAGAGAGGAAGAAGTATTAATCGAGCTGTTCGTGTGCAGGTGAACGAGCAGTAGGCGGCTTGCGAGCGGAGTCGTGAAGCGCCTCTTTCCTTCTTCTTTCCAAAATCTAAGTGAGTGGCTACCAACCCGATTAGCTAGTCCTGCTTCCAAGCTTCACAGCTAATCAATCTGCACTCTTCTTTGTCCCGATCAAACGATACCAAGTAATAATAAAAGAAACCAAGATAAAAGAGAATAACTTGGTTATTATGCTTGTCAACAAACTTATGAACGGTTATCATCCTGTATGCTAGTTCGTCTGTAACTGTTCTATGAATCGTGCTAAGTATGGAAATATATGCTTGTTATGAAATAAACTGTCAGGATGACTATGCAAAACTGTATGTTATGGAACAAATTCTATGAGTATTCTCGATCACGGACGACTTGTGCACAAGGTATGTTATGAGTTCCGCGGACGGTCACCGGGGCGCCGGGACCGATCCGATCCGGACGGAACGTATGTATAGTCGTATGTTATGGGGCAAAGTGTTATGCAGCGGGGCTCGCCACCTGCGGTGTATATCATTTGTGTCTTGAGACTATAATCCGTCCCTTCGTGGCATCAAGCCAGTGATCCTATGTATATTTAAACCTGTTGTATACTAACTTGTGTCTTCGTTTCAGGGAAGGCATGGTAAGTATTGTGCAGGTAATTCAGACGGTCAGGTAAAATCCACCGAACGGTGGCACGTTCATTTCAGTAAATTCTATATGCTGCTTACTTGTAAATGAACTAAGGCAAGATAGAAACCCACAAAAATATGCATGCTTCACTAAACAACGTGTTGATTGGTATAGTTCGGCTAGCTCGCCTTCACCAGCATGTTTCGATATGCTGACCCTCGTTGAAACAGGTTCTCCGTACCAAGGCGAACCGAGCGAGGAGCCGAAGTCGTCTACCCGATCCAGTCCAGCTGTTAGCGCATCTTCACCGCGCCTCGAAGCCTTTTGAAGTCCGAAGCTGCAACTCTTCATACACAAATGCAGCTCCGTGGCAAAGCTATCCTCCAGCCTGGAGGTCTTTATCGTTTGAGTTTATAAAGGGATGTAATGTACAGGACTGCTATCTCATTTTGAGTCAACCCTTTTGTAAGCCGTTCGGCATATTAGCTGACTCGTTCAGGAGTTTGTAATAGATGTTTATTATCAATAAAGAGAACTTTTCTATGTTTCAAATCTGTGTTTCAATTTATCTGCGTACTCTGAATATGTGCTTGCTATGCAAATCATTAAAGCCTTGTGCGGGCGCAACTCCAGGCCCGCACGGCGGTCACGATTCGGGGGACGCCTCAAGTGATTCTACGGAATTGGGTCGTGACAGACCCAACCCGGGTTTGACCGGACCAGTTTTCTGGTTGCCCGACCCACATAACAACTTGACTTAATTCTCATACCCTGATGTCCACCAGTAGAACGATATTGCTGAGAGATTATAAACACATACTTGAGCCGCACAATCTTCTCATTTATACTTCTCTTCCTATTTTGTTCTTGGTTTATGCCACTCTTACATGCATGTTTTCTCATCAGGCAAATTCCATCCTTTATCCTTGGTGATCTCTCCATACTCAAAGCTCTACTAGTATCCAAATTATTGCATGCTCCGAGTGTTTTTTTGCTCATGTTTTGCTTTGACTCCTCAATTGAACGAAACAAGTTATTCACTCGGTTTAATATAGTTATCTTCATGGGATACAATACCATGCTCGAAGATACAAATGCTATGCTTCCGTTGCCAAATGCTTCCACATCTTATTTTATGCATAAATATCCCATTTCATGTTCTTGCTTTAAAAATGTTCCCTACTATGCTCTTCCACATCCTCCTTTCGTTTACCACATCTACTCCTACAACTCTTTTCTTTGAAACTACCTAAAAGTCTTCATCACCACCTGAAGGTCAGCTTCCCATTCCACCTTGGCCCTAATCAATTACTCACATCATCATCGTCGAAATCAACATACCATTACGGAGGATACTTCATCACCGGTCCTTGTATACAAGTCTATAAGACCCTTCTTGCGCCACAAGGGTCACCCTAACTTAATAGAGGTGGCTTCACAACTAGCTCCTCTTGTCCTGCTTGTCTGCTGCAATGGATTGGGTTCGGTATTGTCATTCCATTTGAGATCATCATATGTCAACCTGGTTGAACTTGTTCCGAGCTATCTTCAAACTTCATAGCTATCAAGATTCTGGCGGATGGTACCATTGATTGGTAAAAAGCTTGTCTAGTCGCTCAAGCTCTCTTAGCAGCATGCCAGACTACGATAAGACCTTTGCCCCTCCGGCCAAGATAGTGACCATTCACATTCTTCTGGCACTTGCTTCCGTTCATTATTGGCCTCTCTATCAAATGGATGTGAAAATTGTTCCTCCATGCCCGAGTTGATTGAGGATGTCTACATGGCATCTCCTCCTGACTTTCCTTATTCGTAAGGGCAGGCTTGTTTCGTCTCCCTGCAATACTCATTATGCAGCTTTTTGTAGCATTCTTCGCTATCTCTGTGGCACTAACACTGTATCGCTCTTTTCCTCAGCGTTCTTATTCCTTTGTGAGTATGATGTTGATTGGGTGGGTAATCTCTGGTCGAAAGTCTACTACTATCTTATGTGTCATTGTGTCTATCTGATTTCTTGGAAGTCGAAAAAATGGGACATCATATCTCGATTTAGTGCAAAGGCTACCCGTTATGGCTGGCTACCTCTAGTGCAGAGAGTACATGGCTACATTGCCTTCTCACTGACATGGGGGTCTCAATTACTACCACCACTGCTTTACATTGTGATGATAACTACGTCATTCAGATTGCTGGCATCCGGTGCGTCATTCAGATTGCTGGCAATTCGGTGCTTCATAAGTACACAAAGCATATTGAGATTGACTCCTACTTCATGTGACATCATTATATCGCTGGGACAATCACTCTTCCCTTTGTCACTTCCTAGTTGCAGACTACTGACTTCCACCAAGGCACTCACTACTCAATGACACGATACTGGTTTATGCTCGACTCTCCTTGACTGACCCATCATGAGTTTGGGTGTGCGTTTGAAGTATAGTGCCTTAACAATGTCACTAGTTATGCCAACTGCTAGCTATTGTCTAGTTTGCCGCTTTTCTTTTTGTTCCTATGTAGTTTCTTTTATATAACTTGGCCTTGAGAATAATGATATTATCTGAGCTTTGGGGTTTCTCCCAAATCATACTCATATTCTAACATCACACATATACTTTTAATTTAGAAGTGAGATGGAAATAATTATTAAGTTTTCAGTCACAAATTGTTGTTGCAACTCTTATAATCAACCAAAGAAAACCTATGAACTGTGCTTTGCACCTATATTTTTCTTCACATAAATTCTTGTTTATTAGCATTCTCACTTGAAATTGGTCAAATAATTGGGATGACATTTCTTACATCAAGATTCAGGTTCTGTTTTTCGGCCTTCTCATCATGTAAATTTTATCTCAAGCTATAGTTTGTACAAGTGTTCACGTTTGGCTATATAAATCAAATGAATTTAGTTGCTATCTTAGCCATTTTGAATGTTTTACTATATAAATCAAATGCATTTAGTTGCTATCTTAACCATTTTGAATGCCATCTTTAGGGGAAGCGACTTGACTTTTTGGAAGCAATGAAGCTTGAAATTGAACGCCTTCGCTTGAACCTTTCTGCTGCTGAAAGGGACAAAGCTCTGTCATCAATTGGCATTGACCCTGCATCCATAGATCCAAATCGCTTACTTGATGACTTGTACATGGTGAAATTATGCAAGTCTGCAGGGAACCTGGCTCTATTAGGGCAGACTGCTTTTGAAGATCGGATCATTGCTTCCAGTGGCCTTGACGTACTGGATAACAATGTTATTGACTTCTGGAATATTAGTAATCTTGGAGAAACTTGTAGTGGCACCACATGTGAAGTTCAAACTGAAGTAGAACTATCTGCAAAAGCTTCTTCGCGCACTTCTTCAGCAAGAAGCTTGCCTTTCCTTCTGGAGTGTTCTCAATGTGGAAGAAAGACTTGCAAAGTTTGCTGTGCTGGAATTGGAGCTAGTCTATTGGTCAGCAGTAACAATAAAGACATGAAAATCTACAATGGTGTATCAAGCCAGAGTGGATCTAATCATGGTGGTTATGGACAGACTAATAGTGGCCATTCAGATCTTCAGAATGGAGTCATATGCAAATTATGCTGCAATGAAGTTATCCTTCATGCACTATATGTGGATTATGTTAGGGTTTTGAGTAGCCTGCGCAGACAAAGTCGTGCAGATAGTGCAGCATACAGGGCAGTTGACCAAGTTGTAGGACACAACTTTAATAGAATATCTACTACTTCTCAGGATCAGAAAATTGAGGGAAAGCTACTTGATGGTGAGGAGTCTCTTGCTGAATTTCCATATGCCAGCCTATTGCATTTGGTAACATACCTCAAACATCACATCTTTTCATATAGTCTTTGGCATAAGGGTTCTTACTTCTCGACACACTTGATACATGACACTTCAACCACACAATTTCTAACCTACATTAGGTTTATTGTTTCTGTTTTCATTTGAATCCGTAATCCAATCATTTGCCAATCCAGTTAGTTGGTAGATTGTCATAGTCAGCCAATTTTGTCTTTTGCAGGTTGAAACAGCACCATCTTCAGCACCATTGTTGTCCTTACTTGCACCTCTTGAAATTGGAGAAAAACATTCCTATTGGAGAGCTCCCTGCAGTTCCTCTTCTGTAGAGTTTTCTATTCTACTTGGAGACCTATATGATGTTTCTGGGGTTGCCTTGATTGTCAGTTCATGTGGTTACTCAATATCTGACTGCCCAATGGTATGGATCTCATTGTAGACATCCTTTGTCAGAGCTAATAGAGTATGTTTACTGTAGAAAGGAAATGGCAAATGCAATGATAAACTTCTTTCTTCCTTTGCTATTTTCATTCCTTCTGTCTCAATTGTCACCAATTGATAATGCACTTTTATGCTTTACATGCAAGATCTTACAGATAATGGAGTATGCCTGCTGTAGAAAATAACTGGCAAGTGCAATAATAAACTTTATTTTTTTTCCTTTTCTATTTTTGCTCTTTCTTTGTGTCTGAAATTTCACAATTACACACTTTTGCTTTACATGTGAGATCTTTTTTGCTTTGAAGTGAAATATTAACATTGAAACAAATATAAATGGGAAATGAATTCACTTACTGTCTAGAAATCGTGTTACGATGTTTGCTAATATGTCTTCATTTTTCTACCAAACAATCTTTAAGAATTCAAAACCCATCCTTTTAGGAACAAATTGTCACCAAAAGTTTTTGTTCTTTATTATCATCGACACTGAAGAACTCTTTCTCTATGTCTATTAGTTCATAGCCTTGTATTCTTCATAGTAAAGCTGATCAACTGTATAGCTCTATTGACCGTTATTCCAAATGACTTTTGAGTCTTATAAATTGTGATTAATTCAATAATGAAATAGCTATACACGATTGGCAATAGAAATGACATACTTCACTGGAAACTCCTTGAGCTATGAATAATAAAAAAATGTGCAAATAACTAAATCAACATTAGCTAATATATTAACATAGTAAATTTGGGATAAATGCATTTGGCTGTTGTTGTATTAACAATAATATGGACACTTATCAACAAAGTCTAAGAATATAATTTACAAAAAGTCAAACCTAGAAAGTTTAATATAGGATTTCAGAGAGACTATGTAATCTAAAGGTTTAAAATTAGTATGATGATGACAGAGTATATGAATGTGAGTTCCAATAAAGTTCAAAACTAAATCAGGGGGCAATCCATATTGGGGACAGTTGTAGGAGCCAAATGGAGAGAAGCCTTTCGTTTCGTGCCACCATGGAACTATCTTGGAAGCACAGAAACTATCTGTATCATTTCATATCTGTGTTCGATACATATTGGACACTCCAAAATACACTAGGATATCCCGAAATTAGTGCTATGTCTGTATCCCATGGAATCATATTTATATCAATGCGACTTGGGATCACGGTTCGCAGTATCGGTATTAGAATAAATATCAGACCCTTCCTATGAGTATCGGGATTGGCGGTATCGACATGATCGACAGTTTCAGATCGGGCTATAGAGTTTTTGGTATTATAGAGCAATTATTTTTTAATAAATTATTAAAAGTTTGAAAAAATATTTTAGATATTAATGCATAATTTTAAGTATTTTCGGTAGTAGTTTTGAAATTGAATGAAATAATAGTCACCCTTACTGATTGGTTTGCTTGCAATAAATAAATTTTCTTCATTTACATGCTTTTACAACCTTACTATGCTTTTACATCTTTGCTGATTAGTCTTTTTCGTTCAATTTTCTTTGCCGAATTGACTGGAGACCCCAATGTCTGTATTGGGACATGCCAAACTGTATTGGTATCGGCTTTATCGATCAGTATCCGATACTGCAAACTATGCTTAGGATCTCTTGTCAGAGCTATACGTTCAATGATTCTTTGCTCTTGTGCTGTCTTCCATTTGTCCTGGCTCTTATGGGCCTGAAATATGCCCCTTGATGGTTTCCATATCCGGTATATAGTCTTTCATATCAAGATCAGCCGTTACCAAGTTGATAATAGTCATGTCTTATTGCTGATTATTATGTTGCTGGTTATGAGTAACCATTTCTCATCGAAAGAAACTACTAACCGTGTTAGTGTATCGACCAATTACATCTGTTTACTTTACACAAGCCAACTACATGAAGGACCTTCCTGCAACTTCTGACTAAATTGCTAATGCATAGTTCTGTGTGAATTGTCCATTCTCGGGGATCTATGTAAACTGCCCATAGTGGAAGAATGCCTGTGGGACTTGAGGAATAGAACATGTGTGGTTCAGAATAGAGTAGGGTGTTAGGGAGGTAGAAAGCAAATGCCTTTTTGTTCACATGGGTTTGATGCCCGGAAGAAAGAGACGCTACACGAAGAAGGTTTTTGCACAGTCAGAGAGACGGTTGTGCGGTGACTGCCCCAGTTTATGATGCTAAAACATTTAGTCAGACATACCATGCTGGAAATGTTGAACAACAAAAAGCTATCAGTAAGAGAGTGCATAATGTTTATTGCCAAAGTGTGTAATTTCTACAAAAAACTGCTGTTATGTTAATATATCGTTATCATTGTAGACCTTTATTTTATGTTAATATGTTCTCAGTTTACTTGTCACTAATCATTTTTATAAAGTTATAGACTTCATATTTTGGTTGTTTTCTTCCCTGTTGGACATGCCTTTATTTCACTCAGTGTTATCTATATGCACTTCCCGGTTGTGGATTTGATGGATTCTTGATTCAACAATTACATAACCTTTTTTACTTCTGTATCATACAGGTTGAAATATGGGCAAGCAATAAAATCCATAGGGGGGAGCGTTCATACATGGGAAAATGGGACATCCAATCACTAATATCATCATCCCCACATCTTTTGGGGCTAGAGAAGGCTTCTGCTGATAGTGATGTACCAAGGAATGTGAAGTTCCATTTCCCCAATCCTGTTCGCTGCCAGATCATCTGGATAACCTTAACTCTTCCACTGATTGGTTCTTCGCTTAATGTAGACGAACAATATGATCAACTTTCTTTAGATGATAATTCCATTCCAAAAGAAAGCCATGCCTCATTTGGTGGGACACTTATAGATGAACCATTTATCCATGCAAAGAGAATACTGGTATTTGGAAAATCGTTTAGGGCAGGGAATGGCCATTGTGCATTAATACAAAACCCTGAAATGTTGGAAATGAGAAGTTTTGTAGACGGATCTCCACAATTGGGTCGATTCAGAGTAAAAACTTAACATGAAGACATTTTTTTTATTCATACCAGGTAGTTGTTTATTCATTGATTCCTCTATGTTTTCAGGTTCCTATTGAAGGTGAAAGGTTGACTGATAATGAGCTGGTGTTGGAGCAATACCCATCCCCTAATGTACCTGGAATAGCAGGGTTTCGTCTAGATGCTTTTAGTGTGATAAAACCACGAATTACCCATTCACCTTCTTCTTTAGATGTGGATATATGGCAATCCTCATTAACACATCTAGAAGACAGACACATATCACCAGCATTATTGTTTATCCAAGTTTCTATTGATCAGGTATAGAACTTATTCTGTTAATGCCGTCCTTTGTGATTGCTATGTCTGTGAGCACTATATTCTTTGCACTTCTATTCACTTGTAATTTTGGAACTAGATTCTTATTATGGTGGTACTTAAGTTACTTTATGCAATCTTAAAAGAGTGAAACCATCTTTTCATCGACCAAGAATTACCCATGATTTTTTGTGTGTATCCATACAATGCATTGCCTGTTCTGTTTCTTTTATCCTATTAGGTTACAGACTTATAGTATAAACCTAGTAGATTTTCCCGTTGGCTGCTATATGTATTAGGTTACAGGCTTACAGTATAAATTTCTTGATGAAAATTGTTGTAAACTAATGATGTTATTTTTAGACAACAGGTGAAGTGCTTGGACATTGTGTTATGTGATGTAGATAGGATTTATTTTGCAATTTTTAAATGTGATTTGCAATATGACATGATGTATATTTTTAAATGCATGTCATAGCACTTTAAGTGAATTGACTTTCTTCAGCTCCTTATTATTTGCGGATGTTATGACTGTTGTTCAGAATAGGGCTCAACCCAATGGATAAAGTTTTTTGATGGTAGTGATACATATTTCTAGTAGTAGGGGTGAGTCTCCCCCTCTAGTTCCTATCCAATGGGGGACTCAAGACGGAGTACAAGGAGATACTAAATATGGACAAAACAAGAGAAGGAAGCTAACTACTCCAATAACTGTCATTACCTACAACAGAACAAGAAACAACGAGGATATGATGTAAACAGATCATTAAACATCTAGATTATCATAACCTTTTTTCTCCATTTCTTCTGCATAACTATTACCTTGAAGGTAGGACAAGAAATATTTATCCATGTTAATAAATGAATCAACCTCCTCCTTATGTAAAGTAAAATCACATTTGACATCTGTCTACTGTAACACGATTCTGCTATTGGTAATAACTAGTAGGTCTTTGTTCTTATTCAAGACTAGTCAGTCCCAATGGCATTTTGTGCATTGTTTTGTTCAAGACAGTTGGTTGCAACATCTTGGTACTACATCTCTTTATTTTGTTTTCATTGAGAAATAAGGATAGCCTGCCTATATGCAAACACCTGCCCACTCAAAGCAATCTTCATCCCCTTCCCCGTAAAGACCATGTCCTAAATACACGTCCAATGTTGTAGATGTCACATGTCGGATTCATGCCCGTTTGGGTACAAAATCCGAGAAAAAGATTTAAGATAAATCTACCAAAAAAATCAAGTCATACCTAATGGATGAAGGAGCTCTTGCTCTATGGAGGAAGGAGATCCAAGCTCCGATTTTGGATATATTTGTGAAAAAAGAATTAGGATTTTTTGGGGGAAAAGTAGAGACAGAGACTAGGGTTCAATTAACAAAATCCACTACCTGATGTCCATGCGCATTTAATGTTACATATCATATTTTGAATTTGTAAACTCGCAAATAGGACACATTTATTTTCTTCGACTGTGCCAACTGCCTGAGGTGCCAAAATCCACTACCTCTAATCACTTAACAAATCTTTAATTCTCGTAATTATGTAAATATTACCATTTTCTAGTGGCATTCTTCAGCACTTCATGTTCAGGCAATTTGAACTTGTCTGTACTTATCCTACAGGAACCAAGAAATGTCATCATTGGAGAGTATCGTCTGCCAGAAGTGAGAGCAGGGACAGCTCTTTACTTTGACTTTCCACGTCCAATTCAGATCAAACGGATTATTTTCAAATTGCTTGGAGATGTTGCTGCCTTTGCAGATGACTTTGCCGAACAGGATGGTTCAAATTTGAAAGCTCGTCCCTTGGCTTCTGGACTGTCTTTGTCAAACAGGATCAAGTTGTACTACTATGCAAATCCAAATGAGCTCGGGAAACTGGCGAGTCTTTCTGCAGTTTAATTGTCACCCAACGACACATGAAGGTCGTCATTTCCTCCCTCTTTTTGTACTATATCTTATTTCATTATTGTTGTCATGTAGAGAATATATGTAACTAAGGAAAAAAAAACATTAATTTGTAAAAGATGCAATTTGCTATAAACATAATTTTTGCCCAGTGAAAAGGGGAAGAGAATGGGAATGGTCATTCCTTTTCACAATTTAGCTTAATATGTCATAGGTATGAATGCAATTCCTTATAGCTAATTATTTCATCTGCCCCGTCTTAAACTCTTTATAGTTTAGGGGAACTTGGAGAGTGCTCTTTGGTTGCAAGAGCCTAAACTGTTGTAGAAGGTAGTCTACTTAACCGTCAACTGACTATCTAAGTTTTATAACCCTCTCAAGCTCATTCCTAACTTTGTTGGATCGTGAGACTAATCCTAGAAGTGATGAATAAAGTTTATTTATTATTTCTTAATTACTACTTGTGATTTACTAACAACAACAATCACAGACAATTAAAATTGCGGAAAATAAAGAACATCAACAAGAAACACACCAATTTCAGTTGTTTCGACGTAATGCCTACATCCGACTCCCCTTTTGTAGGAGGCTTAAATCCACTAGTAGAATTGATCTCGATACAGTTTCCAGTATAGTTGGCCAGCAAGGCCGATAGCTAATCTAACTACTTCCTAGATTTTACATACATAAACCTAGTTCGCCTTGATAAAAAATCATAGATCAAATCTCCAATACTCTCTTGGGTTAAAACTCTTGCACAAACTAAGAATCCACAATGATTACAAAGAAAAATTGAAAAAGTAAAACGATCTCATAGCCCTTTTATGAAGTCTTCTCTTGTTGATGAGGATGGTGAGCGCACGTGGAGAAGCCTTGTCAATATCTTGGGCCTTGAACGGATCTATTTTTCTTCTCAATTCTTTTCTTTGAGTACTCATGGAAGAAGGAAGATCGAAGTATTTTTTGGTGGAGTTCTTCATAGGAGAGAGAAACAACTTAAGAGACTTAGAAATGAGATATATATTCATCATTTCTCCAATGCATTTATCTCTGTTAGAGTTATTTTATTTTATTATTTATCATATGAGGGTATAATAGTAATTGTGGGTGTATTGCATATTTATATAAATAGACATGAGATGCAACCTAGGGTTTTAGGCCCTTGCAATCTCCTTTCTCATATTCTCTCTTCTCCTACTTCTCCTTCTCCTTCTCCTCTCCATCTCTAAACTTCACTTGGTATCAGAGCATATATTTGTAAGTACTGTACATCCCATCCCCGACAGGGCCGATCGAACTCGGCCGTGAGTTCGACAGGGGTTCGGGGGCGGTAGCCCCTGACAGCAGGGTTCGGGGCGGCAGCCCCGAAAAAAATTTTTGGGCTGTTTTTTGTCTACTTTTCATGATTCGCCGTTCGTCGTTCGCTGTTCGTGGTCGTTCGTGGTTCGTTTATGAGATCTAGGGTTTCTACAGATCTCCGTTGGTTATTCGTCGTCGGTTGAGGTTCGTTGTGAGATCTAGGGTTTCAAAGATCTCGTCTTTCTGTTGCATCTGCAAGTATGGTGGGGACCGAATCTTCTAGCGAGGTTAATAGTGGTGGTGGTAGCGGAGGTGGTTCTCCTTTTACTGTTATTCATAATGATGAATTGGGAAAGTCGATTACAGCGGTGAAACTGAATGGTGCGAACTATCTTGCCTGGTCCAAGTCTATCAAAGTGGTGTTAAGGGCGAAGAAGAAGTTGAAGTTTTTGACCGAAGAACCCCTGCCTGAAACGTCCGCTGAGTATGAAGATTGGATGAGTGCAGATGCATACGTTATGTCATGGTTGTGGCATAGTATGGAACCACATATCGCTGCTAATGTTCAGTGGTGTGAATCAAGCAAACAGATTTGGGCATCTCTGGAAGAATCTTATTCGCAGAAGCGAAACGTTGCCCGTATCTATGAGTTGTACGAGTTATTGTTCAATACAAAGCAAAATGGGAAGCCTGTGAATGAATATCTGGCTTCAAAGAAGGCTTTGTGGGAGGAACTGCTTCAATATCATCCTGTTACTACTGATTTGAAGGAAGCTCGGAGACAGAAGGAAGAGTTTCATGTTTCACTCATCCTTGCCGGCTTGGATCCTGCGCTCGAACCTTATAAAGCTCAAATCCTTGCTGGAGAGCAGTTACCTACGGTGGCAGATACTTTCTCCCGTCTCAATCGTTCCTTTCTGGGACAGAGTTCTGTGGTGCCGAGTACCGACTCTTCTGCCCTAGTTTCTAGTGCTGTTGGTCGTGGTGGTGGACGTGGTATTGGACGTGGCGGTAGAGATGGTGGTCGTAGTTTTGGTCGAGGAGGAGGCCGTGGTGGTAGAGACAATGGTCGTGGTGGTGGTCGCGGTGGTGGTGGTGGCCGCGGTGGTGGTGGTGGTGGCCGTGGTCAACCACGAAAGTGTAACTATTGTGGAATGCTCGGTCATGTAGAAGACTATTGTTGGGACAAATGGGGCAAACCAGAATATGCACATCAAGTGCATAATGAAAATATGCAGTCCCAGGACACCACTTCTGCTCCCAGAGATGATACTTCGGGTTTCAATCAGACTTCAACATCCGATACCTCATCTCCATTTCAACAGATCCTCCAGAAGTTGAACGCGCTTGCTAGTACCACCTCCCAACCTACTGCAACCATGGCACATATAGGTAATCCTGCTTTTGTGGCAACCCAGTCACCATCCACCTCTTGGGTCATCGACTCAGGAGCGAGCTCTCACATGTCTGGTATAACATCTATCTTTCATAATCGTAGTTCCATGAAACACAATATTATCTTGGCTGATGGGTCTACTCGTCCTGTGCTTGGGAAAGGTGTCATTCACCCTACTCAATCACTATCATTATTTGATTCATTATATGTGCCTAATTTTCCATTTAATTTGTTATCTGTGAGCCAGTTAACCAAATCTCTTCAATGTTCTGTGACATTTTCTCCCAATTCGTGTATTTTTCAGGACCTCAGGACGAAGAAGACGATTGGTTCGGGGCATAAAAAAGATGGACTGTACTACTTGGATCTACCTGGAAAGGCCTTCACTTCTGTTTCTACTTCTCCGTTGCAGTGGCATTATCGTTTGGGACATCCGTCTTTGGCTAAGTTGCGTCAAGTTGTTCCTAGTATGAGTCATGTATCTAGTCTTGAATGTGAGGCTTGTCAGTTAGGCAAGCATCACCGTAGTTCCTTTCCTCGTCGTAGTGAGAGTCGTCAATTAGAGTCTTTTGATCTTGTTCATTCTGATATTTGGGGTCCGTCTAGAGTCAAAAGTCCGAAAGGATTTCAGTATTTTGTTATTTTTATTGATGATTATTCCAGAATGACTTGGTGTTATTTAATGAAAGAAAGATCTGAGTTTCCAAATGTGTTATCTGCCTTTTATAATGAAGTCTATGTTCAGTTTAATAAACGTATCAAAATTCTGCGTTCTGATAATGCTTTGGAGTATACTCAATCTTCTGTGAACAGTTTCTGTGTTGATCGTGGTATGATTCATCAAACCAGTTGTGTCCACACCTCTCAACAAAATGGTATAGCCGAACGCAAACATCGACACATTTTAGATGTGGCTCGAACTCTCATGTTCAATATGCATGTCCCCAAACAGTATTGGGCAGATGCCGTTCTTACTGCATGTTATCTTATTAATCGCATGCCATCATCTGTATTAAATAACAAAGTTCCATTTACTATATTACATACAGATGTCGCACCCTTTTCCTTATCTCCTCGAGTGTTTGGCTGTGTCGCTTTTATTCATAACTTGGAACCTAATCGAGATAAGTTGGCTCCTAGATCTCTGAAGTGTGTCTTTCTTGGTTATCCCCGTACTCAAAAAGGTTATCGTTGTTACAGTCCACAGTCACGCAAATATTATGTCAGTGCGGATGTTACATTCTTTGAGTCTACCCCCTTCTTTCCTTCAGGAGACCGTGATATTCCTTTTACAACAGATTTGATATCTTCCATACCACTTCCGGTCATTCCTGAATCAATTTCTGTCTCCATTCCCCATTTACAGGTTTATCAGAGATCCAAGGACAGGCCAGTGGTTCTGCAGAATTCAGCCTTCAACCAATCATCTTCCGTGCCTGAGGTTTCTGCTCCCATCATCACAGATCCAGATGATCTTCCTATTGCTCTCAGAAAAAGACAACGCCTTTGTACCACAAAGAATAAGCATCCCATTTCTAACTATGTTTCATTACACCGTGCTTCATCATCTTTTCATGCATTTGCTGTTTCATTGTCTTCTACTTTTATTCCCAAAACTTACAAGCAGGCTATGTCATCTTCTGGTTGGAAAAGTGCAATGGATGAGGAGATGTATGCTTTACATCAAAACCAGACTTGGGAGCTTACATCACTTCCTGTTGGAAAACAAACAGTGGGTTGTAGATGGGTGTACACTGTTAAATATCACCCTGATGGTTCTGTTGAGCGCCTCAAGGCACGGTTGGTTGCCAAAGGGTATACTCAGACATATGGCGTGGATTATATGGAGACTTTCTCTCCAGTGGCTCGGCTGAATTCAGTTCGGATTCTTATTTCTGTGGCGGTTAATCACCAATGGCCTATATATCAGCTGGACATAAAGAATGCTTTCTTGCATGGTGACTTACAGGAGGAGGTTTATATGGATCAACCACCGGGATATGTTGTAACAGGAAATAAAAGACTCGTATGTCGATTGAAGAAAGCATTATATGGACTGAAACAGTCACCTCGTGCTTGGTTTGACAAGTTCAGTTCAGTTCTCATTCAGTATGGCTTTCGGCGTACCACATCAGATCATTCAGTATTTTGCCATTCTTCCTCAGCAGGTATTATCGTGTTGATTGTTTATGTTGATGATATCATTATATCTGGGAGTGATCATGCTGGAATTGTGGACTTGAAGGCCTACCTTAGTCGTCAGTTTCATACTAAGGATTTGGGTCTTCTTCGATATTTTCTTGGAATCGAGGTTGCTCGATCTAAGACAGGTGTGTATCTGTCACAACGCAAGTATGTTCTAGACTTGCTCTCCGAGACTGGGATGTTAGAGTGTCGGCCAGTTGAGACTCCTATGGATTATCATGACAAGCTTGATGCTGACAGGGGAGAGTTATTTGAGGATGTTGGATATTATAGACGTTTGGTTGGCAAACTTATATATCTTACTGTTACTCGACCAGACATCACATATGCAGTTGGAGTAGTTAGTCAGTTTATGCATGCCCCTCGGCAACCACATTGGGAGGCTATCTCTCGCATTCTTCGATACTTGAAGGGTGCACCTGGAAAGGGTTTGTTGTACAAACCTTCCCAGTTGCTTACGGTGACTGGATTCAGTGATGCTGATTGGGCAGGCAGTCGCAGTGATAGGAGGTCTACTTCTGGCTATTGTACGTTTGTGGGTGGCAATCTTGTCACGTGGCGTAGTAAGAAGCAGAATGTTGTGGCTCGTTCTAGTGCAGAGGCCGAGTACCGTGCGATGGCTTATACAGCTTCTGAGATGATGTGGGTGCAGTCTCTTCTTCATGAAATGGGAATCATGATTCCTATTCCGATGGAGATGTATTGTGATAATCAGTCGGCAATGTTTATCGCAAGTAATCCGGTGTTTCATGAGCGCACGAAGCATATCGAGGTGGATTGTCATTTTGTTCGTGATTTGTTGCTGAAGAAACATATTGTCACTCCTTATGTTCGGTCAGAGGATCAATTAGGTGATATCCTCACCAAACCACTTGCTCGTGGTCCATTTTCTGATTTATGTAGCAAGCTGGGCATGTCTGATCTCTATGCTCCTGCTTGAGGGAGGGTGTTAGAGTTATTTTATTTTATTATTTATCATATGAGGGTATAATAGTAATTGTGGGTGTATTGCATATTTATATAAATAGACATGAGATGCAACCTAGGGTTTTAGGCCCTTGCAATCTCCTTTCTCATATTCTCTCTTCTCCTACTTCTCCTTCTCCTTCTCCTCTCCATCTCTAAACTTCACTATCTCCAAAAGTAAACTTTATTGTTTGACCACTAAACGAAATTTTGGTTGATGCTGAGCCTGCAATAGGCAGGAAAACTGTTGTTATTCCTAAGTTTTGTGATTTTCGTGCAGTAACACTGCTACAGTTGTTTTATTTGTAATCAACGTGCACTGGGCATAGTCCAATCCAAAATCCACTAGCTTGGGCCATTATTTTGCAGCCCACTTCAGACTGGGTCACCTTTTCTGAAGCAGTAATTAGCTCCGCTCGGCTACCCCATGCATGTGCCCGCTTGCTACCATGTGTACCCTACCCATGGAAGCCAAAGGCGTGCCTGACGTCGCATCTCATTAGGCAAGACGTCTTTCTCAATGCACACCCAAAGGCACGTCTAAGACGTGCCTTTTAGCAAGGCACAAGCAAGAAAAGATGCGGCTTTATGATTTTTTTTTAATTTTATTTACTCTAAACTTTGAGGCAGGGAGATAGCCCTTACTTTATACAAGTCGAAGTGAGGTAGCTCCATTTTCATGATTGTCAAAGTTGGCTACAGTTGAACAAAAAAAAACTAAAATTTACTAAAAATGTGGTAGAGAGCACAAATTCTTGTTAATTCTGTTGATCGCTACAACTGTTATGCTAATTCACTTAGTTATGTTTTAACATATTTTTGTTGGTGTTAATATGTTATTTCAAATGTGGAGGGGATGGATACTATGGGATTCTTTATAGACAAATTCCAAAAGAAGTTTCATAAAGTACAAATAAAATATTAGAACCCGCACCATAACACTAAACTAAAGGTTTGTCTTAAGTTAACCTACTTCACAGTGTTTAAACCCCAAAATTTGGTCCCGATGTCCCACCTAGGCATTTTGGGTCTTTGTTGTCTCGCCATCTACGCTCGCCTTAACAAGCTTGATAAGTACTTGACAATTCTTTTATGGAATTTTCTATGCTCCGTAGTTGACCCCATTCCAATTGGAGACGGCTTGGATGATGATGATGATGATGATGATGAGGACGATGATGAAAAACACCAGTACAGGCCAGGCAGCTTATTTTCCAATTGCTTGGAGATGTCACTACATTTGGCACATAAGATTGATGATGATGATGACGATGATGAAAAACACCAGTACAGGCCAGGCAACTTATTTTCCAATTGCTTGGGGATGTCACTACATTTGGCACATAAGATTGCTGATTCTGTCTTCCTGAAAGAAAAGCAGGATGTACTACTGTATGGATCCATGATTCCATATGAGCTTGGGAAACAGCCGTAGTCTGCAGCTTAATCATCATTTTTAACAGCTCCTTTTTGTTGTAAATTATATCTCATTTGATCATTGCCCTCGTGAATAGTGATAATTGCAATCAAGGGGAAAAAACATCAATTATTTGTAGATATGGTTTTGTAATAAATTTATTTGCCCCAAAGGGACCGAGGAACTGCCTATAACTGATCTCCAAATCTTTGACCTGTTTTTTTTTTTTTTTTTTTCCAACAATATTTGTGTTGAAATATTTTCCCCTCAATCTGCTTATATTCCTTGCCAGTTTTACTACTTTGTGACACAAGTTGGACAAATGTATCCTGTATCAAACGTTTGTGATTGTAGATAGTGAAACAATCCCAAGCACTGCTTTGAAAATGTCTCTCTGATTATATTTGCGTCTGAAAAACGAAATTTAGTGCTGCAGTTCACACGACTCATTCTGTTCTTGGGCAATCTGATCCTTTTTAGTTCGATTCTTGGGCAACCTAATCGTATTTCTGTTCTATTCTTGGGTAACATCAAGCACGAGTGTTTGAGGAAGCTGCAGAGATATCACATACTTTTATTAACTTTAGCATGACTGTTATACCGTAAGCTCAAGATATATAAGACTTTCGTTAACAAAAGAAAAAAAGAAGTTTGAGACTAAAATCGATCAGGGAGAAAATAGGACTTGTTAGCCAAAAACCAATCTTATATTCACAACTACTATCAGAGAAAATACTGCATATGGAAACGAGAAAGTTCAAAACAGAACAACTCGTGTACACTACACATCTTGTTAATAAACTTTGCGGCATTAGCAAGCTCTGTTGCTCTCATGATTTCATCATCAAATATATATAATTTTTTGGTCAATTAACTTCTAATTGTTGATGGAACTCAACTATCTGGTGTGCAGAAGCAGAGGATTGAAATTGCAAGGGCAATTCTGAAGAACCCCAAGATCTTACTTCTCGACGAGGCAACGAGTGCACTAGTAGATGCAGTCTTGAGAGGATCATGCAAGAATCCAAGATGCATTGGAGAATATCATGGTAAATAGGACGACCATCGTTGATCGCCCATTGTTTGAGTACGTGAAGGATGCTGATACGATATCAGTTTGGAGGGGAAAGCTTTTCGAGCAAGGTCAACATATAAGTTGTTCTTCCCTTCTTCAGTTAGTATATGCTCAAATTCTTGACAATAGAGAATAATAACCAAATTGTTTGGGATTTTTCCTGCAGAATCCCACAGAGAACTGATCAAGACACTTAACTCGTACGCCTGCATGGGGTTAACAAACAAGCTGAAGAAGCACCATCGGTAGTTATTTTACATAGAGCTAAATCCACAGGAAGTTATTTTGTTAAGTAGTTCAATAAAATCCTACACCAAAATCAGATTCATCTTATCCTAAAATAACAGCAATTAGTCGTATCAGTTATCTACATATAACGTCACACACTTGTACTTAACATCATTACATCGGCTAACAATGGAGAAGAAGGGTTGGGTATGTACTCTTTGCTGCTGCTGCTAATTCTTCATCATGCTGCTTCCTTGCTGCACGAGCAGTAGCAGCAAAGGAATATGTGTCAGCTATCGGGGACCCGGGGATGAAGAGGGAAGAACTTAGGGTCGCACTCGAGTCCTGGAACTTTTCCAATGAAGCTGGTTGGGAAGCGCCCAACATGGGGAGCCAGAGGTAGGCAGATTGCTTCGATCTCAAAGAACTGTCTCCACCATCAGGTGAAATCTTGGTCGCATTTTTCTTCTGTGATCTCGGAGAAATTATTCAGTGAGCCGGGCTCACCATGAGCTTTGATCCTCCTCCATTAATGACGGATTTGAGGATAGGGAGAAGAATCAAGGCTGCCACTGTATGCACTCATTCATGAAGTGGATGAGAATCAAGGCTCATGGTGAGTCCGACTCCTGAATAATTTTTTTTTCTTATGAAATTTTTTCTTTATGTCTTCACTGTATATATATTGTTCTCATGACTCACATATTAAAGATTCTCCATCTCACAGACGTGAACTGTACCGAAGGAACCTATGAGGTAATCCATAAGGTGTCCGAGGAAGATAACAAGCTCGGCGTCGGTAAACCCTTCCCCGGAGGCTCAAACTTCGACAACGTGGACCTCTACGCTGTTGAGAAGGAGATCTACTTAGGCAACAAATGCGAGGTGAAAGAGAAGGACATCAGCAACACTGGGCAGTACTGGATGATCATGCTCAAGAACAGTAACATGGACACCTCCGTCTCCCTCTGTCCCAAGGACGGCGTGCTGGTACACCTCTGTCTTCCATAGATTTTAAGGCTATGGGAGATCTCACCATTGCAACAACCGACGTAGAGAAACCTTATGACATGTGTCATAACAACGATTGGTTCATGGACACGGGAGGCGTCAACGTATCACGCCACTGCGTAGAGTAGGATCTTCACGTCATACCGAGACGACATGTTTGGACGTGTGAAGATAGGCGAGAAGAAGATGACTGCAGTTGTGGGCATCAAGGACGTGCATTTGACAATGGAACTTGGCGAGAAGCTAGCGGATGATTGATGTCGCAGTATATATGTTTGGGGATAAAGATTGAAAGTTTACGAAGAATTTTCAACAGCTGATTCGAGGAGATATATGTTGTGGCATGTAAATGTTCAAGCTGATGAGGTGTACAAGCAGATTACAGACATCAGATGGAGGCTCGAGGGGTGTTCGACAGGAGTTTGTGGATCGTCAGAAATATGCTGAGGATGGTCATCGAGATGATTTGAGGGATACAGATGATTTGATTTATAAAAAAAAACGACAAATGGTGATGAGTCGAAGATTTAGGGTCGGTCTGTTGGTCCCATAAAACTTGGTTGGTCTCCAGGTGGGGGTTGTTCCAAAGATCCAATTTTGGTGATGGGTGGTTTGCCAAAGCTTCATGGAGCAACATTGGTTTCAGCTGTTCGAAGCCAGGAAAGATATCTAGGTGTGCAACAAACTCAATCTGAGGCAGGTGCATCTCCATTTGCACAGTTTCGCGGGAGCTGTGGGTCATCGACGACGTGCACAATACGTAATGATCTGCACGAGTATGCATGTGTACTGGAGAGCTTCAGTATCGGACACGAAGGTAAATAAGTTTAGGAGCTTGAATTTCGAGAGAATTGCACCATCCGCTTGATTGGGTCAGTCAAAGGTGAAGAAGCTCGGCGGAACGGTAGCACGTTCCGGTAGAAAACGAAAGTTGGGCACAGACAGCCAAGACTACTTACGTGAGGTTGATTGTCAGGGACTTCGATCTTGGATGAATTATTGATATCGACAGGATCCTAGTGGTACAAGAGGTGCTAGGCATGACAACTAGCATCGATGTGGTGGTCAAAGAACTGAAAACGGAGGAAGATGCAAAGCAGTTCGGGGGGATCGGAGATCAATGACAAGGGGGAGTAGGAACTCTGTCGCGGGGAGACAAGCATGAATGTCAGTTGAGGAGCCATGGAGTAAACACCTCTCATCAGACAGGAGGGGGAGAATATTGGAATTCAAGTCTGATGAGTTCTGTTAGGAATGGACCGAGTTCAGTCCCACAAAATTCGGTCTGAACTCAACCAGTTTCTCACAGAACTCATAGGGATGTGACCAACCGAGTTCGAATTCGGTTCTGTCAGGGTTAAACGAGTTTTGGGTTTAATCAGCACCGTTGGATGCTAGTGGACGGCCAGATCTGATGGTAAACTATTTTAAAGATTTCTTAACGCTAAAAAAGATTTCTCAACCTATTTATGTGTGTTGAGGCAGGAGATCGAGCTGAAGATGGGAGATTCGAGGGAACAAGTCCGCAGAAAATCTAAGAGAAAGATCATATTTTGCTCTTAGGGCTCGCCATCCAAGATAGCAAGAAGAAAAGATTTATTCAGGGAGTCATAGTCTTCGTTCAGGGAGATCAATTCGGGTTGGACAAGTGATTTTATTGTAATATTTGTCTTTCTGAATTTGATGAGGAGGTTGAATCTTTGGACAAATGATTCAAGACATCGACTCCAGATTTTTGGGTCATGGGGATGAGGCACGACTATCGCTTCCTCGGACGATCCAGCACCTGAGAACAAGCAAACTGTTGGTGGGTCAGCACTTTGGAGAAAGTACTGGTGAGTATAAAATCAACGAATAGAAGCAACACTCCCTGAAACCCACACTAAGTAAGCATGTGGCAAAATATTACATTACTAGTGATCTTGCTACTTTTACCTAAGTTCATTTTATGCAGCTCAGGATTTGAGTCAGTTTACTTCTTTTCGAAAATATAGCTTTGGAAACAGTTTGCATATTCAAACAATAAGCATACAATCGAGACAATGTTCTATCGTGCTGTGCGCAGCATGTATCGTGCACCATATTCTAACTCTTAGGAACAAAAGTTATCTCTAGTGGACTGTTCATCTCAAATCAAACAAGTGCATCAAGCGGACTATCATTCTTTCAAGTAAATAAGAAGAACTAGCTTATGATTTCGGTCCCCGAGAAACTCAAGATCAGTAGCGGTAAACCAGCTAACTAATGACTCATTTATCTGATGCTATTAGCAGCTGTGACTCATGGTTGCTCTTCACTAACATAATAGCAGCCGGGACAAAGGTTCAGCTCTGCACTAATAGCCATTGTCCAATCAATACGAATGCATGAAGCACTATCAAATAAACTCTACGATGCAAACGAAATGAACAAACAAGCTATATATGTATACTCTTTGTATTTCTTACCCCTTGCCGAACGGTTATCCTGCAGCAGACATACAAGTTAGTAACAATTTGCATAAACATATATGTATAATGTTCTCTTTCCCTGTCCGTCTTTGCATCAAACAGTTAGGTATGCAAGAAGGCTATCCTAGCATGCACCCTAACTATATGATGGTCCAAGGGTAGCCCCATGATTAGCAGCGGTTGCCCAAGGTTCAGCTCTTCACTAGCACGCACATGTGTCGGCAGCTGTGACTCAAGGTTCAGCTCTTCACCAACACACACGAGTACTAGCAGCTGTGACATCATTGGTTCCGCACAACACTAATAGACACATCGCCCCACTAGACCACCAGTAGGCCGTATGCTCAGGGCAAAACAAAAATCTCTTTCGGACCGAGCGATTCCCAGTACCCCAGGAACCATTCGAGAGACAAGACCTTGTGCACAAGTTGTCCGAGACCAATGCAATGACATGAAGCATCTATAATGCAAGCAAAACAAATGATAACATATATGGTCGAGCAAAACATATCTTGTCAAATAAAGCACATCTTTCATATATCTAATAGCACACCCCAATAGATCACAAGGACCGTACCTCAGGGTGCACTATTAGTCTCTGCATATACGAATCAAAGACTTATAACAGTTCGATATAGCAAAACAGGCAAGCGAAACATATAATAGCAAGCACGATTTCGATTTCATAACTAGTATGCAATATCTATCTCTTTCTTAGCATATTATAAAGGGACTTGTTCAAGCGATTCTTTTACTTATCTTTTTAGCATGGCAATGGTTCGTTAACTAAGCATGCAATATTCTTATATCTCTTTTCATGAATTAGCATGGCAAGGTTCTATCTCTTTTCAGACAAGCATTCAAGTTCTCTAGTTAAGCAAGCAGGTTCATTTTGTCACGCCCCAGTCCCAAATTATCGAGGGACTAGACACGTGGCAATGGCCAGCAGCACACACCGATGGACAAACCCAATTTAATGGATCCATCGGGGCGTGCTTAAGCTGTAGTACAACAATAATGGTCTAAATTTACTAATCTCATCCACATATATGAATACAACAATATCAGAATCATAAAGCAAGATCAATCTCAATAAAATATAAACTCGGGAAATAACCCGATAATGAGTCTGATACATCTGTCAAGATACAAGAATAAAGATGACCACAGCAAATACTGAGTATGGAAACAATATATACTCAGAAGATACCCTCAGGGATCAATCGTCTACTGGATCTGGTACTGCTCCAGTGCCTGCTCCTGCTCCTGCTAATGCTCCTGTCCCGTAAACCTCGGGATAGATCTCGTCTGCTAATCCTGGGGACATAATCCGGATCCAGGTCCTCAGGGGACATAACAAGGTACAGATAATACAAGCCAAAATAAATGCAGTGCAACAATAAATAAAATCATAGGGTAAACTATATAACCATCTAAGTGATATGCAAATGAGAGCAACATTAGACTCAGGCTGAGACCACTACAAGCTCTGTGTCGGGGAGCCGGTAGCAGTAATACTATGTAGTTTTACTATGTAGTTACTATGTAGTTTACTATGTAGTTACTATGTAGTTTACTATGTAGTGGAATATATATATAAAATTAGCCTGTAGCCTGTGTGTCTCTCCCCACCCAATGTAATCACACGTCTCATGTCCATGACACGCAAGATCAAAACTAATGCAGCCAGTCATATAATGTCTATGTCATAAAACTTGTATCCTATACAGAATCACCATGAATATCTCAGGAAGATTCTGTCTCATAAATAGTGTCAAGTGTCCTGGGTTATGATGTACTTGATAAGACAAGTACGAGAATGTAAAGGGTCACGATATCCATGTCTAGGTGACATTACACAACTCTGCGTACAATGTTGGCACCCGACTAATAATCGGACGCTAAGTAAGTCACACGGTCCTAGGTCAAGCATGCACAACAATATAAATGAATCAAGAAAAATAGGTAACGAGAACTGCAAGTTTTGGCAAGGTACACTTGCCTGGGGTTTGAATACCAACTGTTGTCCCTGTATCAGTGGATCCTGCAGGTACTCCTCCAAAAGCTGTAATAAACATCACCAACAGTCTCAGAAAATATCAAATAGCTAGAAACGCCTGTCCTTAAGTCCAATTTGGACACAGGGGCAAAAATGACAGTTCCTGGTCAAAGCGGAGTCCACATGTGGGCCGCTTTGCACCGAAAAATGTGTCAGGATCAAAGGTCTTCAAATTCGTCAAACTTAGTGTCAACAAGTCCAGAACGATGATACGAACTTAACGGAACTTCCAGAACTGGATTCCGATGAGCCGATCACAAAATCGCCCGTCAAGTGGAGCCGCGGGGCCCACGATACGCGATTTTGTCAACGTTCTCAGAATCGAACCAAACTTGGGTCACAGGACCAGCGTATTGCTACGAGTCCGATGGCGTAAGTTTTGTTTCGATCCGACGTGTGTACACAAAGTTACGACGTATTCCAGAACAGACGGATAAGGGGCGTTGTCGGCGGATACGCGTTGATTCCGGTGTGCACGCACCTCCAAATCAACTTCTGCGAAATCTCGCACGTCCGTATCGACGGCGCGCACATTTCGATGAAGATCGCGCGCGACCAAGTTGTCCCATTTGGCGGGACGCACTCAGTTCCGGGGTGAAACAGGGCGTTGGTTTTTCTGTTTTTGGATCGCGGTTTGCGATCACCACAGGATGCGACGCACCGAGCGGGTTGCACGGACATCGAGAGGGTTACACAGCCTATGCGTCACAACTGACGGAACAAAAATTGGAGCAATGAGGAGAGGGAATGGGTTACCTGAACAGGGCTCCGTGGAATGAGGATTTCTCGTGTCCGAGTTGACACGCCACTGCGACATGGCGCTATGTCCACTGCTGTGTCCGGTCAGGGTGCGGCTGAGACTCGCCGGGGCTTCGCCGTGGCGGCTCAGGGCTACGCCGGAGGGGCGGCGCCGACGGAGGAGGCTAGGTTTAGGGTTAGGGTTAGGGTTAGGTCGGTGGACCGGGAAGTGGAGAAGGAGATCGGGGAGAGGTCGGGGCTGCTCGGCGCTGTGGAGTCGTCGAAGAGGGTGGTGAGGGGAGGAGGAAGACAGAGGAGGGAGGCGGAGGAACTTGGCTGAGGCGTGGCGGAGTCGGGCTGGGGCTGCGGGCGGCGCTCGGGTGCTGCGGCCTCGTGGATGGGCGGAGATGGACTCGTGCTCCGGTGGCCTTGGGGGTCGGGGGAGAACGGAAGGGGTGATGGTGGTGGTGCTGGGCTAGGGCGGAGGGAAGGTGGAAGTCGGGGGAGGTCGAGCGGGGCTGGACGGAGGAGAGGGGTTCGACGGAGAGGGGGTCGAGCGGGGCTGGGCGGAGGAGAGGGAGTCGAGGATGTCGACGGAGAGGGGGTCGGGGGAGGAAGACTGGAGGAGGAGGAAGACGAGGATGTTAGGGTTCAGGGCGGCCGGAGCTAGGGTTCAGGGCGGTGTCTGGGGAGTTAGTCTAGGTTTTCGGCGGCTAGGGTTTAGGCGAGGCGTAGAAGTCGAGATGCTTTATAGGGTGTCGGAACAGTGAATCCGGTGGGGATTCTGATTTGCGTTAACGGGTTTGGGTCGGGTCGGGTTCAATATGAATCCGGCCCGATCCGCTAATGTTTAAGTGCGGGTTCGGGTAGGCGGGTTTCGGGTCGGGTTTAGATCCGACCCGACCCGCTAAGGTTGGGTTCGGTTCAGTTGAACCGGGTCTGGGTTGGTTTGGTTTATTTTGAAAATAAACCGGGTTTTATTCAGGGTTTATTTTGGTTTATTTATTAATTAGTTTTTAGGGCTTTAAAAATGTTTCCGGGGTCCAATAAATTCCCGAAAAATTACCCTATGTCAGATTTTTTATTTCACACCATAAAATATTATTTTCATAATATTTTAATATTAATTAATATCCTTTAAAAATCATTTAATCACAAAATACCTTTAATTTTAATTCCAGAAAATTCCAGAAAATTGTGTAAAATAGTTTTAAAAATTTTGTAAAAAAATCAGGGTCATTACAATCTACCCAACTTATAAAAATTTTGTCCTCGAAATTAAACTAGGGTAGGGTCTCTCTATTAAATCTCACTTGATTACAGTCTAAAGAATTCCTCTCAAGTGAACATTGCGGCCTCTACCCAACTTAGAATTTACCCATATATCATCTAAGGCTATACATCTAAGAAAGTTATGCCCTAAATTATTTAATCATGTTTATTGAATCCTCAAAGTTTTTAACACCAAACATATCATCTATGATATGCCCTTAATCATTTATAAAAGGGTCATCAAACAATGCGACCGGCCTGTGGGGTATATCTAGTACTGTCTATATATCAAACTTATACCAAGCACGAGGTTTTGTCTTTCCGAAATAAGGGAAGACGGAGATCAATAATAAAGAGTTCAAGGGTGAGGTAATAGAATAGGAGTATCGGGATCAAGGCGTTTAAAGAATTCAAATGGGAATTGTTAAGCAGTTGTGGATTGAAATCCTATTCTGGTAATTCTTCGTTCGCATGCTCGTATTAGTACAGTTATGTAACCGATACGATATGTCAGACATGTCCAGGACAAGTATATTCGTCTACTAATCACTACATATCTCAATCCACGTAAAGTAGTATTACGAGGGGCGAATCAAGCGCACTAAGGTTAGCTAGACCTTAATATACTGATTCTGAAATATATTAGTGTGTTAACCCACTAATACATATATCATGATCAAGCTCGATAGAAGGGTAAGCTTACAAAACTAGGCTATATTAGCAGCATAAGTCAAGGTAGTACAACAAATATAAGTTCGCTAGATGAGGATGAAAGGAGGTACAAATTAATTCAAGTTCACAAAAGGCAAAAACAAAATAAGCAATAATAATAAAGACTCTACAATCTCTACAGTTATCATACAACCTCCTTGTCTATGTCGCTAGTTGACCAAATGGGCAAAGGACCTCTAAATTCTGTTGTCTGAACAAACACTGTCGTCTTACGCTAGTCTAAAGTTGTGTCATCCTAGTTCACTTCATCAATGGGTCAATATGGCTAGGTGGTACTATGTTGTGAGGCATACTACCCAACTTAAAACAATAAACTAATACTGAAATCGTCTTAAGGATACCGTGGAAACTCTTGTTAAAGTCTACGAGAAGGGGTCTTGGTACCTATTAGGGTATCCTCCTATATTACCTAGGTCATGGTCGTCTTAAGCCTTAGTCTTAGTGCTTATAGAACAAGTGTCGATAGTGAGGATAGGAGAGTTACTGGCCGTCAAGGGTAAGGGATCTAACTTGTATCGAGGTGGGGGTACTAATTACGCGACTTAAAGCTAAGGGGTAATCATTAGGTCATAATCTACAATAATAACTTAAACTGTCAAGTTCTAATTACCAATCACATAGTAAAATTTTTAGAGTAACAACCAAAATAAACAATAAGAGGCGCACAGGAATCAAGGCAGGATGCAAGTCAAGAAATTAATTTGAATCCGATATAGATGTCAGAACGATTCAAGCAAGTGGATGAGATCCAAAAACTTATCCTATTCTTATTGCAGGCTTGCTCGGTCCCTAAGTTGAAACCGAACAATTTAGTCGTTGACCTGCGTGGGCCACCACAAAAAACATGTCACGCCCCAGTCCCAAATTATCGAGGGACTAGACACGTGGCAATGGCCAGCAACACACACCGATGGACAAACCCAATTTAATGGATCCATCGGGACGTGCTTAAGCTGTATTACGACAATAATGGTCTAAATTTACTAATCTCATCCACAGATATGAATACAACAATATCAGAATCATAAAGCAAGATCAATCTCAATAAAATATAAACTCGAGAAATAACCCGATAATGAGTCTGATACATCTGTCAAGATACAAGAATAAAGATGACCACAGCAAATACTGAGTATGGAAACAGTATATACTCAGAAGATACCCTCAGGGATCAATCGTCTACTGGATCTGGTACTGCTCCAGTGCCTGCTCCTGCTCCTGCTAATGCTCCTGTCTCGTATATCTCGGGATAGATCTCGTCTGCTAATCCTGGGGACATAATCCGGATCCAGGTCCTCAGGGGACATAACAAGGTACATATAATACAAGCCAAAATAAATACAGTGTAGCAATAAATGAAACCATAGGGTAAACTATATAACCATCTAAGTGATATGCAAATGAGAGCAATATTAGACTCAGGCTGAGACCACTACAAGCTCTGTGTCGGGGAGCCGGTAGCAGTAATACTATGTAGTTTTACTATGTAGTTACTATGTAGTTTACTATGTAGTGGAATATATATATATAAAATCAGCCTGTAGCCTGTGTGTCTCTCCTCACCCAATGTAATCACACGTCTCATGTCCATGACACGCAAGATCAAAACTAATGCAGCCAGTCATATAATGTCTATGAATATAATGTCTATGTCATAAAACTTGTATCCTATACAGAATCACCATAAATATCTCAGGAAGATTCTGTCTCATAAATAGTATCAAGTGTCCTGGTTTATGATGTACTTGATAAGACAAGTACGAGAATGTAAAGGGTCACGATATCCATGTCTAGGTGACATTACACAACTCTGCGTACAGTATTGGCACCCGACTGATAATCGGACGCTAAGTAAGTCACACGGTCCTAGGTCAAGCATGCACAACAATATAAATGAATCAAGAAAAATAGGTAACGAGAACTGCAAGTTTTGGCAAGGTACACTTGCCTGGGGTTTGAATACCAACTGTTGTCCCTGTATCAGTGGATCCTGCAGGTACTCCTCCAAAAGCTGTAATAAACATCACCAACAGTCTCAAAAAATATCAAATAGCTAGAAACGCCTGTCCTTAAGTCCAATTTGGACACAGGGGCAAAGATAACAGTTCCTGGTCAAAGCGGGGTCCACATGTGGGCCGCTTTGCACCGAAAAACGTGTCAGGGTCAAAGGTCTCCAAATTCGTCAAACTTAGTGTCAACAAGTCCAGAACGATGATACGAACTCAACGTAACTTCCAGAACTGGATTCCGATGAGCCGATCACAAAATCGTCCGTCAAGTGGAGCCGCGGGGCCCACGATACGCGATTTTGTCAACGTTCTCAGAATCGAACCAAACTTGGATCACAGGACCAGCATATTGCTACGAGTCCGATGGCGCAAGTTTCGTTTTGATCCGACGTGTGTACACAAAGTTACGACGTGTTCCAGAATAGGCAGATACGGGACGTTGTCGGCGGATACGCGTTGATTTCGGTGTGCACACACCTCCAAATCAACTTTTGCAAAATTTTGCACGTCCGTATCGACGGCGCACACGTTTCGGTGAAGACCGCGCACGACCAAGTCGTCCCGTTTGCCGGGGCGCACTCAGTTCCGGGGTAAAATAGGGCGTTGGTTTTCCTGTTTTTGGATCGCGGTTTGCAATCACCACAGGACGTGACGCACCGAGCGGGTTGCACGGACATCGAGAGGGTTACACAGCCTATGCGTCACAACTTACGGAACAGAAATCGGAGCAACGAGGAGAGAGCACGGGTTACCTGAACAGGGCTCCGTGGAACGAGGATTTCTCGTGTCCGAGTTGACACGCCACTGCGACATGGCGCTGTGTCCACTGCGTGTCCGGTCAGGGTGCGGCTGAGACTCGCCGGGGCTTCGCCGTGGCGGCTCAGGGCTACGCCGGAGGGGCGGCGCCGACGGAGGCGGCTAGGTTTAGGGTTAGGTCGGTGGACCGGGAAGGGGAGAAGGAGATCGAGGAGAGGTCGGGGCTGCTCGGCGCTGTGGAGTCGTCGAAGAGGGTGGTGAGGGGAGGAGGAAGACAGAGGAGGGAGGCGGAGGAACTTGGCTGAGGCGTGGCAGAGTCGAGCTGGGGCTGCGGGCGGCGCTCGGGTGCTGCGGCCTCGTGGATGGGCGTAGATGGACTCGTGCTCCGGTGGCCTTGGGGGTCGGGGGAGAACGGAAGGGGTGATGGTGGTGGTGCTGGGCTAGGGCGGAGGGAAGGTGGAAGTCGGGGGAGGTCGAGCGGGGCTGGGCGGAGGAGAGGGGGTCGACGGAGAGGGGGTCGAGCGGGGCTGGGCGGAGGAGAGGGAGTCGAGGAGGTCGACGGAGAGGGGGTCGGGGGAGGAAGACTGGAGGAGGAGGAAGACGAGGATGTTAGGGTTCAGGGCGGCCGGAGCTAGGGTTCAGGGCGGTGTCTGGGGAGTTAGTCTAGGTTTTCGGCGGCTAGGGTTTAGACGAGGCGTGGAAGTCGCGACGCTTTATAGGGTGCCGGAACAGTGAATCCGGTGGGGATTCTGATTTGGGTTAACGGGTTTGGGTCGGGTCGGGTTCAATATGAATCCGGCCCGATACGCTAATGTTTAAGTGCGGGTTCGGGTAGGCGGGTTTCGGGTTGGGTTTAGATCCGACCCGACCCGCTAAGGTTGGGTTCGGTTCAGTTGAACCGGGTCTGGGTTGGTTTGGTTTATTTTGAAAATAAACCGGATTTTATTCAGGATTTATTTTGGTTTATTTATTAATTAGTTTTTAGGACTTTAAAAATGTTTTCGGGGTCCAATAAATTCCCGAAAAATTACCCTATGTCAGATTTTTTATTTCACACCATAAAATATTATTTTCATAATATTTTAATATTATTTAATATCCTTTAAAAATTATTTAATCACAAAATACCTTTAGTTTTAATTCCAGAAAATTACAGAAAATTGTGTAAAATAGTTTTAAATTTTTTGTAAAAAAATTAGGGTCATTACACATTTCAATGACAAGCTATAAGAATTCACTTATTAAGCATGTAGAGTCAGGTTCTATCATTCTTCTTATGAAACTATTTTCTTAGAACAAACATTCAAAAACTCAGATTCATTATTAAGGCGTGCAAGAATCAGAGAATGCAGTTATGCCCACTCACTTAGATCAATAGTCTTATGGTTCGATCGGGAACTCTTCGAGAAGACTTTCGCTCGAGCAAGCAAAGCGATATCAATTGTACATAGTGCCTACGCGGAGCAGGGCACTACATACTTACCCACCAACAAAGAATTTCGTCCTCGAAACTCAAGGAGAAACTTACAAAAATCCAGACCAGCGATAGTCCTCATCCCTTACCATCCTCAATCGAAAACACAAGCAAATCACAAGCACGAAAGCATAACTCTCAAGCAACAAATCAAATCCAGAAAATTTTTGCGCACATCTTTGAGAATATCTATGGACTTATTGTATGGAACGTTCATTGCAGCACAATATCGGGCACATCTCAGAGTCTGAGGCAATGGAATGGACAAAGAATCGAGTCGCTCTGATACCATTATGTCACGCCCCGGTCCCGCAGGGGTCGTTCGTCCTCGCTTGGTCCCTACGGAACCGATTGTCCTCGCTTGGGCGCGATACCGTGCAAGCCTAATTTGTGCTTGCACAAGTCCAAAGCTTGAACAAGGACAAGTAAGCTATTCAAAACGGAAGCAACGGCACATATTGCAGAAAAGTAAAGAACACAATGGCATATGAAAATAAGCTCTTTATTGATATTCTAAAGTATTACAAGCGGCGTTTGGCCGATGTTACAAATCGCTCAAGCACTCTTTTTCTCTCGATTACAATGACACCGTTCCATACATTATGTCCCTCTATACAAAAGTAGCTCAAAGCAATCTCGATACGGCTCAAGGCATCGACTCCAGATTTTCGAGTCCTGGGGATGAGGCACGGCTATCGCTTCCTCGGACGATCCAGCACCTGAGAACAAGCAAACTGTTGGTGGGTCAACACTTTAGAGAAATTACTGGTGAATATAAAATCAACGAACATAAGCAATACCCCCTGAAACCCACACTAAGTAAGCATGTGAAAAAATATTACATTACTAGTGATCTTGCTACTTTTACCTAAGTTTATTTCATGCAGCTCAGGATTTGATTCAGTTTACTTCTTTTCGAAAATATAGCTTTGGAAACAGTTTGCATATTCAAACAATAAGCATACAATCGGGACAGTGTTCTATTGTGCTGTGCGCAGCATGTATCGTGCACCATATTCTAACTCTTAGGAACAAAAGTTATCTCTAGTGGACTGTTCATCTCAAATCAAACAAGTGCATCAAGCGGACTATCATTCTTTCAAGTAAACAAGATGAACTATCTATATGATTTCGGTCCCCGAGAAACTCAGGATCAGTAGCGGTAAACCAGCTAACCAATGACTCTTTTATCTAATGCTATTAGCAACTGTGACTCATGGTTGCTCTTCACTATCATTAGCAGCTGGGACCAAGGTTCAGCTCTTCACTAATAGCCATTCTCCGACCGATGCGAATGCATTAAACACTATCAGATAAACTCTATGATGCAGACGAAATGAACAAGCAGACCATCTTTCTCTTCTCTTCTATCTCTGTGCGGACTGGCCGTCCTCTCTGAACAAGTTCAAGCACGATGTGGTTCTATCAAAACACAAGCGATATGAAAACATGTTCAAGCAATCTCTTACTCTTCTTATTAGCATAACAAGGTTCTCTATTGACAAGCATTCAAGTTTTAGCTAAGCATGCAGTTCTATTAATCAGACAACGAAAACAATAATCTTCTTACCAACATGCATTATAAAACTCATATTCATTATTAAGGCGTGCAAGAATCAGAGAATGAAGTTTCTGCCCACTCACCTAGATCAGTCATCTCCTGCTTCAACAAGGAGCTCTTAAGGAAGATATCATTTTTCAGTCAGAAAATTGATATCTCTTGTACATAGTGTCAACGCGGAGCGGGACACTACATCCAACACCACGGAGGACCACCTACATCAATATAATTATCAAACTAAATTCCTACTAATTTTACTCTTCTACCGGATTTGGGAGAATTTGCATTGGGGCTGGATAAGCCCCTCAGTTTCTAACAATTGTTGCATCTAATTATTTTAAAAAGTAATTAATTATATGATCTTATCTTGAATGGACATTTTATCTTAAAAACAGTACGGAGAAGTTTTGTTCCTGTGGATCAACTACGAAACAAATACAGTTATAAATTGATGTCTATATATCAACAAAGATTTCCCCGTTGCAATTAGGAACCATGGCATGTATATCTAGACGAATAATAAATATTATACTATGATGAATAATAATAATAATATTACTATCAATGGCAATATTTTGATGATTTTAGGTGTCTTCTAGGGTTTTTGAGTCTACTTATTTCATTACTTTGTAAATTGTGTCTACCTACCAATCCGTAGAGATCACATATGCAGTTAATCCATCGATCGACATCGAATCTATAAGCAAATTATGGTACTCTTTGAACCTCAAACTATTCCAATAGAGATAAAACACAATGGCAGAGACGTAAAAAAATAAAACAGTAAAGGCATCCAAATAGAGATGAATTAACCACCAACTTGCTTACATTTTATTTGTGATACAAAGCATTCTTAGTTCAAATACATAAACCACTTAGTATATATGAACATAAAATAATTTCAACCCTATATATTTGCAACAATCAATTAGTAATGATAACCTTTTTTTACATCACTAATTAAAGCAACAATTATTAAACTTGCATGAAATTATAATATATAGATCTGATCTCTAGGCGTAACTGCACATCCCATACTTGCAGAAGCTGCCCTTCTTGCACCTGTTCTTGCAGCTCCCGCAGTTCTTCCGATCGAACATAACATTCACGCACCTCCCCGCGCAGCAAGTCGACCCGTACCCGCACCGCATCCCGCACGCCCCGCAGTTGAGGCCGTCGGTCATCACGTTCACGCACCGCTTCTTGCAGCAGTCGGGCCCCGGGCTTCCGTCGGCCCGACAAACCCTAGGGAACTTGTCACATGTCATGGTGGTGGCTCTAGGGTTGTACTGGCTGCCAAGGAAACGGCTCATCACCCCACTCGGATCAGATGTAAGTTCAAGTTCATGATCTCCGCCGATGGAGAAGTTTTCTTCTCCGTCACCGGTACTTGCTAACGCACCAGTGGTGGTCATCAAAGCCATTAATGCTAAGATGAGAAAGATCCTTGGAATAGCCATTGTGTCGATAGAAATGGTTTAGATATGAATGAATATATATATATATGTGTAGCTAGCTAGGAGGAGAGGGAAGGCTTGAATTAATTGTAGGTACAAAAGCTGTTTGCCTGGTGGGTATATATAGAGGGAGGAGAAGTTGACAAAGAGTTCAATTACGGAGTTCAACCTATAGTAAGTAATATGGCGCCAACTTTCAGAGACTATTAATTGTATGTTTGTAGAGTTCAATTCGTTTAAGGAACAATGAAGTTAGGCTTCCCAACCGAATGCAAATGGACTAAAACAAAAACAGGTTGCGCTGGAAAATAAACGATTTCTGCTAATAATTTTGAAATTGACAAATCTAGTTGCTGCACTAGGATTTATTTTGTCACTGGGCCTTGAGTTTTGTGTTTGGTCCAATTTCTAGGATATTTCATGTCTAGAATGTTCTTGATAGTTTTAAAATATATGTGGATATTTTAATATTATATTTGTAAAAAAAATATAGAAGAGTTCAAGCTATTTTTTAATAACTTTATGTGTGGACTCTTCCAAGAGTATATAAATACTAGTCACGATCACCTGCGTTGCATCGTATAAAAAAAAATCTATAATATTATTAAAATTTTTAATTATATTCGAATATTTTAAATATGATTTGAATATATTTTAATTATGATTTATTATATTTTTCTTTGAGTGTTGTATATGTGTCTAATTAGATAATACCATGTAGATAGTTTAAATATAATTTAAATTTTGAATATATTTTATGATTTGTTATATGTTCAGGCGGTTTTTAATTTTTACCCCAGATCCACAACTAGGTGAGAAAAAAAAAAACATATGCAGTGGTTAAAAATATTTTAAATTTTTATATATGAATAAATGATTAATGATATACGTACGGCTTAAACGACTCATTTTTAAGTCGTTTCTAAGCCGCATTATAATAGTAGAGATGGGTACTCTCTTTCCATTTTATGCACAACAAGTTAGCTTATTATTAGCATAAAGTTTCTTTTCCTGTCAATCCTTTCTTCCACCAAATTTTTCTGTAGATTTTCTTCCTCTTATAATTAGTTCTTCATAATTAGTTGGCTTGTCACTATTCCAATAAAGTAGTATCATAGCTAGTTGATCATGCAAAGCAGCAAATGCATGAACATGTAACTTTCTTAAGTGTTTATATATAAAAAAAGAGAGTGTAGTTAATTAAATTTCTTAAGTTATATGTAAGTAGCTATAATACCAGAAAAAGGAGCACAAGATTGTGATATAAAATTCTTTTAAGTTATAATGGCGGCAACAATAATTCAAATCAAAAGAAGAGAGAAATTTTGTCAATAATTCTCAAAATCTAAATCCAAAACAAATGAACCTTCAACATATATAAAAGTATATAACTAACCTATGTTAATATCTTAAAAATAACATATGTAAGATGGTGGTGGCTGTATATAAAAGTTCCGCTCAATAACAAAGGAAGTTAGGCTTGGAATAGACTCTTACACTCACTTTGCATGCATGCACGTCTAAATGTGTGTACGTATATGATCAACTATACATGTCAAAAGTAACAAGAAGATCAGTGTGAAGTGGGCCTTGTAACATATGTAAAACCTACGAATAAAAAACAGGGCTGGCATGAGATTGAAAGAATGAACCTAACTTTAAGATTCTCAACGAGTCTAGAGATGTTCTTGTTGATTGTCAAACTAGTATCATACACGATTTGTGTATACTAGCTGTCGAGTCCATATATTCCATTTGGAGGCCTAACTTCTTTGTTGCTTGAACAAATGGAATTCTGTAAACTTGAATTGATTTTATATATATATATATATATATATATATATATATATGTATATATATCCTTTTGGTCAACTTCTACAATTTCACAATGGTCTTAAAGTGGAAGTGTCAAAATGTAGGTAGAGTTCCATACATTATGTTACCTTTTGGTCAACGTAGATGTATCCTCTACATGTAGCCACCAACCTGTTCTCTTTCCCTCCTCCATCAATTCCTAACTCTCTTCTTCCCATAAGCTCTTCAAGTCATCAAAAAATACCTAGAGACAATTTAGAATTGGCAAGGGAATTTCTCACCTTGGCATATTGTTCATACATGGCTTAATTTGACAGCTTCTTGTGCATTACCAAATAACGGTAAGAAGATGTGGCTAGCTAGCCACAAGCCACACGTACATGGCTTAATTATTGTTCATACATGGCTTAATTTGACAGCTTCAATTTATGTCAATCTATATATGAAATGGAAATGTTCTTTATATATTTGTCTCGATCGATTAGATATCAAATTTTTTTTCCGATACCCAGTACCAACTGGATCAATACTAGCCACAAGCCACAAGCCACACGTAGTGAACCACCAAGAGCGGGACACTACATACAAGGCTAAGTACCTCATGCTACAGTGGCGTGTACACTACATAAGGTTGGACATTGGCTTCGGACTTCATAGAGACGTAGAATCGCAAAGAGGTAAGTTGTCTCATGTTGAGACTTAGAGAGTTGTAGCACATGTCACGTCCCGATCTCCCGCATGATTGGTTGTTCCCGCTAGGCACGAATCACCGCGCCAGCGCTCCCGCAGGACGATCGTTCCTATCAGGACGTGATGCCGCACGGGCACAAGCTGCGCCCGCGCATGACCATGATCCAACAGGCGGAGAAATAGCTAAGCCACAAAGTCGCACATATAGTCTCCAATGCAGCAAAAATTTAAATGGCATGAGTAAACGACCGTTCGATAATTAGTTCACCAAGTCATTATAGCGGAAGCATCGAATGAACACAAGTGTGAAACAAAAGCACGCTCTTTATTTATAATCAAGAATTATTACAAGCGGCCCTAGGCCCAGATTACAAGTCGCTCAAGCTCTCTCTCTATCTCTTAAACATATAAAGGCGTGCTAAGCGGCTTACAACTTGGGATAATACATAGGCGATGTTCCAAAATTATGTCTTGTATATGTGCTTCATCTCCGGACAGCACTCCAAGGCTCCAGAGTGAACTCCACGCCTTAGCGAGCATGAGGGGATACTCTGCACCGAACGAGGTTCTCCCGCATCCTGCAAGCAATCTGGTGGGTTATCAGTATATGAATGCACTGGTGGGAAGGCTTCTCGTCTGCTCGACAAATCCAAACACGTCATAGTAGTTCCGTGCACCAACTATTATGTTGTCTTTATAGTCTTCCCTTAGGATCGGTTTCATGTCATAAGATATATAGCCTAACTCGTGTGGAAGTGCGCCGTGCGATATAAAAATAATACGACAAAACTTACCAACTTACCATTCGTCCTTCCCTGTCTAAAGATAAAACCATGTTAAGCCAAGCACGAATATATATAATAAAATCCACAGAATCTCATGTGCAAATACAGGGTGTCGCGAGCGAATTTCTGACTCAAGTGAATGATATACTCAGATATGTGATACTCAGGTTACTTCGTTACTTCGATTGTTCAAATACACGATACTTAGTTCGTTTAAGTGTGTTATATTCTGATTACTTGTTTCAATATAATGACTCGCACGCGGATTGCCATAATCTAGCTTAACTTAATCTATATAAACATAAGTCGTTGGCCTGAAAGACATTGTGGACAGTAGTCCTGGCGGATGACGGTCGTGGCAGTGCGGGTAGCTTGTCTCACTACGAGCTACCGACTCCCCCGTGCTGATGTTGCTAGCTAACTACCCAATTGTTCCAGCCTAGGTCTACACAGGCTCGATGCCTCGACGGCCGTTCGCAGGAACCAATAACCATACTTTGTGCACAAGTTGTCCACGACTATGCAAGTCTCTTTTATTTATCCTTGATCGCTTATTTTTTAACTTCTTTTTCTTAAATGGAGATGGTGATAACGCGACACGAGCCCGCTAAGAGCCAACCCGAACGACGATGGTGGTAACGAGGCACAAGCCCGCTACGAGCCACCCCGAACCGTAATGGTGGTAGCGCGGCACGAGCCCGCTACGAGCCATTCTGAGCGATCCTTGTTATTATTTACTTATCAGTACAATTCAGTTCATTTACTTGCTCATTCGTTTACTTTCTTATCACTTCTTACAATCTTTCATTATGCAGTTCCCGATACGAAAATTTTCCTTGGCGACCTTATGGTCCCGAAGCCTTTCGATATTTTTCGTTACTTGGCTTGGAACAACTATTTCGATAGTCTTCATGCCTCAGGTAAGTGAACTATGTTCTGTATTGTGCTCCAGGCTGTGGCACGAATCTACAAGATAAGCATGGGAGATATACATGTGAAATACTATACTCGATCATATAAAAGTCTACTCGAAAGATAAGTAGTATGACTAGCACGAGCGTGGAGGTGTCGTTGAATCGCGACATAACCTTTAAGACGAGCAGTGTAAACAAGTGAAGCAGTATACTACGAAGAGTATATAATGATCTACTCGAAGCATTAGTGGAGTCTACTTGCACAAAGCTAAAGTAGTATGCGAGGGTCTAACTATAAGCCAAGTTTCATTTTCATATTCTAACACAAGCAATACAAGATGTAATTATTCCCTTAGCTAGGTGCATTGTATTCTTATTAACATGCAGTGGTTGATTCGCCTAGCAACTAGTATGTATCGTCCATATTTTGAAGTGTGCAGGCTAAGCAAAGACAAGTTCATCGTAGCCACCCACCTTAGCGATGATTCGCCTCGGCCGAGCGATACCCCGAGCGCGCCTTTGAAAGTCTAAGTCTGTTACCCTAACTTTTCCAGCTAGGGGTAGTTTGGTAATTTGGCATGGATATTTAATTTTAGAAATATAATATTGAATATTTTGTGATGATTGTATATTTTATTTAATTAAGATAAACTATGATTATTTATGACTAGTATTATTTAGTCATTAGAGACTTGTGTTAAACAATTAGTTAGAGAGACTAGACAATAAATTAGACTTGTCACATATGGACCTATTTAAATTTCTCATGACAAATAGTGAGCCCAACTTAGACCCAAACCCATTAGTCATTCCACTAATTAAATCGGGAGGGATTAGTATAATTATAATTAGTTAGAGACTTCCAATTATACCCATCCTTAATTATTCCTCATAATGCAACATGTGGAAGAAAACTTGAACTTTTGACATTTCATGGAGTAGGGGGAAGAGGCCGACCACTTGAGGGGGGGGGGGGGTTCTCCTCTCTCTCTCTCTCTCTCTCTCTCTCTCTCCCCTTATTTGTATTTTATTTTGTGTCCAAATTCTAGATCCCCAATTTTTTACATTCCCTCCAATGAATTTTCACACAATTCACCACCAATTCCTTCTCAATTCATCACTTTTGGAGACTTAGAGCTTGAAGAAGCAAGGAGCACAAGGAGGAGAAGCTTTGGAGCTAGAGATCGTGTCAGAATCATGTCCAATTATATTTTTATTGAGAATTTATCTTCCAATTGGTAATTTCTAAATTTTTCTCTCATTGCAGCTTCTTAATCATGCATTTGACCATTAGAAATGACCCCATGGCATAGGACTACCTATAGGAACAAGTTCTAGGCTAATTGGCTTTGTATTGTGAGATCTATGAGTTAATTTGTGTGTAGGTTGGGAGAATTACGAATTTGACACATCAATTGTGTGTCATGAGGCCAATTAGATCTAATTAGACTTAGATCGGGGTTATGGGACTAGGTACGTGTCCACAAATGGATATGTATAGGCCGTATCACGGTATCTTGCGACACGGTGTGATATAGAGTTAATTTTGGATGATTTGCATGAATTCTCTTTATTGTAATTACTTCTAATAGTTGTAATTATATATATATCTTGTGGGAATGATTAATTATAGATAAAGAAAAGTTTGGCACCTCATTGGGATGAGGATCATAGATATCCTAGTATGCACTATAGGTATTTGTCTTAATGTATCTCTCTCTCTCTCTCTCTCTATATATATATATATATATATATATATGTGTGTGTGTGTGTGTGTGTGTGTGTGTGTGTGTGTGTGTGTGTGTGTAGGTATATCTATATATGTGAGTGTATGAGTATTGGTTAAGTGATATATAGATATATGTTTATATATGTATATGTGTGTAGGTATATTAATGTATATAGGTTTGTGTGTGGTGTGGTTTCATATAGTATTGATGGGGAATCGAGATAGCATTGGCAGTGTGTGAGTGAGTGAGTGTCGAGTGCAGTGTGTATTGGAGTAGGGGATTGAGTTTAACACAGTACAACAATAGCTAGCAGTGCATTGGGCAGCATCTGCTCGAGTGCAAGTGCTACAACAGCAGTGCAGCAATAGCTGCAACATGCACAACAATACAGTTTCAGCAGCAACTGCAGCAGCATTAGCAATTAACAATGCAGCAATTGCTGCAGCAGCAAACAGCAAGGCCAACATGCAGCAGCAGCTAGAATTTTGCAAGCAGTAGTAGTATCATAGCATAGCTGTTACGCCCCGGTCCCGTAAGGGCCGATCGTCCTCGCTTGGTCCCTACGTAACCGATCGTCCTCGCTTTGACTTGATGCCGTGCAAGCCTAAGTTGCGCTTGCACCAGGCATTGTACCTGCACAAGGCATAAGTCAGACAAAAATATACATATATAAGCACGAAATATAAATGTAGAGAACCAAAGTTAACACATTTGATAGGAACACAAAATACTTTCTTTATTGAATACTTGAAGATTTGGATTACAAAGTACTTGCTTGTCTGAGTTACAAAATATGCCTTAGAAGGATTACAACTCTTTTTACATTCCCAAAACTAGCCACAACGTAAATACATTATATCCTTTTAGTAGGAACAAAATCAAAACATCTAGCAGAAAAGGAGTTTGCCCACATAAGAGGGAAGCTAAGGAAGCAGCATGAGCACGGTCCCTCTGGAAGGATACGCTAATACCGATTCAAAATGCTCGCCAAGCTCTCGCTACCAGAACCTGAGAATTTTTCCACAAACGTGGGTCAGTACTACAACATGTACTGGTCAGCGATTGTGGCCAAACTCATCTAGAAATCCACACTAAGTAAGCATGTGAAGCTAATATTATTAGGTGATCTTTCTAGTTGTCTAGTTTCTTTAACAATTCACAAGGAAAGATAAACAATATATAAATTATGCATATGATAATTCTTATCCTCGGTCGAGCTGTTATTCCTGCAGCAGACACACAAGTTAGCAACCTGTGTTGGCATCAAGTGTCAAGTGTGCATAGGAGATGACTTATCATGTGACCTAACTACATAATGGTCCATGGGAAAACCTATTCTCTATAGACATGAACACCCCCTTGATCGTGAGGACTTCTTTGCCTCAAGGTGTTCCTCTAATCCCCCCCCCCAGGGCGAACGATCCCCAGTGCCCCAAAAACTGTTCGTGGGATCTCTCCTTCTGCACAAGTTGTCTAAAGACCGATGCATAGAATGTAACTCTATCATATAAAATCTTACTATGCAGCAGGTTAGACTATAAAAGAATATCTCCATCTATCTTTATTCTATTCTTTGGTAACATATGCGAGGTTTCTATAAACATCTCTCATGCAGCATATGAGTAAGGAACAAATACACATCTATTTGAACAAGCGTTTGTAACAGTTCTATATGTATAAAATCAAGCATGCAGTTCATCTCTTTTAGCTTGTTTCATTTAGTGAGGCATCATTTGTATAGGAGCAACTAACTTGTGCAAACTAGAGATTATTTTTATTAAGGCATATGGACTGAAGGATTCATCGAAGGGCCTAAGCCACTCACCGATTAAATTGAAAGAGAGGATGGGGAAGCCTTATGCAACGGTTACTCTTTGGTTATGCGTTTTGAAATTACAACAATACTTGGTTAGCATCCTTCGATCTCTTTTCCTTACGATTCGAAAAGAATACGCAAGCGAGAAAAACGAATAATAAAAACCAAGTCATCGAAAGTAAGACAAAACACAAAGCAACACAAAACTAAGAAGCAAAACAACCAACGAAAACTCTTGGACTTATTTCAATAGAAGCCGTTCCATCAATTTGAAGGGTTTATTGCATTTCGTTCGTGTTGATTTGGCGGTAAGGTTTCCCCGAGACTCGATTCTCAACCGAGTCGAAGTAACAAGTGTTTCATAAGTATCAGTTAGGAGCGGGGCATTACATAATACCCCACTGAGAAGAAGTTTTGTCCCGAAACTTAAGAGATCAATGAGTCGATAAGTGATGCATCAAGAGGTCAAAAGAGTCAGACTCACCAACATCGTGCCCATTCGTATCGCGCTCAATATTCAACTGATAAACTCTAGGTCTTCTTGTTTGATCAGTTTGTCCATCAGTTGGGGCTGAATTCTGATTCTGTCCACGTTCTGCATTGTCCACTTGGTTCTCTGGAATCTTTCTCTTGACCTGACAATCTCTGAAGCTATGGTCCCTCTTACCACAGTTGAAGCACTCTCTATTTTTAGTGTGACAGTTTCCGATGCTATGGCCCCGTCTGCCACAGAAGGTGCACTCTTGAGCAGGGTTCTGCTCACCTTCTATCTTCTTCTCTCCATCTTGGTATCTTTTGACAGGAGGGTTTCGAGCAACTGACGCCCTCTCGGAAGCACTTCGTGGTTTATATTTTTCGTTCTGAACCGCTGCCTCAAAAGCTTTTACGTAGGAGGTAAATTCACGATTCATAACATCTTTTCTGAGGCTGTCATTCAAACCCTTTATAAATATGTGCGTACGGGCCTTCTCGTTAGGAATCAACGAGCTAGCGAACTTAGCAAGTTTGGAGAATTCTGACTCATAGTCCTCGACGAACTTGCTCCCTTGCTTAAGTTCGATAAACTCATCTTCCTTTCTCTGTCTAACGACAGATGGAAGGTATTGCTCCTAGAATGCTTCCTTGAACATTTCCCAAGTGATCTGACCGTCATGGCGCTTTATGGCAAGATCCAGCTTCTTGATCTGCCACCAATCGTGTGCTCATAATCGCAGATTTATGACTGCACATGCCACCCTCTTTTTCACAGGTATCCCAGCAAATTCGAACAAGTCCTCCAGCTTGGCGACCCAGTCCATCACCTTATCCGGTGCGGCCCTGCCTTCGAACTCGGGAGGGTTCAACTTCAGAAACTCAGCACCTTTAAAGATAGATTTCCTAACCGCCTACGGAGGCTCATCATCTTCTGCTAGGACTGCTTCTTGAGGCGCGGGTGCGGCTGCCACAGGTGTTGCGGCGGTTTCCGATGCACTGCTATTGGCGACCAAGGTCATCACTATCTGAGTCAAAGAGTCTAACTGCTTTTGTTGTGCTATGGCTCGAGCATCTGCTCATTGCAGCTTAGCCTCAAATCGATCCTGTTGGGCATTAAATCATTCTTATTGATTTTCAAACATGCCAATCAGCCTATCGATTTGTTCATCGTTCACGCTCGCTGTGCGCGATGTCCTTTGGTTACCTGTTTTAGTCATCTTGCTGCCAAAGAGAGTAGCTTGCATTAGTCTCATAACGTATTATGGACTTATTGCATGGGATATTGGGTTTTCTTACTCTTAGGTACATTTTATACTCTCGATTTACTTCTATAGATTGCAATCATTTTCAAAATTCGGGACTTTTGAAAACTTTTGAAAACGTTTGAAAATTTATATCATTTTTGAAAACGATTTTTGAAGAGGCCAAGGACGTAAAGCCGTGCTCTGATACCACCTGTCACGCCCCAGTCCCGTAAGGGCCGATCGTCCTCGCTTGGTCCCTACGGAACCGGTCGTCCTCGCTTGGGTGTGATGCCGTACAGGCCTAAGTTGTGCTTGCACCAGGCATTGTACATGCACAAGACATAAGTCAGACGAAAATATACATATATAAGCACGGAAGGTAAATGCAGAGAACCAAAGTTGAACACATTTGATAGGAACACAAAATACTTTCTTTATTGAATACTTGAAGATTTGGATTACAAAGTACTTGCTTGGCTGAGTTACAAAATATGCCTTAGAAGGCTTACAACTCTTTTTACATTCCCAAAACTAGCCACAACGTCCATACATTATATCCTTTTAGTAGGAACAAAATCAAAATATCTAGCAGAAAATAAGTTTGCCCACAAGAGAGGAAAGCTAAGGAAGTAGCATGAGCACGGTCCCTCTGGAAGGATGCGCTAACACCGATTCAAAATTCTCGCCAAGCTCTTGCTACCAGAACCTGAAGATTTGTCCACAAACATGGGTCAGTACTATAACATGTACTGGTGAGCGACCGTGGCCAAACTCACCTAAAAATTCACACTAAGTAAGCATGTGAAGCTAACATTATTAGGTGATCTTTCTAGTTGTCTAGTTTCTTTAACAATTCACAAGGAAACATAAACAATAGATAGACTATGCATATGATAATTTTTATCCATGGTCGAGCGGTTATCCTTGCAGCAGACACACAAGTTAGCAACAATTTGTATATATGTATATAACTCATGCATCTGTGTTGGCATCAAGTATAAAGTTTGCATAGGAGATGACTTATCATGCGACCTAACTACATGATGGTCCATGGAAAAACCCATTCTCTATAGACGTGAATACCCTCCCTGATCGCGAGGACTTCTTTGCCTCATGGTGTTCCTCTAATCCCCCAGGGCGAACGATCCCCAGTACCCCAGAAATCGTTCGTGGGATCTCTCCTTGTGCACAAGTTGTCTAAAGACCGATGCATAGAATACAACTATATCATATAAACTCTTACTATGCAGCAGGTTAGACTATAAAAGAACATCTCCATCTATCTTTACTCTATTCTTGGTAACATATGCGAGGTTTCTATAAACATCTCTTATGCAACATATGTGTAAGGAACAGATACACATCTATTTGAACAAGCGTTTGCAACAGTTCTATATATATAAAATCAAGCATGCAGTTCATCTCTTTTAGCTTGTTTCGTTTAGTGAGGCATCATTTGTATAGGAATTAGTAACTTGTGCAGACTAGAGATCATTTTTATTAAGGCCTATGGACCGAAGGATTCATCGAAGGGCCTAAGCCACTCACCGATTGAATCAAACGAGAGGATGGAAAAGCCTTATGCAACTATCACTCCTTGCATATGTGTCCTGAAATTGCAACAATACTTGGTTAGCATCCTTCGATCTCTTTCCCTTACGATTCGAAAAAAATGCGCAAACGAGAAAAGCGAATCATGAAAACCAAGTCATCGAAAGCAAGACAAAACACAAAGCAACACAAAACCAAGAAGCAAAACAACTAACGAAAACTCTTGGACTTATTTCAATAGAAGCCGTTCTATCAATTTGAAGGATTCATTGTATTTCTTCCGTGTTGATTTGGCGGTAAAGTTTCCACGAGACTCGATTCTTAACCGAGTCGAAGTAACAAGTGTTCCATAAGTATCCGTTAGGAGCGGGGCATTACAATAGCAGTGTGTAGCAATGCGATGCCGCAGTGCAGCAGCAATGGCTGCTCGAGTGCATCAAGTAGCTGCAACAAGAGCAAAGCTAGAAGCAGTAGCAAATGCATAAAGTGTTAGCTTTGATGTTAGATATTAGTATGATGAGTTATATGTTATATTGGTTAACAGTTAGTTGAGTGGTATGTTAGATGTTAATAGCTATATTAATAGTTGATATTAGTTGTTATGATTACAGTTAGTGTTAAGTGTATTTTTAATGTATCAGTACCTTAGTATAATGTATAGGTGAGGGTATTGGGTTTATATATAGATATCAGGTTATGGTTATACATATAACTAGCTAAGGTATTGTTGATACTATTATAGGTAATTGTTAAGCTAGTGTTTTAAGTTAGGTATATTATATTGATACTATAAGGTATTCTAATATCTAGTATTAGCTAGTATAGCTTGTATCATTGCGATACCAACCTAATAATTTAGATACATGCTCATATAACCTAGAAATAGCTAGTGTGACCTAGTTTGACAGTTTGGACCTAGATGAATGCATTAGTGTATTTTTAATCCATTTCGATCTTTTATTACACCATTTAACTTGATAATTCCTAAAATAGGTTTATGTGACACCATCTTGAGCATCGAGAGATACACCTTGCTCAAGACCTCAGGCGAGTACATCTCTCTGTTAATTTTTATTTCATGATAGTGTATATATCACTTGTTCTAGAATTGTGTACTTGCTACTGACACTTGGTTACACGGACTGGTTCTATATGGATCCCGTCAGGAGTTATTATCTCCTACCGTGTTTAGCGGATACTCATTCATATGTATTTCATCGTGTGCATCGGATATTAATTTTTATGTGCTTCATTTGCATCCACTATTTCGTGTGCTAGTGTGACTATATCGTATTCATGTGTGTAACGTGTCGTGATTGGATCCATGAGTGTTGGTTGGGAAGGGGGAGTAGAAGTTGGTTATGTGATCAAGTCCTATTTACCTCATGTGCATGTCGATTATACACCTTACGTATAATCGAGTTACATTTTTATCTCATGTGCAACCTAAGCCGATCACATAACAAACTTGTGCTCTAAACCACATAGCTAGTATTCCTGCTCTTCTACTTACACTTTATTTCCATATTTCCAGTATTTACTTTCTAGTTCTTTATTGTGATTATTTGCCTGTTCTCACCTGTATTGTCCATTCTTAATACTTGTGCATCTTGTATCCTTTTCTATTACTCGTTATATATTCTCGATTATGTATTTGAAACTATTTTTGGAGGTATGTACTTTGCTCCAATCCTGACTGGATATATTTTTCAGATGATTGGCTAGAGGAGCTGTGTCCCACTTATTACGGCCCACAGGATGGTGAGACACTAGAGGATAGTCCCCTAGAGCAGAATGACATAGTACCAGTGACTGAGGAAGCCTAGTTCTATAGATTTGGACTTGTACTAGTCTTATTGAGATTTTTGGCATGTATACATTATTTCAGTCTTGTGGATGTATTGTGACTCTTTCTTTCGTTATTTTATTTGTGCTCTATCTTTCTTAGTTTGCATGGTGATTGAGTATAGTTATATTTATCAGATACCATATTGTTCCTCCATTTGGAGTTGAGGTGATTGACAGGTACCATATATATATATATATATATATATATATATATATATATATATATATATATATATATATATATATATATATATATATATATATATATATATATATTGTTTGAGATGTGTAGATAGTAGAGTTGATCCAGACAACGTTCTACCGCCGATGCTGCGGCGTAGGCTGAACGTACCCACGTACTCGTGCCTGAATATCCGGGTGCGAATTATGACACATTTTTAGTGGTGGCCTATGCAGGTCTCTAGAGACGCAAGTAGAGCGATAACGTAGTAGTGCTCACCTAGAGTATTACTATGAGCCTGCTTTAGGATTATGATCTAGGATGAGAGTATACTCAATCACAACTAGAAAATATTCTAATTTATCGATTTTGCAACCTTTATCATTATGAATATTAATTCTTTGAAATATTACCGTCCTTCTTTAATGATATCGTATCTTGCACAATATTGACTTCTTTGTTTCAATTTGTCTTCAGGATGCCTTTGAAGATTAGATTCTTTCGCTCGGGATCAGCGGCAGCTTCCTTAGCTACTTCCCAGCCTACTACGGAGAGGGCAACAACAACTACTATTTCTCCCCCAGTTGATAGGGTCGCCTCATCGGTTCAGGTGGGGGTCTCAACAGCCGCCTTTGGGGTGCTCCTCCCCCAGTTCAGAGGGCAGGCCCAGCTGTTATCGAGGTACTTCTACCCCCACTACCAGTGCCAGTTAATGCTACGTAGCTGTAACACCCGCCACCGCACGGTGCGTTACGCTGAGTCGGATTGAATGAACAAATGCTGGTTCCATTTGATTTGTTGGATTTTGGGAAGAAGTATTGATTGAGTTATTTCATGTGCAGATGGCTAGCGGGTTTGATGGAAATCAGGTGTTCGTTCAGAGCAGTACTGAGATAGCTGAGTTGGAATGATAATGCCATCTTCCTTAGTCCGATCGGTCGGATGATTTGTAGAGCACGGCCTGCTCGCACGGTCATACCAGTTGAGTAGATCGCGCTTGTATCGGACCACGGGTTCAAGGGATTGGCCGTATCGGCAGGACAGGATGCCTAACGGGATCAATCATTGTGAGTGGGCTCTTTCCCTTCTCCTCTACTCCTTCATGCCTAATAATATGGAAAACACGTAAAAGGCTTGATAACTTGGGCTGAAACATTGGAAACCACTACACTGAGGCGTGCATAGAGTGTACGCCATTGGCTTGGTAGGATTGTGGCTTAATTTGATTTGTGCGTTGGATAGTTGGAGCTAGAGTTGGAATATTACATTTGAGACAGTTGGTTGAATACTTGGGATTATGCTTGGACAGCTGGAATAATGCATTGAGAGATTGGGAACATCGGGAATTCGGGCGAGCGAGCGTGCATCTGTGCGTGGGTATCACTTGGTCGCTTTGTCTTGCAAAGCGAGCAGTTGTGGTTCGAAACCGAACAACTGCATCGGCGAGGGTGTTGTGCCGCTTGATGGGGCATCGTGCCACGAATGGGGCATTGTGCCACTGAAACGACATTGTGCCATGGGTTAGCTTTGAGCATGGGTGTTGTACCAATGGAAATATTGTTGAGAAGAGGCATTGTGCCTATGGAATACTTGGATTTGGTGCCTTGGGCTATATGTTGGAAGAATGGTTATGGATGTGTTGGTTGGATTATTCATGGAACGAGTCTAGGATCGCTTGGTGGGGCGAGAATGTTCGATCCTCTCGTCATACCTACTTGGTGTCTGCATGTCACGGACAACCTGTATTGCACAGGGTTTGGTCTCCTCGAACGGGTACTCCGGGGCACCGGGACCGTTCGGCCATGGAGGAGACAATTGGGTAACGCGTCTTGGGCGCGGTGCCAGCGGTTGGAATCGATCCAGGTGGGTTAGCTACTTAGCGCTGTTTCGAGGAGAACCGCATTTGATCAGTCCGATCAAATTCCTTTATGGCTTGGCCAGTGACTTCATATAGTATAGTGTTGGCTTGTTTTCTTTTGTTGGTTTGGCTTTCGCGTAGGCGCAGCCACCTTACCTCGGCAAGAGTGTGCACTTTGGGATTGGATTGTAAGTGTTGGTTGAGGATGGATATTGAGGCTTGGTTGATGGTTCGATATGTTATCGTGTTGCTTGGACTTGAGCAGGACGGTTGCATGCTAGAATCCTTTGGGTTGCTTATATATAAACTGCTTGTCGTTTGGTTTGAGTTGAATGCTTGCATGCTTAAACTGCTTTACAGCTTTCCTTAACATGTCATCCATATGCCATGAAATGAATCTAGGATTCAAACTAGAAAGATCACCATATAACTGTTTGTATTCACTATTTTACTTAGTGTCGGCTTAGGCGAGTGGGTTACCCCGCTCACCAGTATGGTTGTGTACTGACCCACGTTTCTGGGCATTATTTCAGGTACGCAGGCGTAGTGGCACTGCTTGGATATGCGAGGCATGATGTATGAACTGTAAGTACCTTTGTGGGCTAGAGAAAAGAGCAAGAGTATTTCATCGCCTTCGTGGCATCGCCTTCGTGGCCTTGTCTTCGATGAGGCATTTCATTTGACCCTATCGTGAGCTTCACTGCGTATTACTCTGATTGTGTGCTTGGTACACAATACTTGACTTTCGCTGCAACTTGGTTGTTTCAATGATAACATTTGGTGTTTGACAACATCGCCTTGTACGAGCGCAACTCCAGGCTCGTACGGCATCACGTCCCGATGAGAACGATAGTCCTACGGGAGAGCTGTAAACATGGTGATTCACGTTCAGCAGGGACTATTGAGCTCGCGGGAGATTGGGACGTGACAAATTGGTATCAGAGCGCCTGGTTCATTTCTTCGGACTTGGTCCTTTGCTTTATCATAAACTCTAAATAGCTTCCGCGTGTCGTCTAGCTCTTGACTCTACTCGGTGCCGCATCGGATGTTTCATGCAATAAGTCTATTTATTGCTAGTTGTGGCTGCATATTATTCTTTGTTGGGTTGCCTTGGTTGGTTTTCGTAGGATCGCTTAGCCTCGTTAGGCGTTGTTGCATTCGTGCAGCAAATTGGGTGGCGTTGTTGCATTTGTGCAATAAGTTGAGAGCTTTCGTTGGGTTGGCTTGGCTTGTCGTTCTAGGAGTTCTGATTGCATCATTGGATCATTTGGTTGGCATGCGAGATTTGGTTATGCGGCATGTTTTGAGTAGAAATATTCGATGAGAATGGATCCTTGCACGAGTTGCTCGTCTAGTGATTGTGTTGGGTAGAAGTTGGAAGTTTGGCTGCGGCGCATCGGTTGAGCATGTTTGAGTTTGGCTTGGGAATATCAGAATAGTTGGCACGAGTTGCTCGTACAACAAATATGAGAAACAGTTGGGTATTGGGTTGGATTACTTGGAAGACGATCGTTGCACGGGTTGCTCGTGTAGCGAAAGTATCAGACGGTGAGGATAGTTGGAAGCATTGAGAATGGAACATAGCACGAGTTGCATAATAAGATTGATGGAAACATTTGGATAATTCAAGCATTGCCTGAGTTTTTGTGTCAGACTTGAGTTGAGAATGGCAGGATCACACATAAGGGATGGCTCGAACGGATCTTGGATCAGTGCAAGGAATCATAATGCGAGTAGCGACTTGATTCAGAGTGGTATATGGGGTACCACATTGTGAGCAAGGCATTGGAATACTTAAGTTGGACATCAATGGAAATTGCCTGAACGGACTCGGATATTTAGGAACATAAATTGGCTGGTGCACGTCGACTGAGTTGGAAAGAATGATAATGGAGCAAGCGATTGGTAAATTGAAGGATAGCGAGCACGGACTACGATTTTGGGCAACACATTTGAGATGTTGGTTGAGCAATGAAACACGATCTTGGTTTGGAGGGGCAATACGATGGATTCACACAAACTTGAAAGATTTTGGAGATTGCTGCTCGAGAAGTCGACTCAGGTTTAGCGGGAGTGAAATTTTGAGCAAGATGGTGCAACAAGCGTAGACGTATTCTCCGGAAGACGTGGACGGATTGTGGCAACAACAGAAGGCAAAGAATTTATGGCGGACAGACTTTTGAAGATAGCTAAATGTGGGAGCAAGTCGAAACAAATCACTGTGTTGTTTGAGCAAGTTGGACGTGCATTGTAGAATGCGGCAAAGGGATAAGAATTGGAGCAAGTCTTGAGTTTCGGAAATCATTGCAGTGGTAGTGCGAGTAGACGAATATGGCAGTTCGAAAATTTGATGGATTCAGGGCATACGACGGACTGATGGAAGACGGTTTCAGCAAGCGCAGTTCTCGGATTCGGAAGTTCGCTCGGATGGAATAGTTGGATTTTGATTCGGATTTGCAGATGAGATATAGCATGGTTCATAGTAACTGTCCATCGTGATGATTATAATTATCGAGCGTAGCTTCGGGACAGCTGACCCTAGCGACTTGACCGCTGAATCGGATATGAATATGGTAGACCCATAGAACGACCCTTGAGGCGGCGTATTTGGGAATGCGTCAAGGGCAGATGTGAGCAATGAGATTTGGCCCATTGACTGAGTGTTGGATTGGAGAGATCCTTGGGATAGCCTTCAACTGAAGATGCAGCCGGAAGACCGAAGCGATTGTAGGATTGGCCTAAGTCAACTGATGAGATTCAGAGTCACAGATTTTTGTAGATGGCATCGCCTCTGACTCATCGTTCTCTGGAAATGAATAGCATTTATATGAATGGACGACTGTGGCGGCTCGTTCAAATCAAATCTTTACGAATACTGGAAGGGACAGATGTGCCTCAGATTTATAAGATGCATCGGAACTTAGTCTGGGAAGCGTGCTCATTCGGAAGGCGAAGGTGATATTCTATGCTTCGAGGCAGTGGAAGCAGCGCGAAGAACTATTCCATGCGCAACCTAGGAATTGTGGCGAGTGTGTCCACGTTGAAATCGTGGCGACACTATCCCTTTGGCGTGGCGACGAGATCTGTGTGGATCACACGAACCTCAATATAGATGTTCACCCAGTGAGATATTGAGATTGAGGAAGAGGTGTTGGACTGAGCTGATGAAGCAAAGTTGATATTTGGGTAAGTTGCCTAGCTGGGGTAGTATTTTTTTGAGTTGATCGTTCGGTGCATGAGATAATATTTGGAGATGTTGCTAGTACGGATTTCAGAAATAGTTGGATGGACTGAGTTGGAACACGAACTGATTGAGTCGGTGGGAAATTATCATATTTGAGAATAGTGCTCAAGCGAACATGTTGGAATGGAAATCAGGATTGGTTCGATTTGGGAGTAAAGAAATGGATGCCTCGAACATAAAGATACCCTTGTAACTTGTTCAAATTTGCTATCGCAAAGCTCGGCTGAAATACATGTATTTTAGGGACGCCTTAAATATGTGTATCGATCCAAAACTAAGCGATACGAAGAATTCGTATTGAGCTGCAAGGAGGATGTGGGAATACAGAATTTGTACGAGCATTCAGCAGTGCGAGATGTTGAGTTAGAATCGTGAATATGTCAGTTGCATAGAGCAGATCCATAGAATTGGACAAACGGCATGTGATAGGAATGAGTACCAGCACGGTTCGTGGACGAACCTGATTCTAAGTGGTATATTATGTAACGCCCGCCACCGCACGGTGCGTTACGCTGAGTCGGATTGAATGAACAAATGCTGGTTCCATTTGATTTATTGGATTTTAGGAAGAAGTATTGATTGAGTTGTTTCATGTGCAGATGGCTAGCGGGTTTGATGGAAATCAGGTGTTCGTTCAGAGCAGTACTGAGATAGCTGAGTTGGAATGATAATGCCATCTTCCTTAGTCCGATCGGTCGGATAATTTGTAGAGCACGGCCTGCTCGCACGGTCATACCAGTTGAGTAGATCGCGCTTGCATCGGACCACGGGTTCAAGGGATTGGCCGTATCGGCAGGACAGGATGCCTAACGGGATCAATCATTGTGAGTGGGCTCTTTCCCTTCTCCTCTACTCCTTCATGCCTAATAATATGGAAAATACATAAAAGGCTTGATCACTTGGGCTGAAACATTGGAAACCACTACACTGAGGCGTGCATAGAGTGTACGCCATTGGCTTGGTAGGATTGTGGCTTGATTTGGTTTGTGCGTTGGATAGTTGGAGCTAGAGTTGGAATATTACATTTGAGGCAGTTGGTTGAATACTTGGGATTATGCTTGGACAGCTGGAATAATGCATTGAGAGATTGGGAACATCGGGAATTCAGGCGAGCGAGCGTGCATCTGTGCGTGGGTATCACTTGGTCGCTTTGTCTTGCAAAGCGAGCAGTTGTGGTTCAAAATCGAACAACTGCATCGGCGAGGGTGTTGTGCCGCTTGATGGGGTATCGTGCCACAAATGGGGCATTGTGCCACTGAAACGGCATTGTGCCATGGGTTAGCTTTGAGCATGGGTGTTGCACCAATGGAAACATTGTTGAGAAGAGGCATTGTGCCTATGGAATACTTGGATTTGGTGCCTTGGGCTATATGTTGGAAGAATGGTTATGGATGTGTTGGTTGGATTATTCATGGAACGAGTCTAGGATCGCTTGGTGGGGCGAGAATGTTCGATCCTCTCGTCATACCTACTTGGTGTCTGCATGTCACGGACAACCTGTATTGCACAGGGTTTGGTCTCCTCGAACGGGTACTCCGGGGCACCGGGACCGTTCGGCCATGGAGGAGACAATTGGGTAACGCGTCTTGGGCACGGTGCCAGCGGTTGGAATCGATCCAGGTGGGTTAGCTACTTAGCGCTGTTTTGAGGAGAACCGCATTTGATCAGTCCGATCAAAGTCCTTTATGGCTTGGCCAGTGACTTCATATAGTATAGTGTTGGCTTGTTTTCTTTTGTTGGTTTGGCTTTCGCGTAGGCGCAGCCACCTTGCCTCGGCAAGAGTGTGCACTTTGGGATTGGATTGTAATTGTTGGTTGAGGATGGATATTGAGGCTTGGTTGATGATTCAATATGTTATCGTATTGCTTGGACTTGAGCAGGACGGTTGCATGCTAGAATCCTTCGGGTTGCTTATATATAAACTGCTTATCGTTTGGTTTGAGTTGAATGCTTGCATGCTTAAACTGCTTTACAGCTTTCCTTAACATGTCATCCATATGCCATGAAATGAATCTAGGATTCAAACTAGAAAGATCACCATATAACTGTTTGCATTCACTATTTTACTTAGTGTCGGCTTAGGCGAGTGGGTTACCCCGCTCACCAGTACGGTTGTGTACTGACCCACGTTTGTGGGCATTATTTCAGGTACGCAGGCGTAGTGGCGCTGCTTGGATATACGAGGCATGATGTATGAACTGTAAGTACCTTTGTGGGCTAAAGAAAAGAGCAAGAGTATTTCATCGCCTTCGTGGCATCGCCTTCGTGGCCTTGTCTTCGATGAGGCATTTTATTTGACCCTATCGTGAGCTTTGCTGCGTATTACTCTGATTGTGTGCTTGGTACACAATACTTGACTTCCGCTGCAACTTGGTTGTTTCAATGATAACATTTGGTGTTTGACAATATCGCCTTGTACGAGCGCAACTCCAGGCTCGTACGGCATCACGTCCCGATAAGAACGATAGTCCTGCGGGAGAGCTGTAAACGTGGTGATTCACATTCAGCAGGGACTATTGAGCTTGCAGGAGATTGGGACGTGACAGTAGCTGTTCGCACTATTCCAGCAGATGATGGAGGCCCAGAGGGCCCAAGCTGAGGCACAACACAAGAAGATTGATGTGATGAGACAGGGCATTAAAAATGCTCACCAGGTGGCCATTACCGCGGTGGGGAGGACATCGCCACCACAACCACAGGAGGTAAAGCCCAGGCCCAGTACCAAACAGGACTTGAAGAAGTTAGATCCCCGGCCCTTCAGGGGGACAGAGGGCATTATATATGCAGATGACTGGTTGGAGAACATGGAGCGCGTCATGCGCTTATCCCGCCTTGCAGAGGATCTGAAGGTAGAGGCAGCAAGACTACAGTTGATGGACATCGCCAGTATTTGGTTCCAAAATGAGCCACAGATTTTTGATCCGGGACTGACATGGGATGAGTTCAAGGACTTGTTCAAAAGAAAGTTTTTTCCGCCCACCGAGAGACTTGATTTGGAGCGACAGTTCCAGAACCTTCACCAGGGGAACATGTCGGTAGAGGAGTATGCCGCGAAGTTCGGCAGACTGAGCAGATATGCGGACTACATGGTGAGGGATCCTGAGATCCGGGTGAGTAGATTCAGAGAGGGCCTGAATTGGGAGGTGAGGGATCTCATTTCCTCGAGTCATGAGACGTACGAGATATCTTGAGGGAGGCCCACAAGGTCGTGAGAGACCTGAGTTTGAGGCCCAAGAAAGACCAAGATATTTTTGGTGGTAGCAGCAGCGCGGGTCCAGCCAAGAGGCCCCATTTTTAGCCACAGAGACAATAGTTCCCTACGCCTATCAGAGCACCAGTATAGCAGATGCACCATATGCATAGGCCAGCCCAGTCAACTCATGTTTGTCCCTTCTGTAAGAAGTCAGGGCATGGGTGGGATGTTTGCAGGAAGAGGCTTGGTCAGTGTTTGTTTTGTGGCTCCGTAGACCACCAGATGAGGGATTGTCCCAAGACGATAGCTCGTACATCTCAGAACATAGCCCGGATTCAGTGGATACCCGCGAGAAACCCAGCAGGATAGCAGAGAGGACCTCCTCTGCCGCCACAACAGCAGAGGTTCGCGCAGCACTAGCAGCAGCAGAGAGGTGCACAGCAAGGACGAGCTTTTTTCCTGACCGTGGAGGAGGCAGAGCCAGTCGGAGACGTTATAGCAGGTTCAATCTTACTTGATTCTTTTCTAGCTCATTCTTTATTTGATTTGGGAGCTTCACATAGTTTTGTTTCTGTATCCTTTGCTTTGAAGCATAATCTAGAGACTGAACCGTTGGCATGGACTTGCAAGATCACGACCGGGGATGTCATTATCCTGGTCAGTGATGTTTGTAAGAAACATAGAGTTTCTTTGGGAGGCCGAGAGTTGAGTGTGGTCTACTTGTAATGCCACTTCCGAGCTATGATATAGTACTCGGGATGGATTGGTTGAGTAGGCATCATGCTAGTATCGATTATAGAGGAGGCATAGTTTTGTTTTAGGTGCCAGGAAAGCCAGAGTTTGAGTTCGTCAGAGGAGCAGCATGGCGGAGCGAAGGAGACTTCTGTGGAGCTTTGGTAGAAGAGCAGGAGCCGCTATATCCATTGATTGCTGAGTATATGGACATTTTTTTAAAGGAGTTGTCGGGGTTGCCGCCAGACAGAGATATGGAGTTCTCTTTAGACTTGGTGCCAGGCGCACAGCTGATATCTCAGCACGTCTATAGAGTTAACAACAACGAACTGGTGGAGTTGAAGAAGCAGGTGGATGAATTGCAGGCCAAGGGCTTCATCTGCCAGTTCATCACCATGGGTGCTCCGGTATTATTTGTACCAAAGAAGGATATGTCAGTATGCATGTGTATCGACTAAAGGACTCTAAATAATCTCACTATCAAGAATAAATATCCGTTGCCACAGATTGACGATCTCTTCGATCAGCTGAGTGGGGCAAAGGTTTTTTCAAAGATAGACTTGAGGTCGAGGTACCAGGTGAAAGTGAAGAAGAAAGACATTCCGAAGACAGCCTTCAAGACTCAGTATGGAAAGTTTGAGTTCTTGGTGATGCTCCTAGAATCAATAGCATTTCGTCGGACCTTAGCGGCCTGTCTTTTCACCTTTATCGTTTGGGTTGACCAATGCCCCGGCGGTATTCTTGAACCTGATGAACAAGGTATTTTACCAGTATCTGGATCAGTTCATGGTGGTATTTATTGATGATATATTGATATATTCGAAGATCCCGGAGGAGAATGAGAAACACCTGAGGATAGTTCTGGTGACCTCAGGAAGAAGAAGTTATATGGCAAGCTTTCGAAGTATGAGTTCTTCCTTGATAAGGTTGAATTCCTCGGACATGTGATTACAGGAGACAAAATTTTAGTAGACCCGAAGAAGATTTCAGCAGTGGAGTCGTGGCTACCCCGAGTTCAGTAGCGGAGATCAGGAGTTTCCTAGGATTGGCAGGCTATTATCGGAGATTTGTTCAGGATTTTTCCAAGATTGCAGAGCCAATGATAGACTAACCAGGAAGGACGCGGAGTTCGTCTGGACCGAGGATTGTCAGTCTGCTTTTGAGGAGCTAAAGAAGAGGTTGACTACAGCTCCAATATTGACATTGCCATCAGGGACAGGAGAATTTTCTATATATAGTGATGCATTAGTTAAGGGTTTGGGTTGTGTGTTACAACATAAGGGGAAGGTGATTGCCTATGCTTTCAGGCAATTGCGCTCTCACGAGAAGAATTATCCTACTCACGACTTGGAGTTGGCAGCAATTATTTTTGCTCTTAAACTGTGGAAGCACTACTTGTATGGAGAGCGAGTAGAGATCTTTACAGATCATAAGAGATTAAAGTATATGTTTACACAAAATGAGCTCAACATGAGGCAGAGGCGATGGTTAGAGTTGATGAAGGACTTCGACATTGCTTTACAGTACCATCCAAGGAAGGCCAACGTAGTCACGGATGCCTTGAGCAGGTATCCAGTAGCTAGGTATTTGACAAGGGACAGACATTTATTGGCCGATCTTGATAGCTTGTGCATTGAGGTATTAGTTCCTGGAGTTGCAGCACAGATATGGGGACTTCAGGTACAGTCAGAATTAATGGACCGGATCAGAGCCACTCAGTTCGAGGACGAGTCTCTGAGGAGCATCAGAGCACAGGTCCGGATGAGATTGGCAGAGGACTTTAGTATCGCAGTTGATGGATCATTGCGGCACGGTACCAGGTTGTGTGTGCTGAGTGGAACGTTGAGCGAGAAGATTCTTCAGGAGGCGCATCGATCTCAGTACTCTATGCATCCAGGTGCCAACAAGATGTATAGGGACATGAGAGAGTATGTTTGGTGGTATGGTATGAAGCGAGAGGTAGCTATCTACGTATCCAGATGCTTGGTATGCCAGCAGGTAAAAGCAGAGAGACAGAGGCTAGGTGGATTGCTTCAGCTTTTACCCATTCCAGAGTAAAAATGGGAGAATGTGATGATGGAATTTGTTTCAGGGCTTCCACGTTCTCCAGGAGGTAAAGATACGATTTGGGTCATCGTAGACAGGTTGACCAAACCAGCCCACTTTCTGCCATTCAAAGTGGGTACGTCTATGGAGAAGCTCGCAGAGATGTATGTGCGTCAGATAGTCAGATTGCATGGAGTTTCTGTGAGCATAGTCTCGGATCGGAATAGTTGATTCACATCCCACTTCTGGAGGAATTTGTAGGCTAGCTTGGGCACTAAACTCAAGTTCAGTACTGTATATCACCCTCAGACATACGAAAAGTCGGAGAGGACTATCCAGACTCTCGAGGACATGCTACACACCTGTGTTTTGGATTATTGAGGTTCTTGGGAGGATCATCTTCACTTGGTAGAGTTTTTTTTTACAATAACAGCTACCAAGCCAATATCGAGATGTCATCATTTGAGGCGTTGTATGGATGAAGATGCCATACTCCGTTATCATGGGACGATATTGGAGAGAGATCCTTATTGGGACCAGAGATGGTTGTGGATGCAACTGAGAAGGTAAAGCTCATCAGGGATAGACTTCGAGTGACGCAGGACAGACAGCGGTATTGGGCCGATAGCCACCGGAGACCATTGGAGTTTGAGATATATATTTTGTTTGTATTGCTTGTGATTGCTTGTTTTTGTTAGAGTGCTAAGGCTGTGTTTCATGCTAGGTTGGCGATCTGGTTTCTTGAGAATTTCTCCGACACGGGATACTATTCGTTTTGGTGGAGGCAGAAAACTTAGTCCACAGTACATCAAAACTTTCAGTGTTCTTGAAAGGGTCGGTGCAGTAGCCTACAGACTAGACTTGTCACCTGCATTAGAGGGAGCGCACAACGTGTTCCACGTGTTGCAAATGAGATGATACGTGACAGATCCTAGCCATGTACTAGATCACTCGGAGATCGAGGTTGGTCCGACACTAAGCTATCTAGAGCAGCCCATGGAGATTTTGGATCGCATGGAGAAGGTGTTGCGGAACCAGACGATTCCTTTGGTGCGCGTTGCGTGGAGGCATTACTCACCAGGAGAGAGTACCTGGGAGCGAGAGGCCGAGATACACGAGCGATATCCTTATTTGTTTGCGCCGTGAGGTATAATTATTTCTTGCTTGTAATGATTGATTTTGGTAGCAAGTTTCTTCCTTAATTTTGAGGAATTTTTTTTCTAAGGTGGGTAGGTTTGTCACCATCACTTTTCCATCTAGGGGTAGTTTGGTAATTTGGCATGGGTATTTAATTTTAGAAATATAATATTGAATATTGTGTGATGATTGTATATTTTATTTAATTAAGATATGCTATGATTATTTATGACTAGTATTATTTAGTCATTAGAGACTTGTGTTAACCAATTAGTTATAGAGACTAGACAATAAATTAGACTTGTCACATATGGACCTATTTAAATTTATCATGACAAATAGTGAGCCCAACTTAGACCCAAGCCCATTAATCATTCCACTAATTAAATTAGAAGGGATTAGTGTAATTATAATTATTTAGAGACTTCCAATTATACACATCCTTAATTATTCCTCATAATGCAAATGCAACATGTGGGGGGCAACTTAAACTTTTGACATTTCTTGGAGTAGGGGGAAGAGGCCGGCTACTTGAGAGGGGGGGTTCTCCTCTCTCTCTCTCTTTCTCCTCATTTGTATTTCATTTTGTGTCCAAATTCTAGATCCCCAGTTTTCCAAATTCCCTCCATTGAATTTTTACACAATTTACCACCAATTCTTTCTCAATTCATTACTCTTGGAGCCTTGGAGCTTGAAGAAGCAATGAGCACAAGGAAAAAAAGTTTTGGAGCTAGAGATTGTGTCCGGATCATGTCCAATTATATTTTTATTAAAAATCCATCTCCCAATTGATCATTCTTGAATTTTTCTCTCATTGTAGCTTCTTAATCATGCAATTGACCATTAGGAATGATCCCATGACATAAGATTACCTATAGGAACAAGTTCTAGGCTAATTGGCTTTGTATTGTGAGATCTATGAGATAATTTATGTGTAGGTTGGGGGAATTATGAATTTTACACATCAATTGTGTGTCATGAGGCCAATTAGTTCTAATTAGACTTAGATCGGGGTTATGGTATAAGATAATTTGTGTGTAGGTTGGAAGAATTACGAATTTGACACATCAATTATGTGTCATGAGGCCAATTAGTTCTAATTAGACTTAGATCGAGGTTATGGGACTAGGTACGTGTCCACAAATTGATACGTATTGGTCGTATCACGATATCTTGCGATACGGTGTGATACAGAGTCAATTTTGGATGATTTGCATGAATTCTCTTCCTTGTATGTGTAATTACTTTTAATAGTTGTAATTATATATATATGACTTATGTGAATGATTAATTGTAGATAAATAAAAGTTTGGCACCTCATTGGGATGAGTATCATAGATATCCTAGTATGCACTATAGGTATTTGTCTTACTCTCTCTCTCTCTCTCTCTATATATATATATATATATATATATATATATATATATATATATATATATATATATATATGTGAGTGTATGAGTATTGGTTAAGTGATATTTATAGATATATGTTTATATATGTATATGTGTGTAGGTATAGTGATGTATATAGGTTTGTGTGTGGTGTGGTTTCATATAGTATTGATGGGGAATCGAGATAGCATTGGCAGTGTGTGAGTGAGTGAGTGTTGAGTGCAGTGTCCATTGGAGTAGGGGGATCAGGTTCAGCACAGTACATCAATAGCTAGCAGTACATTGAGCAGCATCTGCTCGATTGCAAGTGCTATAACAGCAATGCAATAATAGCTGCAGCATGCACAACAATACAGTTTTACCAGCAACTGCAGCAGCATTAGCAATTAGCAGTGCAGCAATTGCTGCAGCAGCAAACAGCAAGGCCAGCATGTAGCAACAACTAGCATTTTGCAAGCACTAGCAGTATCAGAGCATAGCAGTGTGCAGCAATGCAATGCTGCAGTGCAGCAGCAATGGCTGCTCGAGTGCATCAAGTAGCTGCAACAAGAGCAAAGCTAGGAGTAGTAGCAAATGCATAGAGTGTTAGCTTTGAGGTTAGATATTAGTATGAGGAGTTAGATGTTATATTGGTTAACAGTTTGTTGAGGGGTATGTTAGATGTTACTAGCTATATTAATAGTTGATATTAGTTGTTATGATTACAGTTAGTGTTTAGTGTGTTTTTAATGTATCAGTACCTTAGTATAATGTATAGGTGAGGGTATTGGGTTTATATATAGATTTCGGGTTATGGTTATACATATAACTAGCTAAGGTATTGTTGATACTAGTATAGGTAATTGGTAAGCTAGTGTTTTAAGTTAGGTATATTATATTGATACTATAAGGTATTCTAATATCTAGTATTAGCTAGTATAGCTTGTATCATTGCGATACCAACCTAATAATTTAGATATATGCTCATATAACCTAAAAATAGCTAGTGTGACCTAGTTTGACAGTTTGGACCTAGATGCATGCATTAGTGTATTTTTAATCCATTCCTCTTTTATTACACCATTTAACTTGATAATTCTTAAAATAGGTTTGTGTGACACCAGCTTGAGCACCGAGAGACACAACTTGCTCAGGACCTCAGGCGAGTACATCTCTCTGTTAGTTTTTATTTCATGATAGTGTATATATTACTTGTTCTAGAACTGTGTACTTGATACTGACACTTGGTTACACGGACTGGTACTATATGGATCCCGTTAGGAGATGTTATCCCCTACCGTGTTCAGCGGGTACTCATTCACATGTATTTTATCGTGTGGATCGGGTATTAATTTTTATGTGCTTCGTGTGCATCTATTATTTTGTGTGCTAGTGTGACTATATCGTATTCATGTGCGTAACGTGTCGTGATTGGATCCATGAGTATTGGTTGGAGAGGGAGAGTAGAAGTTGTTTATGTGATCAAGCCCTATTTACCTCATGTGCATGTCGATTATACACCTCATGACAAAGTCTGAACTCCTGATGGGCCAAGTCTGAATTTCTTTGCATCAAGCGAGTCATCTCACGAACAAGGCGGGATGGGTCGTTGCACTTGTCCCGTTTGAATCGGTTATCAGCATTGATGCGGAGCGGGTAGTTACAACACAACACTACAAGAGGCTAGTACCTCATGCTATAATGACATGACACCACATAAGGTGGGACATCGGCTTCGGTCCATGCATGTCATAGCAGCGTACTACCTCAAAGGAGTAGGTAGCCTCATGTTGGATATAGTACAAAATATTAAAAGGCTAGGATCTCATGCTATAGTGGGGTGACACCACATGAGGTAGTGAAACCTCGGCTTCAAGGCATGTCATAGCAACGCAACACCGAGGCATGTAGGCTCATGCTAGGATATTAATTAAACTATCTAAGAAAAGAACTCACCTATGTGTATAAAAAAAAATATAGCTCGTCTCTTAAGGAAAAGCTTGTACACATCCTAGATATATACACTGAAATTAGGTCAACACATAGCCTTTAACTTGTGTCAGAGGCATAGTTGATGTAATTATAAGTGTAGAGAATTGTAGTTTTGGTACTAAATTCAAAAGTTAGTAAATTATGTATCATACTATAATTCGATTCATGTAGTAAAATTCAAGTCATATGTGACATATATACTAATGTACAATCACTTTGGGGTATGCTCATTCACATATTGAAATATGCAAAAGATTATTGGATTTGATCATTAGTGACTATTCCATCATTCTATTTTATGAAGAAAAAAAACTTAAGTGTGTATTTCAATATTTGAGTGTTCATTTTTTGACTTGTACGCATGAGGTGTGTTAATTGTATGGTAGGGAGTTTTACTAATGGCAATGATCAAATCTCACAATAATTATTTGTTTTGTGAACAATTTCTTGGAGAAATATCTTTGGAGGGCCTAAGTCGGACTCGGTCGAAGGTTGCAAAGTGAGACTTTGATTGTGTGCTTTGCACTTCCCACGTACGCATCGAGAGTGGTGCGGTTCTGCTCGGGGATGCACTGCTGCAGTGGCACGGTTCCACAGGGTTGCGTAGGCAACGTCGTGAAACTGTTGCTCTATCTGAGTGTCGCAGTTTGCTGCAAGATGTTCAATTTTTTTTATAATTGCCATATTTACTAGGGAGTTACTACTTAGTGACATCCATCCACATCTTTAGTTGACTGCTACAACTGATCAAGGGATTGCTGAATATTTAAAGTTTGATTGAACACTTAGTGCTTACACGAGAGAAAGAAGAAAAAGGAGAACATAATTCTTTGTTAAAGAGAGTTTCCTCAATAGAAATCGAAGCTTTTGCATCAAAGCATCAGGCTAATCCAAGAGTTCAAAAACGCATCAGTGCTTATCCACGAATGTAGGTAAAAAAGTGCGTTCGAAAAGTTCTAACGTACTTGTTGGTTCCTAGGAGTGGATCGAAGGAGACAGTCGAATCTCACTTTGAACAAATATGATTTGAATCACCCCAACAGGAGATAGTGCTAATACGTTAGCAGTTTTCAGCAGTTTAGTGTGTTGTCATTTTCAGCAGTTTACTATTGCTTTCAGTAGCTAATTTCGCTGGTTAGTTTCTATATATAACAGATTCATCTGTTTTTAGCGACTTACACTGTAGTTAGATTCTTTAGCAAGTTCATATTGTTGTCAAAAACTAATTTATTGATTAAGTCTTCACAGGCTTGTACAAAGAAATTCTGCGACATGGTTAGTCAAGTAAGTTGAGTTGTATTAAACACGAATTATATGACATAAGTATTCCAAAAATTGAAACACCCAGGAAAGTGTTGTCGTCCTTATAATACTTATGTCATATAATTCGTGTTTAATACAACTTGGTTTACACTCGACGTGATAACACCTCTCAATTGAGACAGAGGACTACAAAATTGATATGCTTCAAACGTGAATCAAGATCGTGACGAGCACCTTTTTTTCCCTTTACCAACAACCCTTAATTTTCCTATATACATAGTACTGTGATCTCTTATTAGTCCATTCACACAACATGGCTTTGGCTTCCCTACTCACCATCTGCTACGTTGTTGCCATGTCCGCGAACTGGCTCACTGTCTCGTCCTCCTACTACCAACCCACCACCACCACCACAAAGAAGCCGGTCATGAACCCCATCGACGCCTGCTGGCGCTCCAACCCCAAATGGTCCTCCAACCGCAAAGCGCTAGCCGGCTGCTCCGTGGGCTTCGGCAAGGCGGCGCTGGGCGGCAAGTTCGGCACAATCTACACCGTCACCGACCCCTCCGACGACCCCGTCAGCCCGAAGCCCGGCACGCTACGGCACGCGGCGATCCAGACCGAGCCCCTCTGGATAGTGTTCGAGAAGGACATGGTCCTGCGGCTCGGGAACGAGCTCATGGTGAACAGCTTCAAGACCATCGACGGCAGGGGCGCCCGGGTGGAGATCGCGTTCGGGCCCTGCGTCACGATCCAGGACGTCAGCCACGTCATACTCCACGGGCTGAGCATCCACCACTGCGCGCGCGCGGAGGCCGGCAGGGTGAGGAGCTCCGAGACGCACGTGGGGCAGCGGAGGGGGTCGGACGGAGACGCGGTCAAGATCATGGCCTCTTCGCACGTCTGGATTGACCACTGCACCCTCTCTAGCTCTGCCGATGGCTTGGTGGACGTTACTCATGGTTCCACTGCAGTCACCATATCCAACAACTTCTACTTCGATCATGACAAAGTAAGGCTACGCTGCTACTATATCCCTTCGACTTTAGGTTTCAATTTTATATTTCGTATATATGTCACCACTCCTCGTGGAAACTCCAACGACACTTGAATTTAATATATATATATATATATATATATATATATTCATTTGAAGAAGGTAAATTTTATTTACGTCCTTTTCGTATATAATCTCTATCCCGAATGTCTCATCCCGTCCCGATGGTAACATCCCAGTCCGAAAGCCTTACGCAGCCGTAGCCGCACCTTACTGTGCCACACTTGCACCCTCATCGCATCCGCGCGCCACCTGGATCGCACTGCACCGCCCCCGCCCCGCCTCCTACGACTGCACCTGCACCGCACCCACCTCCACCCCACTTAATTTTCCTTAAAGGAAATTAAATGGCGTCCCATTGTTCGAACTAGCAACCTGAACGGGTGCCTCTATCTTAACCGTTAGACTATGACTTCATTATATATATATATATATATATATATATTATGTACATTTTTATTCTTTTTTCAGATCATGCATAAGCAGAAACCACAAGACACACTGAAACGTAATATAGTTTTCGGAAAAGAAAAAGAATCAACCTTAGATGTCATTTGGTTGGATAATGCAGGTGATGTTGTTTGGGCACATGGATGGATATACCGAAGACAAGAAGATGAAAGTAACAGTCGCCTTCAATCGTTTCGGCCCAGGTCTGGTCCAAAGGATGCCACGGTAAAGGAGGGCACAATAGCGCATACCAATTGTTCATCTCTCTGCTCTAATATTTCTTTCCAATGATTAATCCAACTGCTGCTGCTCTCTCTCTCTTTTCTTTTTTCTTGTATGCACTCCCTCGAGTAGAGTCAGAACGGGTTATGCTCATGTTGCCAACAATAGGTACGACTCGTGGGAGATGTACGCCATTGGTGGCAGCTCCAATCCTACCATCCTAAGCGAAGGAAACTACTACGTTGCTCCGAATAACCCCTTTCTCAAGGAAGTATGATCCATCTCTCTCATCTCAATAAGTAATTAAACAAGTAACATGTCAATGAACAAATGAGATTTAATTCCAATGCATAACCAGAACATCAACTAACACACAATGCAACCATAAAGACACAAATTCAAGATCAAGCATGAAGTAACAATTATAGAAATTATATACCAGCTGTCGTTATTAATTATACGTACGTATGCAGGTCACTAAGCGAGAGGAAGGAGGATGGGGAAACTGGAAATGGAGGTCGACAAAGGATTATTTCTTCAATGGTGCATTCTTCGTACCATCTGGATGGGGAAGCTGCGCTCCAGGCTATTCTATATCAGAAAGATTTCCTGTTGCTCAGGGGAATATGGTGCCACTTCTAACTGCTGCTGCTGGTGTTCTCAAGTGTTCTGTTGGAAAACCATGCACATCTTAGCGTGTCGTGACTTCCCAGTATATTTGTTCCATTTTGGTTGTTGAGTGTTAAATATATTTGACATTTTCACTACGTGTGAAATACTGCAATGCATCTGAGATTGTCAAAGTTTTTAATCCATGTTTACTTCATCCCGACCAATTTTTTTTCCTATATTTCCTTGAGAACGTTTTGATTGTTAACTTGAACAATTCTACAATAAATTTGACTAGTTCAATTAATTGAAAAGTAGCTGGGGAGACGTTAAGCTTAAATCGATCTACACTTTTCTCTCTGGTCATTGCAAAATTGCTCACTTGAAATTAGTAAAAGCTCCTCTTCTTGCTTGCCTGTCAGCATTCAATTACTACTTTCCTCCATTCACTTCATCATTTTGGCATAATACCCAAACTTACTACTTTCCTCCAATTATGTATCAACATATTTCATGTCCATCTGGGATACAGTAACTCCATTTCCTTTTACTTTGCTTTCTGAAGAATGTTTCTAAAATTAATAAGATAGAATAAGTGATCTAAACCTCCAACCAGAACCAATGATTCCGTGATGGTGAAGCTCAAGCACTAACATTTCCTCTTATTCTCCTGAGTAATTGTTCTACCTTTACACTGATGGATTTGGTCTAGATGCCAATCAAGCATGCAAATATTCGGGATACACAGCACTAGACCAATTTAAAAAGCAAATTCTGTGAGTACCTTGACATGTTCCTCCAATATATCCCAGGTATGCCATGTAGTACTGAATCATGCTCTTAAAGCTCAGGGTGCCCCCATCAATTTCTTTGCCCTTTCTATACAACTGCAACATCGACAAGTAGAAACATCAACAAAGATAAAACAAATGCATATAATCATTGCTAATGCAGAGACCATCTTTAAATGACCAACAGGGAAGAACATCATTAATCATTTAAGAACCTATAACTACTAGTGTTATATAATGCATAAAAGAGGAAAGACAGATACATTCCTCTTTGGTATAAAAGGTAATAGATTCTCTACGGCTTGAATAAGAATCTCAGCCCCTGCATCTTCCTTTGAAGCACTTGAGTCCTCAGCGCCTGGTGATAATTGGGAACATAACAGTTGTTTGGTTAGCAATTTTTAGAATAATGTTTACGCAAATGAATAAGAATAAGACAGACAACATTAGGATACCTTGAAAGTGTGGAGATGAGGAGCCACCTAGAAGATAATACCTAGACATCTCATCTACGTCTGTGAAGAAGTAATATGAGATAATATTCTAGGTATTTCATTTATCATGATATTACATATATATACATCCACATATCAACTTGGGACCTAAATCACATTGTCAATCATCATAAATACAATTTAATACCAATACCCCAATCACCATATATAGCCAGCCAATCACCATATACAGCTAATCACCATAAATGCAATTTAATGATACAATTTAATCCCAATACTCCCCCTCAAGTTGGAGTTTAATGATACAATTTAATCCCAATACTCCCCCTCAAGTTGGAGCATGCAAGTCATGAATGTCCAACTTGCGCAAAAGAAACTCAAATTATCGTTTTGTCACGCCCCAGTCCCAAAATACGTAGGACTAGGAATACGTAAGCATGCCAGCCGTATGTATATGGCAACTCCAATATATGGATACCATAATACACACGTACGCTGTAATATGAATGTTAACTCACATGTGGTATATAATTATCACAAGTCACAGGACATAACTAAATTTCATCCACAAAATCAAATAGAAATAAATAACCAATCTACTATATAACTGAATCTCAATATGAAGTATCAATGAATGATAGTCGGGTGAAAACAAATCCACTGCCAAACTAGAATATAAGAGAAACTACATAAGAATATCTAATGAACAATGAGACTCGAAGAGAAGACCTCCTCGAAAGAGATAAGTAGCAAGTCCTGATCCGTGCTCCTACGAATAGTCAAGATCGTCTACACCTGGAAAGGGACCAGGTCCTCAGAGGGAAGTAACAAGATACATAGAAGCATGCAAATTTGAATACAGTTAATATGCATAATAGGTAAAAAATATGTAAGTACGCTGTACAAGGCAATCTATATGAATGCATAATGAGTACAACTTTTCGACGTATGGGTATGAGTAGGCTACTCGATCTAAATCTCACAACTCACACACACGGCATGGACATCAGAAATCGACATACCTCGGGGGTAGCAACCAACGCGACACACTATCGTAGTGCGTGCTAGATACTACGGTTTATCAGAGTGGTTATAGCTCATACGCCTACTGATTGTCCTCCCCTCCCAAGATACTATGTGTCAAGTGTGTCAACATATATATAGATATAAATGACTGAAAGAAAAATACGCATGTAATGAACATATAAAAATATAATAAGCATGCAAAGTACTGTAAAAAAATTGGCAAGGTATCTTGCCTGGCAAGGGAGCTGCAAAGTGTAAACGTCCAGGCGTCAAGCACACAGGATCAGAAACTAAGCCTCCGAAATAAAAATTATCAACGTTTCCGGAATAAGCGAGATAGCTAAAAAATACTACCCTTTCGTCCAATTTGGACACAAGGCAAAACGGCAATTTCGGGTCAAAGCGGGGTCCACATGTGGACCACTTTGCACCGAAAAGCGTGCCAAGGGTAAAGATCTCCAAATGGGACAAATTATAGGTCAAACAAACTCTAAATGTCAGTATGAACTCAAGGGTATGTCCAATTTTGAATTCCGGTGAGCCAAACACAATTTTGTCCAAAAAGACAATCGTGAGACCCGCAAATAGGCTGTTTGGTCAACTGTCTTAGAATTGCGTAAAATTTGGGTCACAAGACCAGCATGATACCACGAGTCCAGTGGCGTAAGTTTCGTCGTATTATGACGAGCGTACAATAAATGGTGCGAGATTTTACAAAAATCGTGATATAGGGACTTTTCGTGGATACATGCTGATTCCGACGCGCACACGCATCCGAATCAGTTTCCGCAAAAGTCCACATGTCTGGACATACCATACGCGCCTTTTGGTGTAATTGGTACGCGACAGGGCGGTCCCGTTTGGCGGGGCGCGCTCCGTATCACAAATTTTGAAAGTTTTGAAAATAATTTTTTCGTGATTTTTAACTCAGTTTATTTCTGCATACAGCATCAAATAAAATAATATAATTAACAAAAAATAATCTAGGTTAGGTGGTCTTCATATAGCAAAAAAAAAAATTCTAAGTTTGGATCTCTGTGGTGGGAGATACGAGTCTGTAAACTTTGGTGGTTACAGCAGTTTTTTTGAGTTAAAAGTTATCGTTTTTCTCCAACTTGGTCTCAGTTTTCGCCTAGGGTTACGCACTGATCGAAGAAAACTAATACACAGAGTTGAAAGAGGGATATGTCGTGAACATACCGGTGAAGACGGGGTCAAATTTGGTCACGAGATGGAGCAAAAATCAGCGTGTGAACAGGGGTTCACTGCTGCAATTTCCTCCTATCGCGGTGCTCGGCGAGTGGACGCGGACGGCGAGCGGCGGGTGGCGCTCCGGTCGGCGGCGACAGTCTGGGAAGGTGATTTAGGGTTAGGGAATTAGGGAACAATATATATATATATATATATATATATATATATATATATATATATATATATATTGAGTGAGAGAGGGATAGGGGATCCGCTGTGGATATCGAGTGAGAGAGGGAGAGGGGATCCACTGTGGCCGCGCGCGGGTGAGGGAAAATAACAGCGGGGGATTTAGTGATAGGGTTTAGGTTTTAGTTTTTCTCTTCTTCTTTTTTTCTTTTTCTTATTCTTTTTCTTTTCCTTTTTTTATTACTATTTTATTTTTATTATTATTACTATAATTTTTATTATTATCATATACAATATCTATTTTATTATTATTATTATTATTATTATTATTATTATTATTATTATTATTACTATTATTTATTATTATTACGACTATATATTATTTACATATATATATTTAAGGTATATATAAAAATACATTTGTACCTAAAATAGATTCTTAAAAATCTATCCCTCTTCTGCAAATATTCCTAAAATAAAATAATAGGACTTTGTGCAATAATTCTAAATGATTAATTATCTAGGTAATTAAATCAATAATATATATATTATCTAATTAACTACAAAATAATATAGGTAAATTCAATAACTAATTAATTAAATAATATTTAAAAATATGGGGTTTTACACGTTTGCCCAAAGCTTTGGTGAAAAGATCCGCCAGTTGTCCATCCGTTGGCACATGAGATGGGCGAATAACTCCAGCAAGAACATCATCCCTCAAAAAATGATAATCCACCTCAATGTGTTTTGTGCACTCATGGAAAACTGGGTTCTGTGCAAGATGTAAAACAGATTGACTATCACAAAATAAATTCATAGCACACGAATGCTGCATGTAGTGCCTCAAATCCAGATCCGACCGGGATGCGCTCTATATAATTGGGCTTGTGGCTAGTCTGTCTGAGTCATAGTCTGGTGTTTAGAATCTTCGGTATCCTCTTGCCACGGACAAAATGCGATGATCATTTCCAACTCACGGATAGGCCTCTATTGAAACGAGTCCAATAGTTTTTATGCTTTGTTGCTTGATTTTTTTGATATCGCTTTGGGATTTTTGTTTTGGTGTTGCTTTCGATTTTCTTGGTTTTCGTTGTTGGCTTTCTCGCTTTGAGCTTTGATTCTTGGGGAGTTCGAGAGGAAGGATAGGCAAATGATTCTAACCCGGTGCTCATGCTATTGCAGGTCCACATAACTGACGTTTGATCGTCGCTAGGTGGGACTCCTTCTTTTAGCACTTTCCTTAATCGGTGGGTGGTTCAGACCCTTCTTTCCTACTTCTTCACGTCTACATCTCTAATATTTCAAATGTTTAATCGATGATGCCCGGTTGAACGCCTAGGAAATTCTTAGCCACAATGCATGCCAGCCGCTAAGAAAGGAACATGAAAATTGTAGACTAATTTGTATATTCATGAACACGATATAAACACGAGATCCAATATACATGCGGCATCTGAAACATTGGTTGCGGCCTGGTGCTTCGGAGAGTTTGGACCCTGGGATACCAAAATCGGAACACAACTTTAAAAAAATATGAACTATTGCATAAGTATATATATTGCTGCTTTACTTCTTCTGTTTTATCTCATGCATTGCATGTTAGTTGAACTGTTCATGCATTTGCATGGTTTGGGATAACTTGTGCACAAGGTTTAACATTTCCTCAAAATGGTATTCCGGGGCACTTGAACCGTATCGACCCAGGAGGGAATATTTGATCGTGTCAGTCGTGACGCATTGCGGGACCTTCAGCAGGGCTTGCTACCCGGGCTGACAGGGCGTGCCGCAATGCCTTATGTCACGCCCCGGTCCCGCAGGGGACGATCGTCCTCGCTTGGTCCCTATGGAACCGATCGTCCTCTCTTAGGCGCGATACCGTGCAAGCCTAATTTGCGCTTGCAAAAGGCCAAAGCTTAAACAAGGACAAGTAAGTTATTCAAAACTGAAGCAGCGACGCGTATTACAGAAAAGTAAAGAACACAATGGCATAAGGAACAAGCTCTTTATTGATATTCAAAAATATTACAAGCGGCGCTTGGCCGAGGTTACAAATTGCTCAAGCACTCTCGAATACAATAACATCGTTCCATGCATTACATCCCTTTATACAAAAGAAGCTCAAAGCAATCGATACGGCTCAAGGCATCGAAACCAGATTTTTGGGTCATGGGGATGAGGCACGGCTATCGCTTCCTCGGACAATCCAGCACCTGTGAACAAGCAAACTGTTGGTGAGTCAGCACTTTGGAGAAAGTACTGGTGAGTATAAAATCAATGAACAGAACTAACACCCCCTGAAACCCCACACTAAGTAAACATGTGGCAAAATATTACATTACTAGTGATCTTGCTACTTTTACCTATGTTCATTTCATTGCAGGTCGGAATTATAGTCAGTTTACATCTTTTCAAAAATATAGCTTTGAAACCATTTTGTATATTCAATACATACAAGCAAGCTATAGAGATAGAGTTCTATCGTGCAGTGTGCAACATGCATTGTGAGCCATATTTGATCTCTTAGGAATAAAGGTTCTCTAGTGGATTGTTCATCTCATATCAAGACAAGTATTTCAAGTGGACTATTCAATTCAATAGGGGCAGCAACATATACAAGTAAAGCAGATTTATATCCCATTTAGCATTTATGACTAGGAACATAAGAAAATACAAGTGATCACTTATTCAGTGACCCTTACCCATGGCCGAACGGTTATCCCTGCAGCAAACAAACAAGTTAGCAACATATGCATATATTAAACAAGGTTCTCCTTCCCTGTATATCTCTGCATCAAATATTATATTAAGAGTATATATATATATATATGTACAAAGAACTCAAACAAATACTGTAACAGGAATCACTGCAAGTTGGCAAGGTACACTTGCCAGGGGTTTGGTTTCCAACTGTTGCTCTGGTATCAGCGGGATCTGCAGGTACTCCTCGGGTTGCTGAAATAAATATTACCATCATGTTCAAAAGATATCAAATAGCTAGAATTGTCTGTCCATAAGTCCAAATTGGACACAGGGGTAAAAGTGACAGTTTCTGGTCAAAGCTGGGGTCCACATGTGGTCCACTTCACACCAAAAAATGTGCCAGAGACAAAGTTCTCCAAATTCGTCAAACTTAGTGTCTACAAGTCTAGAACGACGATACGAACCCAACGGAATGTCCAGAACTGGATTCCGATGAGCCGATAACAAAATCGCCCGTCAAGTGGAGCTATGGGGCCCACGATACGGGATTTTGTCAACGTTCTCAGAATCGAACCAAACATGGGTCACAGGAGCAGAAAAATGCTACGAGTCTGATAACGCAAGTTTTGTTTTGAAACGACGAGCACACACGAAGTTACAACGAGTTTCAGAATGGGGCCGATAGGGGCGTTGTCGACGGATACGCGTTGATTTCGGTGTGCACACATATCCAAATCAACTTCCACGAAATCCCACACGTCCGTATTAACGGCGCACACCTTTTGGTGAAGTTCGCACAAGACCAAGTCGCCGTGTTTAGCGGGGCGCACTCAGTTCCAGGAAAAATTAGGGTTTTAAATACCAAGTGTTTGGTCATTTTCACCCGCGAATAAATTACAACATATAACACAATAAATTGAACAAAATTAGGGTTTTAAAACTAGGTTATACGGTCTAAATTACTGTTCAAGTGGATTTTGAAAACAGTTAACAGGTTGCACGCAAAACGGTCGTGAACTTGCGAGTTCGGGTCCAATTTCTGAATTTTCAGAAATGGGATTTTTTTTCCTGATTTTGCGTCGCGATTTGCGACCGACACATGACGCAATACCCCGAACGAGTTGCACGAATTTCGAGAGGGTCACGCGGTCTACGCGCAGGATTCGACAGAATAGAAAACGGGTCAACGCACAGAGAGATACAAGGCTGAGAAGACATGTACCTTGCTGTTGCGAATGGACGCGGAGCAGCGGGGCACGACGGCGGCGGCGACGCTGTTGCTGTGCTGCGGCGACGCTGGACTCCTCGGGGAGGGTCGTCGGCAGGCGGGGACGTCGGCTAGAGGGCGTCGGGGTAGGCCGACGGAGGCGTAGGCGGTGATTGTGGTGGTGACCGTGGGCTTCGGATCGGGGGGTGGGTTTATAAACGGAAGGGGAGAGGGAGAGGCGGGGAGCAGGGAGGCCGGAGTGGGGGGGGACATGGGGTCGTGGGGCGCCGGAGGTGGGGGGAGGGCGGTCGTGCCGGCGAAGGGGGCGGGGGAATCGGGAAGAGGGGGGAGAGGGAGAGGAGTGGTTTACTAGGTCGAGTTCGGGTCCGGATCCGATCCGACTCGTTAGGGTTGGGGTTGGGTTCAGTAGGGTTTAGGCCGGTTCCGATTCGGTTCATTAGGTCCGGTTCAAACCGGTTTAGTCCGGCTTAATTAAAACATGATTTTTTTAGCTATTTAAAAATAGTTTTTGAGCCCAATAAATTTCAGAAAAATTACACAACATCCAATAATTAATAATATACCCAAAAATATAATTTTTGTAATATTTTAATACTTAATTTAATCTATTTGTGATAATTGTATACAGATAATATATTTTTAATACTTAATTTAATCCAAAAATATAATTATCTGTTATCTAATACTTAATTTTAATATTTTAATACTTAATTTTTGTAATAATTAACAATAAATTACCCAAAAATTACACAACATCCAATAATTAATTAATAATATACTTAATTTAAAAATAGTTTTTTTTAGCTATTTAAAATCTATTTTTCCAAATTTTTTAACATATTTTTAGAATTTCACTTATATATATATATATATATATATATATATATATATATATATATATATATATATATATATATATATATATATATATTTTTGTTAACATATGTTTTTGTTAGATATTTGTATATATCTACATAATTATCTAACAAAAAATATGTTAGATAATTGTTAGATATTTTTTGTTTAACTGATAATATAGATAATATATATTAGATAATTTTCACTAATATACAATTATCTAATATATATTAGATAACAGATAATTTGACTTTTTTGTTTAACAGATAATATTAGATAATTGTATACAGATAATATAGATTCTAAATATATAGAAATATCTATATACAATTATCTAAAAAAAATATCTATATATATCTACATAATTAGTGAAATTCTATATATATATATATATAGATAATTGTATATATATCTATATAAATCTATAAAAGTGAAATTTTATCTATACAAATATATATAGATAAAATTTTAAGATATGTCCGTACTCTTTTAATTGATTTTTTTTATTTTTTGAGGATTTGCTAGTTTTTTTTTAACTAGGGTATATATTACTTTTGACATTTTTTGTAGGGGCATTTGCTAAAATATCCCATAATACTATTTATTTGATATTTTTTGGTATTATTTAAATTTTTAGATTTAAAATTTTTAATAAATATTTTTGTTTTGGTATTATCAATGTAAATTTTTTGTAATATTATAATAGATAATTTGTTATTATCCATTTACAAAATTTAATTGATTTAGAAAGAAATTATATATATATATATATATATATATATCCAACTCCCACCTGTCAACTGAGTTGGCGGGCACTTTGTTTTCCCAACAACTCGTCAACTCAGTTGACGAGTTCTCTCCTTACCTATAATTTCATCAAATTTCTTCCCTTTCTTACAATTATATATAAATATATTACTTTATTTTAAAAAAAAATATATATATATATATATATATATATATATATATATATATAGCTAGGAGGAGAGGGAAGGCTTGAATTAATTGTATGTACAAAAGCTGTTTGCCTGGTGGGTATATATAGAGGGAGGGGAAGTTGACAAAGAGGGTTAATGTTATGGAGTTCAACCTATAGTAATATGACGCCAACTTTCAGAGACCATTAATTGTATGTTTGTAGAGTTCAATTCGTTTAAGGAACAATGAAGTTAGGCTTCCCAACCCAACGGAAATGGACAAAAACAAAACAGGTCGCGTTGGAAAATAAACTTGATTTCTGCTCATTGTTTTGTCATTGGACTCTTGAGTAACTGAGTTTTGTGTTTGGTCAAATTTCTAAGGATGTTACATGTAAGGGGGTGTTGGTGATCTCGGGTAGGTTGGAATAATTTTTTTTAAAATATATATGCCGTTCTACGATGTTTTAATATTATATTTGTAAAAAATTAATACTATAAAATTTTAAACTAGATAATTTAATATTCTGAAAAAAATAATAATAACCCTCATTCTCTCTTCTCCAACCCCTTCTCCCACCCCCGGATGCCCCCGACCGCCCCCCATCTCCCCCCCTCCCCCGCCGTTCCCCTCCGCCTTCCGAGATCGTCGTCCGTGCGCGCTCCCCTCCTGTGCGTCTCCTGCGCATGCTCACCGCCCGTGCACACTCACCGCTCCTGCCGCCGCCGCCTGTGCAGCACTGCGTCGTCGCTGCTGCCGTCACGTGCCGCCGGAGAGAGGAGGGGAAGAGGGTGGGAGTCATCGCCATCGAAGGAGGGGGGGTGGTGTTATTGCAGGCTGGAGAAGGAGGGAGGGGAGGGAGGAGGGAGAGGGAGGAAGGGGTAGTTTAAGATTTTAATTTTTTTTTTGGTATGAAGTTAAATTTTTTTAATAAGTTGATGGTATTAAGTTGTTGAGAAAAATATTTAGGGTATTAAGTTGAACAACTTGGATAGTTGAGGGTATCAAAATGAAATTTAGTCAAAGAAATATAGAAGAGTTCATACTATGTTTTAATAAGAGATATTTTAGCAAATGTTTCCATTCTAAATGTTAAAAGTGGAATATATTTCACTATTTTTTTAACTATAAAATATTTCCATTTTTTTTGTACGGATTAGTTACAAAAAAGAAAATTATATGCCCCCACTATTTTAACCCTTTTTTTGTTGTTTTACACATAAGTGGAGGTATTTGCTGCTTAAAAAAAATAGTTGAGATATATGTCAGTTCCATCATTTAGAATGAATGGAAGTATTTGCTAAAATATTCATTTTAATAACTTTGTGGACTCTTCCAAGACTCTATAAATATGGGTACTCTATTTTCATTTTATACACAACAAATAGTACAAGCTAGCTTTAACATTTTACTAGAAATAGTGGATGAATGAGTGAAAGAGAAGTGTTCGTACGAGAAGAGAGGATGAGGGAGGAAGGGGACGCTTGATAGTGGAGTTCTGGAGAAGGAACAATTTACTCTATACATTGCTTTGCATTGTACAGTGCACGCAGGAAAAAAAATTATGATACATATAGACCTACGTTGCACGAAGACGAACACAGACACCACACACTTATACGCGTTTGTCAAGAACCTCGTTCGTTTCAGACTCCTTCCAACCATTTCAAGTACAAAAATTAGTTGAAATTTTTTATCAAATCAAAAATAGAAACGATTATAAATCTATAACAACGACGATTACGAAATGGTCAAGAAGAAGAAATCTTCCTTTCTTGTTGAGTAGTTCCTGACGTCATCTCCGGCTGTGACACCATTTTTGGCGGCAGAGGGTGAAGAAGAAGGGGTTTTAGTTTTAGAGGAGAGAAGAAAAAGGCGCGCGCCTGCTCTTTTTCTCTCCTTCCATTAACGAGTCGGACCCGTTAACCCACAACCCGACAACCCTGACCCGAAAAGTCTGTGTGTGGTTTGGCAAAGATATAGGCAACTTTTGTTACGCTATTTACCGTAATTAAGTTTATGCCCTTTTCTCTGACATGGTGGATTTACCAAATTATCCTCATTACTTGTTCCTTTCTCCGTGGATAGTTCGACCCCGGATCACATTAAGCTTTAGCCGTTGATGGATAGATTTGTCATAACCCTTTGTCTATACGACATTATAGTTGTCTAAAACGTACACAGGGATCCGCCTCTTTTGACATGGTCTTCCTCCTCCCTTCTTTCTCTCGCAAAGGAAAGAAAAGACGAGAGACTCTTTGTTCTCTAATATTTTTCTTTTTTCCTTCATCAAAACTTCATTTCTTTTACAACATGAAGTACATAGAAAATTGCCTGCATTGATGTGAAGAGCATCTAAGGACGTTATCTACATCACATGCTTCCTGTTTGGCTACAGAAGGTTTTTTTTTTTTTTTTTTAATCTATGTTTTGCACTCTTTCTTACAAATTAAAACTTTTCATACATTTTTACATTTTTGATGTATTGTTGAATATTTCTAGCACGTAGTATAAAAAAGTTATTGATATTTCCATAATTACTTCTCTTGCATGAATTAATGATTTTAACAAAATTGTAAATAATATTTCAGACTCTTATATGTTTACACATTTTGATAATATATTTTTTGTTACTCTTGTTCCTTATAAATATTTAGCATCTTTGACGAGATCAAGAGAATTATAATTTGGTGAGATTGGTTGTCTTTATGAATGCAATTGTTTTCATTACCAAGTTTTGTATATTTAGAGAGATTATTTCAACACATATTTTCCTAGCTATTTGTCTTCTTCATCCGTCAATCTCAAAAGAAAAGAAAAGAAAAGAAAAGATATTTTTTAATATGTATGTAACTCATCCATCCATCCATCCATCCATCTTAAAAGTTTCTTCTCTTTTTTCATCTTTATGTAACATGTACTTTATTTATCAGGGAGTTGTAAGTTGATCCCCATCAAATGATGCTTGATTTCCAACTGGATTGATTGATGGATTAGTGAAAACATATATCAAACTGTTTGGCTCTTAGTTATATGACAAATTAAGTTGAAATGAGATATGGAGGATCCACAAGCCAACTCAACAGTGTCTTCAGGGGATAAGAACCTGCATCCGGAGGACTCTGGGTCGATAACGATTGGAGGAAACAACAACAACAAGACGGCACAATGCTCGGTGGTTTCGATCTACCATGCCAAAATATTTGGCACACCTCGTGAAGTGAGAGCAATGTGGTCCAAGAGTATCATCAATCACTCCCTCTCCATATCAGTCCATATGTCTAGCACTGATGTTGCGCAATTCACGTGCAAAGTAGACCTAAAGCCATGGCCATTTTGGAGCAAGAAGGGATTCAAGTCGTTCGAGGTCGACAGCACCGGTCGCATCGATCTGTTCTGGGATATGCGCTCAGCAAAATTCTCTGGAGGACCCGAGCCCTTGGGGGGATACTACGTAGCCATCGTCTGCAACGAGGAGGTCATCCTTCTACTGGGGGACCACAAGAAAGAAGCCTTCAAGAGAACTAAATCCCGGCCTTCGCTCGAGGAACCTACACTAGTCTCTAAAAGAGAGAATGTCTTTGGTAAGAAATGCTTCTCTACAAGAGCTAATTTGACCGAGAACAAGAAGAAGGAGCATGACATCGTGGTTGAAAATTCGATATCCGGACCTAAAGATCCAGAAATGTGGATTAGTATCGATGGCGTCGTGCTGGTACACGTAAGCAATTTGCAATGGAAGTTCAGGGGTAATGAGACAATAATGGTGGAACAATTACCAGTTCAAGTGTTCTGGGACGTGCATGATTGGTTGTTTAGTGTGTCGGGGCATGCACTGTTCATCTTCAAGCCTGGTCTTCCCCAAGAGGTTATATATGAGGAAAGGGAACATATGACGAGCGACGAGCAAAATATACAAACTCAAAATGAGAGTGCGGAGAGCTTAGCAATCCGGTGCAGCAATGTAGAGGTATCGGAGTTCTGCTTCATTTTGTACGCTTGGAAGACGGAATGATCAGTACACAAATAAAAAGCAGCGACAATGGTTCAAACTTGTGTTCAAGATACATACATGACAAGACAAGACAATGCCTTTTATGATTAGTAATTTTAAATTTGTTTAAAGTTACAAAAATGTAACAATAGTGCAACTAATATTTTTACTATTAAGTGTTACACTCGTTCAATGACCATATATATATATATCTTCTTTGTAGTTAGTAGTAAGGCCATCTGCAAGACTTTTATTATATATGCAGCAATAGATCGAGACATTTAATTCTTAATGAGAAAAAATTAGTTCCAATTTCATACTCGAAAACCAATTTAACCTTTTTCAGGCTATACTATCAAACCAAGGAACACAATGATAGTGTCATATCTCTCATATGGAATAATGTCAACCCCATAATTATCCATTCATTAGTAAATTAATGAAAGATTGATAAGGAGTTGTATGTCCATCATGAATGATCGTATGCATTATATACTAGGCTTTCTCGTTTTCATGCAAAGTTGATAGACCAAACAAAAGGAATGTAGTAGACAAAGGAGACCTTGACATGTCTCTCAAAGGACCGATGATGGGTAGTTAAAGGCACATTGTGTATGGATTTCTTGCTCTCTTTTTCATATCTATAATTCGTTTATTAAAGAAAAAAAAAATATTTATAAAGTAAACACAAATTCAATTATTAAAGCTTACCAATATAATCTTTTTTTTTTCTTTAACAAATTGACAAATGGGTTGCATCTTTACAAAGTGTGTGTGTGTGTATATATATATATATATATATATATATATATATATATATATATATATATATATATATATATATATATATATATATATATATATATATATATATATATATATATATAGAGAGAGAGAGAGAGAGAGAGAGAGAGAGAGAGAGAGGGGGGGGATCAAAATCTCATTTCCTTAGCATTTGTATGTTTTCTGAATAGCGATCGTTGAATTATATTTTTTTACCGTTCAGATTATATTCTTAAACTATTCAATTTCTTGCGAGATTTTGATCAAATCTGAACGGTCAAAAAATACAATTCAATGACTGCTATTTCGAAAAATGTACGAAACACTTAAGTGCGGGTGTAAAGAAGTGGTTGGAGATAATAATCTAGGTCTTTCATTCATCATGATATTACATATATATACATCCACATATCAACTTGGGCCTAAGCCACATGGGACAATCACCATATATATAATTTAATCATACAATTTAATCACAATACCCCCCCCCTCAAGTTGGAGCATGCAAGTCACACATGTCCAACTTGTGCAAAAGAAACTCAAATTGTCGTTTGCCCAAAGCTTTGGTGAAAACATCCGCCAATTGCCCATCCGTCAGCACATTAGATTGGCGAATAACTCCATCAAGAACAACATCCCTCAAAAAGTGATAATCCACCTCAATGTATTTTGTGCGCTGATGAAAAACTGGGTTCTGCGCAAAATGTAAAGCATATTGGCCATCACAAAACAAATTCATAGCACACGAATGTTGCACCCCAAAACTGCCAAGCAACCCTTTGAGCCACTTAAGCTCACACGTGACCGCCGCCATAGCACGGTACTCTGCTTCGGTCGAAGAGCGGGACACCGTCACCTGTTTATTCGTCTTTTAAGTGATAGAAAAATCACTAAGAAAAACCAACCAACCAGACAAAGAGCGTCACGTGATGGGACAACTCGCCCAATCAAAATCGTAACACTCCCGAAGCCGCAAATCATAATCAGAGCGAAGAAGAATGCCTTGACCAGGACAACCCTTCAGATATCTAACAACCTTCGAAGAACTCAAGGGGTCAACGACGAATGTCGACATATCTCTTTTGTCGGCTTTGTGCAACTTTTAGTCGCTCTCGGATCAATCGAACCTTTTGGACTGTTTGTTCAATTAGTTTTGGCCCAAGGATTTGACGCTCCCCAACTTCATCCCAGCAGATCGGTGACCTACACTTCCGCCCATACAGAGCCTCATACGGAGCCATTTGGATGCTGGACTGATAACTGTTGTTATATGCAAATTCGACCAACGGTAGGTGGACGTTCCAACTTGACTTTGAATCGATTGCACAGAGATGCAGCATATCTTCGAGTACCTAATTCACCCGCTTTGTTTGGCCATCGATTTGAGGATGGAAGGTTGAGTTGAACTTCAACTTGGTCTCCATCGCTGACTGAAGGCTCTCCCAGAAACGTGATAGGAATCATCCGTCCCAATCTGACACTATAGAAACTGGCACTCCGTGCAACCAAACTATCTCATCAAGGTAGGTCTGGGCGAGGCGATCGATGCTCCAAGTAACTTTAACGGCAATGAAGTGAGCTGGCTTGTTTAGTCGGTCGACGATGACCCAGACTGCGTCGTTCCTCCGTTGCGTCTTTGGCAAGCCAACAATGAAGTCCATGCTTATGTGCTCCCACTTCCATTCTAGGATAGCAAAATTCTGTATCTCTCCGCCCGGTCTCTGATGTTCTACTTTCACCCTCTGACAGGTTATGCATTGCGACACGAAGAGCGCCACATCTCTCCTCATGTCGTGCCACCAGAAAATAGTGCGAAGGTCTTTATACATCTTCGTGCTCCCGTGATGGACTGTATAGCCTGTATAGTGAGCTTCCGCAAGGATCTCCTTTCTGAGTTCTGTTTCGTTGGGGACACGTAGCCTTCTCTTAACTCGCAATACTCTATTCTCATCTACTGCAAAGTCCTTCGCTATCACACCCCAGTACCAAAATACCGAGGGACTAGCCACGTGGCAATGGCCAGCAGCACAACTCCAATAGGCAAACCCAATTTAATGGACCCGTTAGAGTACACTTAAGCTGTGACAAATATAAATACAAGTCTACACTATCTATCACAGTATAATTCCAGTCTCATCCACAGAAAGTAAACATAATTCAATATGATAGATCAGTCAAGATAATAGATAAAAAGAAAATAGTCTATCATCAAGTCCACATAAGTAGTGTCTCGGGGAACAACCCGTCATAATAAAAAAAGAGAATAACACCAATACATATGTCCATAAGTCCAAGACCAAGTATGAAATAACACTAAGCATAGATAACTTAGTAAGTAACTGAGTACTCAGGAGAAATCCTCTGGCACAACCTCATTCTTTGGTACTAATACTACTCCAACGTCAGCTTCCCGTATACCTCGGGGTAATCCTCATCTGTTGTACATGGGGACATAATCCAGATTCAGATCCTCAGGGGACATAGCAAGGTACAAGAAATACTCAAGCCAAATAAAATATAGTAAATAAAAACAGATCCTCAGGGCAAGCTATGTAACCAGCTAAGTAAAATGCAAATTAGAGCATCACTAGTACTCAGGCTGAGACCTCTACAGGCTCTGTGTCGGAGAGCTCATAGCAGCAAGTAGTATCACGTAGGGCTAGTAAATGTGCCAAGCTCTAATATAGAGACTAAAGCACCTCCAGTAGTATGGTATATATATAAATAATTAGCCTGTAGCATGTGTGTCTCTCCCCACCCAATGTAATCTCATGTCTCATGTCCACAATATCTCATGTCCATAACACACAAGATCATGACCTCTAGCTAGTACAACGAGTCATAATGATATCTCTATATATGCAAGTCTCATATCACGAATCTTGTAAGCCTATACAAAATTACTATAAATAACTCAAGAAAGATTCTGTCACATAAAATAGTATCAAGTGTCATACGGTATGGCGTACTTAGTAAAGCAAGCACGCAAAATTAGGATCGTGGAATCAACTCTCTAAATGATATTACACGACTTCGCATACGACATCGACACCCGAATCTTGTTCGAACGCTAAATAATATCTCACGGTCCTAGGTTGAATTGGTACATCACAGAAATATATATATAGAAAGAACACAAGCAAATAATATAACATGATCTCTGCAAGTTTGTCAATATATACTTGCCTGGGTTCTGAACTCCGTCAACTGCTCCTGTAATAGTGGAATCTGCAAGTACGCTTCCGGATGTTGTAACAAACATCACCAATATTTTTAAAAAATATGAAATAGCTATGATTGACTACCCATAAGTCTAATTTGGACACATGGGCAGAATTAACAGTTTTGGGTCAAAGCGGGATCCACATGTGGCCCACTTCGCACCAAAAAATATGCCAAAGATAAAGTTTTTCAAATTTAGTAAACTTAGTGTCTACGAGTCCAGAATGATGACACGAACCCAACGAAATATCCAGAACCGGATTTCGATGAGCCGGTCACGAAATCACCCGTCAAGTAAAATCGTGGGGCCCGCAAAATGGTATTTCGTCAATGTTCTCAGAATCGAACCAAACTTGGGTCACGGGACCAGCGTAACGCTTTGAATCCGATGGTGCAAGTTTTATTATAAAATGACAAGAACATACAAAATTATGACAAGTGTCAGAACATGTCGATACGGTATTTTTTGACGGATACGCTTGATTCCGGTGTGTACGTACATCCAAATCAAGTTTCGCAAAATCCCACACGTCCGTGTTGATGATACGCGCCTTTTGGTGCAATTCGCATACGGCAAAATTGCCTCGTTTGGCGGGACGCACCCCGTATCAAGAAATTTTGGGTTTACAAAATCAAGTTTTTGACAGATTTCAGCAGTAAATAAATCACAGAATAAGTCGAATTAAAAAAAAGTATTTAAAGGGATTAAAACTCGGTTATGATGTCAAGAAGTCTGTTCAGGTAGAATTTTAGCATCGCGTGCCATTATGGAGATAACGAGACTCAAACACGCGTACCTGGAACCGTTTCTGTTCTTGGCCAACTGCTCAATTTTTTTGCTATTTTGTGTCTCGATTTACGATCGACACATGACACGATAAGCTAAACTATTTAAACATGATTTATAGGGGTCATGTGGTCTTCACATAGGATTTGACGGTTCGTTGTTTGGTTAACTGTGTAGGGATAAACGAAGATGGGAAGAAGGGTACCTTGTTTTGGTTTGCTGTTCGTGATTTCAGGGAAGTCTGCTCGTGGAGGCGATCAACGGCGGTCGGTGGCAGTCGGCGGTGTTCGTCTGGACGCAGGGGAGATATCTGAGGGGTGGTATGGTCTATGGTGATGTATATATATAGAAAGGGAAGGGGGGTTTGGAACAGGAATCGAGAGGAGTCGCAGGGGGGTTACAGAAGCTAGGGGGGTTTCGGTTACTGTAGCTGATGTCACGCCCCGGCCCCGAGGGCCGCCCGGACCACCGCCTCTCCCCCGTCGGGACCGGACCCGAATCATCGTGCCTCGGCGCCTTCCCGACGGGGCGAGGAATGTGGCCCGTTTGATACTGGGACGTGATATCGTGCGAGCCTGGGGTTACGTCCGCACAAGGCAACATCGTTAGAGTTTGTTTGGCTATCATCGCATCAATCGAGTAAGCAGCAAAGGGACATTGTTGTAATGCAATGCATTTAGCCAACTGAGTATTCGGGGCAAATCGAGGGACTTGGATTTCTCTTAGGCAAAGGCATCATTCCATACATTATGCCCCTTTATACGATAGCAACTCGAGGCAATCGAAACCAGGATTCCGGGTCTTGGGGACTGAGGCACGCCTATCGCTCCCTCGGACGATCCAGTACCTGCAAGCAAGTAAACTGTTGGTGGGTCAGCACTTTTATAAGTACTGGTGAGATAAAAGTACTGAACAGAAGTAAGCATTCACTAAAACCAACACTAAGTAATCATGTTATAAAATATTACATTACTAGTGATCTTTCTAGTTTTACCTATGTTCGTTACATGTAGCAAAAAAAGGAGTCATATTACATTATTTTGGAAATATCTTTTAAAACAGAGTTTCATATAAGATATAAGCAAGCAAGACAAGCCGTTCGTTCTGTTTTAGGGTGTGCGCAGCGTGTCTCGTGAGACTCTAGGGACAAATGCACAGCTAGACACACATGCACATCTTAGGGGCAGTCCTCTATCCAAGCTAACACAATAAACTAGCTATATGCAGTGCGATCCCCGAGTATCTCAGGACCGGCAGCTGTTGGGCCATCATACCAATGACTCATTATCTGATGCTAATGGCAGCTGTGACTCATGGTTGCTTTTCACTATCATGGTAGCAGCCGTGACACATGCAGTTTAACTCTCCACCAATAGCCATTGTCCGACCGATGCGAATGCATGGAAACACTATCAAATAAACTTTAGGATACAGACGAGACAAACCATCAGACTATATTCTTGTTGTGGGGCAAGCCGCCTTATCTTTTGAACACATTCAGACACACGATATGGTTCTCTCGGAGCATAGACGATAGTGAACATGTTCATGCAAACACATACTATTAGACAAGCGTTTCAGGATCTCTTAGTTAAGCAGACATGTTCATTTCAAAGACAAGCTAGGTGAGTTCGTTAATTAACATGCAAGGCAGGTTCTATCATTCTTTTATAAAAATATTGCAAGTAAAAACTCAAATTATTATTAAGGCGTGCAAGAATCAGAGAACGAAGTTTTGTCCACTCACCTTGATACATAATGCCGACGCGGAGCGGGGCATTACATACCCACCAACAAAAAGTTTCGTCCCCGAAACTTCAAGAATAAACTTCTCGATATTCCGAGCAGCGATAGTCCTCATCCCTCGCCGTACTCAATCGAAACAATCAAGCAATTCAAGTCCAGAAAATATTTGCACTTTGAGAATATCTATGGACTTATTGTATGGAACGCTCTATCGCAATACCATATCGATAATATCTCAGAGTCATAGCAACGGATTGGGCCAAGAAATCAATTTTGCTCTGATACCATTATGTCACGCCCCGGCCCCGAGGGCCACTCGGACCACCACCTCCCCCCCCCCCCCCGCCGGGACCGGACGCGAATCACCGTGCCTCGGTGCCTTCCCGATGGGGCTAGGAATGTGGCCCGTTTGATACCAGGACGTGATGCTGTGCGAGCCTGGGGTTGCGCCCGCACAAGGCAACATCGTTAGAGTTTGTTTGGCTATCATCGCATCAATCGAGTAAGCAGTGGAGGGACATTGTTGTAATGCAATACATTTAGCCAATTGAGATTCGTGGCAAATCGAGGGACTTGGGTTTCTCTTAGGCAAAGGCATCGTTCCATACATTATGCCCCTTTATACGATAGCAACTCGAGGCAATCGAAACCAGGATTCCGGGTCTTGGGGACTGAGGCACGCCTATCGCTCATTCGGACGATCCAGTACCTGCAAGCAAGTAAACTGTTGGTAGGTCAGCACTTTTATAAGTACTGGTGAGATAAAAGTACTGAACAGAAGCAAGCATTCACTAAAACCAATACTAAGTAATCATGTTATAAAATATTACATTACTAGTGATCTTTCTAGTTTTATCTATGATCGTTACATACAGCAGAAAAACAGAGTCATATTACATTATTTTGGAAACATCTTTTAAAACAGAGTTTCATATAAGATATAAGCAAGCAAGACAAGCCGTTCGTTCTGTTTCAGGGTATACGCAGCGTGTCTCGTGAGACTCTAGGGACAAATGCACAGCTAGACACACATGCACATCTTAGGGGAAGTCCTCTATCCAAGCCAACACAATGAACTAGTTATATGCAGTGCGGTTCCCGAGTATCTCAGGATCGACAATTGTTGGACCAGCATACCAATGACTCATTATCTGATGCTAATGACAGCTGTGACTCATGGTTGCTTTTCACTATCATGGTAGCAGCCGTGACACATGCAGTTTAACTCTCCACCAATAGCCATTGTCCGACCGATGCGAATGCATGGAAACACTATCAAATAAACTTTAGAATACAGACGAGACGAACCATCAGACTATATTCTTGTTGCGGGACAAGCCACCTTATCTTTTGAACACATTCAGGCACACGATATGGTTCTCTCAGAGCATAGGCGATAGTGAATATGTTCATGCAAACACGTACTCTTAGCCAAGTGCTTCAGGACCTCTTAGTTAAGCAGACATGTTCGTTTCAAAGACAAGCTAAGTGAGTTCGTTCATTAACATGCAAGGCTGGTTCTATCATTCTCTTATGAAAATATTGCAAGCAAAAACTCAGATTATTATTAAGGCCTGCAAGAATCAGAGAACGAAGTTCTGCTCACTCACCTTGATACATAATGCCGACACGGAGCGGGGCATTACAGCTGAGGGGGAATGAGTTTTGCGTTTTGTTTTAGGTTTCGGGTTTGGGTTCGGGTTTGGGTTCGGATTTAGGGTTTAAGGTTGGGTCTCTTATTATTATTGTTATTATTATTATAACCACACACACACACACACACATACACACACACACACACACATATATATATATAAATAGTTTGAACCTCAAATAATTTTCAGGAAAAATCTACAATACTTTAATAATAGTTGTACACCCAAAAATATATTTTTTGTGTAATATTTGTAATTAATTAAATATACATAAATATCTATCCACGAATGTTATATTAGCTAAAAATATTGAAAAATTCTCCCTTAATCTCAATAATTACATACTACCAATATTAATAACATTTAAAATTCAAAAAAAAAACTATGGGGTTTCAATTCGCCTTCCACGCTAGAATCTGCTCGTGCATTTTTCTTAGGAATGGATCGTCCCTCTGAGTAGATGTGACTCTCTCTAACAGGTTGGATACGAATCGCATCTGAGCAACTCGCATGCCGCGATATCGAATTCGGAGTTCAATGCCCATTTCCTCTAAGTCCCTTTGTAACCTGCGATCAACTGACAGGGATCCCACCGCAAACACTCGACTCAACTTATCCGCTACAACATTTTTCTTGCCAGATGTGTAGTCGATCATTAAGTCGTAGTCTTTGATTAATTCTAGCCAACGCCGCTGTCGTAGGTTAAGGTTCATTTGGGTGAATAAGTACTTCAACCTTTTGTTATCAGTGTAAATTCGGCAAGCCACTCTATAGATGTAGTGTCGCCACAATTTTAGCGCGAACACAATTGCCGCTAGTTCCAGGTCATACGTAGGATAATTTATCTCATACTTTTTCAGTTGTTTAGATGTGTAGGCTATCACCCTATCCTGCTGCATGAGCACACACCCCAAGCCCTATCCTGACGCATCGCTGAATATTTGGAATCCCGAGGTCTCGTCTGGTAGTGCAAGTAGTGGGGCAGATGTGAGGCGTTGCTTTAACTCTTCAAATGAGGCTTCGCAGTGGGCGAACCACTCGAATACGACTCCCTTCTGTGTGAGGCGAGTTAGAGGTGATGCTAACTTGAAAAAGTCTTTTACAAAATGCCTGTAGTAGCCCGCTAGCCAGAGGAAGCTTCGAATCTCACCGACGGATGCAGGCCGCTTCCACTCGATGATGACTTCAACTTTCTTTGGATCGACTGAAATGTCTCTCGCGAAAATGATGTGTCCGAGAAAAGATACACTGCTCAGCCAGAATTTACACTTACTCAGTTTTGCGTATAGCTTGTTGTCCCGAATAGTCTATAGCACGATCCGCAAGTGCTCTGCATGTTCCTCCCTATTCATCGAGTACACCAAGATATCATCAATGAACACTACTACAAACTTGTCGAGATATGGTCGGAACACATGATTCATCAAGTCCATAAAGGCGGCTGGGGCATTGGTCAGTCCGAATGGCATTATCAAAAGCTCATAGTGGTCGTAGCGAGTGCTAAAGGTTGACTTCGGCACGTCGTCCGGTTTGATCTTGAGCTGATGGTAACCCGAGCGAAGATCAATTTTTGAAAATACCGTCGCACCTTGTAGTTGATCAAAGAGGTCATCGATCTTAGGAATGGGGTACTTGTTTCGAACAGTGGCCTTATTCAATTCACGATAGTCGATGTAGAGTCGCATCGAGCCATCATTTTTTTTTACAAACAATACATGCGCACCCCACGGAGACACGCTAGGACGAATATACCCATGATCTAGCAATTCTTGCAATTGAACCTTTAACTCTTTTAGTTCTGCGGGGCCATCCGATACAGAACTTTGAAAATTGGTCGAGTCTCTGGAAATGTATCAATAATGAACTCTATTTCTCGGTCGGACGACATGTCGGGCAACTCATCGGAAAACATATCAGAAAAATCCGCCACAACGGAAGTAGACTCTACGTTTGCGCAATCTCGCTGTGTGTCTCGAACGGACGTCAAGTATCTATCACAGCCGAAATATATCATCCGCCGAACAAATATTGCAGAAATCACCATGCAGACATTCGACGCTTAGTTTATAAGAAAAATAAAATCCTAATCCATCATTCCATATGCAACTCATTCCCTTTTCTTTGGCTATGTGATCAAGACGGCGATTATTACTAAGGAGTTCAATGTTGTTTTTTTCCTCCTATTTTTTGTTTCTTATTAAATAGCTTTGTATCAATTATTTGGATTAAGCACATGATTTGTTGTTTATCTATCCATATCAACACAAACACTCTTTCTCTGTAGTTCATCTTCAATTTCATTAATGGTAAAAACATTGTGGTATAATGGTACAATTTTAAATTATATCAAATATTGGAATAAATGTGGCAAAAATATTATTTTGAACACTGGTAAGTGATGTCACTTATAAGTGCAGACGACAAACACCTAGTCATAATTTAACTTTTCAAATCTAAAGATCAGTTTGGATCGAGGATGAAGAAAGTTAACTGAAAAAAAAAGTATGCTTGGTTTGAGGGTAGGGATTAAGAAGTGTGAGTCATAAAGGGTTAAGTAAGAATTTGTTTAGCCTTCTTTTGTCCATTTTAACTCCCATATTAGAAATTAATAATGAAAAATAAAAAATTTTGTTTAAAAAATTATAATTTTTTTATTTATTCTATAAAATATCATGACATTTTAAATTCTCTATTTTTCTTTCTTTTAACCTATTGTTCCATCTTTTTGTCTTGCAATCTTCTGTCGTCTAGGTGTCGTCGTCTTTTCTCTCGATTTATCTTATTATTCATTGTTGAAAATTATAAGAATATTTTGATAACTATTATACTTTTATTAATTTTCTTCCCACTCAAAATATTCCACTCAAGCAAAAGTTATTAATTACAACCCACTTAATTCTTCCTCCAATCCAAGCAACCTCCCTCTCACTTAACTTTTATTCGACCCCACTTAACTCTTTTTAATTTTTTTTCTCCTCGATCCAAGCAAACAATTGTAGAAGTAGCGATTATGAGGTATTTTTAGAGTACCGATTATAAGCGATTACGGGGGATTCGATTTTTGGTGGTTTTAAGTAGCTACTTTTAAACCAGCCCAATCCACACTTGTTAAACTAGCAATTTAAAAATTTTCTTACACGAATAAAATTACCTATATGTCCATATATAAATAAAATAATAAAAACATACGAAATAATATAAATAACTGGATAAAAGTAGAAGAAAAGTTTGGATATTTGATAAAAAAGAATAGAAACTCATGAAATAATAGAAACGTCTGGATGAAAGTAGGAGAAAAAGTTTTTAAAAACTTATCAGATAAAAAAGAAAAAAAAATAGGACAATATATTAGTAGTTATAATTATATATGTTTGGTGATGATTAAAATGTAATAAAATAATAAAATTGTTCAAAACTTGTGGATTTGGATATTTATAAAGACGTTCAAAGTTACATTACACTGATTTTGAAAGATTTTTTGAGCCAAAAAAATTAATACCTCAAAAAATTAACAAACAACAATTTTTAAAATATTTTATAAATAATCGGTTAAAAAATATTCAAAATAGAAATACGGTAAAAATTCAAGCAAAATACAATAACTAAAACTTCATACTTATCTCTCTTCTCACGGAAGCATCGTTTTACTTTTGACATTGTATCATGAAGACTATGCTTAAGCTGAGTTACCGATATTTACATGTCTAAATATTAGGAATTTTGAGAAAGTGAACAGAAAAAGAGCTCCATTAATGGAATTCAGACCTCGAGATTATCAGGCCGAAGAACACGCCGCCGCCGCCCTCCCCCGCTCGCCGGCCCCCAGTCATCCCCTCTCTCCACCCCTTCTCCCACCAGCTCAGGTCCTCCCTCCCCCTCCCCCTTCCCCTCTCTCTCTAGAATTCTCATGAAATTCTCCAAAATTCCACGCAGGCCGACGTCGTCGTCGAGGCAGAGAATGTCGAGTTCGACGATCCACTGAGAGCGGCGCCGATCAAGGAAGAAGCTCTAGATTCCTCGGATTCTTCGAACGAGCAGCGATTCCGTGACGCTGCTTCTTCTAGAAGGAACCACTCCAAGGAGTGGTCTCTCTTCACCGGTTCCCTGATGCAGAAGTTCTCTTGCGGCAGCACGATCCATGTGTCGTCGGTGAGTTCGCTTTCAAGATCGAGTTCGAAAATTAAGGGTTTATGATGCACACGTTCTTGATTTCTTGATCTTTTATTTTGATTTAGGCATTGGATTCAGTAAAAAGAAGCAGCAGAGGTGAGGAATTTTTTTCCTCTTCTTCTTCATGAAATATATGGATATGGTTTTTGAAATTTTAGTGGGGTTTTGCAGAATATGGGAAGTCACTTGCAGACGTGCACATGGAGGAACTGGAAGACCCGGATGAGGTTTCGGAAGCGGAGAAGAAGGTTATTACGAGACAGGAATATGTGTCGCGGTTGCAGCAACTCAAGAGCGAGATTCAGCAGGCGTGGAGGGGCGGCGATCGCGTAAAAGCCCTTAAGTTGACCATCAAGGTATGCTCTGGACGACATGAATTAACCAGTCTATGTTGCACGGACACAAATAAGATACGGCACATACACGTCACCTGTTTTGGCATGTCCGTGACTGACATAGTCGTGTCCGTGTCTGACAGCATGGATATGGAACAGGTTGTTAGCCTTAAAGTTGTACAGAAAATGGAAATGAACCTGGATACTATTACTACTTAGATGCTGGTGAAAATGCCACTGGTTGAACAAGTATACAAAACATGTGCGTCTTGATCTACATTCTTACAACTCTTCAAAAATCAAGAGTAATCTGCCTGAGATTAGTTGAACATTAGTTGAAGATATTAAAAAGATGAGGGTTGGTAATATAACCGAGGAAGATAGACCTTGACGGAAGAAATGGATTCATACACCCGACCCAGAAGTCAATAGCTCTCTGTCACTGACTAAGTGTTTTTGCCTACATTTCACTCCTTGCAGCGCACAATCTTCCTTCTCGAAATCAGTGCAAGTCTTTTTCGAACGAACTTAGCGAACTTGCTAAGAAGAGGAGAGTAGTGGAGCAAGAGTGGAACTTGAAAAACTTCACAATATGGAAATAAATTTACAAGATTTGGTGGTGAGGAACAAATGAGGTCCCCCCCTTTATATAGCCCCGAAGCCTTTACAAAAACTTTAAGATCAAGAAACTTCTAGATACTTACATAAAATATTTACATGACATGAAGAGTCCAGAAGTTCTAAAAACTTAGGGAAGTCTCATGAGAGTCCAAGAGGACTCTATCATATTCTGGAGAATTCTACAATTAAACCCCTTAGCTTGACAAGTGTGCAATATTGTCTCGGTAGGACAAAAAATCTTGGGCGTGACATCTCTCTCTATTTGAAGTCAACACTCTGGCAATGCTACTTTCCAAGTGCAATGCTACTTTCCAATGTAGCTAAAAAGTTATGTTTTTTCTTTTATGTTGTTCCTTTTTTTGTTGTCTCTGCATATGTTGTGCGTGTATTTGTATGTTGGAAACATAATTTGTTGACATGTTAATTAGCAGTGGTTACAACTAACATATCACCAATGTGCATGCTCAGAGGATTATTTCGATTGGTATAGAAGTAATTTAAGCTAGTTGTTGCTGTTTGAAATCCGAAATAAGATATAGTTAACCTTGTAGAAGTAAAAAAGAATATTGATTGTTTTTTTACCCATTTGTATCTCTTGCATATTTCTTTTTAATATTTATTTTGTTCTGAATAGTAAATGCCACAGCAATCGTAGTGTATACTTTTTTTTCAACAGGATTTTAGTTGGAATGCCAGGTTTAGTTGTATTTCTTTTGACAGTGTGTTATACATGACATTGTTCTACTACACTACCGAATAAACATCTCTTACAGGTGGCAAAACTTCTGATGGATACAACGGTTTCTCAATTTTATCCGACACTATTTGTTCATGTTATTGAAGTGATGGATATGCTTGGCGATTTGGTTTGGGAGCGTATTAAAAGGAAGGCTGAATATTCAGATGAAGGAAGATTAGTTAACTCATTGTCCGGTATAGTACTACCTTTGCTTCCAATGTTTGTTACTATTTTAAATGTTGCTATTTCAAATGTTTGTTGCTCTTTTTTTTTGGGAAGCATAATTTTTTAGTCAACACCACCCTCTTATTTTAATGACATATGCTTTATGGATCGGAGTGTTGGGCAATTAGTAAACAATATGTCCAGAAAATTAGTGTAGTATGTAAAAGTCTATTAGTCTTATTTCTTATATCGCCTAGAGCCTCTCTAGTTTTACTCTTGTTTAATCCCACATCTGGAAAACACAAGGACGGGGAGCACACCCTTGCCTATAAATCAAGGTTCAAAGTATCGGTATCGGAATCGGTATCGGACCATTCCAATGAGTATCAGGATCGGCGGTATCGGTAGTATCGGCGGTTTCGGATCGGAGTATCGGATTTTTTGGTATCGGAAAGGAAACAACTATTAGTAAATTATTAACATTTTAGAAAATATATTTTATACATTTATGCATAATTTAAAGTATTTTTAGTGTTGTTTCTTAGTATTTTTGAAATTGAATGAAATAGTAGTCACCATTGTCGATTGATTTATATGTGATAGATAAGTTTTCCTCATTTATATGCTTTTACAACCTTACTATGCTTTTACGCCCTTGCTAATTGGTCTTTTTTAATTCAATTTTCTTTGCCGAATTGACCGGAAAAGAGATCTAATGTCGGTATCGGGTATCGGTCGGTATTGGATCGGGACATGCCAAACTATATCGGTATCGGCCGTATCGGATCGGTATCAGCCGATACTTCAAACTATGCTATAAATATGTATTCTCACCTACGTTAATGAATTGACAATTAATGAATTGTCAATTAAGTTGAGCTAACTTCTTAGCATGGTATCCGAGCCAAACTCTAGCTCTCTTACCCTCCCAAAATCTGGCCTCCACCATCCCAAATTTCTCTCTCATTCTTCCTCAAATCCCTTACCCTAGCCCAAATCTCCATCTCCACCTCTACCTAGACCAAAACCCTAACTTTAGTCCCTACATGGCTACAACTAGGTTCTGCCTCATTCATTAAACCCTCTTCCTCATTTCATTAAACCCTAATCCTAATTTCTGAATCTGGACCTCTTCTCCCAGTTGCCAACCTAAAACCCTAAATTTTGAACCTTTTCATCCCACTGACAACCAAAACCTAAATCCATCTCTGTCACGACCCGCACCCGGATGATCGGGTGCTAATACGTGGCAACGCCCAGCCTACGTCATAACATGACGTAGAACGCTGTACTAGGTCCAATAGTATCTATCACATCTCACAATATCATAACCTGTCAATAATAATCTCAACTCCATAAGGAGGACAAGATGAATATAATGATAATATCAATACTCAATCACAATAATCTAAAAGGAAGATGTATGGCATGATAATGATTTTAAGGAATCAAGAGAAGTCTAGCAATATACATCTCCAAAACAATATCCAAGACTAAGAGTCTAGCATCCTCAACAACATATATAAGTCTCCAAAAATAATACAACTCAAATCTCAAAGTGGAACACTCTAATACAATTTGAAATGCTAAGTTCTAAGTCACTACTAATGCATCCTCTACTGGAACGAGATCCTCCTGAGGCTCCTGGATGTAACCCTCGTCTACTTCCGGTACATAGTATGTAGGATAGAAGTCCTCTAAATCATCTGAAAAATATATCCAGTCAGGATTGGAGCGAATTACATAAACTAACAGCAGTTCCAATTAAATTGATAAAGACTATAAAACAGTGAGTAATGAATATACATGATGGAAATAAAATACTGGAATTAAGGAAACTGGAGAGACAATCATCATATCACAGGTATATGGTAAGCAGTGAAAAGCAGATAAATGTAAATACTAGCAGGTATGAACTGAAATGGAGAAAAGAAGTAAACTAGCTAAGCGTCTTGAAATATTAGTTTGTTATGTGATCGGCTTGGAACACGAATCAGGCTAAATCATATTTGATTGGCTATGATGCACGAATATAATATAGGGTCAGGCATAATCATATATGATTAGCTACGATGCACGGATAAATGTCAAGCTAACCATACGTGAGGTGTAAGGTTAGCTATGATGCACGGATATGGGGTATGATCACATAACCTACTAATACTTTTTTCGTTTTTCGACTAGTACAATGGATTCAATCACGACTCCTTATGACGGTATCTATAATACTAGCCCGTGTATCCACCGTGTCAGGTGTCACGTCCTGATTCCGAAGAATCGAAAGTAACCACGGACGTGATGCCGTACAAGCCTAGATTGTACTTGTACAAGACAAGAAGATAGACAAGTCATGATATTTCTCAGAAACATCGATATATCAGCGGAAATAAGCAGACAAATTGAAGTCACAAAGGAATAGATTGAAAAGCATCTCTTTATTGATAATAATATTTGAGTACATGACTTACAACAGATTACAAAGCTTCTCAATTACAACTGATACTTGGCCACTTGGCTTACATTGATATTTGTCGTCTTGGGTTACAATCTCACTGATATAACTGAATTACACTGCTCCATACATTATGCCCCTTATAACAGAAGACGCCTCCAATGGAAGAAGAGCTCCTGCACGCCCCAACAATACTTCGATGCCTCGAAACATTTTCAGCCACTCCCCACAGCTGAGTACCTGGGGATGCCCACAAACTTGGGTCAGTACATATCGCGTACTGGTGAGCATAAACTAGCCCACTCGCCTAAACCAACACTAAGTATTCATGTGAAAATCATGCATATTACTTTAGTGATCTTTCTATTAGGGACTAGTTCATTTCAATAGTTCAAAATATCCAGCAACAATTATGGAAGCATAATATGTAAGCAGCAGTTTAAACAAAATATATGAAAATATTACATTTTGCTTATTATCGATTCTTACCAACAACCCATTTGCTCATTTCTGTAAACTGTACAACGTATTGTACTTATGTTTTCTGCACAAGACAGTTATTAGCATGCATCATATCTATATGAAGGTCACCGACGACACGCATGATGCCGTTACAGACTATCCCTGGTGAGTGATGAACACTTCGAGTGCAGGTTGCGAGCCCCACCGAAGGCACCAACTCATCCTGGCTTACGACGTGCCCTCCCAGACCGGGTAGCAAGCCCGACTGTAGGTCCCGTACGCCCCGTGTCCTTCTACTAGCAACACGGTGGGTTTCGTTGTCCTCCTAGGCCGAACAATCCCGGTGCCCCGTTTAGCATCTCGTTCGAGGAACCATATTTTTTTTTGTCTTGTGCACAGGCTGTCCGTGACCATGCAGATGCGTGAACAGTTATCATAATATATGCACGATATAGCGAATGTAAATAAATGTTGTTCTCTTGAACATGCTCGCGAGTTCACATTCTCATTTCTCATATAGGTTGGTGACCCGCATGTCCCAACATACTTTCTTTTATAGCGACTTATCAGTCCATACCTGCTTTCGTAGTACCTGTGCACTGAAGCACTAAGTAGATGCATAAGCCTTCGATGTTCTATTTTTAATACGACAAGCATGTAAGGAGTTTTGTACAATGATACTTCTTTTCTGATGTAAGGTTAATATAACAACATTCTTGTGTCAATGGAATTAGCAGTTCAGTATTCAAGGTTTCATTGTTTACATCAGCATTGAAGATAAGGCATCACTATCTTTATGTGGACTAGAGCATCATTCAGTTATGAAACACAGAAGAGCAATACTAGCATTCATTTATTAGGGCATGAAGGAGCAGAGGAGAATGAATAGATCCACTCGCATATACAAATAACGTTTCATGCCATGATCCCCCATTCGCCTACGATCCCTCAAGAATGATCCGACGCGATGCACAGTCTTCTAACTTGGCATAATCATACATTTGAATCACGCCGCATAAGATATCCCATCCGACCAAATTAAGCAATATTGCATCATCACACTAAGCATCTCGATTTCCTGCACCACTTGTATTCCATCGGTCTGATCCATCTATAATTCCTGCATAATGTCTTTTCGCGGAGCGGGACATTACATCAGGAATGAAGTATAACACTACAAAACTGATATCATAGTAATCATAATGGAAACTGTCAGATAATGTATTCGCCTGATATCCGGAATGGGAAGCAGTCAATAGTGCTCACACTGGAGTCCAAGAGTCCTAAATAAGGAATATCAATGTCAATTGGTGATATGAGATGATAATCATGTTTAAATAGCTAATGGTGATGTTTCTAGGCCACTACTAGGTCCATACTAGGTCAATACTTTGCTACACTAGGTTTTCTAGGTCACACCAAGGTATTTCTAGCCTGTACTAATTATTATCTTAACTATATATATACACTTACCTTAGTGTATACTAGTACTTACCTCAACCCAACCACTAACATTCCCTTTCTAACATTTGGATACTAATTCCTTTACTAATCTGCCCTTACTAATCCTAACAAACATTCAACAAGACTGATACTTCCATGTATCAGTTTGTACTGATACGTTAAAGTATTCCCTTCAAACACTGACACTCTATCCATACACTCAAAGGTATACATAACTGACACCTGATACTGAAACATCACCCCCCCCCCCCCCCCCCCCCCCCCCCCCCCCCCCTTCCTCCTTGCTTCCAGTAACTCCATGTCTTGCAATCAGTCCTGAACTGGACTGATACCTGAACAAGTCTCCCTCTCATTACTAATACACTGCCATATCAGTATCTGATATCCTCAGTGTCACCCTACACTGGAATGATCTTCAGGTAACTAACTGATGCCCATACTCGAGTGAGCTTTCCACCTCTCCAAGTGCTGTGCTAAGCACACTGCAACTAATGCTTACCTGGCCAATGTCTGCACCTATTTGAATGTTGTTCAAACAGCAATTACCTATCTACCCAGGTACGTGACTGATACTTAGTATCAGTGTTGTCCCCCACTGCCTTGCACCTCACTGCATCATTATCCAATTTACTGTCTCCAGTTCCAGCAGTGCCCGATACCAAGTATCAACAATTCCACTACTACATAATACAGTTAACACAAGCCGCCGCCGCCGTTAATATAGATATGGACACACACCAATAAATAATAATACCAATACCACCTTTAAACATACACTTAGAGTGCAATAACACTTGATACTTATCTCCTACAACCCCAATTACAACAATATCACACAAACACAAGTAATAAAGAGAATATAATTATACTTGAATAACATTAAGTAATACAATGTATATATATACTAGTGACAATTTAACAAACACCTATGGTGCAATTAACAAATTCTCATGATACATCTACACAATTTGATACCCAACCCCCAATTCACATTGAACACATTCAATAGATCACATCTACTAAGAATACACTAATAATTAACTATTTAAATGCAATTATAGGAATTTGATATGATAGATCATAATATACAAGAAAACACTCAAATTCAACTCCGTATCACTGCGTATCACGATACAGCCTACTCGTATCCAATTGTGGACACGTAGCTATCCTCACAAAACCAATAAAAGTGCAAATAGTCTCAATTGACCATACGACAAACACTTTGTGTCCCAAATTTGGAATTTTCTTAATTTGGACACAAAACTCCATGTAACTATCACAATAGAACCCCTTAGATCCTAATTCTACTTTCTATGGGTAGTCCTTAACCAAGAGTGAGTTCCTATAGGTCTAATATGACATTTAGAATAGAAATTGTTAGGGAATTGAGGGTTATACCTATTGGGAGATGGATTTCCAATGAATTCCTCCAAGTGGACACGAAGAATGACACGATCTCCTTGCAATCACCTCTCCACTAGATCTCCATGTGTCCTCCTAGCTTCTAGGTCTCCTTTGATGGTGAGAATGAGTGGAATTGAGTGTGGATTGGTGGAGAATGGGTTGCTTGGGAAAGAAGAAGCACTAGTGTAGTGAAATGAAGTGGAATGACAAAAATGAGTTTCTCTCTCTTCCTCCCCTAGTGGCCGGCCCCCTTTGGGCTTGGGTTGGGTAGGTGTTTGATCTACTAGGCTCTTCTACAAGCTTCTAAATGTTTCTAGTGGTTTCATGTGTGTTCTCTAAGTCTCTCTTAATTAATTAAGAAGGGATCAGGCTAATGGGAGGGAATATTCTATCCTCTAACTAACTAACTTAATGTAATTACTAACAATGTCATGACTAACTAGTTGGGTCATGGACCAACATGTTGGGTGCTAACTAGGTCCATGTACTAGTCCAAACTAACTAGCTAACACAAAGGCCCAATAAATACAATAAATAATAAATAATACTAATAACAATAATAAATATTATTACTAATATAATTCACCAATATTTATCAAATGACCAAAATACCCCTCCAGTGGTAATAGGTGGTTACAATCTCAATCTCGTGATTGAGAGTATATAGATTTTCTGTCAACTTTATCTCGCATGATGTCTTCCGCGCAAAACTTTCCTCTGATAATCCCATCTTCTCCAAAGCCGGCAACTATTCTGACCACGAATGTGACCCTGATCTCGCCTTCTCCTCTTTCTAGCTACTGACTACAGTCTTGTCTCCTCTGCCTTTAATGGTGTTCTTCTTCAGTGATGGCCACGAGTGTCATGCCCCGATTTTGCAGAATTGATAGTCGCCACCGGACGTGATATAAATTCAGGTACAATTTTGATAGAACTTTACTGTTCACCATCCTTATACAGAGGGGTTCAAATATATCCAAAGATTCAAATTGCATGTAAATTGAGCCTGTTGATATATATATATATATATATATATATATATATATATATATATATATATGAAGTCATTACCTTATGTTATGTTATGGTTGTGCCCCCTGACTGACAGTTTTTATACAATGACTACCATATTTCACCTGACACATTAAAAAAAAATTGGGGAAAAAGGAGAACAATGACCTAGTCTTGAGCAGATATAAGTAAAGCACATGTTGACGTGTTAACCAATAGGAGAAATGCAAAGGGCTCCAAAATTCAGATGTGGTAAGCTTTCTAACAAAATCTCCGTCATTGCTGAGTTATTCCAAAATATAAAGGAATCTATAGCTTGAAACTCAGCATTTAGGATCAAGAAAATTCTTGGATTTACTTCCAAGTATTACCTCTTTCTATACCAAATTGTATCATCTTACCTCTTCCTAGGGGAACTTGGAGGTGCTCCTCGGTAGCATGAGCTTAAACTGCAATCCAAAAGGTAGGTCAACCTAACCTAGGTTTTATGACGTCTCTCTCCTGCTCATAGCTACCTCGACTAGGAGTTTGGCACCAACATAGAGGGTTGACTTCGGGTCGACGACAACCGGTCATGAAACTTCGTCAAATTTTGTATGGAGTTTTCTTATGCTCCATAGCCGACCCCCATTCAGATGGGAGAAGGCTTGGGTGATGATGATGTTGACTTCCAAGTTCCTTCAAAAAAAAAGAAGACTTCCAACTAGTTTTAGATGTAAATTCTTCATCCTTATCTATAATCTGTTTCAAGTCTTTCGCATCATTATTCGAGTGTCACTATTTTCATGAGAACCCATCCCTTGTAGAAACAAGTAATATGACTGCATAAACCATGGTTTCGTTTGAAGTGCATATCCGTTCAATGAATATGACTGCATGAAATTAGTCACACCTGTGGTGGAATGAGTAAGCCATAGTGTTTTTTTTATTGTATTTGTATTTCTTTTTCTATTACTGGATCAGATTCTATCACTGATATGAAAATTGATGTTGGAATAAATCCACAACTCCAATCTGAAGTTGAACTGCTTAAAATGTAGAGACTGAAACTTGAAGCAGAATTCTGAAACAGACATTTTAAACCCTTAGTTGGTAGATTACGATATTCTATCTGTTGCTATTGCTTGCTGACTAAATTCTTTTCTTCATTTGTTTGCCTTTGTTAGAAAATTTCTTATCTAGAGACATCTGTTCTGAAGCAAAAGACACCTGTTTTAACTGGTTCTGCAAGATTGGTTCGATTCGTGAACTCCTTCCGCGCATGTAAGAACTTATTCCCTCCCTTTTGTTGTTTGTTTCTGCATCAAGTTAGTTTTTAGAACATCATCCTCAGTCCACGTTCAAGTTATACGTTCAAGTTATAATAGACTGATAATCCAAATTTGTCCTAAGTTCTTCTTTCCTTAAAACCTAGTAACTTTTTGTGCATCAGCACCAGTTCAATATTTATTAGTCTGGAAATGGAGTTCAAGTTTCCTCGCCACCAAAAGTGATGGTTGTGTTATTAATGTTTATGCGGGTCTACAGACTGCATCAATCACTTAGGCACCTAGGAATGTCTTTCACAGTGATGGCTGTAGTAATAGGTGGTTATATCGGTCGAGATCAGATAAGAGATGCAGGATCAGAGTCTGGTAAAACTTTTTCTCCCTAGGTATATTTTGTTCCAATTGGTACCAGGTGAACTATGATGATAAGCATTCCGCATTAATATTAGACTATCGCAATTCTATATATGAAGGAGCATTATGCAGTTCTTTCATCTACTAATTAGGTAGTTCTTTTTTGTTTTTTGTTTCTGTTCTTCTTGTTGCTGGGGGTTGGGGGGTTGGGGAGGGGGGAGGGGTTGTACAAACCATATTCAGTAATATTCCTTTACCCCCTTTTTTTTATTCTCATAACTATTTCTCTTGATGTCCGGTCGTATATTGATTAAATAGAGGCATAAAAGATGATGCAAACCATATCATAGATATCCTCGTTTTTCTTCATTTCCTTTCTTTTTATTTCTAATGCTTTTTGATATCTGACCAATTAGTCTGCTTGTGGTTTACCTGATCTTCATCACCTGAAATCTCAACCTTGCTATTATTGGTTGCTACTACGAAATAGCAACCGATTGTATTTTTTGACTGTTCAGATTAGATCAAAGTCTCGCGAGAATTGGGTAGTTTAAGGATCTAATCTGAACGGTCATAAAATACAATCCAATTGCTGCTATTTATATATATATATGTCCCTCTTAATCATTATATATACCGTAGGCATACTTTATATACCGTAGACATACTATATATACGGGGAACATGCAGGGATGCTTAAGTGCAGGAATCCCGATCTCTCGTTTATATATATATATACACACCGTAGACATACTATCTATCTATATAGTTTGTCTACGGTGTTATAGATAGGATTCTGAAAGAAACCCTATCAACTTTATAACTGTAGGATATGTTATGAGAATTAGGTTACAAATGATGTGGTTAATGAAAATGAAAGAAAAGATTACAAATAATAAAAGTGATCACAAATGTTATATTGACTTCCTTTGGGGATACTAATCACTTTATTGCAAGGTTCCCAGTATCGGCCACAGCTACCGGTCCGTATCAGCTATATCGTATCGCTTTTGAAATGTCCAATTCGATACTCACCCTAGCCGATACTTGATATTGTGGCTATTTTTTTTGGTAAAAACAATGTCGATACAATGATTAGATCATAGAAGATCAACATGCCACAATGTGTCGATAAATTCCTTATCAACACAATCTAATTGTTGTATTTCTGGAAGTTTTATGTCACAATGTTCATACATCTTCATATTGTTCCATTCAAAACTATATATTGTGGGGGTATCATTTTAAGCAACTAAAATAAACAACAATATCTAAAGCAAGATGAATGATTCAATAATGTTGAATATTGTTATATTAAAACTAACAGGAAACAACAAATAACACACAAGATGCCTAAATGTATCAAATATCTTTTATAGTTTTAAAGATAATTTCTTATTGTTCTTTGGCTTTCCGAAACCAATTACTCTGAAACTCCGATCTGGAATCACAGAAGCTGTTGAAACCACCGATACAATACTTATTAAGAAGGCTTGGAACCGATTCCTATGCAGATATTGTGAACCTTGCTTTATTGTTTCCTTTTTTCGTTTGCTCTTCTTGTTAGTCTAAAATACACACCCTCCTGTTCTCACTGCTAAAATTGCCAAGTAGACATTGTCTTGTTTCCACGAAATGCAAGTCTTTTCTTCTTTCCATGGAATTGCATGTATGGCATAGTTACTGTATACACATTCATTCCCATTCTATTAAAACTTATGTCAATGGGCTTAAGTATTATAAGGTTTTGTCTGTTACTTTGGACATGATAATTTGCTTTGATCTGAAATGTTTTGTTGGTACAATGCGAGTTCTAATATGACAAAAATGAAAGAAATGAAGGAGAGAGGATTTAGGAAGATATCCTATAAAAGGGCCAATAAAGAATGCAAGGCATATCTTGGAATATATGGTAGAATAAAATATATTAATTGCAATATTTTTTATTGCTTTCTCACATAAGGTGTATAAAACATTTGCGTAGTTTGTTAAGCATCTTATTTGTACCATGAATCTCCTAACATATCATATGATTTTAAAGTTGGTAGGATTTCTTACACAATCCTAAGTTGGTTGGATTTCTAGAATACGACAAATGACACCTACCTTCCCTATAAAGCAGGACCTGCTCCTTTGACTTCATTAATAGATAATGAGATGGAGGAGATAATGGTTGCTGCAAGTCATCCACTAGGTAGCAATTAGTTTATAATGGCAGTGCGGTCATCTATGTAAGGTAAGGTGTAATCTTATTTTTCTCGTGCGTGTGTGCGTGTGGTTCTGTTTGTGTTTCTCTTTCTTTTCCCTTTGACTTGTTTACATGAAAAATAGACTGGCTGGTAGCTATAAATATTTAATTGGCATTACAGTCCTGGAAACTCATATTTTATTATAGTTTGGGCAACTGTATCCATTAAGTTGAAAACATTGTTTCAGTCAGATTATTCATTTCATTTTGAAATATGAAGTGAATCATGATTTAAAACAATACTAGAGATTGTCACAAAATCGTGTATGCTAGGTTAACTCATGACTGTTAGGTTTTGGCGTAAAGCACTTTTCTATATTTATTTGCTTGTTTGTGATGCTATGGTTAAGGTTATTCCTACTGCTACTGACATGCAAATTCATGAACTGGGCAGTCCTTGCTGACGAATTGGCTGTAAATACAAAATGCATATGTGAGTATCTGTTGTAGCATGTTTTCACATGTAAAGTCATAGACTGCCAAGCAAGAAATTGTGACCCTAAGTTAGGGAAAATTTACATGTGTGTTTTCTTCAAAGCATCTTCTTCCTTCGAGTTGTGATTGCATTCTTGCTCAAGATTGCAGAATCTACTGAAGGGTCAAGATGTTTATATGGGGATTTACAGATATTATACAAAGTAGAAGCTGATGTAAATTGTTAAACACTACCCTTGTTTCCCTTTCAAATCATTCAGTCAATATTTTGCTATTCATTTGAAATATTTCGATTCCTTACATTTTGTCACAATTATGTCATTTATTGAATTTGTTTCTGTCTTTGCAGAGAATGTCCAGCTAATGTTGTGTTTTTAATGCTATACAGATACTTGGAACTTGCCATTTCACGTTGTTGGCGTTTTCTGGAGGACGATCATTTGTGTAATCTCCAACGCTTGACAATGATGATGAGAGGACTTGCAGATCCACTTGGATCTGCATATTGTCATCTTTATATGGCTCATTGTGTTGGATTGTTAAATCAAAAGGACAAAGGTAAAATAATCATACCCTTGACATCCTTGTAATCTTTTTACGGATAATATTGTCCTTAACTTTCAATCAGAAGTGATGCATTGAAGTCTTGAATACACTTATAGTGTAGTATCTTGTGCATTTGATGTGTAGGAAACAATGATGTTGACGATCGATTGATAGGCAACTATCAAAGTAGTTGTTTATTGCTTCATGTATCTATTTAGAGAGCTTTCTGCTTTGTTTCGGACAAGTAGCATTATGGTCAAAGCCGTTCCACTCTTTCAGGCTTGAGCATTCAACTAGTTGATCGGACATCATGAACAATTTATGGATACTGAGAAACCTGTAACTTGCCAAAGAGGGAATGTTTAGAATATTTCAATTATAAAACTATGAAAATAAGCACCTTAGGCTGTATTTTAACTTATAATGCTGTCCATTAAGTCCTATGGCTAGCACTCTTCTCAAACCTTTATGGGTACAATTTAATATGTTACAATATCTTTATTACTATGTGAATCCGTTGGATGATTCATGAAAATGCTTTTTATCAATATAATGTGTAACCTGTTACTTTTTCAGTTCATGTCATGGAATCATTTGTGAAGTGAAGCATCTGTCAACATTTCAATTTCCAGTATCTACCAGTTGCCTTTCAGTATTGCAGCTGTTGTTTCAGATTAGCATGCACAATAATTAGGACATCATTTGAACCCCTAAGCTTTAAATATGATTATAGCCGTAGGGTTTAGTACCAATAGTCATTCACAAAACTTCGATACTAGGAAGCATGGGCAAGCCAATCACTGCTGGTTTCGTGTTCTCCATGTCTTTGGAATCTGACATGGACACCCAAAGATACACAGCGATACGCCAAAACCGATGTGTTGTTGTGTTGTGCATTGTCCAACGTCAGTGCAAGGCGACTCCGGAAGTGTACATGAGAGAGACAAATATTTCAAGATATTGTAAAATACTATATGTTAAAGCTACTTACAAGCCTTTATGCCAAACTTTTGGGCTTGGCTACTTGGTTCCTTTTGTTTCATTCTACTAAGAGTCATCATGTCTCTTAACATTAGCAGATTGCTGTATCCTTCAACAATCGCTCAATCCAAGTTTATGCCCCTGACATTATCACATGTGCACGACCAGTCTCCACTGGACCAGCTTCGAGGATTTTTATTTATCCTATCCTCACTTGACAACACTTCCAACTTCCCACAATGGCACTCAATTATTGACATTCTGACCCGTAAATCACGTTCTTGTGGCTTGATTCCCAAATAGTACATAAAGGCTACTTACGGACAAATCATCTATATTGAAGACTGTTTGGTAATTGCATTTTAGTTATACATGTTTCATGAGAAGGCACATTATAAAATTTAATTATCCTTCTATATTTGTAGCTGAGCGTTTATGAGATTATTATCCTGAAGAAGTATGTTAAGTTTATCAGTAACAACATCTTATTTCCTGGAGATCAAAGTAATGTCCTAGAATTTTTCAGTCCATAATATGTACTTCAAAGCAATAGAAATCTATGAAAGAGTATGGTGATGGCCCTCAATAACCTTTGCTCATTTTTATTGTTACATTGAAAACGGTTCTTTATATCTATATCAAATATGAGGTTTTCTGAGAGTTTGGATAGAGATGTATTTTCCAATAGTTGAAAGTTGAATAACTCTATCTTTCAGTTTGATTTGCTATCATCTATTCGGTCTACTCTTTGATTTATTCTGTATATTTCATCTTGATACATTTATGTGGAATTTTATGGACAGGTTATCTGATTAGATCCATTGGTCAGATCACCAAACTGTTGGAGCGGATTATTTTGATCAAAGAACCCTATAGTAGTCATTCTTTCAAGAACAGGAAAACACTCATAACTCTAATGGAACCACCCATCGAGTGGATTATGAAGTGTATATTTGTAGATGGATACAAGGTTAGCCTTCATAGTTCTCCAAACAATCTTCGAAATTCTGGTTCAGCTTTTGTATTAATAGTTACTGTAGTTTTATCTGTGTATTCGACATAGGGAACTAAACTTCTACATTTTGAGTTTGCTATGCTCGACATAGATTAGTTATGGCCTATGTATTAGTGCTTGAAAAACTTCATGATATGGTTTTTCCATTTTATATTTTATATTATATTTCGTGCTCATAAACTCTAGTATAAATGTAATAGATGCCAAGCTCTAGCACGTAGGCGGTTGTATGAATTAAATTAGAACTTCGAAGTGTGCATACTTCATTTCTATTATTCCACTGTGTGTGCTGACACTATATTCTTAATGTTGTTTCATACTACCATCATGATAAGCATATGTGCTGGTCAATCCAACTGCATTGACCATTACATTGTTTCTGCTGTTATTAGTAGGATGATATTTTTCATCTGCATCGAGATACTTAACCTGTGTATATTACTGAATCCTTCCTGTGTCTGAAACTCATGAGATGTTGCTGGAAGCACCTCTTTGGCTTGACTGTTTAGATTTATCATTTTCATCTTAGTTATCATCATACAGCCGCTGAACACCGTAGCTTGAATGTTTCCTACAAATGAGAAATTAAACATCATCATGATTTAGCAGACTTACCACCTAAGTGGGGTTTCATCCTCTCTTCTCCTTTAAATATGTATTCACTCCACCTAATGTAACCAATCCATAGAAGTAAATCTATCCTCAACATGGTATCAGAGCTGGTCTCCCGTCTCTCCCAAATATTTTCCAAAAAATGATAAATAGACGAGGAATACACATTTTGGAAATATCTGATACCTCAATGCCTACTGAAGATGATTCACATTTTGGAAATATCATCTCCAATTGTTATTACAACTAATGAGGAAATTTGATCATACTTGACCATTTGTTGCAAGAAGGCCCTTTATCTGGAGGTTGGGTTATCCTCTTTCTCTGGTTATTACTTTTATCTTGGACCTATCTGAATTGTCCAGTCTTTTGGTTTAGCATGACTCCTAATTTGAATTTGACTTCTTTGTAGGCTGTACTCGTCAAAACCAATCTATCTGCAAGGAAACCATTTTATGTTCATTATGAGCTGTGAATTCAAGATATAGATAACTTGTCAATATAGAGCTTCATTTTTAAGAAGGATTGACGACCGCAGCTTCAAAATTTTCAGATTCTTACTTTCCAATGCCAATGGTCAAACAAACATGAATTCTATGGATAGTTGTATTTTACTATTCAAAATTATGGAAGTATCTAGTATACTTATTTCCCCACAAGTCTTAATTATTCTTGTGTATGGGAGACACCTATAACATAAGCAGCCCTTTGTTTCATTTTGTTTCCTTCTGCATCATGTACAGGTTGTTTAACAACTTCACATGCGGAATCACTGCTTGAAGAAGGATCATGGCTTGACTATCCTAATTGGAGACAATAGTGATAACAAATACATACATGGTAGGCACCTGCGTGCACACGTACACACAAAAACTAAGTCATAGCTTTCACGGTGGATTGGCTACTGTAACCATTGGATGCTATGTTTCATGCTTTTCAACATTATTGTTGGATGCTATATTGCTATCTTCACGCTTTTCAACTTTACTAAACTATTTTAAGTACTATATTTTAGTTATTGGAAAGATATACATTTGCTTTATCATAAAAATTGAACGCTCTCACCATGAGGCCGAACATGGAGAAGGGGTTCCTCCACCTTGGTCTCCTGCTACCCCCTCCTACTATGGTAGCTTCTCTGGCCAGTAGTCACAACCCAGCCACTTCTTTCTTTTTGTATGCTGGTGTTGTTTCTTTTGGATTTTGTTATGTTGTTCTGCCCCTATGAGGGCTTCTTTTGAACTTGGTCTCCCCTCCATGCATCAGTACAACATTGAGGGTTAGCTGTATGACTCCCTGTTCATTTTCTAATATTAAAATCAATGAGACGATCATAGCTGCCCAGCGCCTTCAATAAAAAAACTAAAATAAAAATTGAACGCTCTCAAATGATGTGGGTGGTTGACAATGCTTACAAAAACCTTAAATTGTGCATTTATTTTAAGCTCAATGCTGATGATCATTTGGCGATGCCAATTAAAGGTGTTGATCATTTTTTCTCCTTGCTCCTCTTTATGGATGTAATAATCTCTATTGAGGCAAGACTCTTTAAAAATTGGTCTCCTAGAAGATTAAGTTAACTTAATAGATTTTTTGATACACTAAATGATGTGTTGTGGCAAAATGAAATGTTCCTTGGATATGCTTTTAATAGAATCTGTTCAATCTCAATGGGTTCTCAGGTTTTGCTTGACCTGTATCCGTGATTCTATCTCCTTTCCAGAGCCACCAATGATATCATTTTCTATTATCTTATTTGTTACTTGGATAATGTTTCATAGTACTGACCTTCTTTCAGTACAAAATTCAACGGAGTATAGGAAGCTGGCGATCTAGCTGCAGAGTTTAGTTTTTGGCAGAACCAGTCAGAGTCGACTGTGAAAATCTCATGTATTTCTGTTGTTCTTCATCATCTCCTGAAACAACTTCCAGCTGGGATTATCAGCACCCATGCACTACATATCATAGAGCTTTTTGAACAAAACGTGGATCTCTCTTATGATCAGGTAGTTTTTGTTGAGACTCTGTTAGTGTATCTTGCAGAATCTAATGGTCCTAGCATGGTCCTTTTTACCCTCTATATCTGTATTCTTGACTGTCACAATACAGCATTTGAATTTCAGGCTGCTTGGACAGAAACTATCTGAGAGCCCACCCCCACTCAGTTCTCTCAATTCTATATTGAAACGTGTTAATGAGGTACTCAGAATTCTCTCACTCTTTGTTTATCATCCCAATTCTTTAATGAGACAATTTCACTATTGCTTGCTTGCATTATGTATTGATTTCTGCAAGCTGTTATTTTATCTTACCCTTTCCCTGCACTTTTGCCTTGTCTCTTTCAACTGATTAAATATGAAACTAGATGCCTGCAGCCTGCATGATGAAGAATCCATGCAATCAAAATACATTTCTATTTTATGCAGATATCTCTATCTATTTGGAGATGTGAACATGAGTTATTTTGTTGCTAGCAATATATTGATTGTCATTACATAGTGAATACATGTTATTTGTGTATTACATTGATCATAAGTTGTTTGCGAGGCTCAGATCTCCAATATCCTCACCAACTTGGCCCTCCTTATTTCCATACTGCTCCTCTCATTTTATTTAGTAGAAGATCTTCCTTTTCACGATCTGGTAATGCATAAGCAAAGTATGTGCATTCTGAGTACGTTATGTGCTATTCTATATATTAATATTTACATATAGTTGGTAAATGGTTCATGTCTGACAAAGGTCAATTTGCTTCTTGTGTTTCATGAGTTCAGGTGCTTGCTCGATATGATCGCCTTGAGGAGTATTTGATAGTAGCAGATGCACACTTAGACATCATTCTTCACCACTTAATTGTAAGTTGTAGTATTGGTCTCTTGCTCTTGTTTGGTAGTTGATTTTTGCATCATGCTATTTTGGGGTAAATATTCTCTCATAGTTAAGAGTAATTATCTTCATCTAATAATTGAAGTAAATTATCCTTTATATCTCGTCTTTTTTGTGTTTTTTCTTTTGAAATTGTTTAATATTGCTGACTGAAGTTTAGTAAGATGTTTCTAATGGAGCAAATCCAACAGTGCCCATTCAAATTTTTGTAAAAATGTATTCTTCAAAATGCTGCAATATATTATTGTCAAGCTTCTAAGTGTCAGTATGGAAATCAGTTCGGACCTTTTCTATAAATATTGGTATCGCCAGTTTCAGTGGTTTTGGATTGGGTTTTCAGTGTTCTTGGTTTCTCAAAGCCAAAAGGTGTAGTAAATTATTTGAAAAACTAAAACTTATTTGATATATTTAGGAATATCTTATGCAATGTTTGTTGTAACTTGTATCCCACTAGTTTTGAGTGTAATAATTTTCAACATTGTTGAATTGTTCACCCACGATGCATATTATTGCTTATTTACTTTCTCTTAGACAAAGTATCTTGACCATATATAGTTTTGAATAGAATAATATTAAGATGTATTAAGTATCTTGACCACATATAGTTTTGAATAGAATAATATTAAGATGTATTAACATCGTGAATTTATAATATACAATTTTGACAAATGGTAGTGGTTACAGTGTGCTGACAAGGAATTTTATCGAGACATTGTAGCATGTTGATCTTGGACACGATCAAATCATTGTGCCACATTGTTTTTGTCATATTTCTATTTTTATCTTTATCTTCAATTTTTATTTACTGAATTGGCCGGGAAAGAGGGCCCCAATTTCAATTTCAGGGTCAACAGACATGCCTAATCCAATACGACACAATCGGAAATAGGGGTTTCCATATTTGACTTTGAAAAGTTAGCTTCACACAAGCACATATATAATGTTATTGGTTTGCCCACATCATATCAGTAACCTAGTTTAAGAAAAACCTGTTGTAACCCATGTCCATATCATGCCATTTCCATGTCCGATGTCCGTCCTATTGTCAATGCCTGTGCAAATTTGCACAGTTTTCCACTAGAACCTTGTACTTATCTGTTTTAAACTAACCAAGATTGTTACCTACTCTTACCACTCGTCCAACTTATATTTAAATATTTTAACGTTCAATCTAGTAGCTGAACAAATTTATGAAGATTGAAGTTGTTTTTGTTTGTATTTGGTATCTTCCTATTTTTAGGATGACTATATAAGTATATCAACAATTTTGAATTGTATTCTAAAATGACTACTTTTTCTAAATTAGTTAACATTCTTATTAACTCTTACCGTTCCTCCAAATTTATATTTAAATAGCTTAACATTCAATCTAGTACCTGAATGAACTTATGAAGATTGATTTTGTTTCCATTGGTTGAACCTTCTACTGATTTGTATTTTCTATCTTCCCTTTTTTCAGGATGACTATATACCAGCCATTTTGGATGGCATTGTAGAACGGGTTAATAATAGGAGCGTTGATGGAAACGAAATTGAGCTTCTGCAGTCTATTCTGGTTAAGCTTATCAATCACTTTGATAGCTTGGAAGATATATTGTCTTTGGTAATGTAATGACCATATGCTTAGCATTCATATGATACTTTGCTTGTCACTTGGCATGTAATATATGTAGTTTTGATAACAGAAATAGGCTATTATTTTGCGACTTATTAGAGTTCAACTTTAGTATCAGACTATTACCTGTTGTGCCATTCAGTAGAGTCCTGCTTGTCCTTCCATCCAGCTTGCCGATTTGCTTATCATTTTAACATTCTGACAGTACATCTTTGGAAAAATTGCTTCCATAACTGGCTAGTGATAGTATTATTAATAGCTTTACGCCTATAGTATACATAACTGAACATAACGCCAGAAGATAAAATGTTGACCTCATATGGTGATTACATGCCAATGAACATTCCAATCTTGTTATGTTTAAAAATTTTGCTGCATACAAATGTAGTAGGGGTGCAAGGAAATTGTCTATATTGATGTGGTTGACTTCACGACAGAGTGGTCAAATATGGCTTCAGAATTCTATCCAAGAACCCTAGAAGTTGGTATGGCTGGAGCATGATTCAATTAATAGCAAGATATGTTACAGTCATGAGTTCATATGTTCCAGTAAGTCATTTTTTTTAAAGGCTGTTATTGGGTACCATGGTTTGACCAGACAAAGATAATTACATAAAATGGTAAGCCATGCATGTGATATCCTCTGACTTGAAACCTAAGGACTGACTGGATATAGAATAAGAGACTTTATTCAACCTTGAAGTAGTTCGATGTAGCTACATCTCGAAGAAGCTTTTCGTCACATTAAAAGCCTTACTCTACTTGTGTGTTCTTCCCCTAGCATAAAAGTTGCTGCAACTTCGTGGAGTCTCTAGTCAATTTCTTATGGTGCTACTTGCCATGAGTGAGACTTCTATCACTTATCTTCAAGTGTATTAAATGGTAGCAGTTTTGTGCTTGTTTCGACGATATCCTTCACATTTGAATAGCTTGAATAATGTAAGAATTGCTGCATCTAAAGATATATGGCAACCTTAAGATTAAGAATTCTTAGTCCTTATTTTCACTTAGTAAGGTTTAAGTATAGCTGCTTACGATATTTATTGTTGCAACATCCAAGACCTTTCAAGATATCTTGGAGACTATGACTACACAAAGTTTTTCTTTTTATGGAACATAGACAAGGTGTTTAGGTCGCAAGCATTGCTTTTAAATTCTGGTATATGAGCTATGCCTAGCCTGGTAAGTTATAGGCTTGACCTATTGTGATCTTGAAGAATACCAAGATAAACCATAGGTGGTTAATGAAGTCATTCTCTGTTGATTCCGACAGTGAGAAAATTGTGTTAGGGCTGGACTCTGGAATTTTTTCTCTGTGGACAATGACGGACCACTCTTTTCGAGGTCCAGGAAAATTGACCAGATGCTTTAAAAGTTGAAGCCTATGGTGAAGTGCTAGGCCCTCAAGCATGTGTTCAAGTGAGAAATGAGATTGAAATGAGAATTTAGAATGAAATGAAAGTGTACTTGCACAGTTAAGCAATGAAAGTGTTTGCACATATAGTAAATGCTCATAAATTACATTAAAATCTTATATAAAAACATTTGATTCATATTAAAGCTGAAGTCACCGGCAAAAAATACAACAAAAGCCTTTATTCCAATTTTTTTTGGGTTAGCGATTTGTATCTTGTTCTTTCATTCAGTTCCATAAGGGCCATGTTCACGCGAGGTAATTCTCTCATCTTATCCTCAATTGGCATCACCTCCAACTTTTCATGGATAGACTCATTTCTTATCCCATTTTTCAACGTACTTCCCGTAATCCATCTTAGCATTCATATTTAAGCTGCATCAATCTTTTGGACATGTTTAGTTGCCCAAAAATTCGATCCATAAATCATTACTGGTATTGTAGTTGTCTTCTATAATTTTTCTTTGAGCTTGATGGTATCTTGCAATCACAAAGTACTTTAGAAGCACTCCTTTATTTTAACTATCTTATTTTAATTCTATAAACATCCTCCTCAATCTCTCCACATGATCAATGGTTGACCTTAAATAGAGAAAACTATAACTTCTAGCTACTCGTCCACCAATATGTACCCTCTAATTTCTTTTGATTTTTTGTTGAAGTTACATTTCACATACTCTGTTTTCATTCTACTGATTTAAAATCCCTTAGATTCCGAAGTTCTCTCTCTACAATTCTTAGAAACTAACCCTTCAATACTCTTATCAAATTGCACACGAGCTTGGATGGCACTGAATTTGGATAGATTCCGAAGTTCTCTCTCTACAATTCCTAGAAACTAACCCTTCAATACTCTTATCAAATTGCACACGAGCGTGGATGGCACTGAATTTGAAGTGTCCGTGCTTCCTAGCATACAAGTTATTTTGATTTTCTTCTGGCGATTCTGGCTGGTATCTAATGGCCATCAATTCTTGCAGTGTTGTAGTTAGATAGTTCCTATGAGTGGTGAAGAGGCTCTTGACATAACTCAATCCAACATAAGGTCTTGACTTTAGTATTATTTTGAATTGCTTATAGTTTCTAGTTAGTCATCACCAGGTTTTCACTTTAGTATTGTGTTCTGTTATAATGTTTAACAATCAACTCTATCCTTGAGTTATCCAGTGAACTTTCTGAGAACTTATGGACACCACCTATAATTAGTAAACAGATTGATATTTACATCTGAGACTGTTTGCTGACTATTACGCTGTTTTCTTTTTCTTCTTGCATTTATGAGTGAGAAAACCAGATAGTGATTTAATATTGTTGCTCTTGTGTAGAATCATTTTATGGACATTCTTGAAGTTCTCCGTGGAAGCTCTCGCAATATGGTTGATATGCAAATACTAAGGAAGGCGACAAGGTAGCTTGAATATGTTGGCTTGTTTTACCCATATAACCTCTAGCAGTTCTATTTCATATATTCTAATTGAGATGAGTTGAATTTATTTTCTGTGACTACCATTGGTTGCCATATTAAAATGTACTAAATGCCTGTTATTTAGGAGATTATTCTTGATGATTTTCTGCTAAACTTAATGCCATATATGAAGGATAAAACTGTGTATACATTGCACATTTGTGGTAGTACTTTGCCATCCGGGTTTAGGAATTAGCGGGGAAGGAATGTATTTCATTGTTTTACCAATACAAAAATACCATATCTTGTGAATATATTTGATTCAAGTGTAATAATTTTCGTTATTTAGGATCAATCATTCATCATGACGAGATTGATAATGATGTCATGCATAGAATTAAAACAAGATGGTTGAAATGAAGGAGTGTATTTGGAGTACTTTGTGATCGGAAGATACCTTTGAATTTGAAAGAAAAATTCTGTAAGATGGCTATACGACCAACCTTGCTTTATGGGTCAGAGTGTTGGACAAACATGTCCAGAAAATTAGTGTAGCAGAAATGAGAAGACTTGCCCAGAAAATTAGTGTAGCAGAAATGATAATGTTAAGATGAGTTAAATGGAAGAAAAAGATTCAAACAGCCGACTGCAAAACTTTGGAATAAAGGCTTTGTTGTTATTGTATCTTTGATCTTATAAAATAAATTGCTTGTATACTAAAGCCTTCAGTCAAGACTCACGAGTGGTTTAAAGCAGGTTCAAGACGCATGGTGCTGGAATATACACGATAATCATAAAGCCTTTATCTTTCTTTGGTTAGAGTTATTCAATTCCAAATTAACAGGGCCATAGTGAATGTAGGGTTGCCAAACTCTTAGTCCTGATGGATGTGAATGGGTCCTATTGACGAGAGCTGATGGAAAGAGTTATGAACAAAAGGCTTTTAATAGAGGAACCATTTACATTACCATGAGAGGAGGGAGATAGGAAGTTAAGAACCCTTTCCATTTATGGTAAGTTCCCTTTTACTGTGTTAAGATTTTGTGGATTTTCTCTTCGTTTAGGCCTGGTACTGTGATTCCTGACATACGGGACACGACCCCATTATTTGCGTCATGAGAATCGGGTTCATGGAACACATGGGGGCCAGAGAATCCGGTAACCCTGATCACGTCCCTTCCCACAGGTAAAACAACCACCTGAAAAGAAGAGTAGAAGCATAGAATGCATCCAGTTTTAGGATTGAGAATATTAACGAGTTTTGTAGGTTATATTGGACATGATGGCTTCTGGCAGCATGTGGGGAGTGATTGTTGTAGCACTGTGATGAAAGTGAGATGGGAACTAGACCTAAATTTGGTAAAATTAATTTATTTGTTAGCCTTTTCCTTTCCTTTCTTTTCCTATCTTATTATTTATATTCCTGAATTTTCCTTTCCCAGTGATCAAAACTTGGCTGAAACTAAGCTTTTCAGGCTGTTAAGTATTTAGTCTAATCTGACAAAAAAATCTGGTTAAGATTTTCATGTGAGTGTCTCGAGTAAGTAGTATTTTGCATGTAACTTTAACCTTAGCTATCTTTAGGACAAAAATATAGGAGTTGGAAAATGGGAATTATATTGCATCATTTGGATTTACAGGTGGAACGAACTGTATGTGGTTCTAATACAAAATTTGTCACCATGTATTCATGATGTTTTTAATCACATTCTACAGGACTTATTATATATCAGATCCCACAACCATACAGTTGCTCTTTGAAATTTCTCAAGCCCTAAATGATAGCATTGATATCTCATATACGAATGATGATTACCAACTGAAGGCACACCTGATTACTAGTTTTGTTCAGAAGGTAAGGAAACTCATTATTGAATCTCATTGCATAAAAAGTTTGCTAGAAAAATCTTTACCTTGGAAATGAACATATGAACTAAGAAGGTATATTCATCCATTCTAGGTTGACTTTGGAGCTGAAAGAGAACATCATTTAACATTTCTAGTTGAATGTCGTGCAGCTTTTGGTCGCAATAATGAGCTTAATGTAAGTAATACATCTCTACACGGTGTGATGTTGTATTTGTTGTATAATAATTACTGTATCCTTTTGTATAACTTTGAAGCTTCCTCATCTGATCTTCCTTCATCAGATCAATCTTCAAACATGTTTCTTGGTGAAGTTAGATGCTGCCGCCAACATGGTTGAATCAGGGATTTAATTTAGGATAATGATTTGAAAAAAAGTTAAATATAACTTAAAGCATGTTAAAAGCTATTTGATGAAAACTCAAATCACTTTATTGTTGGGACCAACTTGAGTTCTTGAGCTTAACCATTTTCATGCTCTGAATAGTTTCTTCTAACATGATCACCTTGAGGGAAATTACACTAATAAAGGTCTCCTTCCACATATTTTCCAAATCCTCTTGGAGTAAGTTTACAGTCTGATGTCATTCTAGCTGTACCTTACCAGTTCCAGATTTATTGTATGGTGCCCTACAAATGGGGCAACTCATATCTAAACCAGTGTAGATAGACAAATCCTATGAAGACCTGAGAAGATGCAGAAAAGCCTAATAATATACATAAACTGCATATTGTCTGTCAGTATGAACTAGAATGAACACAATGGCTAGTACAGTCCAAGTATGAGATAATTGCTTATTTTCTAAAGTATATTCACGAGTCAGTAAGGGATAGCATTGATTTTGCCTACAATTGGTTAAAGACTTAGTTTCCGGTCTTGCTTTCCCCGACCAGTGAAGTGAGCCACTCCACATGAGACAATAGTAGTGGTTAGGCAGGCCGTCAGTACCAGGTTTCGTAGCCCAAGCAGCCATATACTATCTCATATCGTTCCAAAACTTGGAACTTAAAGTGACTTGTGTACTTTAAGTTTTAATCCAAACTTTTAAAAATTTATTTAGGAAGCCTTCCAGATGTAATAGCCTTCAGGTGACTGCTTAGTTTCAGTATAGTTCTAATTATTTCAAATTAAAAAGATATTGATCTCTAATAAGGACCATAGTTTGCTGTATCGATCGATACCGATCCAATACGGCCGATGCCAATACGGTTTGGCATATCCTGATCCGATACAGGCTGACACCGATACTGACTGATACCGACATTATGAGTCTTTTTTTAGTCAATTTGGCGAAGAAAATTGAACGAAAAGGACCAATTAGCAAGGGTGTAAAAGCATAGTAAAGTTGTAAAAGCATGTAAAAGAAGAAAATTTAACTATTGCAGGTAAACCAATTGGCAAGGGTAACTACTATTTCATTTAATTCCCAAATTACTAAGAAGCAACATAGGAGATATTTAAAAATTGCTAAAATATATATAAAAAAATCAATTTTTTAATAATTATTTGTTTTTCGATACAAAAAATCCGATATTCAGATCCGAAACCGCCGATACTGTCGATACCGCCGATCCCAATACTCATAGGAAGGGTCCGATACCGATACTTGGAACCTTGATAAGGACACAGGTGTAGAGGAACCTCGTTGCAAGAACTTTTGGCGCTCACGTGCGCGTGTGGGTTGGGGGGATTTTTTTTTTTGGTGGGGGGGGGGGGGGGGGGGGGCGTGGAAGGAAAATATAGGAGTCTATAACTTAAAAGGCTGAGGGTCCATTGGCTTGGTAGACATTACAGCACCGCAATATTTGATTTCAAGCCTTTGGGCGAAGTGCCTGTATGACATAGTATAAGGGCATCAAGTGCTCTGTTTAAAATTGTTAGAAGTAAATTTGTTTTTGCATCACTTATATATGCATTTCACTGGCCTTATATTTCTTATGGAGAATTTACCACGTGCACATTGCTGGCCTGTATAGTTCAGGCCCTCATCACCCACATAAGGGGAGAGTTAAGCTGGCTAGCCATACATTTTCAGCCCAGTACCTTCTAGCTTAAGCTTTTGGAAGAAGTTGCTCTCTAATAATACCAAATGATATGAATTAGACTAGCTGTCTGTTAAACCTTGCTATATGCAATTTTCTTCCTTTAACGGTCCTTAGATGAGTTTCTTAAAGCTTTAATACTCAAATATACTTAAATAAGCTACAATGGTCATGTTTATTCATCCACTTCAAGAGTTCTTGGATTATGGGCTGTTGTACTTTAATAATTTGATTGACAATTATCTAAAGGTGGTTCTGTTTGCAGGACACTCTTGTCCACTTGAGTAATAGTCTAGCAGTTAAAGCAGTTAAAAGCATGACCAAGTGTTTGAATTTTCTTAAAGCATGTATGGCTTTCAATGAAGTCACAATCCCATCCATTTCCTCCACTGCAAGGCGCATGAATCTTTACATTGAGACTGCTGAGGTTATTTTATTTTTTAATTAAATAAAAAGCTTCTAATTAATCTGTCCTTGTTTCTTAACAATTTATACTTTTTCTGGTTGTTAGGTTGCGTTACTTGGAGGTTTAGTTTCTCATGCAGAGGGACTTCTTACTTCAGCAATCAGCTGTTTGGAATGCGTAAGCATGGCAGTAGGTTTGTTTCTTTCATTAATGTGAGGTCTTATAAAATGCATATAATTATATCAGATTGTAGTACACCTGATCCAGTAAAAAAATTGTGGATCATGAAAGCACGTTTACAATTTTAAATAGCTCAATGACAGTCATCTTATTTGGCAGCTATGAAATTTGTCTATAGCAATCCGAATTTAATTTATCTGCATTTTACTGGACCGACCACACCAAACTTATTTTTCACAGTTTTTATTAGCTAAGGGTGATAAGTTTTTCCAAACACACTTTAATTGGTTATCATTCTCAGCTAATGACTGACTTGTGACTATTATATTGTACAATTACACTGGAATTTTTCCACCTTGATCTTTTTGCTTAAATTGCCATCAAGATGGATTCAAGGGTTACAAATCACATCAGCATTCCCCATGTACGCTGTATAGGAAAACTTTTGAGGGATCTTGTTGTTTGATGTGCTTAAATTGCATGACTAATAAAGTATTTTCTCTATAATCAACTGTGTTCTTCTAGGTCTTGCTGTAAGACCCTCTTTTTGCTTATTTGGCTAGTATTTTATAACTGATTCTAAGTTTTAGGTAGTGCTACACAGCCTAACCCATTTTATAAATGAAGGTTGCATGACAATGATGTCAGAAAACATCTATGTTCCCGTAAGGTAACATTTGCTACCCCTAATATTCAGCTACCTGATTACTCGAAGCTGGAAAGGGGGGAAGATGGCTAGGTAGAAATCCGGACTTTGGAAATCCTACTGCTTCGATCCCACTATTATTTAAAAGGCTAAATTACCCTAATGGCATCTCAACTATAGCGTTCGGACGATTTTTGCACATTAACTTTCCATTGCTCGATTTTGGCACCCCAACTTCATAAATTGCTTTTTTGAAGCACCTTTCATCAATTTTGAAGCACATCGGGACCAATTCAAAAGAATATCCGGTAATAAAATTATTTAGTTTGTACTACAAAATATGCTTTTGAAGTGGTCTCGATCGGCTAAAAAAATGACGAAAGGTGCTTCGAAAGAGCAATTTATGAAGTCGGGGTGTCAAAATCAAGCAATGGCAAGTTAAGGTGCTAAAAACGTCTGAACGCTATAGTTGGGGTGCCATTAGGGTAATTTAGCCTTACCAAAAATTCTAGTTATTAGGCAGTAAATGCTTAAAAAATTATTCGTAGGCATAAAATAAGTATAGGTTTGTTTTTTTTCTGCCAAAGGGGCTTGGTGGTTGAGAGCCTTCCATACAAATGGAAGGTCCCAAGTCCCATTCTTGTATTTTTCGTTCGTGTACGTGTGGGCAGGTGGTGGTGGTGGTGGGATGGGGATTGACCAGCTATGTAGGCTGTCCTTGGCGGATTGACTACTAAAGTTACCTTCGAAAGTTTTTCATTTGTATTAATAATTTGTTCCAAACACATCCAACCTACATCAGAGCAGGTTGTCAAGTTACTAGTAAGAGAAGATATAGAAGATTGATTGCTTGTTGACCTTGTACTTTATTCCTTGGAATCTTTTTAATAATGTAGCGTTTTGAATCGACCTTAATCACTTTCTTTTCTTAACGAAATGCAATACAAGGATCCATTGATTACCAATTCTTTTCTTGTGCTCATGGTCCCCTTATCCTGGAAATTGGGATACTATTCAGCAATATATTTGTGACAGGACCAAAGCCTAAGTTGAAGCATGCTCCAGGATAAATTCGAAATCCATATAGCACGAAACTATGAGGCAGAAGTATGTCACCATACAAATTGGAGTCGAGGTATGCAGTAAGCCTTAATCATTTACAGCTTCGCCATGAATAGTCTCACGAAATTGATTGTCAGACTAGAACACTCGACTATACCCTGAAAAACTAGCTTAAAATGCGAAGAAACGTATTGCAAACCTCTTGTTTGTAGATTATTGGACTAGGGTCATTATCATATATCATTAGGACAGCATACAAAGTAAGGCATAATTATAAATCTTAAACCTAAATATCCCTTGGCATCACTTGTCTGGGTGCCATTTTGATTCAACCTGCAGTTTCATTTTAAGACATGCACCCTACGGAATATGTAGTTCAACTGAGGATTATACACATTTAGTTAGGCTTGATATCAAGCTAAATAATCTTATCAGAAAATGTGACCGCACCAACTTTAGGTGGACACCGACATTAATATTTTATTTCTATAACAAACATGGGTGTCTTACATGGCGACTCTAAGAAATCTAAACATTAGGACATGCATATATATATATATATATATATATATATTGGAAGAGGTAATTGTGTTACAGACTTCTGCCCCGAAGACCTACAAACTTGGCCCGAAGGCCCACCACATCCCGGTCCAAAGGCTTCACACATTTCGACTCGTAGGCCCGCACCTGCACCGCACTTGAACCGCACCTACGCTGCACCCATAACCAACTCACCACTTAATTCCCCCAAAGGAGACTTAAATTAATGGCGCCCAGGAGGCTCGAATCCGCAACCTCCTGGGTAATATGCATCGGTCTTAACCACTAGGCTAGAGTCGCTAGTATGTGATTTGAGTTTGTGTATCAAAGAACCAAAAGGGAAAACTGAAGGGAAAATTAAACTAAAATATTACATTTGCTAAAAAAGGCATATGTTTGATCTCAAAAAGAAAAGCAACAGGCATCGGTCTTTTACATATTTTATAATCATATATAGGTGGACAAGTTTGTGTACAAACGATTGCCAAAGACAAATGAGTACTCGTCTCGTCTAGGACTAGAAGGGTGAAGTATCCTATTTATCTTAAGATTGCCCAAACTTAATTTGCTTTTGTCACGTGCAAAAAAGTTACGTGTTTACTCTTTTCTTACGAAGCTAAATATATGGGTAAATTATTCAATATATAAAGCAGATTGACAAATCTTATTCGTCTTCACGAGCTTACTATCTATCTATAAAATTCTATCTTTAGACTTTAGTTGGTGTGTGGAATCATCATGAATCCGTAAGTTACATGGCTATATTTGTAACAGAAATATTTTTGGGTATGTTAATAGGAAGACAAATCAAATCGCAAACAACTAGATTTGTTACATCCTCTATGCTGCTTGAGGTAAAAGAGAGGCTATACAAGGATTTTGTCTTTCCAAGACGAGAAAAATGATGACCTTTACTTTTTTATGGCATGGCCCACTCTTGCCCATAGCTACCTTCTCTAGGAATTCTGCATCAGCTCATAGGGTTGACATAATTTCGTTTTTGCTTGTTGGCTTAAATGTGCCTAAGGATGAATGCAATTACTCACAAGGCCATAAGTAAAATTATCTTATCTATATGTCTAGCCTTTCTAGTATAGGATTAGGGGATGTTGGAAGGTGTTCCTTTGTCACATGAGCTTAACTGCATGACTGAGAAGATAGGTTTGTGTACCCATCAAACAGCCGTATAGGTTTTATGGCAAGCCCTCTCTTGCATGGAGTTATCTTGGCCAGGAATTTGTTACCAGCACATATGATTGGGTTTCGACTGGCAACAGGCTACAAACTTGGTCAGATCTTCTATGGAGTTGCCATGCTCCACAAACAGCCTCATTCTGATGGTAGGAAAGGCTTGAATGATTTTAGTGATGATGATCAAAAGGTTGATGTTAGGTTGACAGTTGGTCATAAAAGCATTGTCAATTTGTTCAGCTTTCTCATGCTCAAGCTCATGCTCCATTCCTGACTTGATTCTGATGAGAGAGGTCTTGGATGATAATCATGATATATACATGTACATGTGTGTATAGTATTGTCCTTTGCAACAGCATATATTTTGGAGAACTTGCTAATGCATAAATTTAGGCAAACTAAAATGATAAAATAGGTTTCTTTTCCATAGCTTCTAATACTATTCATAAATAACTGAGCAGTGTTTATCCATGCTTGTGTGTGCTGTTCTTCATGGCTTTAAACTTAAAGGCTAGTGATGGCGTACTAAGAAGCATCTGATCCTTTGGGTGGATTTTATAGATTATCTGGAGTGATGCATTGCCCGTTTGTGGATTCTTTTGTTATGTGTTGTCAGTATAAAAGCGCTATGAGCAAAATTGGTAGAAAACTCCTATGGTGTACAAAGGATGTGACAAATTTGAATGTATATGGCATGTATAAACATGAACGGAAGTTTTAGAAAAACTTTTGGATGTGATTACATGTGAGGTTGAAATGCTCGGATTCTATGGATTACAAAAGGATTAGCTACAGAAGTTGCAATCTTCGAGATCCAAACTTTCTTGGGTTTCGGGTCATGATATAGTATCATTAGGAATACATATTTTAGTTGTGGGGACTTGTTGGTATTTTATTTTTCACTAGAGAGACTTGTATTAAAGTTTTTTAAGTTTTTGGTAGTTATCAGTGGATAGGATTAGTTATTGCCGGAGTGCAGTTGTAACTATGGAGAAAACTCTCTTGAAATATGCCAAGGAAGATAATTATCTCTATTGTATTTTCTTTCATGACTCATGAGTCATTATCCATGCGATGGTGTGAGAGGTAGGAAAAATGTCTCTGTAATTCCAGTATGATATCAATAAGCAAATTCTGGTGAAATTATTACTTCTCAAATTCGATCAAAATCTGAACGATCTTTTATTTCCTTTGCACTCTAGACTGATGAAATTAATTCTTTATTATTCACCAAAAGCAGTATCGTTTGCTTTCCAGACACTCCAGCAAGTGTTTTCTGCCTATGCCTGCGCAGAATAAAACATGTATGCACTTATTTTGAGTCCGTTTATTTCATGTCATCAATGGTTTCAATTGAGTGACAATGTCTTTCACTTAAATTGTCGCTAGATTTATTCAATTTCTACAACATTTTACACATTCATTACTTACGTTAAGTCATTAACACAATAGGATTGTTCTAAAAGCTATTCAGCATATTCATTCTTAAGGAGCGAACAAGTCCTTCGTTCCATGATCACACCGAGATCAGGCGCTCGCTACGCCCTCTTCTTTTCTATAGGTAGAACTACAGTGAGCGGTCTAAACTTCATCCTATTTTTTTCATTTTCAAAAAGGGGAGCAAAGCCCATTTTTGGCTCCCTCTTTGAACCATAGATGCAAAATAAGACAATGCGTTATGTTTAAGGCTTGAACATGCTAGTATGATGATATTTCAGCTTATCATCTCATGAAGTATCACATGACTGTGCATTTTCTTAGGTTGATTTCTGTCCGCAGATTGCATATTTGTGTAACAACCTTAAGATCCCATGCTTGAAAATAGATTTAAGGTCTTGATTTTTGCATTTGTATAGCATTTCAGAAGGTTCCTTGGATTGGTCTGCATCAGTGGGCTTATTCGTGATCCCGGACTGTTATAATTCCTAGACTTGTCCTTTGTGAAACTACCAAAAGCTTATACCTTAGATAATTTTCCTGAACAAGTTACCATAATATTGTTTGATTGTGATATTTCCAGTGGATTAGCAGGCTAACATATATTATTTATTTATGCAGAATTTCACAAATTAGTTGATGTAGATCATATCTCACCATTGATATGCAAATTGTGCAGTGTACTGCTTATGATACCAGGTAACTGCCTTTCTTTTTCCCTATGAAGCATATGTACCGGTACGAGTTCCCAATATGCCTACTCTTGGGGTTTGTTAGTTGGGCTATGATACCAGCTACTAGTAATGCATCTTCATTGCTTTATAAGTAAAACTGTAAAAATAAGAGTTTAAATTTCTTCACCATATTATCAATGACTTTTAGTATAGGGAAACTTGGAGGGTACTCATTGATTGCATGAGCTTAAACTGTAATTGAAAATGTAGGTATACCAACCTACCAACTGGCCACCTAGGTTCTATGGCATGACCCTTTCAAGCTCATAACAACCTTGGCTTTGGCACCAACTTAGAGGGTTTACGTCAGGTCGAGAACGGGTCATAAACTTTGTCAAAATCTTGTATGGAGCATTCTTATGCTCCATAGCCGACCCATTCTGATGAGAGAGCTAATCATCATCATCAATGACTTTTAATCTAAAACTATGTAGTTTATGTTTAAAAATTGGGAAGTTTAATATAATATCTAAATGAGAAATACCAAAGCTGAATTGTACAAGATAAGGTCATATCCAATGACACACTAGAAAGTACCAACATATTACCAAAGTACTCATGAAGTACCCAAATTAAAATAAAAAATAGATATAAATAGAAATAATGTACTTATGTGGTATGTACCCACGTCTACCCAAGGAGTATCGGTAACTAGTAAGTACCACATATGGTTACGCCTTCCTAGATGGAGTATCCGTGCTTCATATCTTTTTGCCAATACGTTGTATTTATATTTCAACTATGTCATGCGTTCCCCAATCTTTCATCGTTATCAAGGAAAATTTAGATTAGATGTATATCTACTCAACAAAATAGCAGTACATGTTAATTTTTTAGCAAATGCAGCACTATCTGTTGAAGTCTGGAAGCTGACTGACTGACTCATCAAGATAGAGAAAACAAAACCCTCATGAATGTATTATGTTCCACAATGCTCATAATTTTGTATACTCATATATTATTAATGTGTAGCTTACTAATGCTTTGAACATGTACAACGTAGAGGAGGAACGATAAGGTAGTAGTTAAAGAAGCTGCTAGGACTACAGGTTGGCCTAAATGATGGTGCTTTTGTTAGCATTACAGAGGACATGGCCCTTAACATAGCTGAATGGAAGAAAATGATTCAAATAGCTGACCCTAGTGCTTTGTTGTTATTGTTGTCGTTGTTGTTGTTGTTGTTGTGGCTTAGTAATGCTTAGGTTTGACTAGTCATCCACGATCACTTTATAATTACAGTCTCCTAATCTCCCAGACAATTGACATGGAAATCATGTTTTCATCATAATTCTTAGGTATGCCTTCTATAATCATAATGAGGTCTGCGGTGGTGCACATCTTTTTTATGAAAAGGCTCCCATAATAACTTACGAGTTACAAGAACTTTATCACTGCCTATTACAATGATGCTATCTTATGCAGTCAAGGAATATTGACAAAAGGATCATAACTCATAGAAGAGTAATTACTGATAGAAAGACCAACATTACTGGTGATGCAGTTTAAAGCTCATGCCCTACAAGAGTTTGTCTCAAATTTCCATCTTGAGTTAGAAAGTAACTAAAAAGAAGGGGAAGATGATAAAAATTATGCATTTAATTGGATCAAATTATTGTGAAAATATACCATTGACCAAGCTAAATTACTTTTCCATATTTCTCTAATGGTTAGCATATGTATTACCGGAACATCCATGAACCCGAACCCGAGTCCAATCAATTGATCAAATTGACATTCTTTTTCTTAAAATTTTCAGTTTACGTTTTTGTTTGTTATGATTAACCTAAATAAGGAGAATTTTATCACTTTGAGTTCGTTAGAGATTTTAATTATCTCAGGGATAAGCCTTTAGAGATAGGCTTTACCTATTTATGATTTCTTGAGAGTCTATAAATAGTATATAATTCACAAATTGTTAATTAAAGATTGAATTAAGATAAATCTACTTTTGAATTTGTTTGGTGTGACTCTAAAATTTTAGAGTGGATCTATCTTGTCTTCTTCTCCATCTCCAACCTTGTCGCTTAGTTGAATCTCGAGAACAAAAATCCAGCATCGAGATCCGACGCCAGCCACATGGCCATTAATTACAACTTGATTGTAATTTTTTTTTACTATTCTATTAAAATTATTTGTGAGAAATTGATAGTAGTTAATTATTCACATATCTTTAAAACTTTTCACCTCCATATCCCTAAATTACTAAATTCCATATTAATCTTATTTTCGCTGAGTCTTTTCTCACGTCAAATTGATATAGACTCCTGGTTTGGAAATATTCTTACTTAGGTAAGACCCATAAAAAATGTCTACATAAAATTCCTTGCAACAAATTTGTGTTATAATCAATGCTAAATTTGATAAGAATCATAAGATAGATAATTTGTTTACTTGCCGGCATAAAAAAGTCGTTCGATGAATTTTTTGACTATATTAAAACAAAAACTATAGCCAACAGTGATCCTATATCTTTGAATCCATTAGTAGAACCTACTAAGCCTATCATAGTTGAGTCACCAGTTAGATTCATGTTTGAGACAAGGTCTATGTTTAAACCATTAATATTTTTTTTGCCCATTATGTATCATCAGTGAGAGAATTAAATAGGTAATTTGATTAATCAAATGAATTTAAAGAACATATTAGGTCTTCTAAATATTTTTAACTTGTCCCAATAATCAAGACACCCATAAACAATTGATATTATATGTTTATTACGAATAATTGTAATAGTTTATAGAAAATAATGATTGATTGTGAGGATGATCATTTTGCGGTCATAACGTTTTTGCTGAACTTGCCCTTACCTTATAACGCATTGAGACAACCATCATTTGCTGGGGTATTTGATGTTACGTCCCTAGTGGATATCATGCTTCTTTTATCTCCAAGAACCCTAGTACATCGTGGGATTTCATCGACTTTTCAGGAGCTTCAATATTAACTAAATTGTCGAAATAGAGTTCTCCACCATAGTCGATTTGTAGCGCATCCGTAGGAGCATAATTCTTGGACTTTACGCTTAATTACATGATTTACCGAGAGGTGAACTTTTTCGAAGCAGAGGAGAATAATACGAGACCATCCATGGACCAACAACTGAGTTTGATTCATAGATCATATTGATATTATTTTTCTTTAAGTTAGGTTATGAATTTTAATTATCTCAGAGATAAGCCTTTAAAAATTGACTTTATCTTCTTATGATTTCTTAAGAGTCTATAAATAGTTTGTAAGTTCAAAAATTATTAATGGAAGAATTGAAAAATGAATCGAGAAAATCTACTTTTGAGTTTGTATGGTGCGATACTAAAATCCTAAAGCCGATCTATCTTCTATTCTTCTTCGATGCCTAGTCGAGTTTCGAGTATAGACATTGTTCTAAATGGTGGTCGAGGCGGTTGCTCTCCGCAACGCTTTTGTCGTTGGTGGTGGAGTAGGCAGTTGATGGCGGTTTGGCGTCGTAGGCTGGTGCCTAAGTGGACGCTTATCTCGGAAAAGGCTTTCATATTTGAAAAAACTGAAAGAAGAGTTTCTGAAGCGGAAAAATCAGTCATATTTGGATGGATCTCTTTCTATTCCAAATAAAAAAAAGTTGGAGAGGAAACTTACAGGTGACGGTCCTCACAATCGATCGACGGCGACACAACGTGGCGGCCAAATATGACACATGTACGAGCACTCTCTCTCTCTCTCTCTCTCTCTCTCTCTGTTTTTCTATGACTCTCTTACTCATTCTCTTCCATTGCTCTGTTTTTTGGGAACTTGTTTCTTTTCGATGACTCAGGTTTTCATAATATAAGAGAAATTAATGATGTTTATTGGGAACTTGTTTCTTATCAATCACTCTCTTAATTATGCAGCAATATTTCTTTTTTAGGAACTTGTTTCTTTTCAATGACTCAGTTTTCATAATATAAGTGGAAGTAATAATTTTTTGGGAGAACTTGGTTTCTTTTCAATGGCGCTCTCTCTCTCTCTCCTCTGTGTGTGTGTGTGTGTGTATTAATTATGCAACTGGCTTAGTGTATATATTACTGTTAATAGTATTTTTGATATAACACTATGTTATATCAGCCCAATATGTATCATCACAAAATATATCCAATCCAAACTATATCAGACGGCCTAGGCGTCAGGCGGACTCTCTCCGTCGCGTAGCTGCCTACTGTTGTTTATAACTTTGAGTACATAAACCCAACATCGAGATCTGACGCAACCCGCACATCATTCCAAAATCGGGTATACAAGTCTATTAATTATCTTTTTGCATTTCTATTATAATTTTTGTAATAAATTGATAATAGTTAATTGTTCACAAATGTCTTATAGCTTTCGTTCTAAATTTTTTCTAATTTTCATACTGATCATATTTCTCCTAGGTCTTTGTCCCACGTCAATATGTTAGCATAAAAATAGAAGGAATTACTTGGTAGTTCAACCATAATAATACATTTTCAATTAACCCATAATTATCTAATATAGGTAACTCGCAATGTGCTAGTGTGTAGTGTTACTTCTCTATTCCTCTTGTTGACAAATTCTTGGACTCGTTAGGAATGCCTCACAATAAGTGGTGCTGACATAGTGATTGTTGTGTTGATCTTTTAGTCTTGTTGTAGTGTTATATACATTACTTAACATATCTAGGTGTTCTATCAAATACCAACTAGAGTTGATGTTAGACATTAGTCTTTCAATAATGGTATGTAGACTGTTAAGGTCATTTATTTACGTTGATCTGCATGGCTATGAGGTGTTTATGTTCAGATCACCAAACCCGATTCTCATGTCCCCAAACAAGTAGAGTTTGCGTCCTATTAATCAGGATAAGAGTACTGGTCCGAATGGAAAAGAAAAGAAAAAAAAATCCACAAACACCCCTAACTTTGAGTGGGAAAAAGGCAACTTACTGTGAATGGAATTGTTTGCCTCTTTTTTCTCATGGGAATGTAAGTGGTTCCGCTATTAAGAGCTGTTCTAAAGGGTCGGCTGTTAAGAATCTTTTCTATTAGCCTTGTTGATAGGAGCAGGACCCATCTGCTTCTTTTTGTTCGACTAATGTAAATAGTACTAATAAGCCATTTATTATTTAAGAGGAATGCTCAGCAACATGCGTAAGATGTCCACTGCTCTTTTGATTCAGTATTTGAAAAAGAAAAGTGTTACACACCTAATAATGCATAGTTCAGTAGCTTAAGCCATTCATGCTAACCAAGAACAATGGTAAAGATTTAGCAAGAAGTTTACCTAAAAGCATGCCAGTAAAATCTTTTACTTTTTGTTTTGATGGCTCACTATCTTCTAGTATCCATTACAATAAACCATAGCAATCTAAATTTTGTTGATGTAAACAGCTGAAATTGTATTGCCCCTAGTTGGAAAAAGGCTTAAATGTTACTGGGATAACCTCAATTGAAGCTGAAGATGATGTTATTGGAACACAACCCTTATCAAGGTTCAATACAGCAAGATTCTAATGACAAATATTTACTCTCTCTGATCTGTGCAGGTATTCCTGAAGAAGGAAAGATTGACATGCCACATAACCTGATATCCATTGTGGATTGTCTGTCAGTGTAAGCTTCAGTTAACAGTTCAGTATGACACTTCTTATTTCTCAATAGAGAAAGTATGTAACTCAGTGACTTTGTTATAGGATATCACCGGGAACCAAATTGAAGATACTTTGTTCAGTTATCTATTTATCAGCAAGTCTATCTCAAAATAAGCTTCCTTACCATGCGAGCAATGTGGAGGTATTATGTAGTTCTATGAGATTGGAATATGTTATGACTATATTTGTTCCTTAGGATTACATGTAAGGCAGTACAAAGCATGGTAGTCAAAGGCGCGCCTCGCAAAAAGGTGCATGCGCCTCGCATTTCACTAGACGAGGCGCCTTTCTCCGGGTGCACCCAAGGCGCGCCTTTCAGCACAACCAAGAAAAGGCACGCCTTATGGTTTTTTTCTTCTTCTTTTATACAAAAAATTTTGAGACATGGAGATAACCCTTACCTTATACAAGTGGGAGGAAGGTAGTCATTTCCATGGTTGCCAAAGTAATGTTGGTTACCGTTGAACTCGAAAAATTAAAATTTACTAAAAGCGTGGTAGGAAGAATACAAACTCTTGTTAGTTCTGTTGACTGCTAGTGTTGCTTTGCTAGTTCACTTGGTTAATTTTTAACATTTTTTTGTTCGTTTTAATATGTTATTTGGTTTTATTTTTTTACATTACTATTTATCTATTTATTTATGTATATTTTTAGTATTTTTTATTTTTGTGCCTCGCTTCGTTCAGGCACTCTCGTGCTCCTTTTATCTTGGACGATATAGACTCTTTGCGCCCCAAGTGCGTCTTGTGCCTTTGACTACCAATGTACAAAGAAAATGTCAAATTGTGCATATATGAATCCATCTTTCTGCTTATTCATCTGCCGTTCATTATGTAGTGCCTCAAATCCCGATCCGACCGGGATGTGCACTACGTAATTGGGCTTGTGGCTAGTCCGTTTGAGTCATAACTTAGAACTTCGGCATCTTCTTGCCACGGACGAAATGCGATGATCCTTTCCAACTCATGGAAAGGCCTCTATTGAAACGAGTCCAATAGTTTTCGTGTTTGGTTGCTTGGTTTTCTTGATTGCCGCTTTGGGATTTGATTTGGTGTTGCTTTCGATTTGCTTGGTTTTTCGCTGCTGGTTTTATCGTTTGGAGCTTTGATTCTTGGGGAGTTCGGCAAGGAAGGATAGGCAAGATTCTAATTGGTGCTCGTGCTGTGCAGGTCCGCGTAACTGACGTTTGATCGTCGCTAGGCGGAAATCTTTGTTTCAGCTACCTTTTCCTTAACCAGTGAGTGGTTTGGACCCTTCTTTCCTACTTCTTCACGCCAACATCTTTAATGTTTCAAACGTTCACTCGATGATGCCCGGTTGGACGCCTAGGAAATCCTTGCCACAATGCATGCCAGCCACTAAGAAAGGAACATGGGATTTTCGTAGACTAATATTTCTATATGCTTGCATACCTTATAACTGAGTTTGTTTATAATGGGGATTGGTTGTTGGTGGTGGCCTAGTGCCTCGGACGGAGTTTGGACCTATGGGATATCAAAATCGGAACACCGCATTGAGAAAATATGAACTGTTGCATGAGATATATATTGCTGCTTAACTTCTTTAGTTTCAATCGATGCATTGTATGATATATGAATTGTTCATGCATTTGCATGGTCTGGGACAACTTGTGCACAAGGTTTATCATTTCCTCGAAACGGCTTTCCGGGGCACTGGAACCGTATCGATCCGGAGGGAAATATTTGATTCGTGCTCGTCACGATGCATTGCGGGACCTCCAGCAGGGCTTGCTACCCGGGCTGATAGGGCGCGCCGCTAATGCTTGAATATGTCCCTAAGGTGTCGATCACACCAATGACCGCATAGACTAGAACACATGCTAATCTATTGTCTTGTGCAGATGGTAAGTATACTTGTGTTTCGTTGCAGGGAAGGCGTGCATCGGTTGAGTAAGCAATCGATGCACTGGTTGGATTGGCTATTATTTTCATTCCTATCAAAACATGCAACTGATATGAATTGAATTCACTTGCCTCTTTATAGAAGTCATCTTAATGCATGCTCGCCCCTAATAAGCTAGTGTCGATTTAGTCGAGTGGGTTCATCCCGCTCACCAGTACAAGTTGAGTACTGACCCACGTTGTGGGCAACTATTTCAGGCACTCAGACGGTGCAACGCTAGTGGATAGACGAGAGGCGTTAGGAGCACCTCTATTTTGAAGTATAGTTGGAGTCAGATCATTTTGGAGGCTTGGACTTTCAACCTATACAAGGGCGTAATGTATGAACGACGTGGACTATCTGATGGAGCGCGCCCTGCCTTTTGAGTTTATCTTTTGTAATGCAAATCAAGTAGCCGAGAGGCGCATCAATGTAAACTCTATGTAAATTACTCTGAATTATCAATGAAAAAGCATGTTTCTTCCTGCACTGTGTTTAAATCTCTGTGAATGTGTTTTATAAATTGTGTTTCAAAATGGGTTCCTATAACTGCAAGTTCTTGCCTTGTACGAGCGCAACTCCAGGCTCGTACGGCATCACGCCCCAAGCGAGGACGAATCGGTCCCGTAAAGGATCAAGCGAGGACGACCGACCCCTTTCGGGATCGGGGCGTGACATATTGGTATCAGAGCCTAGGCTTTACTTCCTCGGGATTTCAAAAGATTATAAAGGAGTTTGATGCGCCTCTCAATTGAGTTGCGTTCGGCGTCCGCTGCATGGGAAGAGTCGCTTATACAATGAGCCCATAGATATAAAATCTATCGTTTTTGGAGTGTTAACAAGCTACTCTCTTTTGTAGCCATGGCTAAGAAGAACACTGCAACTGCCAGCAGTGCTCAACCCATTCAGAGCGATCCAGCAAGCTCTGGAGAATCCGGAGGAGCGGGTTCAACCGGAATGGCGGAACGGCTTATGCACCTCATGGAGGCGCAGCAGCAACAAGCTGTTACCCAACAAGCTAACATACAAGCGCAGTTTGCTTCTCAACAGAAGCAAATGGATACAATGATGCAACTGATTGCATCCCTGGCACCGAGCAACGGGACATCCGCAGCAACGCCTGTCACGCCTCCAGCCGTGGCGGTAGAAGATGAGTCAGAAGAGACTCAGCCTACAGCAAGGAACTCCTGCCGAGCAGCTGAGTTTACAAAAATGCATCCCCCTACGTTCAACGGACGAGCGGAGCCGGACGTGGTATTGGGGTGGATTGCTAAGCTGGAAGGACTTTTCAACCTGGTTGGCATCCGGGGATCCAAGCGAGTTGCCTGTGCATCGGTTCAGCTGGAACTGCGTGCGCATGATTGGTGGGAGGCAACGAAGCAAGGAATTTACGATGCCAATCCCAACTGCAAGATTACTTGGGAAATGTTCAAATCTGCATTCATTGAACAGTATATTCCCCGAGCAGTCCGGCAGCAAAAGGAAGACGACTTCAGCAACCTGGTCCAAGGAAGTCTGTCTGTGGATGATTATGATTCAGTATTCGCTAAGCTAGCAAAGTTTGCTGGGCAATTCTTGCCTAATCAGCAGGCGTGGTGCTATAGATTTCAGAAAGGTTTGAATGACGATTTACGTAGGGACGTCATCAACCAAAGATGCCAAACATATAGGGAATGTTATGAAGCGGCTCTGAACAGCGAACGGATCTTCGGGCGCCCTCTCCCAAAGACCGAGGTGCAAACCCCCCGTGCCAATAACAATAAGCGTCATGAAACGGGAGGGTCTGGTGCACACAAGCGTTCGCACACGTCTGATAATAGGGGCCAATCCCAATCACTGAACTGCAGCCGGTGCGGCAAATCAGGGCATAAAGTGAATGATTGTCGGGTTCAAGGATGTTTTAAATGTGGTCGCCTGGGTCACAAACAGTTTAACTGCAGAGAGGGCAAGCCGAATCAGAATAATGGAAATCAAAACAAAGGGCCTCCAGCAAGTGATGCCAATGCTGTGCCAGTAAATCCACAACGCCAGGGTGCTCAGGGCCGAGTCTATGCATTGACTCGGGATGAGGCATCTGTATCCGACACTGTTGTAACAGGTACTCTACTACACCGAGAATTACCCGCTAGAGTCTTATTCGATTCAGGTGCTACGCATAGTTTCATATCTGCTGATTTTACTGTTGAGCATAAATTAGCTTCTACTGCTTTAAATATGAACCTTTGCGTAAGTACCCCTTCGGGAGTCGATATGCCCGCCCATGCGATCTGTAGGGATGGTTACATTTGCATCGGAGGTAGGAAGCTTTCCTTAGATGTCATTATTCTAGACATCAAGGATTATGATATTATTCTCGGTATGGACTGGTTGGGTGCTTGCCATGCAACAATCGAGTGCGCGGAGAAGCGAGTCGTATTTCGTCTACCCGGCGAGGCAGACTTCTACTATTCGTGCAGCGCTGCACCGAAGACGGCAATGGTGATATCAGCAATTTCGGCTAGGCGTATGTTGCATTCGGGCTGTGAAGGGTACTTAGCTTCTGTTCGAGACACCCGGCGGGAATGTGCAGATGCAGCTCAGGCTGAAGTCATTGCAGATTTTCTCGACGTGTTCCCAGACGAGCTGCCTGGAATGCCTCCTGATCGTGAGATCGAATTCAGCATTGACACTTTTCCGGATTCGCGACCGATATCAAAGGCACCTTATCGCATGGCCCCAGCAGAGCTTAAGGAACTTAAAGTTCAGTTGCAAGACCTGTTGGACCGAGGATACATTCGTCCAAGCGTTTCTCCGTGGGGCGCTCCGGTGCTGTTCGTGAAAAAGAAAGATGGATCCATGCGGCTGTGCATTGACTACCGAGAACTGAATAAAGCGACCGTGCGGAATCAGTACCCTTTGCCAAGAATAGATGACTTATTTGATCAGTTGCAAGGTGCAAGAGTTTTCTCTAAAGTTGATCTCAGGTCAGGGTATCACCAGTTGAAAATCAAATCAGAGGATATTCAAAAATCTGCTTTCAGAACCCGTTACGGACACTATGAGTTCCTCGTGATGTCGTTCGGTTTGACGAACGCCCCTGCAGCTTTCATGGATCTGATGAACCGCGTATTTCGGCCGTTTGTGGATAAGTTTGTAGTCGTGTTCATAGACGACATACTAATCTATTCCAAGAACGAGGCGGAGCACAAAGAACACCTGAAGATCGTGCTGCAGACATTACGAGACCATCAGTTGTTCGCTAAGCTCAGCAAGTGTGAGTTCTGGTTGAACAGCGTGGCGTTCCTTGGTCATGTCATCTCGGCCGAAGGCGTCGCCGTAGACCCGAAGAAAATAGAAGCGGTGGTGGACTGGAAGCAACCTACGTCAGCCAGCGAAGTTCGAAGCTTTCTGGGCCTTGCGGGATACTACCGTAGGTTCGTGAAGGACTTCTCTAAACTGGCCTCGCCTATGACTCGCCTTACTCAGAAAGGGATTGCATACGAATGGGGTGATGACTGCGAAGCCAGCTTTCGGGAACTTAAGCGGCGTCTTGTTTCAGCTCCGATCCTTGCACTTCCAGATGGGGTAGAAGAGTTTCAGATATACAGCGACGCTTCAGGACTCGGCTTAGGGTGTGTGCTCATGCAGAGGGATAAGGTAATATCGTACGCCTCCAGGCAACTGAAGCCGCACGAGAAGAACTACCCGACGCATGACTTGGAATTGGCGGCGATTGTATTTGCTTTGAAGTTGTGGAGGCATTATCTTTATGGTGTTGCTTGCAAAATCTTCACAGATCACAAGAGCCTCAAGTATCTTTTTACCCAGCGGGAATTGAACCTCCGGCAGCGGCGTTGGCTAGAACTTATTAAGGACTATGACCTAACGATCGCGTATACTCCGGGCAAGGGAAACGTCGTTGCTGATGCTCTGAGTCGGAAGCACGTGGGCTCGTTATCTATTGACAACCGTTTACTTCGAGATCTTGAGGCGATGGGCATCGAGTTTCGAGTTCGGCATCCAGGAGTGCAGCTGGCACCACTCCATCTTGAACTGGGTTTACGTGGTAGAATCAAATCAGCTCAGGAGGGCGATCAGTTCTTAGCGAAGGTGCGCGGATTGATCTCGGCGGGGAAGACGTCTGACTTTGTGGCAGGCGAAGATGGGGCCTTACAGATGAAAGGGAGGCTATGTGTCCCTAATGACCCAGAACTCCGAAGGGAAATTATGGCAGAAGCACACTACGCGAAGTATTCTTTACATCCGGGGAGCACTAAGATGTACAAGGACTTGCGCGGGACCTTCTGGTGGCACGGTATGAAGCGGGATGTGGCGACCTTTGTGTCACAGTGCATGGCCTGTCAACAGGTGAAAGCTGAGCATCAGAGGCCCGGCGGGGAACTGCAGAACCTCGCTATTCCCGAGTGGAAATGGGACAATATCACTATGGATTTTATTGTGGGATTTCCGAAGACGCCACGGGGGCACGATGCGATTTGGGTCATAGTTGATCGTTTGACCAAATCAGCCCACTTTCTTCCCATAAAAGTTACTTGGAGCGTCGATCGGTTAGCACAAATTTACATAGATGAGATCGTCCGATTACACGGAGTACCTGCCTCAATCGTCTCTGACCGTGACGGACGCTTCTTATCTCGTTTCTGGACTAGTCTACAAGCTGCTTTGGGAACCAAGCTACAGTTCAGTACCGCATACCACCCGCAGACTGATGGACAGACAGAGAGGACAAATCAGATACTCGAAGATATGTTACGGCTGTGTGCTATTGATTTAAAGACTAGTTGGGACACGCATCTTCCTTTGGCAGAATTTGCGTATAACAACAGCTACCAATCAAGCATCCAGATGGCACCGTACGAAGCACTATATGGGCGAAGGTGTCGATCTCCAATCTGTTGGGACGAAGTCGGCGAGCGGCAGGTACTCGGGCCAGAGCTGGTAGAGCAGGCAGTTGAAAAAGTTCGCTTGATTCGGGAAAGACTCCGCACAGCGCAGAGCCGACAGAAAAGTTATGCTGATGCACATAGAAGACCCTTGGAATTCTTGGTCGGGGATCATGTCTTCTTGAAAGTGACGCCGATGCGAGGTGTGATGCGTTTCGGCGTGAAGGGCAAACTGAGTCCCCGGTTTGTCGGCCCCTTTGAGATACTAGAACGAGTTGCAGTTGTGGCATACAGAATAGCACTACCTCCCGCCTTGGCAGAAGTGCATGACGTATTCCATGTTTCCCAACTACGGAAGTATGTGCATGACCCAAGTCATGTGGTTAGTTTTGTACAGTTGGAACTGCGCGCGGACTTGTCATACTCAGAAGAACCGGTGCAGATCCTGGATCGTAAGGAAAAAGTACTTCGCAACCGTACGATGTCCTTGGTTCGCGTGCTGTGGCGGAACCATTCAGCTGGGGAATCAACCTGGGAAATGGAATCGGAGATGAAGGAGAAGTACCCTTCATTGTTCATTCAGTCGGAGGTAGGGCCTTGTTCTTAAGTTTCGGGTCGGCCTTGTTCTTAAGTTTCGGGTCGAAACTTTTTCTTAGTGGTATATTATGTAGTGCCTCAAATCCCGATCCGACCGGGATGTGCACTACGTAATTGGGCTTGTGGCTAGTCCGTTTGAGTCATAACTTAGAACTTCGGCATCTTCTTGCCACGGACGAAATGCGATGATCCTTTCCAACTCATGGAAAGGCCTCTATTGAAACGAGTCCAATAGTTTTCGTGTTTGGTTGCTTGGTTTTCTTGATTGCCGCTTTGGGATTTGATTTGGTGTTGCTTTCGATTTGCTTGGTTTTTCGCTGCTGGTTTTATCGTTTGGAGCTTTGATTCTTGGGGAGTTCGGCAAGGAAGGATAGGCAAGATTCTAATTGGTGCTCGTGCTGTGCAGGTCCGCGTAACTGACGTTTGATCGTCGCTAGGCGGGAATCTTTGTTTCAGCTACCTTTTCCTTAACCAGTGAGTGGTTTGGACCCTTCTTTCCTACTTCTTCACGCCAACATCTTTAATGTTTCAAACGTTCACTCGATGATGCCCGGTTGGACGCCTAGGAAATCCTTGCCACAATGCATGCCAGCCACTAAGAAAGGAACATGGGATTTTCGTAGACTAATATTTCTATATGCTTGCATACCTTATAACTGAGTTTGTTTATAATGGGGATTGGTTGTTGGTGGTGGCCTAGTGCCTCGGACGGAGTTTGGACCTATGGGATATCAAAATCGGAACACCGCATTGAGAAAATATGAACTGTTGCATGAGATATATATTGCTGCTTAACTTCTTTAGTTTCAATCGATGCATTGTATGATATATGAATTGTTCATGCATTTGCATGGTCTGGGACAACTTGTGCACAAGGTTTATCATTTCCTCGAAACGGCTTTCCGGGGCACTGGAACCGTATCGATCCGGAGGGAAATATTTGATTCGTGCTCGTCACGATGCATTGCGGGACCTCCAGCAGGGCTTGCTACCCGGGCTGATAGGGCGCGCCGCTAATGCTTGAATATGTCCCTAAGGTGTCGATCACACCAATGACCGCATAGACTAGAACACATGCTAATCTATTGTCTTGTGCAGATGGTAAGTATACTTGTGTTTCGTTGCAGGGAAGGCGTGCATCGGTTGAGTAAGCAATCGATGCACTGGTTGGATTGGCTATTATTTTCATTCCTATCAAAACATGCAACTGATATGAATTGAATTCACTTGCCTCTTTATAGAAGTCATCTTAATGCATGCTCGCCCCTAATAAGCTAGTGTCGATTTAGTCGAGTGGGTTCATCCCGCTCACCAGTACAAGTTGAGTACTGACCCACGTTGTGGGCAACTATTTCAGGCACTCAGACGGTGCAACGCTAGTGGATAGACGAGAGGCGTTAGGAGCACCTCTATTTTGAAGTATAGTTGGAGTCAGATCATTTTGGAGGCTTGGACTTTCAACCTATACAAGGGCGTAATGTATGAACGACGTGGACTATCTGATGGAGCGCGCCCTGCCTTTTGAGTTTATCTTTTGTAATGCAAATCAAGTAGCCGAGAGGCGCATCAATGTAAACTCTATGTAAATTACTCTGAATTATCAATGAAAAAGCATGTTTCTTCCTGCACTGTGTTCAAATCTCTGTGAATGTGTTTTATAAATTGTGTTTCAAAATGGGTTCCTATAACTGCAAGTTCTTGCCTTGTACGAGCGCAACTCCAGGCTCGTACGGCATCACGCCCCAAGCGAGGACGAATCGGTCCCGTAAAGGATCAAGCGAGGACGACCGACCCCTTTCGGGATCGGGGCGTGACACATTATCCCATATAGATATGGTATATCATGTGAGCAATGGGTTCCACATGCCCATTTTAAATCCCAAGGCCGACGTTAATATCACCAAATCCTGGATAAATATGGGCCTACCTGCACCCATCCCCCAGACCTATGATTCCCTCCCCTATCGACGGCTTAACCCTTTCTCTTATGTGTTTTGCTATGAATTCATGGTTTCTCGTTGGGATATATGTAAAGTTCCTAATTTTGATGATAATATGATGAAAGAGACATGATGCATTACATAATTTTTGGGTTTTTTTTTTTTCCATACCTACTTTTGAAGTTCTTTTTTGTTGTTGAATAGATCTATTTTTTGATAATCAATCATAATTGACATAAATTTTGATTGTTTGAATTTCATTTAACGTTTTTCCAGATTTTTGGCAATGACCGCGTACTCTATGGAGAAGCATCCTATTTTGAAGAACTTCTATCCCTATCCTCTATAGCACTTCAGAAGCTTTTTTATGCCATTGAACAAGAGCCTCAGTTGGTAAGCTGTCTATAATAATATACTTGGGGACATACTTTCCTGAAGACTGACAGTTTCAGTTGTCTCTATACCTATGCAAGGGCATTCGAGGAGCAATGGCGCTTGAAGCCTGCAACTGCGTGATCATTTGTTATAAAGTAATGCCTTCAATACTTGTTTTTGTTTTGAGTTGATTAAAGTTTGATGATCTACAATCGTAAGCTTTAGATTTCTATATGGCTTAAGCTTTAGATTTCTATACGAGTTGATGCCGGATTGGGGAAACACATGTTTTTCTGTGCCTATCTGATGTCTATGGTCATAGTTGGCTCCATTAGAGGGGAGGTTTATTGATGATAAAAGATGCCAAATCTTGCATGTGAGTATCTTAACCATTTGTCTTTCTTGCAGGCAAGTGAGCAACTGTATGCTGAATGCAGCCGGCTGATTGAGATAGCCAAACAAAGTCTGCAGCCACAAAACAAGTTTCTAGAGCATACGATAAGATTATTTGATAAGCACTTGTCTACTTTTCGATGATTTGCCTTCGGACTGTGGACTATTTGTCTCATAAGATGGTATAGAGTTGTAAAGATCCAAAGTTAAATGATTGATTCTATCACAGTTTGATTAATAGGGCCTTGTATACAAATGCCTTGTGTGGTAAAAATGTAAATACTGTGCTTGCCATATACTAAGTGAAAAGTACAAAATTGCTGTACATGTAAATCTTGTATTTTCTCGGGTTTGTTTGGCCCCTTTTTAATTTGGACCCTTGGTACTTCCTGCTTCCATTCTAATCGTCTACAAATAGATACTTCTAACTTTGTTGTCATAGTAAAATAAAATTTAATGTGCCAAATTTTGGCTAATATGCAATGTGATCGAGTTAAAAAATTTCATTATGCGACTGATGGTCGTGTCATGAAACGTGTAATTCCTGTGTAGTATTGGGTCGCCTTTAGTTGCTGGTTATAGCATATGTTTGTTGTGGTGTTTTCTGCTGTCTGATCACAACTCCGATTAAGAAATGGCAGCAACAATACTTGTCTACGTACGGTAAAAATTACACAAGTAGCAGAGCAGCGAGTTTGTTCTTGGCCAGCTCAGGAAGGAAGCCAAGTTCCCTTTAAAATCGGATCAAATTGCCTAAGCGCATCAACCCCTTCGGAGATGGGGTTATTTCACTGGTTTAGTGTATGTTCCTATCAGAGCTTGTGGTTGTAGGTGTTAGGAGTTTGACAAACAAATCAGGTAAAAGATATGGATGGTAGGCTAGTACGCATGATTAATCTGAACGGTACCAACTATAACTATTGACAAAGAAAGATGAATGATCTGCTATTTGTCAAGAAGTGGTATTTACGGATTTTTTTTTTTTCCGAGAAGCTCAATGATAAATCTTAGGAGGACTGGACGTTCGAGCGTATATACATGTCTGTGGATACATCAAGCAGATCATGGATGAAAATGTTTATCATATTGAGCACACAAAGATATTATAGGAGAACTTTAAATCTTTGTATATCAAGAAGAACATGATAAACAAGTTGTTCCTAATCCGATAGTTGATGAGTCTTAGGTACTCAAGTGAGGCGCGCGCACACACACACACACACACATATATATATATATATATATATATATATATATATATATATATGGTTGTTAGTTATTAGATATGGGGTCAAATTCGACAATGAGACAAATGGACTTTGGTTGTTGGTTATTTTGTCAAACTCGTGTGAAAAATCGTACAAGTATCTACGTGCACGCCCGAATACACACTTAGTTTGGTTTGGTTTGGTTTGGTTTGTTTATATATATATATATATATATATATATATATATATATATATATATATATATATATATATGAAGTACGATTATTACATATTATTTGTTATGATAAACTGAATCATAACAATTATTCATTATAGGCATAAGAATTAAGTGTAGTCACCCACCCTTCACATTATTCGAAGAGATGCAATATCTTGTAGTAGTGTATGTATTTAATTCATATACTTTCCACACTCTCTCTCTGTGTCTATGACTATGAATAGTCGCACATCCAAAGAAGCAGCGCGTCTTGCACTGGTTGCCGCAGCTGCCGCAGTGCTTCTTGTCGTAGTTGAGGGCCACGCACTTTCCCCCGCAGCACGACTCCGTGAACTTGCAAATCTTCCCGCAGTTGAGCCGGTCGGTGTCGGTGTCCGCACACGACTCGCCGCAGCAGGTCTTGAGTCCGGGGGGGCTGACGTCGGGCCCAGAGCACACCGACGGGTCCATCATGCACTTCTTGTTCTTGACGCCGTTGCCGTGTCCGGCGAGGAACCTGCTCTTCGTCAGCGAGGCGTCGGTCGGCAATATTTTGCTGCTGGCGAACGCCGCGGCCGCCATCACCATGAAGAGGACCGCCGCCTGCTGCTGTCTCATGGTTGCTGAAAGTTGAGAGTACTAGTGGAATATGTATATGGTAAGTTTGTTTTGTGTAGCAATTCTTTTTCCTCTTTTTGAATTTGAGGTTGGCTAGAAGGGTTTATATATATAGAGGAGGTGGGAGGAGAGATTTAATGGCTGATTCGTACCGAAAAGAAAACTTTGGATTACATCATGAATGGCCTGGGGGATGGGAGTAATGTTAGGCTTCAGAAAGTTTTAGAATATTATTCTTATGAAATTGTCAACAACTTTAATTCCGGAACTCATGTAGTTTATTCATTTCAACAGCTCTTCTGGTTATCGAGGAGAGGTATAAGATACCTGCTGGATGACAGAAAATCAGTGGATACGTCTGGTCTGGTATGTTATGCCGTAATTTCATAAAATAAAATAAAAAACCCAGAAAGAATGGCAGGTTTTGGGTTGGGAGGGGTAGGAAAATGAATTTTAATGAATATTCTTGGGAGCTAATTGTGTGGGATTTGTTGACAAATACTTGGTAAAGTTATGATCCATGGCACCATTGCTTTGCCCGTAATTGAAATCTCAGCATTTCCTTAGTCTTGAATTCATGTTAGGCCGCCCCTGTTACATGTGGTTTAGATGATTAATTGCTTAATTTGTAATGGCCATCCTGAACTTAATATATGATCACCATGCATGGATTCGGCAAGATCACATTCATGCAACTCAGCGGTTTGTATATGAGTTTTATAAGTTTATCGAGTGAAAAAGACCTTAGAGAAATCTGGGGTATCAAAATGTCCCCAATTAGATATTAGGCCAACAAAACAAATTAAGTGACAAACAAATGCAGAGTCTATTCATGAATTACAAGGTTGCAAGTACGTATTATTGTTATAATTAATGAAAGGAGTACAAGCGTATGCATTAGTGATTTAGTACCAATATCAACAACAAGCCAACGAAACTAACGTGATCTCAACATAAGTAGTATCCATAGAACAATATTCAATCTCAACACTAAATCTTAAAACATCTCCTGCCACTTCACTAAAAAAAAAAAGATTAAATAGCGACTGAAAATTTTAATGATCATTTTCGTCGCTAATAAGAAATAGCGACTAACCACTAAGAAAAAAAATTTAGTCGCTAAGTCTAACAACAACGTTGTTTATATTTCGTCGTTAAAGAATCGATAAATGTATTAGGCCCCACCAACCAGCGGATGGAATCGATGAGAATATACATTGAATTCGAGATAATTAACAGCTACTACAAAAATCGTTAACAATGACATTTTATAGATGACATCCATCTCAAAATGTCATTAATGATATATTTAATGTCGGCTCATTAGATGATCTTCATTAATAACTTTATCCATGACATTAAGTACGGCCTTCAAAAAAAAATAAACAGTACAATCCAACAACTGCTAATATTTCGAAAAACATGAGAAATACCGATCCCTCTCACACACACACACACACACACACACACACATATATATATATATATATATATATATATATATATATAAAGATCGATATCCCCTCTATTAAATATTTCTAAATGTTCCCAAAATAACAGCTGTTGGATCTATCTTTTTTGGACCGTACATATTAGGTCAAAATCTCGCGAGAAATTGCGTAGTTAGGAAACTAATTTGTAAACGACAGATCCAACGGTTACTATTTCGAGTAACATGTTGGAATGCTTAATAGCAGGGATTAAGCATCCATGCATGTTCTCCGGAGCGCAATTGCTTTCATTTATGTTATTACCGAGCTAGTGTCTGCCCTATAGGAGTGTTGGGATTGTTATTTATACTGTTACTACACGGTGGTCGCTTGATATATATATATATATATTGGAAGAGGTGATTGTGTGTTACATACTCCTGGCCCGAAGGCCTACAAATTCGGCCCGAAGGCCCCACACGTCTCGACCCGAAGGCCTGCACCTGCATCGCACCTGAACCGCACCACTAATCACATTAATTCCTCCACAGGGTATTAAAAGTGCTTTCACCGTTGCTCGAACCTGCAACCTCTTTGAGGGTATATATCTCACTCTATCCACTTGATCTAGAGGTCATTAGCTATATATATATATATATATATATATATATATATATATATATATATATATATATATATATATATATATCAAATGACGTCTAGTCTAGTGGTTAAAGACCGATGCATATTGTCAAGCCCCGATCTCCCGCAGGAATCGGCCGTCCCCGCTAGGCGCGAATCATCGCGCCAGCGCTCCCGCAGGACGACCGTTCCCATCTGGACGGATGCCGCACGAGCACAAGCTGAGTCCGTGCAAGGCCATGAATCCGAATAGGCGATAAAATGACTAAGCCACGGAGTCGCACAGATATTCTGAATGTAGCGAAAAAGAAACGAACAGACGATTGATAACAAATTCACAGAGTCGTCAATAGCGGAAGCATTGAATAACACAAGTATAGAAGTAGAACAAGCACTTTATTGATATTGCATAAGTATTACAAGCGGCGCTAGGACGAGGTTACAAGTCGCTCAAGTCCTCTCTCTCGAAACAATAAAAGTGTGCCAATTGGCTACAATTGTGGAATGATACTTAGGCGATGTTCTAACATTATGTCTTGTATATGTGCTTCAGCTCCAGACGCAACGTTTCAAGGCTCCAGAGCGAACTCCACGCCTTAGCTCGCACGAAGGGGTTTCCACACCGAACGAGGTTCTACCGCACCCTGCAAGCGATATAAGAGTAACACGACGAGACTTACCAACTTACCATCCATCATTTCCTGTCCAAGGTAAACCAAGTTAAACCAAACGCGATTATATATAATAAAATCTAGGGGAAATTATATAAGCAAACACGAGTGTCATGAGAGGGGTTCTGATTCAAGTGCACGAGTTACACAGATTACTCAGGTATGTTGTAATGGATTCTCAGGTGTTCAATATGTTCATGTCTTACACTCATAATCGTTCAGGTGTTTCAGATTATTAGATGTGATGCAATAACTCGCACGCGGAAGCGAGGATACTTATCTATATATGAACATGAGTCGCTGGCATAGCCATAAAGGACGGGTTATAGTCAAGAGCGAGAATGGTATGCAACTCAAGGAACGAGACATCACATTCATCCTGCCCGAACAGACGACTACTTAGTCTAAGAGCAAGAATGACGTGAAGGAAGGGTTCACAAGGCGGTACACGCTATGCTGCCCAAAACAGACAGACTAACAGATATTTCATCGGGATCGGATCGGCCCCAGTGCCCCGGAGACCGTCTGCAGGAACAGATTGAATATACCTTGTGCACAAGTTGTCCATGACATGCAAGTCTTGTGTCTCAGATTCACGAAATTCATGATACAACATGTTAATTCTTGATTCTTGATTCTTGTTCAGAACGAGTACTTGACATAATTTTCGTTCAGAGTTAAAACTTGACTTGATGCATTCCCCTGGTTCGTGAACTGCCTTGACGACCTAACGGTCTCGAATACTTGCAAGTTCATATTGCACAGAAGGACTATTAGATAGTCTTCTGTTTAACTAGATGCATGCACGATATGGATAGTGTTACAGGATTGTGGCATAAAATTATGTGACAAGCATTGAAATGAGACAACCAGTACAAGTTACAATATAAGCAGGCAAGCATGCATTTATATGAAACATAAGCATTTACATTAGTACGGGTCTAAGGGGTAGTACGAGGAGTGAAGCCGTACAGGGACATATCGAGCGACATAATCCATAAGGCGAGCAGTGTAAACAAGTGAAGCAGTGCACTACGAAGAGTATCTAATGATCTACTCGAAGCATTAACGGAGTCTACTAGCACGAAGCTAAGGTAGCATGCGAGGGTCCAACTATTAGCCAAGTTTTATTTCCACGTTCTAACACAAGCAATACAAGATGGGGTTATTCCCTTAGCAAGGTGCATTGTATTATTTATTAGCATGCAAGGGGTGATTCACCTAGTGACTAGCATGTATCGTCCATATTTTTAAGTGTGCAGGCTAAGCAAAGACAAGTTCATCGTAGCCACCCATATTAGCGATGATTCGCCTCGGTCGAGCGATACTCCGAACGAGCCTTTGAAAGTCTAAGTCTGAACTCCTGAAGGGCCAAGTCTGAAATCATTTGCCTCAAGCAAGTCTTCTCGCTGAGCAAAGTGGATCAGGTCGTTGCACTTGTGCCGTTTGAATCGGCTATCCCCTTGAACGGAATGGGTCGTTACACATATTACCCAGGAGGTTACGGGTTCGAGCCTCCTGGACGCCATTTAGTTCTCCTTTGGGGGAATTAAGTGGTGAGTTGGTGATGAATGTTGTTCAAGTGCGGTGCAGGTGCGGGCCTACGGGCCGAGATGTGTGGGGCCTTCGGGCCGAGTTTGTAGGCCTTCAGGCCAGGAGTCTGTAACACAATTACCTCTTCCAAAATTTTATATATATATGGCTAGCCTACTTATGCATGACTCGATTTATGGATTCTAATTACATATTAACTAGGATAAGCCATATACAATATAGTAAGCCGTCTCTATTAAATCACTTGATGTATACTATGTTTCCTGCCAATACTAGTCTTGGAGACGTATATTGTCTCGGTGTAGTACTCCATCCCTTATCCTTGTTTGGTGTACGGGTTGATTATTGTCCCGATGATATATATACTATCGATCTATGCTACGACACAAATACCTATATGTTGTATTATTGATTGTTTTTTTTTTTCATTATTCTTTCGTGCTTTCTTTTAGTACTTTATATTAGGGTTTGACCATTCTGATTTTATTTGGCCAGATTTAGTAGTAGAGTTCCGATGATCTACCGTCAATTCCACACGATGGTACATACCAGAAGAATGATTGCCAAGGGACTTGAGTGGTTCTCTCTCCACCACTCTATTATCATTTTGATTCTTTTGAGATGTTTAGCCATCGGACACCTGTTTAGTCCGTATATTTTGGAAGCTTGTTCTTCCGTCATTTTGACAGCATGATTGAATATATTAGACCGCAAATGATGATGTGGTCATATATGATTTGATATAGTGCTAGCTTCCCATTTTTTGTATAGCTAGTTACATGATAATTTTAAGAGTGTCAGGAACGTTTACTTCTTTATATTATATGTTTTATATTATTGTTTTTCTTGATTGATTAGGACATATTATATTCTATGAGACTTGTATTGTAGTATATAATCTATTATTTACAATCGTGACCGTATTGCGGGATACTTGAGTAAACTATAGTACGTAGCTAGTCGACACATACCTCCGTTTTTTATATTTTGGTATTGAAACGTGACAAAATCTTATGTTATATTCATTTTTTTCTAAAATAAAATGGTGAAAGTAATAAAATCCTCGTTGTATTTCATTGAATATAATTGACAGAAACAAGTTTAAGTACAAAAAGTTGATAACTTTATCAACTTTGTCAAAGTAACAATAAGGGTGTGTTTGATTGCAAGTAAAAAAATATGTGGAAAAAAAAATTAATTTTACGGAATTATTTTTCTACAAAAAAATCTATGGAATTAAAAAAAAAATTTTATGGAAAATTTAATTTGGTATTTGATTGCCATTATTTTCTATGGGTTGGACAAGTTTTATTTTTCATCATTTTGGAGAAAAATATAAAAAAAAAAAATTTGAAAAATAATTTTATAAAAAATATATGTTATCCAACACTACAATTAGTAAAAAATTTGTAATAGAAATAAATTTTTTTCATGAAAAAAATTCCAATTAAACAGAGCCTAAGTGAAGACGAGGCATTCTAGTGAAGAGAGACTAATCGACATCATTCATCAACATGTTACATGCATGTACATGCAGCACGTAGTCGAATCGGGTCATGAATCCTGGCCCAATCCAATCGAACCCAATATCCTCTAATTTGTGGCATGGGCTCAGAATCAATCCCAAAGTCCAAAAAAATCCCAACAACACTTTGTAGACTTCCAGCACATAATCGAACAATCCCTCCGAATATGTCGGCTCCGGCAACCGAAAGCGCGGCGGCGGCGGCCCTCCGGTCAGTGCTCCACCAGGCCCGACAGGCCGCCGAGCGGTCCGGCCGGTCTCCGGACCGGGTCCGGGTGGTGGCGGTCAGCAAGACCAAGCCGGTCGACGTCATCCGCCACGTGTACGACGCCGGCCACCGCTGCTTCGGCGAGAACTACGTCCAAGAAATCATCGAAAAGGCCCCTCAGGTCTCCCCTCTCTCTCTCTCTCTCTCTCTCTCTTGTTCATTTTAGCAAATATTCAAGGGTTTTTCTAGAAAAGAAAATATGGTTATATTAAAATTGGCTTAATTTCAACTTAGATACCCCAACTATTTAAGTTTTTTTAATTTGATACCCTAAATTTTAATATCATATAAATCACTGCCCTCAACTATTCAATATTTTTAAGTCAATATCTTAGCCAAGTTAATTTTTTTTGTTTCAACAAAAACAAATAATAATTTTTGACCAAATTATTCCAATTCTCTCTGGGGTGTTTGAACTGACCACGAATGCGGGGGATATTTTTGTTATATAGGATTTTTTCATTAACACTGTTAAAGTATTAAGTTGTACGTAGTTGAGATATTAAGTGGTATAATATTAAAGTTTAGGGTATCAAGTTGAAAAACTTGAATAGTTAAGGGTATCAAGTTAAAATTTAGCCATTAAAATATAACAAAGAACAGAGATTTTTGTAGTATTTATTTGATACCGGAAAGTTAGGATTTTTTATTATTAAAATAATTTTTTTTTCTACAATATTAGGCCATCTTCAACCCATCCTCAAATCACCTTTTTGAAGATTTTCTTCTCTCCAACTCATCTGAGGTAAATTTTGAGGATGGAGAGAATAGGTCCTCAAATTTGAGGAGTTTGAAGAGGGAGAGAGAAAATCCTCAAATTTAAGGAGTCTAATATTGAATATATTTCTTATGAGTATTAATTTTTTCTTCTAAGTAGAATTTTAGAATTTTTTTGAATCCTCCACATAATTTAGATAATATTGTTTCTATGTAGAAATTTTATGGATAAATAAATATATAATAATATATATGAGTATATTAAAATAATTGTACAAAATATATTTATGTAGAAATAAATAAAAAATTATTGTTTGAGAATATATGGGTTGGAATTGTAAAATTTTGAGGGTGAAATAATATGGAAACATTTTGTTTTGTGTCCTCAAATTGAGGATGGATTAGAGATAGCCTTAGTGTTCTCAAAGCAGATCATTTGAGTGGTGATTACATTATATTATTGAAGTTAAAAGAAAATTTCTTTAAGACAACCACAAGAACCATGAAAAGTGTTGAGCAATTAAGAAAACACATTTCCAGAAAGAATTAGTGTAGCTAATTTTGGGATCCGAAGACGAGGGTAACAGATACTTTAAAGCGTCAACCACTTGTCCTACAAAGAAAGTATCGAGCCATTCCTAGTACCGAGACCCAAGAAAGATCACACTCACAATATGTGGTGGCTTCGGCCATTCGGACAAATCTTAATCTTTATATATGATAAGAAGATTGAATACAATGTATATATTGGTTCCTTTGTCCTAAGAACCAACTTGTTACAACTTGTCAAGAAGGAGATAAATTTCAATGAGATCATAATAGAAAGGGCTATTTGATATTACCCCCCTCTTAGATTAGGTATATTGATATTACGGTTATTACCCCCATGTTAGATTAAAAGTTGAGAATACCTCCCTGAAAGTGTCGTTAAAAACTCTTTAACGACACTTTCAAAACTCAGTAACGACATTTTCAGATTTTTAACGATACTTTCAGGGGGGTATTCTCAACTTTTAATCTAACATGGGGGTAATATTAATATACTTAATCTAAGAGGGGGGTAATATCAAATAGCCCTAATAGAAAATTCAACCCTAACTAGAATTTGTATCCAACAAGCGGTTGTCCATTGAACCAACATCGATGGCGATCTCCCTGATGGAGTTGACGATCTCCTTAAGAAGCACTCATTTCTTGAAGAGTTGAATCTACGACCACACAATCTCGTAGAGATGGTGGAACTCTTTAACCCTAGAAAGAGCTATTGGTGAATCTGTTGGTGTTGGGTGGAGTTTACTTCCTATGTGGTGTACACTCCGGAGTGTGACGAGTGTCATCCATGTGTCGGAGAAACTCGAAAAGTCAATGACGATGGAAAGGAGCTCATCGGAGCTAGATACTCCACGTATCAAAGCCAACAACATGCCGCTGTCGGTAGGCTTAAAAGCTTGAAAAACATCCAGTAGGTTTCTGTGTGGAGTTTTATGTTCCCACAATATATCGCTAGTTACCGGTAGTATGCCATCGAGCTTGGGCTGGGTGATTTTCATATTTTATTCTAGCCCGTTGGTTTGATGTGAACAATCAAAATTGCTCAATGATTATGTTGATTTAAATAGGAATTTTCTAACCCTAACTAGAGCAGCCATTACCATAAGGAGATTGTCAAAGTTACTACTTTCAAAGAAGACGAACAGGAGATTCGAAAATTGTGAGTTGATTTGAAGAGAGATTGTTTCAAGGAGATCCACATCGGTTCTTTCTCGTGATATTGTCTTCGGTAATTCTCTATTCTCATTATATCTATTTTCGTTCAAGTTTGAGTACTTGTGGTGATCCATGTTGAACAGGCGGAAGAAGCTTCAAGGAAGTAAGTATACTTTTTTATTCGTTAGTGAAGCTTTTCCGGATTAGACTTCACATGTTCCGTGGTTTTTTCCATCATGATATTCCATGTAAATATCATTTTTGTTTGTGTTGTGCTCGTTGTGTGTGGATATTGGCATCATGTGCAGGTTATGTGTTTCATTTCGGTCCTTGACAATTTCTTTCAGTTTGGAAAAAATAGTTTATTTCGCTAGTTCAGTGTCCATTTCCATCAGAATCCCTCCTCAGCCTTTATTTTGTATAAAAGGAACTAATAAACCCTATCTTTAGGAGCCCTTGGATTAGCCCCAAAGCCAACCAACAAATCTTGGCTGTTTAAAGCAACCAAAGAGCAGAACAATTTGCTGAAATTCCGATCTGGCCACCCAGAATCCCGTCCGACTGCAAGTGTGCTCTCGGGTTCGACCAGAGTTCCGGTTGTGTTGGGTTGGATCGGAATTTCCGTCCCCTGTTTCTGGCTGGAAACAGACCCTTCGAGTGCCCGTTTTCTCCGCCGTCTTCGACATCGTGACCTCCACAACCATCCATGACGCTCCAGACTTCTTCCTTGCCTCTCATAGGCTAGAAACCCAACAGCTTAAATGAGAATGATAAGATGGACGAGTGACACATCATTAAGGGTGCGTATGGAAACAAAAGTTTGGAAAAAATAAAGTGAGGTTTTGTTGAGTTAGGTCTCCAAACTCCAAAAATAGAAAGTGTGGTGCGTTCGGGAGTGTTTTTGAAGTTTAACAAAACTCTATTTTTTAACTCCAAAACCACGCAGGATGTTAGAGATGGAGCAAATGGAGAACAAGACGAGATAAAATTATCTTACGTGGTTTGGACTTGTGACTTGTGCAAGACATACCTATAGATGCAATGGTATGGATGAGCAACAAGATTGTAGATGTTGAGTTATGTGTTAAGTTGAATTTAGTCCCACATCGGGTAGACTAATAGGGAGAGGGGCCTCTCATATATAATGTACTCTCCTCTCCTCTTAATGAATTAATCTATCATTCACATTCTACATGGTATCAGAGTCATAACCCCCTGCCTCCGGTGTCGGAAAGATCCAGCGACAGTCGAATCAAGTGCAAGATGACTAACACCGATGCAACTAGCAGTGCTACTACAACCGGTGTCGGGAACGCATTGGTAAAACCAACGGGCACTGGCACGACGATTTCTTCGATTCGACTCGTCAATCGGCGGTTGGACGGACGAGATGGCTACTCAACACGGCGGAAGAAGGTTGAGAAAACACTTCGGGGAATGCGGTTGTCCAAGCATCTGACTGACAACCCTCCGGAGACGACTGATCCCACATTTGAGCAGTGGGAGACAGATGATAGTCGACTGTTTATACAATTCATGAACTCAATGGAACCATCGGTGGAGGACATGGTTCAGAACACGGACACAGTAAAAGAGTTATGGAAGGTCCTATCGACGACGTTTGATGAAAAACGCGACTTATCTCGTATCTACGACTCGATCGTCGGCGTCTACCGGGCGGAACATGACGACAAGTTTCATAAGGATCACTTCCGGGCCTTTAAGGCTATGGTCGATGAAGTTGACCGTGTATTACCTCTGTCGACGGATATCAATGAAGCAAGGGCTCAACGGAAGCAACTTCATGTCATGGCATATCTTGCCTCTCTCCGTCCTGATGTAGACTCAGCTTGCTCTCAGATCATTGCTGGAGCTGAGGGTACATTTCTAATGGAAGCTCATTTTCGTGTCCTACGGGCAGCAAAGGTCGTCGAGACCTCTCCAAGTGATGCTCCCGCTGATCGATCTGCTCTGGGAGCTGCTCGTACTGGATTTCGTGGTGGTCGTGGTAGACAATGTGGTAGCCGGAATGTTGGCCATAATAGTGGACGAGGCATTGGCGGTCGTGATGGAGGTCGACTGTGCACCTGCTTCAACTGTGGTCTACATGGTCATTTTCAGTAGCAGTGTACTAAAACTCTTGCCGCCAATGTCACCTCAGATATTCCTGATCTTGGCGGCCGATCCGTACAAATGACTGATGAAGCATATGCAGACTTTGTTGAGTTTCAAGCTCAACGTCGAGGTGAAGCTTCTACTTTTGGGTCCACCGCAGGGTACTCAGCGGCATGTGTGGTATAGTCGAAGCAGTGGGTCCTTGATTCTGGTGCGTCTGCTCACTTGACAAGCAACGCAGGTATGATACGAAATTATATACCGATTGGTCGTATGTCTAATATTACATGTGTCACGTCCCGGTCCCGCAGGGGGGCCGTTCGTCCTCGCTTGGGTCCTTGCGGGACCGATCCCGTCCTCACGTGGGCGTGATGCTGTGCAAGCCTAAGCTGCGCTTGCACCAGGCTAAAGCTTTGAACAAGGGCAAGTAAGCTATTTAAGACGGGAGCAACGGCACAATATTGCAGAAAAGTAAAGAACAAAATGGCATATGAAAACAAGCTCTTTATTGATAATCAAGATGTGCTACAAGCGGCGCTTGGCCGAGATTACAGTTCGCTCAAGCTCTCTATTTCTCTCGATTACAATGACACCGTTCCATACATTATGTCCCTCTATACAAAAGCAGCTCAAAGCAATCTCGATACGGCTCAAGGCATCGACTCTAGATTTTCGGGTCCTGGAGATGAGGCACGGCTATCGTTTCCTCGGACGATCCAGCACATGAGAACAAGCAAACTGTTGGTGGATCATCACTTTGGAGAAAGTATTGGTGAGTCTAAAATCAACGAACAGAAGCAACACTCCCTGAAACCCACACTAAGTAAGCATGTGGTAAAATATTACATTACTAGTGATCTTGCTACTTTTACCTAGATTCATTTCAAGCAGCACAAAATTATAGTCAGATTACATCTTTTTGAAAACATAGCTTAGAAACCAGTTTGCATATTCAATACATACAAACAAGCTATAGAGACAGTGTTCTATCGTGCAGTGCGCAACATGTATTGTGAGCCATATTCGATCTCTGGAACAAAAGTTATCTCTAGTGGACTGTTCATCTCAAATCAAGACAAGTGCAACAAGTGGACTATACAATTCGATGCAATAAGGGCAGCAACATATACAAGTAAAGCATATTTATATCTCATTTAACATTTATGACTAGGAACATAAGGAAATACAAGTGATCACTTATTCAGTGATCCTTACCCATGGCCGAACGGTTATCCCTGCAGCAAACATACAAGTTAGCAACATATACATATATTAAACAAGGTTCTCCTTTCCTGTCCGTCTCTGCATCAAACAGTTAGGTATGCAAGAAGGCTAGCCTAGCATGCGCCCTAACTACATGATGGTCCCCTCCACGGGATTAGCAAGTGGGACGTACAAGCCCATCTCACTAATGACAGATCGGCTAATAGCTGCTGAAACGCATGGTTGCTATACACTAAAATACGCTCAAAATAGCAGTCGGGACACATGGTTCAGCACTACACTAAAAGCCACACCCTCCCGTAAATAAGGACTTCAAGCCTCAGGGTGTTCTAGATCTCTCCCAGGCCGAACGATTTCCAGTGCCCCAGGAACCGCTCGAGAGATAAACCTTGTGCACAAGTTGTCAGACCGATGCATGAATGCACTTCTATCAGATAAATACCATATGATGCACATGATCCAGAACAAGCAAGCAAGCATATCTATCAAGCTATAGAGCCGGAGCTCTCAATACTCTTGCCTAATAGCCACACCCTTCCTTAAATAAGGACTTCAAGCCTCAGGGCGGACTATTAGCCTAGATGCATAAGTTCAAGCTATTCATGCAGTTCTATCTCTTTACAAGCGATCAATGAAACATGTTCAAGCAATCTAGCTCTTTTAACAAGTAATAAGGAAGAACAATTCTATAAATCTAGCATGCAATTCTATCTCTTTAGTGCGATAGCGAACATGCAAACAATCTATTATTAAAGCAAGCATAGTAGTCATTTCACTCTCTCTCTAGACAAGCATGTAGTTCTATTCTTGTTTAGCATTCGATGGAAACATAGGAGCTTCTTTTACTCTTGTTTATTAGTATGGCAGCGGTTCGTTCGATAGCGGTGTCCGTGTAACTAAGCATGCACATTTCTATCTTTTCTTAGCATAGCAATGGTTCTATCTCTTTTAGACAAACATTCAAGTTCTCTAGTTAGGCAAGCAGGTTCGTTTCAATGACAAGCAATACAAGTTCTCTTATTAAGCATGCAGAGTCAGGTTCTATCATTCTTTTTATAAAACTATCTTCTTAGAACAAGCATTCAAAACTCAGATTCATTATTAAGGCGTACAAGAAACAGAGAATGAAATTTCTGCCCACTCACCTAGATCAATCGTCTTGTGTTTCGATCAAGAACTCTCTGAGAAGGCTTCCGCTCGAGCCAGCAAAGCGATATCTCTTGTACATAATGCTTACGCGGAGCGGAGCACTACAACATGTGCCAACGGTGGTTCGTTGACAGTCCGTGGAAAAGGATTTGCCCGTCTTTCTTCAGGACTGTCACTTAGGGGTGAGTATTCGGTTATTTTGGTTATAACAGAACCGAATTTAGTAAAACCGAAAAAATTGAATTAAGTATTATCCCAACCGAAATCAAACCGAAAATACACATAACCGAAATAAACCGAACCGAATTACTTTTCTCGGTTTACATCGGTTGGGCCGATATTTGTTAATGGGCCCATTTTTTAATGGGTCAGTTATTTAGTGGACGGTTTTTTTAATGGAATTTTTTAGTAGGTAGACCGTATACAAAAACTGCTGATTGGATTACTTATAAAAACACAACAGTAGAATATCCAGAAAAAATAACAAATATTTCAATGATAACAACTAAACTAGTGGAATTACAAAATACAATATTTGAAAAGAACCATAGTAGACAGTAAAATCATGTACATACAAAAACTTCTATGTGTTCAGCCATACAATTTGGACAGTAAACTGTACATACAAAAACTTTCATATGTTCAACAAAAATTGGGCAGGTAAACTTCTGGAAAATTGGACAGTAAACTGTACATACAAAATTACAAAATTGGACAATAAACGGTACATACAAAATTTCATACTAGTAGAATTACAAAATTACAAAAGTTGACGGAGTACAACTGAAAAATTTGGCAGTAAAAATACAAAATTGGGCAAGTAAATAAATGTGAAAAATTTCATGTGTTCAGCCATCCCCAAGCAAGAGTCTTGCCGCAAGACCCCACAGAAAATTGAGGAAGTATCACATTGCTTTTGAAGTATAGAATCTGCATAGAATCTTTGAAGGCTCAGATTGACAATTTTTGCATCAATGGATGCATTGTAGTATCTGTCGACTACTCAATAATGTCATCTCATCATTGTCCTTCTTTTTAGATTTGTTAGTAATTTATTTTGTAAAATAAAAAATATACTAATAATGAAGTTACCTAAATAGCAGCTACAACAATTGTATGTAGAATACACATGGACCAACTTAATTCATATTCATTTTTCTATAGCTCCAGAAAATTAGCTCCAGGGAACGGGCACTATTATTTGCCAACCAAATTAATCAATCCTTCTTCAGCATCTTATCACAATGAACAACAACAACATAAACAAAGAAATCGTAGAAAGGAAATAGAATTTGAAACAAGAATGCATGATTTTAAAGTACATCCAACTTGGCTTTCTTTAGTTGTGTTGTACCTAAATAAATCATTTTAGCATAGACTAAAACAAGAAACTTTTGAGCACTTGGAAGTACTTTACACTCTTGTTCGGTATGCAAATTCGATGCATAAGGCCAATTAAATCTTTGTAGAAGATGGTCATTGTTTTGGATTTGATGACTTCTCTAAATATGGATTGTTTTCATGGTTGATTTTCTGGGATAGCTAAAGAATGACTAGTTAGAAGATGTACACTTTGTTTCATCTGCATGATGGAGCAAGAAAAAGTATGATTTGAAGTCTTTGAAGGCTCAGATAGACATTTTGTGCATCAATAGATAAAGTGTAGTATCTGCCCATTTTTTCATGCCATCTCATAATTGTCCATTTTCTTCATATTTGTTAGCAAGTTCTAATTGAATAAAACAAGTAAACTATATTGCTATAAAACAGAAGAAAGATACCTGAATTATCACAGGAATTCAAGTTGCAAGTTGCAACCCATAACCGAACCCGAAACCGACAACCGAATAGTGGATTATTAAGAATCGAAACACTCAATTTTTTTCAAGCCTAAACAGAACCCAGATAGTCAAATCCAAAATCTGCAGGATGGAGCAAGAGAAAGTATGATTTGAAGTCTTTAAAGGCTCAGATAGACAATTGTGCATCAAAAAATGACGCATTGTAGTATCTGTCCACTTACTAATGCCATATCATCATTGCAATTTTCTTCACATACTTGTTAGCAATTTATAATGGAATAAAAAAAGTAACTGTAATACACAAAAACTATTAAGAATACATTTTAGAAATAACATTGGCTAATTGCTACATATAAAGTGCAGTGATATACCAATTTACATATAAAGTGCAGTAATAACCTGGGGCCTGGCTACATATAATGTGCAGTTATAAACATCCAAAATAAGGTAGTGCATTATTTAGTGTATTGTGCGCACATCGCAAAGTGCAGACTATAGTGCGCACATCGGCAGCACATTGTAGTGACAGTGTTTAATATTACATAATCCAAACCAGACAATCCAGATTCCAAAAACTAACTCTTCAAACATCGCTTGAGGTTAAACCCATCGTAGTCAACTGGCTTAAATCTACATAAGTATAAAAATTTGCAGGAACAAACAATCAATACAAGTAGAAAACAAAAAAACAACATTATGTGATATAAATTGTTATCTAAAATAATACATCTTTCAAGTTTATCCAGGGATTTCAAATTCTCTTCAAGATTAGTAACAATAGATCGATCCGAACCAGTCCTAAATCAATCTTGAGAACAAATAAGACCATGAACAATCTTAGGTGTCAAAGAACTCCTAAATGCATCAAGGACCCGACCACTGGTACTAAATGCACTCTCTGAAGCTACCGTAGATATTGGAACAGCCAAGACATCACGAACCATTCTTGAAAGAACAGGAAAACGAGGAGAGTTGATTTTCCACCAAGCCAAGAGATCAAAATTTGGATTCTCATCTTCATCGGCTTCGGTAGGCTCAACAAGATAACGATCAAACTCAGATTTATTATCACAACCAACCATTTTCATTTTATGATTTTTATATTGAGCCTTCATCATACTTTTCAAGTTAAAGACTGGACGATCTTCGATGGTAGGAGATTCAGTCATTTCACTAGTTGTAGAAGAAACTATAGGTGGATACAACTTTCTGTATTCTTCAAACATGGAATAAACAACCATTTTAACCTTCTCTAGCATGGTGTCACCCTTTGATTGGTCATAGAGTTGATATAGCCACCATTCCAAATATGCAAACATTTGCCTTGGATCAAAGAGTGACGCAATGAAGACAACCATATTCATCTTCTCGACGTCCTCCCAATATTTATCATATTTCTCTCTCATTTTATCCGTCATAATAGACAACTCGAAGTCGTCATTACTTTTAGCATTCTTTAAGAGAAAATCAATAGATGCAATCTCTTCAAAAAACTTGTTTGAAGTGACATATAAAGAGCCCGACACACGTAAGGTGAATTAATAGAAATGTTCTAAAAACATACACAACCTTCTCACATTCATCCAATCCTCTTCGGTTGGAAACAAATTCTCACCCTCAAGTTCTCTCTTGAATGAAAGATCTTCGTCTTGGAATCTCTCAAAGGCACTTTGAAACCTTTGGGCCGTATCTAACATCAAATATGTTGAATTCCAACGGGTGATCACATCTAGACACAATAATTTCTTGCTTTCTATTTTTTCAATTTGAGCATAATCTTTAAACTTTTGAAAACATGAAGGAGATTCTCACATAGCTAATAGCTCTTCGGACACGAGCAACTGAAGAAGACATCATTTTCCACCCATCTACTATAACAAGATTGATAATATGTGCAATGCAACGCATGTGTAAATACTTGCATTGAAGAATACTATTTTTCCGTTGTGCAAACTTTTTGCTTAGATAAGCAATAGCAACGTCATTAGAGCTAGCATTATCAACGATGATTGTAAAAAATTTCTCAATGCCCCACTCAATCAAACATGACTCAACTTTTCTCCCAATAGCCTTGCCTTTATGACTTGAAATTGGACAAAAGTTGATAATTTTTTCCTGTAATTTTCAATCTTCATTAATGTAATGTGCCGTAAGACATATAGTTTATCTTTTGAATAGATGTCCATGTGTCCGTCGTAAGTTAAACCCTTTGATTGGACTCCCTAAAATAAGCCTTTAACTTAGTCCTCTCACTAGTGTAAAGATTGTAGCAATCTCGTACAACGGTCCATCTCGACGGTACACCAAACATCGGACATGCAATAGAAACGAAACGTTTGAAGCCCTCACCATCGACAAACCGAAATGGATGCTCATCGACAATTAGCATATAAGACAAGGCCTTCCTTACGGACTCTTGATTAAATTGCCAACTAGTGAGAGTTGATGTCACGACCCGCACCCAGATAATTCGGGCACCGGTTCGCGAGTACGTCCAGCCTACGCCGCAGTGTCGGCGGTAGTACGTTGTCTACATCATATTCACAAGTAATTTAAAATCTAGCTCATTCACAAGAATAAATAGGCAAGAATAATAACGGAAAATAGGAATGCTAAGATTTCATAAGACAAATTTTGTGACATCCAATCCACAGTTTAATACAGAACCAGAAGATAAATCGGGGACAAACCCGAGTACTATGCTGAAAGAAAATACTAGCTAACTGGCTAACTACTCCTCAAAAGTAGTCTCCTGAGTAGGAACCGGCTCCTCAATAGTATCATCTGCTACGTCATATGGGCCATAAAAGGTGGGGGCATAGTCCTCGTCATCGCCTAAATGTCAACGGATCCAGTCAGGAAAGGAGCAAAGTACCAATACACAACAAAGCTTAAACTAAATAATTATGACAAGTAGTAAAAACTGACTAAGTATCACGGTAAAAATTATACATAATAAGTAGTAAAATTAACTAAGGGTTAATTGCTATAAATCAGGGATATGAGTAAAACAGGAAGATAATGAGACAAGAAAATGGAACTGCAACAAGACAAAGAAACTATGTGTGTGAAATTGTGTATTTAGAATACATAGTTGGCATGTAGGGGGTTATAAGGCTAATAAGGCACGTCATAGACGGCTAGCAGTCAGGAACAATCGAGTATAAGGCTGATGGTACAGTCGCGTACTCAACAGCTAGCAGTCATGACATGGTGGAAAGGGTAGACCACATGCCTCCTAGTATCCTCCCTCCCGACACGAAAATCGAGACATGAAATCCAAATTCTAACACTAAGTGTAATCATCCAATGGTGCTAGTAGAGCAATGAACTAATTATCATAATATAAAGAATAAACTTGAAGTGCAGGTATTTGCCTGATGTTTGGATTCCAACTACGGTTCTGTCCTCGAGAAATTTTCAGATATGCCTCCGGATGCTGAAATAACCATTACCATCATGCTCAGAAGATATCAAATAGCTAGAAATGCCTGTCCTTGCGTCCAATTTGGACACAGGGGCGAAAATGAGAATTTCGGGTCAAAACGGAGTCCGCATGTGGGCCCGCTTTGCACCAAAAAAATATGTCAGGGTCAAAGGTCTCTAAATCTGTCCAACTTAGTGTCAACAAGTCAGGAACGCTGATACGAACTCAACGGAACTTTCAGAATTGGATTCCGATGAGCCGGTCACAAAATTGCCCGTCGAGTGGGGCATGCGGGGCCCACGACACGCAATTTTGTCAACGTTCTCGGATTCGAACCAAACTTGTGTCACAGGACCATCGTATTGCTACGAGTCCGATGGCGCAAGTTTCGTTTCGATCCGACGTGTGTACACAAAGTTATGACGTGTTCCAGGAAGGACGGATACGAGACGGTGTCCGCGGATACGCGTTGATTTCGGTGTGCACGCACATCCGAATCGACTTCCGCGAAATCCCACACGTCCGTATCAACGACGCGCACGTATCTGTGAAGACCGCGCGCGACCAAGTCGTCCCGTTTGGCGGGGCGTACTCAGTTCCGGGGTGAAACAGGGCGTTGTTTTTCCTGTTTTTGGATCGCGGTTCGTGATCGCCACAAGACGCGATGCCCCGAGCGGGTTGCACGGGCACCGAGAGGGTCACGCAGGGTTCGCGATGCAACTGACGGAATTAAAAACGGGTAAACGAGCAGGGAGATACGCGTACCTGAATAGGGTCCGAAAAACCGAACTATTCCGTGTCCGACACGTGTCCGAGGGCTGTGTCCGAATCCTAGGGTTAGGGTTTGGGGGTTCTCTGGCGGCCGGAGGCGGGCGGTACTGCGGTGGGCCCGGCCGGAGGAGGCTGGGGGCGCGGAGGCGGCGCGGCGGAGCGGGTGACGGCGGCCGGAGGGGCTCGGGCGCTGCAGCAGCTGCTGCTGCTGCTGCCGGAGAAGAGGAGGGGAGGAAGAAGCTGCGGGCGACGGCGTCTCCGGAGGTGGCCGGCCGAGGCTGGGGCGGCCGGAGGGAGGAGCGGCGGCGGGCGGAGCGGGACGGTGGCGGTGAGGAGATGATCGGAGGGGGTGACGGCCAGGGGGGTTCTTATAGGCGGATGGGAGAGGGAGCCAGGGCCGAGCGGGGCGGGCGTCGTGGCGGGGAAGGCGGAGGCGAGGGGGTGGCGTGGCCGCGGGCGGGGCGGCGGAGGAAGCGGGCGGTCGGGGCTCGCGGGCTCGCAGGAGAGAGTCGCTGGGGAAGCGGGTCGCGGGTCGGGCGGGTTCGGTCGGGCGGACCCGACCCGACCCGATAGCCCAATGGGCCGGTAGGGCTGGGCTGGGCTCGGTGGGCTTGGGCTCGGTTTGGGCCTGTTGGGCCAGGGTTTGGGTTTTTAATAATTAAATAAGTAAATAAATCAATAATGAATAAATAATAGTTTTTAGGTGTTATAAAATAGGTCCGGGGCCCAAAAATTTCCAGAAAATTTTTTCTAAGTCCAGTTTTTCATTTTACACCGTAAAATATTATTTTTATAATATTTTAATATATTTTAAAAATATTTAATTTTATTTAATGCCAAAATTATCTTGTTTTTAATTAGCAAAAATTTCCGAAAAATTTCAGAAATTTCTGAAAAATCCCGTTTGATGAAAGAATCAGGGGGTTTACAGTTGACTTGCCTTTCTCAACACATTGCATACTCAATATTGATTGAGAAGGACCTTTGTGCTTTGGATTAAGGGGACATATAAGCCAATGATTTCTAACTGAGGAGGTCCCATTAATTACAGGTTGACAATAATACTGTTTTTTGCAGTAGTTACACTCTGCTTTAGGATTTTCATTCTCTTGAAATTGTCTAAATTCATCCCAATAAACAGTCATTTTTTTTTCCAATGCATTTGTTTTTTGCTTTGAGTTTACAATTAGTTGTGTCAGGGTCATTTGTGCCTTGGGAACTTGTTCCCCTCACAACCGGAACCTCAAGCTCAATAGATTGAGCTTCGCTTGACATCTAAAATAAACATGAAAATAGAAATATATTTCAATTCAAAGCAAATTCACAAAATGAAACCGAAGATAAGAAAACGCACATTGCATGAGTATGATGTTGATGCCATGAACTTGACTTATTTGACGCAATAAATGACCTATTAATTTTAGATATTAATTTTAGTATAAGAAAGTAATTTTAGTAAATAATAAATCATTTTTATACTAATTAGTAACTTAGTATATGCATTTATCAATTTTATGTTTACAAAATGTGGCTATATCCATTCCAGATTCAACAAAATGTGCCAAAATGTGCCAAAAATTTCAGATTTTAATTTTATATCAAAATGTGGCAAAATTTTCATATCAAACAAAATTTCATATTACAATCCAGACGAAACAAAATGTGACAAAATTTCAGATTATCAATTCTAACAACAAAATCCACAAATTATCAGTTCTAACAACAAATTATCAGTTCTAACAAATTGTGCAAACTGACACTATAAGTATAAATTGGCCAAACTTATTTTGCAAGCGGCCACTGTAAGCAATAAGATTGCTCTGCAAATAATATTTTCATGCCACAAAAATATATGATATATCCATTATAGAAACATAGAAAGGGGGGGGGGGGGGGGCAGAGAGTTATTGCTTACAGAGATTCTACAAAAATGTCCAAGCCAAGGATCCAATAGGTTACACCAGAATATCTGCATATACAATTGGACAACCGTGATTAATATGACAAAATAATTTTAAAAAATTGTAGATCTGCACAAGACTCAGACACAACAAGCAAAGTAGGAGAGAATATATGAATACAAGAAATAAGAATCAGAAGAAAACAATGCAACAACAGTGCTACCACACAACAGGCAAAGTAGACATGGCACAGAGTTCATATCTTTTTTGGGTTATTTAAAGCAATAAAGTTAAATAAAAATATACAACAGTGCTACCACACAATAGTGCTACAATATACAACTATTTCTCAAATACAAAGACGATAAGCCTAACTCAGGTTTATCCATGAACTCTGACTAAGAATTGTTTATATCTTCTGGATTTGTAGGCCCTTCCTTGTCTAATCTATTTATTTGGCATATTATAGCTCCATTTCCTCTTAGCTATCAATTCACACACTGCATACTTACTAAAAACATAAAAAAGTTCATTCATAATGCAAAAATACACTTCTATCAAATTGTGCAGGTGTATCACACGTACATATATATTGATTTTACATAGAAGACAAACTTATTAACTACTCTTGTATATTTTTATTGTAATATTCTATAACTTGATCACATGCCAAATATATACTTATACATTCAAATTTTCTTGCTTCCATGATTATCATACCAAATTTAGTAGTTACATAGCAACAAGGAAGCATGGACACTAAAAAATCATCACCGTGACATATCATGTCGGAATCAGATATGTATCAGCCACCACACATACTCCAAAATTATCAACTTGAAAAGAGGAATTCCTAAATAGGAATAAGGAAGCATTAACAATTTTTTTTTTAAAAAATCGTAGATCTGAACAGGAGAGGGGATCTGAACTAGTATTTTTAGATCTAAAAACATGAACAAAAAACTTACAGATCTAAAAAATATTTCAAAAAAATACTTACAGATACGATCTGCACTAGAAGATCGTAGATCTGAATAGGAGAGAGATCTGAACGGGAGAGGCCGAGAGGGGATATGGGAGAGGAGAGGTTAGGGTTAAAAGATTAGGGTTTCTTCTCCGGAGTCAGGAGAGGGAGAGAGAGGACTCTCGAAGAAGTTAGTGGAGGAGGAGAGTGGAGACTGGAGGGTCAGAGACTCAGAAACCCTAATCTCCAGAGGAGGCTCGGTTCTCAGTCTCAGAAACGAGACAGAGTGAAAGTGAGGAGAGAGAATTTTAGGGTTTGGTCTGTCGGATGTGTTTTATATGGTACCAAGGGTATTTAGGTAATTGTATATCTTTGTTCGGTTTCGGTTTAGACCGATCCACTAACTCGAAACCGAAACCGATAACCGATTAGTGGATTTTACAGAACCGAACCCGATCCGATATTTTTAGCACCCGAACCGATTGGCTTAATCAGGCCGGTTCGGTTCTGTATTCGGTTCGAAACCGATTTATGCTCAGCCCAACTGTCACTACATTATGTATTACATACACCTGGAAACCCATTCAGCTTACTCTCAATTAGTTGGATTACTCGTGATATGCATTGCTCGGTAACATTCTTTCATGATGGTTGTGTTTTTCAGGACCTAAAGACTATCGGTAAGAGACATGTAGCTGGAGGCTTGTACCTGTTTGACGAACCTTCCTCTGTTGTCTGTGCTGGTGTAAAACTTGATCCTTTTGCGTTACACTGCCGGTTAGGACATCCTTCTGTCCAAGCACTCCATAAAATGTATCCATCTTTAGATGCTTCATGTTCTTTTCATTGTGAGTCATGTAGTTTGGCTAAGCATCACCAGGTTTCCTATCCGGTCAGTCAAAATAAAGTTGCTTCCGCTCCTTTCGAGTTGGTGCATTCCGATATATGAGGGCCTTGTCCGGTTGAATCTGTGATGGGATTCAAGTACTTTATTACCTTTGTTGATGACTACTCGCATGTCACTTTTGTTTATTTCATGAAAAATTGCTCTGAATTATTTAACATTTGGTACAATTTTTGTGCGAAAATCAAAACATAATTTGGTATTCCGATTAAATGTGTTCGTAGTGACAATGGTCGTGAGTATATGTCTCGTGAGTTTGTTTCACATCTGTCTCGGAATGACATCATTCACCAAACTTCATGTCCTTACATACCACAACAGAATGGTGTGGCTGAACGCAAGAATCGTCACATCTTAGAAACAACGCGTGCTCTTATGTTCCAAGCACGTACTCTAAAAAGATTTTGGTCGGATGCCGTTCTCACGGCTTGCTATCTAATTAATCGCATGTCGTCGTCTGTTCTCAATGGCGATACTCCCTTCTATCGGTTATATCCCAAACGAGAGCCGTTTTCTTTCTCTCCGAATCTTTGGTTGCTTGTGTTATGTTAGGGATACCCTACCAACTCTTTCTAAACTAGACCAAAGGCTATCCAATATATTTTTCTTGGGTATCCTAAGGATCATAAAGGGTATCGGTGTTTTTTTTAAGTCTTGAAGCGGTATTTTTTCTCTCGGGATGTCACCTTTGTTGAAACTGAGTTTCCTCCACTTCCACAAACTAGTGATCCGGCTCCACAAGTTTACCCAGAAGATGATTTCTTGTTGTTTCCTGTCCAAACACAAGAGCCCTCCGTAAGGGTGTCCTTTCCTACAGAGCCAGTCTCCCGGTCCGATGGTCCGTACACACCGACTTCGTCGGTACCAGCATCCCCGGAACAAGTTTCGTCGATAGTGTCTGTGGACATAGCAGCGCCTTCATCCTCCTCTAGCTCCACTGATTTGCTTCCGCCTGATCCGCCAGCTCGACCTCGTCGTACATGTCGTGATCATCCATTGTACGTTCACAATTACAAAGGGCTTGCGAGCCACACACAATCATTGGTGGTGACTATTGATGGGATTCAGATTCCCAATTCTGCAGAGGAGAGTCTTAAACATCCCGGCTGGCGTACTGTTATGGAAGAGAAAATGAAAGTACTTCGGGAGAACCATACATGGAAGTTGGTTGTTTTGCCTCATGGTAAGAAGGCAGTGGGTCAATGAGTGTTCAATATTAAGGTAAAACCGAATGGCACTCTTGATCACCTGAAGGCTCGTCTGGTGGCAAAATGTTATTCTCAGACCTATGGTGAGGATTATTTTGGGACATTCTCCCCAGTTGCTCGAATGACCTTTGTGCGCGTCCTCTTGGCCTTAGCTGTTCGCTATGACTGGCCGTTGCTACAACTGGATATTAAGAATGCATTTCTTCATGGAGATCTTGACGAAGAAGTATATATGGTGCAACCTTCCGGATTTGTTGCAAGGGAGGGTAAAGTGTGTCATCTGCGGAAGGCCCTTTATGGTCTCAAACAATTCCCTCGTGTATGGTTTGGTAGTTTCACAAATGTGGTTACTCAGTTTGGCATGTGCCAAACAAAGAAAGATCATTCAGTATTTTACCGTCAGACATTAGCTGGGAGGATACTACTCGGTGTCTTTGTGGACGATATTGTGATAAAAAGATACGACAGTCAGGTCATTGCAGAACTAAAGAAGTTTCTAGGAGAACAATTTCAAATCAAGGATTTGGGATCATTGAGCTATTTTTTGGGCGTAGAAGTCACATGGGGTAAGCGGGACATTGTAATTTTTCAGAGAAAATGTGCTTGACATCCTAAATGATGCATGAATGATGCAAGCTAATGGAGCAACCTCGTCCATGGACCCAGGGATAAAATTACTTTCCGGCGAGGGGACACTGATGACCGATCCGGATCAATATCGTCGAGTAGTTGAAAAACTCAACTACTTGGCCGTTATGACTCGTCCAAACATTTTCTTTGCCGTCAGTGTTGTAAGTAGATTCATGTCTTCACTACGAGTTCCACATTGGGAGGCACTTCTCAAAATTCTGCGTTATCTAGTTCAGAATCCGAAAAAAAGAATTCGGATGGAGAATAATGGGCATACTTATGTTGAGTGATTTACTGATGCTGACTGGGGTGCCAGTCTTACGGATAGACAGTCTACATCTGGCTACTCGATCTTCATTCGCGGGAACTTGGTATCATGGAAGAGCAAGAAGCAGAGTGTGATCGCACGATCAAGCTCGGAAGCGGAATATCAGGCAATTGCTCATGGCACGGCAGATGTGCTATATCTGCAGCATATTCTACAGGAACTGGGAGAAGAAGCAGGATATAAAGCAGCAGATATGTGGTGTGATAACCAGTCTGCTATTCATATTGCTACTAACTATGTATTTCATGAAAGGACAAAGCACATTGAAATCGACATTCACTTTGTTTGTGATGAGTATCAGAAATGGATGATAAAGTTTTACCATGTGAGGACCGGCGATCAGATACCTGATATATTTATAAAATCTCTTCTAGGTCCTCGGGTTCAATTTCTCTATAACAAGCTGGGCATGATTGACATCTATGCTCCAGCTTGAGGGAGGGTGTTGAGTTATGTGTTAAGTTGAGTTTAGTCTCACATCGGGTAGAATAATAGGGAGAGGGGTTAGCCTCTCTTATATAATGTACTTCCCTTTCCTCTTAATGAATTAATCTATCATTCACATTCTACAGTAGACAAAGGAGCCCCTAAGACTCTGGTTAGGCCTAACTAGCATAGATTAAAGCCATAAAGAATGACATAGTTTTTGTTAATATTACAGGGACTTAGCAGAGCTGAATGTAAGAAAAGAATTAAAGCCGGCGACCCAAATTTTTTGGGGCAAAGTCTTTGTTGTTGTTTTTGATTTGGGGAAAAGTCTTTGTTGTTGTTGTTGTTGTTGCATGTAAAGAAATGGAGGGTATCATGGAAAGTCATTATGGTCATATTTGAAGTGATCCAGCTTTTAGTGCATTAAATTGGTTAAGCATTAAGCTAACCTGACAAGCTCTAATTAAATGTTTGGTACTTCACTGCTTAGCAATGTTGCATGGACACAACTATGAGACTACAAGACTTTGGTGTGTCCTGTTGTATTTTGTAACGTCCTTGTCATGTCTGATACATGTCCTACACGACATGGACACGACACCATATTTAGGAGTCCCCGTTTTTTCTAGCTTGTTAGTTTTCCTACTCCTTGGTTCTTGTGTAGGAGTAGATTCTCAATCTTGTACTTATGAATAACTTAATGAAGTGCTAATGAGGACATCGGTGGATTATAAACATGTACTGAATTATAAACATGTACTGAATAAGATAATTTGCTTGTTCGGTCGAGTATCAACGACAAAAAACAAAACAAAACTGAGATAACAGTTCTCTATTTATTTTCAGCTTCCTGAGGATATTGAGTGGCATTTTATCGGACATCTGCAAAGCAACAAAGTCAAATCCCTTCTTGGTAAACTGCTTGGCATTTTATTTGAATCAGCTCCTATTTATTTACTTCTTACCATTTTTCTAAAATTGCTATGCTCGATATTTTATAACGCAGCTGCTGTCCCCAATCTGGAGATAGTTGAGACTGTAGATGATGAGAAGGTAAATATTCAAATTCATTCTACTGTCTTGCAGGGCAACTAATTTCTTTCTTCCTTTGAAGAAGTTAAATCTTTATGCTGCACTATTGTCTTCTATGCTTTTATGAGTCTATGACGAAGAACAGGGTTTCCTTTGGACTCATACGATCAGTTTCACATAAGTTAAATGCATAATGATTGACGCCCTTGTATAGTGTCTAAGGTGACCCTAACATCTATACCATTATAAGCTTTATGTTGGCAATTGCTTATAAAGATATGTTCTTTCTTGAATTGATCATTAGCTCAAGTAATAGTCAGATATTAATTGGCTTCCTACAAGTCTGCTGGGAGTGCCAACAATAGAAACACATCAGTGAGGGAATGTTAACACAATGATTTTTTCCCCCTTCTTTTTGTTTACCTTTGTAATTTGTAGGTTAGATCAAAATATCATGGTTTAGGGTTGTAGATAGAAGCAACTACCAGATTTCAGGACCCTAAAAGTGGAACCTGGATGAGACACGGTATAACCAAGGGCAAAATGGTGAAACTATAAGACTACAAGGCATAAAGTGGCAGCATGAAAAGGTTAAGGAATAAGCATAGATCTAGTTAATGATGCAATAATGGGATACTTCAAACAGAAAGAATATAGGAAGCATGGATACTCCAAAATTGGACCAATGATGCAATATGTATCAGACACGTGGACACTCCAAAACATACTAGGACGTGGATCATTGTGGTGTCCTTATCTTGGTCTTTTTTGTGTCGTATCACATCCGGATTTGTCCAAATGTGCAACATAGGCAAAAACTGGTAACCATGACAGAAGTTGTTCAGGGATTGTGGTACTGCTAACAACACACACTTCATTTCTGTCATTTTTATAAACTGTTGCTGATTCACATTTACTACTTCCAGTATGCCAATTTTATTTTTAATACTTTAATGTGTATGTCTACAGTGGACTGTTGTACCAGTTGCTTGAGCTTATTGGACCAATTAGGCAGCTACTGTTAATTCTTCTCATCTTCTTTACCAAAGGACTAGCCATATATGTTTGCTCCAGATGGTTTTACCAGTCATAGGTTAATTTCTTAAGGAAAAGTAATACTCGTTTTTTTTTCTGGAATACTGCCTGCTTTTAGATACAAGCCATTGAAAATTAATTAGCAGTAACTGTGCCTGGGATGCCATTTTCTTACTTATGCTTCATGTTCATGCTTGCAGCTTGCTGATCGTCTTGACCGTGTGGTAGCTAATTTGGAAAGGGGACCCCTGAAGGTATTGGTCCAAGTAAATACCAGTGGGGAAGAGTGTGAGTAGACGATAACCCTTTTCTTATTTTACAATTGAATGATCGTAAATATATTTTATATACAGAGGTAGAAGAGCTACTTATATTGTATGTTTTCTTTCCTGTTTTTATACAAGCTTTTGGAGTTTAACGTGTTGGTCACTTTGCTGATTGTGAAAAATGTTTGCAGCAAAGTCTGGTGTTGATCCCTCAGGCTGTGTAGACCTGGCTAAGCACATCAAGCTGGGGTGTCCAAATCTTGTTTTTTCTGGCCTAATGACAATAGGAATGCTGGATTACTCTTCGACTCCTGAAAATTTCAAGGTTATGCCTTGATGAGCTACACTAGTCATTCTTTTATCTCAGATTTTGCTGATAATACCTTGATTGCTTGGGTTTGTGAACAGACATTGTCAAATTGTAGAAACGAGGTATGTGAGGCTCTTGGTATACCAGAGGAGCAGTGTGAGCTGTCTATGGGCATGTCTAGTGATTTTGAGCAAGCAGTAAGGAACCATGAATCTGAATCGGTAAAGTTGTTACAATATGAACTAGGATTGATTTTTTTCCCCTGGAAATTCTGCAGATAGAATTGGGCAGCACCAATGTTAGAATTGGTTCAACCATATTTGGACCAAGGGAATACTCAAAGAAAGATGGGATTCAGTAAATGTCAAATTCCTGGCAATGCATAGAAATTATGTTCTTCATGTCATGAGATCTCAAAGGCTCCTAAATGTGTGAAGCTGACACAGATGTCTATCATATGAAATACATATTCATAAGATTGTAGTTTCTGATATCTCTCGCTTCACTTTTAATACTGAAAGTTGTGTATGATTTTGTATTCGATGAACTATGATAAATGACATTGATAGCAATAAAATTGGTAGGAAATCAAGCAAGAAGCTCATATGGTTAACAGAATTGAATATATCAAGATGGTGCAAGTATACTAAGACAGAAGGAGAATGCAATTTCTTAAAATTTATTCCATGCCGTGAGGTTTGGTAAATTATATGCAAGTAAGATTCAAGATATGTGTGAAGCTGTTAGATGCAACTGTTTCTTATGGCAGACGGAGAAGAAGCTGATCATATGTAATCCCCTCTTAATAAGATGTTCATTCCAATATTGTGTGCTATTCGTATGTATGCGAAAGTTATAATGCTAAAGCATACAGATTCATAGGCAACCAAGGCACGTGAAAAAATAGGAAATAAATCCAGATATTGAAATGTGTATTTCTTCGTGTCATGAGTTTTGATAAATTTGTGTGTGATGTTGTATGTAAGCAATTTCTGGTGAAAAACTGAAGATCTATATCACTCCATTTATCACACTTCCATCTATATACTGGAATTTGCTTCCTCTGTCAATCAAATATGGCTTGTGGCAAAGCAACTATGATAACTTGTCGGCAGGTAAGCATAGGATTCAATCAAAATTAAACAAGAAACTCATGGAGACAAATTTCAAGGCAATAAGACAGGTTTCAATCAAAATTTCAAGGCAATAAGACCCCACTTGTCCCTACATGGATCCGTACCCCGGTTGGGCCCTGTATCTCCAATCTCCACCTAGCTCCGTGGCTACACACTTTCCTACAGAACTATTACCACAACCAAGTGTTTGCTATCGTCGGCAGTCAACTATCGACGTTCTTGAAGTTCTAAAGCATTCGAGAAGAACTTAGCATCATCAACGAAATAAAGTAGTCGCTTTCCGAGAATTATTTTTATTGTGTAGAATTCTATTGTAATTACTCTTTCGTGCAAGTTATAAAAGCATTGTAATTCTACACATCAAAACAAGTTTTCTGTGTCAATTTTTGAAGAAAATACTTGCGAGCTTCGATCTGAAGGCTTTGCCAACTTCATATATACGAACTTTGATTTGAAGGGTTCGCCGACTTCTACACAAACTTTTGATACGTGGGCTTGTGAATTTTAACCTCTTACAAAAAAGATGATGGTCTTTGGTCTTCTTATAACACCGAAGGTAGCAATTTATAACTCAAGTTAAACACTATCTCAAATAAATATTAACAAGTGAAAGCTTTTGAATGTAGAGAGGTTTGGAGTATATGGTTTTCAAGTGTATGATTCAAACATTTTAGACTCCAAGAGATTTTGGAAGAAAGAGATTTAAGTGCTTTATATAGCACATACAAGTAACTGTCCAAAATAGAGTTGTTACTATGTAGGCAGTATATCGCCTGTATAGTGATAGCACAGTAACGACTAAATAGCCGTTACAACATTTAATGATGAACAAATTTAGACCAAACAGTATACAATTGGTACAATGCCAAGACAAAAATGTATAACGTAAACGTTATGGAAATCAAATTTGGGTCTAATAGTATACCATCGGTATATTAGCAATATATTACCGGTACACTGACATTACATTGATAGCACATAATAGTATATTGTTTCAAAAGACATGGACTCTCTGGAAATTAAATTTGGGGAAAAATTGGATATAATAGTATAATGGCAATATACTGTCAGTATACAACCAAGATTATTTTGGTTCATATGGCAAAAGTTTTTGTGATATTTCATTTTGCAATTTCCTATTCAGTTACAATTCTTGAGTAAAATATAAAAGAGATTACACTGGGCTCGAGGCCTAAATAGCAAGTTGTGTCATCTTTTGATAAAGCTTTTGCTTCTTGAATCTTCTTTGACATAAGTCTATGACTACTATTGTTTTCAGACTCTTGCTTTTAGATTCAGAACATAATTAGCTTTCGGGGACAAGTACGTGTCAAGTTCTATGGAGATATTTGTTATCTCCTCAACTTTGGGACCGTCTGCTAACAACTCAGTCAACACACCAACATGTATAAACCAAAAATCGATGTCTTCGTCGACCGTACCCGAGACTTTCTTGGACACACACAAAATATAATATAATAAAGTAGAAGAATAAGAACAACAACAATTGAATTAAAACACTAAACATGACAAGGTATACTTAACTGGATCTTGGTGCTGGAAATGCCGAGAACCTAATCCCAAATCCAAGTACGAGAGATTTCAAAAGCCTATATAATAACCTTGTGTCCCCTCGACTCAAGAAAACCAGTTAACATATCCGGAGATATCGTTGGGGGTTCAATGAAATCATTGGACTAACACATGAATAATCTTGTTTCAATGTATCCAAATTGCTTTTTCTGCAAAATAAACGTTAGTCGAACAAATCATTATACATAACAAGGATGATAAGATTAAGTTCGCGCTAGAACTATACTAAGTTTAAGTATTAACAATATAGTAAATGTATGACCATTAGCAATTTTATAACAAAAACATAATCAATTAATCATAATCAAAATACTAAAAATTCATTATTAGGCTAACATGTAAGATTGTTGAAATTTTGGCAGTCTCGAGGCATCCAATTGTGGGTTTCTATCATTGTTTGCAAAAATAGTTGAAGGAAAGGAGAAACAACCTCAGGTTCTTGAGAAGATGTACAAATGCTTTGTAATGGATCCAATGAGGCGATGAGTTCATCGAATTGGTTTTTTATCGCATCTTCTTTATTCTTGATAGCTATATCTGTAGGAGAAGTACTACAAACTTGAGAAATTTGATCAAATGACTTTAAAAAAGATAAATCTAAATGTTGAGGTTTAAGGTTGGAGAGTGTGAGGTTTAGAAATTTGAAAACGGAAGAGAGACGAGAAAAAGAAGCCAAAAAAAATTATTTTATATATTATTTACACTAATTATTTCTAAATTTTGGACTTATTACACGAAATATTTTTACTTTTAAACTAATTACACTCATCGTTCCTTTTTTTTAGAAAAATAAAATTAAAATAGGAATAGGTAGTGTTACCCTATTTTAATAAATAACGGTGCGAATTATTATTTGTCTTTTCCCTCTACCCGTTTCTTTTCCCAATTAGGAACCACCCCACTCCATCGGGCCAAACTCCGCCAATTCCAACCATAAATAATTTCTTCCAAAAATCCAATGAAGAAATCAAGAAGAAGTAGAGCAAGCTCTAGCCCTAGCCCTAGCCCTAGCCTCAGCCTCCCTCCTCCTCCTCCTCCTCCATCACCGCCGACGATGATCGCCGACGAGGATCCGATGCCGGCGGCGATCACCGACGAGGATCCGATGCAGGCGGCGATCGACGAGGTGGAGGAGCTCCTCGGCTACCGGTTCTCCGACGCCTCGCTGATCGCCGAGGCCCTGACCCACTCCTCCGACGCCGAGCACGCCAGCTACCAGCGCCTCGAGTTCGTCGGCGACGCCGCGCTCGGGCTGGCGTTCACCAACTACTTCTTCCTCACCAACCCCTCCCTAGGCCCCGGCCAGCTGTCGGTCCTCCGCGCTGCCAACATCTCCACCGAGAAGCTCGCCCGCGTTGCCGTACGCCACGGCCTCTACCGCTTCCTCCGCCGCAACTCCCCCAAGCTCGACCAGATGGTGAGTCGAGTCGAGTCCGGTGGCGTTTTCTTTTTTCGAGTTTCTTGGCTTCTATGAGCGTCACGTCGTGTCGGACACGTACTGGACACGACAACACGTGTAGAGTTTTCTTCGCCCGGTCCGACACGATGAGACACGGAGCGGTACTGGCTTTTGGGAGTTTCGGTGCGGAATAGCTTGGCTTGACTATAGAATACGATAAGGCACGCCAAAATTGGTGTTACGTTCGTGTCGCCGTGTCTGTCTATGTTGCTCCCGACACATATATGATACGACAAAGTAAAGACACGTTGACATGGACGTGACAACACAGTAGCTTGGCTTTTGTTTCATGGTTGTGGTTCTTGATTTGTATTTGTTTGTTTTTGATTTAGGTGGAGGAGTTTACGATGGTGGTGCAGAGGGAGATAGAGGAGGACTTCGATGGGCTGCCGTACGGTGGGAGCATGGTGAAGGCGCCCAAAGTGCTGGCTGATGTCGTGGAATCCATCGCGGCGGCAGTCTACGTCGACTGCGGATTCAACCTTGAGAAGCTCTGGAAGGTTATTCTTTTTGTATTATGTAGATTTATGGCTTGGTTGAACTTGAAATCAGGCATAATAATTTGAAGTTACGAGTTCAAATTATTATTATTATTTTTTTTTTTGCTTTCCTTAACTTCAGTTAGTTGAAGTTGATCTAAAGGATATTAAAATATGAGCTGAACTTGAAGTTCTTGATTTTGAATTAACATTGAATAATGTGGATCCTATGTAAAGTTTGAATGTAGATGCTGCAAAAATATTACCAACTTCAAAGTTTTGGTTTCAAACAGTATGTATGTTATGTACTTTAATTTATGGAAGTTTGTTGTACTCAATGCACTTGATTTAAATGGACATTTTAAGATGATTTTCTTCCATAATGATTGTCACATTGGCGAGGCCTCGAGTAGCAGAAATAGCTAGGGTTAGGCTGCGTACATCTTTTTTTTCTTTTCTTTTCTTGCACACTGCTTAAAATGAATGTGACAGCCAGTTTCTAATGCTTTGTATTTATTTATTTGATAATAGGTGTTTAGGGGGATTTTGGAACCGATCATTACAGTGGGAACTTGGGATGAACAGCCGGTTACATCTCTATATGAGTATTGTCAGAAGAAGGGTAAGTCTGTGGACTTCAAGAACTGGAGGAAGGGATCTTTGAATATTACGAATGTGTTTGTTGACGGGGAGCTCCTCGGGATTGGGTCATCTGAGCAGAAGCTTATTGCGAAGCTCAATGCTGCTCGGGACGCATTACAGAATCTTTCTAGTTTGGAGCCGATCGATATGGAGACGGATGCAAATATGTGCTCTTCGCTGGCCAACGGAGCAAGGGAGGAGAAGGATTGTTCCAAGCAGAAGCTTTATGAGTTGTGCACTAAGAAGCATTGGTCAAAGCCGGTTTATAGGTAAGCTGTTCTTGCTCTCGAATAATTTTCAGGCACTGCTCTTTTTGTTCTTAGTTTGTTATGTACTTTTATTGTTTCAAACTGCAGTAGGATTGCATTAGCACATTTTCACCAATGTGGTCTATGGCTCTTTGTTTGTGTCAGCCAAGGACTTGGCATGAACTTGTTACTTTAATTGGTATATTTCTGTGGTTGTAGACTTTTTCTTCTTGAAAAAATAAAGTTAGTATAACCACAAAAAACGATACTGCATATATATATATATATATATATATATATATATATATATATATATATATATATATATATATATATATATATATTGTGTATGCTCTAATCTCTTTGCAAAATATTATCTTTATTTTTTAGGTAGTGAGAAACGTAATCTTTTCTTGAATTGTACTCGCAATAAGTCAATGATATTTGCTTTTAGTTACCCTTTATTAAAACTTGCAGAGTTGTGGCCTTCTTGAGAAGAGAAGTTCACATTTATGTTTTAAGCTGTAATTTTAAATGATAAGTTAATAAAGGTTGTTGATCGGTACAAAGCAAAAAATAGAATATGCGTAATTTAAATTAGCACCCATAATAGGGGTGAGGGTGTTGATCAGTAGAAAGTAAAAAATAGAGTATGAGTAATTTAAATTAGCACCCATAATAGGGGGTGAGCATTCGGTCGGTTCGGTTCAAACCAAATGACTTTGAGAAAACCGAATAAAATCGAAACTGTTTGAAAACCAATCGAACCGAACTGATTTTTCATACTAAACGAACCGAACCGTATAGAATTTCTGTTCGGTTTGGTTATTTCAGTTGGGCTCGGCTTCTCTTGAAGGCATGTGCTTTTATGAAATGAAGGCATGTGCTTTTATGAAGTATTTCTTTAAAAAAAAAAATTCAAAGCATGCATATTTAAGGTTCGCAATATCGGTATTGGACAATTCCTATGAGTATTTTGATCGGCAGTATCCACACTATCGACGGTTTCGGATCGGAGTATCGGATTTTTTGGTATCGGAAAACAAATAATTATGAATAAATTATTAACATTTTAGAAAATATATTTTATACATTTAGGCATAATTTTAAATATTTTCAGTATTGTTTCTTAGTAGTTTTGAAATTGAATGAAATAGTAGTTACCCTTGCTGATTGGTTTACATGCGTAGATAATATTTCTTCTTTTACATGTTTTTACAACATTACTATGCTTTTACTCCCTTGCTGATTGTTTTTTTTTTTCGTTCAATTTTTTTTGTCAAATTGACCGGAAAAGAGTTCCCTCGTGCCGGTTAGTATCGGGTATTGTTAGGTATCGGATCAGGATATGCCAAGCCGTATCGGTAGCCGATACTGTAAACTATGTATTTACCTAAAAATAAGTAATCAAAGCAGCTGACCCATATTACCAAAAAAATTGAAAGCATGTCTATATTAACAAATTACAATTATATAATCATTAAAATGTACAAAAATTATTAATATACAAATTACAAAGACTCTGCATCACATTGATATCAAAATTTTAAAGACTCAAAAATAATAGTTAGACTCATAAATAAAATAGTTACAAATATCAAAATTTTAAAATCATTAATATACAAATTACAAAAAATCTCACTCACATAGTTATAGACATAATAGGTAAGGAAGACTATTAAAAGACTCAAATTACAATTTTCTTGTTAGCATTTTCCTTCCCTGAATCAGCATGTGAACTGCAATATACAAAATCACTGAAGCATTTTCCCTTCCCACGATATAGAGTATTCCACTGAAGCTTTATTGCAAGTTGCAACCTGCAATATACAAAATCATTGAAGAAAAAGAGGGATAAATTTTTTATGAGGCCCAGAAGGCTTTTTACGCATTAATAAAGATGCAGTGTAGTATATATGTTCCCATTTTTCAAGTCTAATCATCATCAACTTTTTTATGGAAAAATGTTAGTAACATTCTCAATGAATTAATTCAAATCGAAACATAACTGCCAACAGTGCCAAAGCTTTACAGACTTTACAGGCTTCCTGCAAGTCAGCAAAAGCAAAACATTACAATATGCATCAAAGTCAAATCCAACAACACTAATACATAGAATCAAATCTTAGAATAAGGGCCATAAGACCAACAACTTGCAATCTCAAATAGGAGCATAGTTGCATTATGCATGAATGTAGGATTTGTTCTTATTAGTATCACAATTAGGAGCATAGCTGCATTATGCAATCTCAAATTAGGAGCAGAACTGCATTATGCATAAGTGTAGGATTTGCAATACACACATTCTCTACTATCAGCATTGCAAACCTAATAATCATAATCTGTTTTTATCAGTAAATCAAATTCAATAATCAAAATATGAGCTAAGTGCATGATCTGTTTTTATCAGTATCTAAGTATCAAAGTCAAATCCAATGATCAGAGATTCAGAATATGTTCTTATCAGTATATAATCAGATCCAATGATCAAAATAGCTAAGTGCAGGATCGTATATAATCAAATCCAATGATCAAAATAGGAAGCTAAGTGCAGGATCTTTCTTATTAGTATATAATCAAACCCAATGATCAAAATAAAAAGATCATATCATAATGGACATATCTGTGTAAGATCATGATGGACATATCAGTGTACTGCTAACCATTTATTGATATTTATAATAGCCAGAAGACAAAAAAATAGAAGAAGAAAATTCACACAGAAAATTATCATAGACAAAAATAATTCAAAGAAAAAATCATGGACAGATCAGCTTAATATAAGTTCATAATTTGCTATTTATTTTTTGCTTGCATCATGGACAGATCAGTGAGATCACAGAAAAAAATCCTCATGGACAGATCAGTGTGATCACAGAAAAAATAATTTGCAATTTTGGAATATTAAGGATTATCATAATAAAGAATGTTAAAATAATGTCTCCATTGTCTAAGTATTGTCATTGCCTTGTAGAACAGAGAATGAAAAGGTTCTCAAGCTACTAAATTTGGCGAGGACAAGTGCTCTAAAAGGGGCTACAGAACTTTAAAGAGATATGTGGCAACATTTGATGCGATTGAACTTGTTTATGACTACTTGAGAAGGGACTTCAAACATTTTGTAGACTTCTTAAAGATTACACAATTCAATTTTTTGGATTTGTCAAGTACCAAGTAACAAACATTATACCCTTACAATCTGTATTACCAACTAAGCAGTATAGTTCAACATAGGTAAAGAAGATCTGCCTCCACATTTATATTCAGAACTAAGCCAAGCTAAATCCAATTTGAATCAAGCTATAAGAAAATTGGACAAGCACTTTATTAGAACTAGTAACGTGCACGTGCATTGCACGTGTGTAAAAAAATTTAAATATAAAATTATTACAAATATTGTCGTTCCTAGGAATCGAACTCAAGCAACCAAGAAAAATACCTCCCACCTTAACCACTTGAGTTAGATTGTTTAATTGTAAATAAATAATATTAGGTAGTTAAATAATTAGTTATTGTTTAAAAAAAAATAGTTAGTGGAGTATTTATAAACGGCTTAGACCGCTGAATTTTGAGTTGTTTCCAAGCCTCATTATAAGAGTAGAGATAAGATCATTAGGTCTATTAGGATATCATCATACATAACTCAGCATACCATCAAGTCTTTCATTTGATATATACTCAAATGAGACTTTCTGAAGAGTTAAATTGCAATGTTCTCCAAAATGTTTTGACATGAGAGATTTAATTTATAACAGAACAAAGGCTTCTAAAGCTATTAAAAATAAATTGTTCTAGTATTAAACAAGTGGCCAGTTCCTATCAGAAAACACATCATCAAACATATTAATAATATAGGGCTATAGACAGGCAGGACTTCTAAGTTAAAAAAGAATTGAATCATAGGAGCTACCTCGCCATGTATTTAGCACGCTCTGCCTCGTCCCACTCCATGGCTCGGGACTCCAAAGCAGTAGGATTCTTTGCCTTGTCCAAATTAAAAACCGAACCAAATGCCCATAATGGTTCGGTTCAGTTAAAAACAGATAAATGCACACCCTTACCCATAATGATATCATAAGTTAATAATAAACTTGATATTGGTGGCATCATAAGCTAATAATAAACTTGATATTGGTGGCATGTCATTTTCTTATTTGACATTATGGTGGAAAGTTGGACCTCGCTATTCTAGTTTTCTATTCTATTGTATTTGTTTCAAAGGAAATATGGAAGTTTAAGGCTTTAAGAAGGCTAACAAAGAACAGTTTACTCCTCCATTTTCTCAAAGCCATTCAATAAGGTTTTTTTAGACAATCAACGTGAGCAACATGCAAGAAGTTGTTTCAGAAATAGAAATAAGAGAAATTATTACAATGAGTAATGCTATTCGTACCTTCGAATCATTCCTCCTTATGTGGCTGCTGACGTGGCATGTTAAATAGCATTGTGTGGCATCTAACATGGCAACTGACATAGCAAATTTTAACCAAAAAAATTAATGTTAATATTAATATTAATATTAATGTTAATGTTAAGATTAATATAAATGTTAATATTAATATTAATATAAATGTTAATGTTAATATTAATATTGATATTAATTTTAATTTTAATGTTAATATTGATATTAATTTTAAAGTTAATTTTAATTTTTAAATTTGTCATTTCATCTGCCTCATTAACCGTCACGTCAGCTGCCACATAAGGAGTGATGATTTGGAGGAACACTTTGGAAGGACAAATAGCATTATTCTATTACAATAATGGGTCAAAAGGAAAGGTTGCAAGAAAATTACTAAGTAAAATAAGTCACAATTACTGCCTAGCTGGACAAAGAGAATTTAATTGTTATATCGTCTTTTGAATTTCTTTTCGTTTGGTTCTCTCCTCCTCCTCACATCCATGAATAACCTACACATAGGGGCTGATCCAGGAATTTTAGTCTGTGCGGCTTAATATGGTTAGGGGGTTTGAGAAGCAAAAAAAAAAGGAAAAAAATTGTAAAATACATTTGATACGACAGGTCTGAGTTTTGAATCCGAGACCTTTAACATAAAAAACTATTTACTTCACCAATCAGACCACCATCCAATTATGATTTAAGTAGTGGATGCCCAAATTTATTTGTATTTAAATGATAAAAATAACCTATATAATTAATTTACTTTTGCTGAAATCCTCTTGGGGGCTTGAGCCCCCTCTGACTACCATGTGGGTTCACCCCTGCTACTACAAAAATGAGTCAGGAGAGGCATTTGCCAGTAAATTACCAAGAGAATCCCACATGGAGCCTGTGGGGATCTCTCCTTTTGCACAAGAACCAAATAGCTCGAAAATAGAATCTAATCTTCACACTTATCGTTTCTTTCCCCGGAAGTATCTCCTTTTGCTCATAGTCTCTCCCTTTTCCTCTCCAATTCAATCTAAGGTTCTAGATCATCATGATAACTGCTTAGTCTAGTCTTGGAAAAATAAGAAGAAGAGGTAATGACTTCAGTAGGAAATTGCTCATATTCACTAATTTAAGCAAATTAAGGATCAATTGTAGGAAAAACAGAAACATTGCACATGATAAAGTCTGAGACTTATTAGGAAACATATGATTTAGATTAGCTCGAGTAATTTGAAACTACTCCATAGATGGATCTGGGTTGATTAAAAGGAATCCTAGTTCAATAAAATTGAAGTTTCATTGCGACTGTGGGACAATCAGTTCAAGTCAGTTTTGTAAGTGAATACGACTTTATGAAATTCTACCTTGCCTGGATGAGGTGAAAGCCATTGTCAACAGTCTCGTAGCCATAATTTTTATTTAGGGGGGCACGAAGCTTACTATTAAAAATAATAAATTACAATAAACACATTTATAATATCCATATATTAATACCAAATGTCATAAACTATTAATGAATTAATACGAATAGGAACATTATAAAATACCAACCCAAGTAATTGATTAATACGAATGGGAACATTATGATTTACCTATCAATTTAGGTTAAGTGATCCATTCATTGGGTTGGATCCGAGTAAAGAATGTGCCACTATAATCAATTATAATAAGAGTTCTAATGGACCTATTTGCGTTTAAATCTAACTTTGTTACACATCTCAAAGTTACATATAATAGTTTAAGATTTCAAGATTCAAGACAGATCATATGAGGAATTTAATATTACATAGTATATACACATCAAATACCAGCTGGGTCAAAATTGAATTGACTCAGATGAAATATTGACAATGACATCCACTTCAATTACTTTCTTTCACAAACATTCTCATGTGGCTAGAGGGAAAAAATAAATAAACGGTAAGAATGGTTCATTTTTTACATTTAGGTCCAATATGAATTTAAGTGACAAGCAGGTTATGTGAATTATAAATCTTATTGGAGCACGATTGTGTTGTTCCAAATGAAAATTTGCAATTATTTGATATAAGATAGCTGGACAATCTTGACCAATGTGGCATCAAATTTCTACTAAGGTACAAAAGTTGGAAGATGTAGAACAGGAGAAACCCGAAGTAAAAGCTTGTATATATTTCTAAAAAATATAACTGCTGTGTTGGTTTTTTCTAGCCACCATGCCCAATTTTGCAGGAACCATGATATCAGTGATTTTTAGTTCTTCAATAATCAACATGTTTGTTGATGACATCGTCTAATATTTTGAAGTTAGGAAACGCCTACAAACTACATAATTGCCCTTTTTTATTATCAAATAGCTATGCATACAATCTATATAAATAAATAAATAAATTCAAAATTCAACAATCTATAAAAATAGAACAAAATAAATCCAAATCCGAGAGGGCGCAGCCGCAACCCCTCGGGATCATGTAGCTTCGTCTCAGATTGTCAGCCCCCATGTTAGAGTCCGAAGTGGTTAAGGTCTCTCCAGGTGCCTTCCATAGTTTCGTTCCTGGACCTGGACGCGTATTTAATTTTGCTTGTCAGCCAATTTGGTCTTGGATACCATTTGATTGAAATTTGTTAAATTGAAGATTTGATCTTGACTGGGTTTCTTTCATTTCAGTATGTTATCCTTTGAAAAGCTGTACTATTTTCTCATTTTAGAAAACTGCTCTCTCCTTGCAATTATCAACAAAATTTGAAATTGACTTAATCATTGACCAATATGTGTAATGAGCAGAATTGAGAAAGATCAAGGGCCTTCTCATGATAAGAAATTTGTATGTTCGGTACGAGTCGTGACATCAGATCAGGACTACATCGCAGTTGGTGACCTGAAATCAAGGGTGAAGGATTCAGAGAGTTCCGCAGCTTCTAAGATGCTATGCCAAATGGGCATACAATAAAAAGTTTTTCAAGTATTTGTACCATATGGTAGGAGAATTTAACATGTAGCTTGATCCCGGTGGAAGAGAAATAATGTAACTGTAATATCATCTTTAGGCCTCCCTAGCTTTTGGAGTTTCTAGTACTCAGCTTGCCCTTGTTGTTTGGAAGGATCTATAATGTGTACTTATTATGTTCGAAGTAATTGATTTCCTCAGAAATAAGGGTGTTTCACTTCTGGTTGTTGTAATGCTCATTTTGCTTGTATAATCTGAGATTTTTCCAGCTTCTTTCTGTCTTTATGAACTTTTTTTTTTGGCACTGCAGTTTCGTCCTCTGCTTTGTAGGATGCATTTCTTAATGTTTAGGATTTCTCATTCATGTTAAAGCTACATTTTTTTTTCTTCTTTTACTCAAATTAGTCGACTTTATTATTGATATGGTGGACAATCATTGATAGAGACAAACAGACAACACTAGGTTCTAGAAAACTAACGCCACCATCGGTGGTCTAGCGAGAGAGATTATAAAGCAGTTCGACTATAGAAGAACTCAAAGTAAGAAATTGCAACTTGATACCCTCAACTATTTAAAATTTTTAATTTAATACCTTAAACTTTTTTTTTATCAATAACTTAATACCTTCAACTATTAAATTTTTTTAACTTAATATTCCAAAAAAATTTAAATCACCTCCTCCCCCTCCCCCTCCTCCTCCCTCCTCTGCAGCTGTCGGCGTGAGACAGCGACGGCAGCTGCAGTGGCCACGGAAAGGATGGGGGGTGGGAGGGAGGACGGCGCATGAAGGGCGGCACGGGAGGGAGGGAGGGAGGGCACCTCCCTCCGCCTACCTTTGAGTATTCATCATAGTTTTGGTGGACGAATAAAAATGGACTCTAAACAATTATGGAGAGTTGAATCCGTCTCCACAAAAAAAAAAGTCAAATCAAATGAAATGAAATTCTTGAAAACCAACGGCAATTGAGTAGAGAGGAGGTTAGATTGGATACATATATAAAGTCCTGCTGCGGAGAAATGGGACACAGTTCCACATGCTTGGATTTGAATTTAAAAAAGTAGCCGTTAGCGGCATTGCTTAACAGGTCACATTGGATGCAATTTTTTTTTTTTTTTTTTTTAAGATGTCCGACGATACGTACGTAACTTTGCACACGTTGCATGTCATTTAGGTCCACTGTTCCCACGCCTCTTCCGTGGTTTGATTCCAAGACCTCCGTTCAGCCAAATTTTTTTTATCTCTTTTCACTGACCACAAGAGCCAGTTGAGTACAGTGGATGTACTCTTTAATACCGAAAATCATGACACATAAGTAGATAATTAGATAATAAACTAAACAACCGTGCTATTTGGCACGTGTCGTGCCGCATGCGCACGGTCATGCCCGGCAGAAGGCGACAGCTCCGCCGCATATGCACGCGATGCGTGTCAAATATCATTCTCGTAAACTAAAAACGTCTTAGAATTATTCTAAAGATGTCAACTGTCAACGAGTCATCTCCTTCACTATTTCTAGGAACAATTCCACAATAAAAATATAAAAAAATAACAAATTATTTATCCAAAATTTTGAGGATAAAGAAAAAATAATGTTTCTCTTATTTATAATTTAGAAATGGGAAGACAAGCCATGGTATGTTTTTGTTGATTTTCTCAAATTAGGGGATTGCAACCGCCACGTGGCCGGCCTCCATTGGGGAGAGGGGGAAGAGGTGGGACACGGTGGGACCCACGTAGCAGGGGGAGAGAGAGTTGTAAGTGAGTTGTAAGCATTTGGTTGTAAACTTAGCATTTTCCATAACTTATAGAGGCTCAAAAACAATCATGATTACAATAGTAAGCAGTAATTGTAAGCTATGTATCCTCACAATTACTACCACGTATGTATCCTCACGTAAACTACAAAAAGTAAAAAAAAAAATATCATTCCAATTACTTAAACATATAATAAATTCTAAAATATATTCAATATTTAAATTATATTTAAACTAAGTACATGATATTATCTAATAAAATATATTTTCAAAATTTTAAAAATATATCTACAACAAATTTTAATTAAATATATTAAAATTATATTTTAAATATTTTAAATTAATTTAATATTTTAGTTTACGAGAATGGTTTGATTATAATCAGGATAGTTTCTTACTCTAAAATCGTGTACAAATATAAAAAAAAAAAAAATTAACCATCCTAAAAGATATATATATTTTTTTACATTCTTATGTTACTACAATTTCTAGATAATAAGAAAACCTAAATCTAAAAATAAATTTTTTATATTAATAACATATACGGAGATTATCATTTTTTTGATATGTCCTTTCCGACCGCAGCGACGTAGCGGCGACGACACGAGGATGGGGTGTGTCACGCCCCAGTCCCAAAACGTATGGGACCAGACACGTGGCAATGGCCAACTGGTACAACTCCGTAGGGCTTTCCAATTTAATGGGTCCGACGAAGTGCACTTACGCTGTCCAAGGTTAAGTGATCCAATTAAAAATCTAATTCTAACATGCAACAACTAAACTAAATCTCAATCCATGGTAAATAAATCTCAGGAACGGTACGCATCATCAGTCTGCAGCCCAATAATACATCCGTTCGAATAGGCCAAAAGAAACAATATAGGCCTATAAACACTATGCTATAAAAGCATAATCAAAAATGGAAAGTAGTACATGACTGTAATAGCTGAAAAATGTAAAGATACCTGCAAGGATATCCACACTCCACTAGATCAAGCATCATGCAAACTGCACAAATAACCTGGAAGGGAACCAGGTCCTCGGAGGAACGTAACAAGATACAAAAAGTACATGAAATAATGTAAATACTGAGTAAAGTAAATCAGGGTGAACTATCCTCCTAAGTGAATGCAATTTGAGGACAACTTAGTGCGTATGGGAATTTTAGGCTAGACATATGCTGACGTAATTCACCAATCGTCGTGACTGGCTAGTATATGCCACATATGCCCCCCATTTTGGGGCAATCTGCATATATATAATAACTTCCAACGCTCCGAAGAGCGTGGTATCTGCATAAGTAAATATGTCCAACGTTCTGAAAAGTGTGGTATCTGCACAACGTCCAACGCCCCGAAGAGTGTGGTATCCGCACATGTAACGTCCAACACTCCAAAGAACGCGGTATCAGCATAAATATATACGTCTGTATCACTCCGAAGAACGCGGTATCTGTATAAAGGAGGTGGGTGTCCCATACGCCTACTAGTCGTCCTCCCCACCCAATGCCAATGTACAAGTCTCAAGTGCGACGTGGACATCTCGTAACTATAATGCAAGTCACCTAAAACAATACACCTATGGTAAGTACCATCACACGAGCTACTCGCACCGATGGCCAGTCGAGTGCGTAAACCCGTGTCCTATCATGAACTCACTCCGTGACGTGAAATGATACGTGTCAAGGTCTCAGAGTTATAATGATAACTCTGTCACTTAGGGTACGTCCACTAGACGCTAGGTCAAACACAAGTCCTAACGTCGACGCCTTCGTCGACTGCACCCGAGTCATTCTCGGATGTGCACAGTCATATAATATTTAGAGCACAATATATATAATATTAACTAAATTTAAATAGTACAGCAAGGCAAGGTATACTTGCCTGGAAGCCAGGCGAAGATTCGAACACGAACTCGCCATGGAAGTAGCAGCGCAACAATGGAAACTGGAGCTGATATCCCCGGATGCTATCACAAATATTATCAACAGTCCTGGAATGAGTGAGATACTTAAAAAAGCATATACATACGTCCAATTTGGACACAGGGACAAAAATGCAGGTTCTGGTCAACACGGGTTCCACAAGTGGGCCCATCTTGCACCAAAAAATGTGCCAGAGACAAAGTTCTCAAAATTTATCAAACTTAGTGTCTACGAGTCCAGAATAATGATACGAACCCAACGGAATATCCAGAATTGGATTCCGATGAGCCGATCACGAAATCGCCCGTCATGTGGAACTGTAGGGCCCACGAAACGACATTTCGTCAACGTTCTTAGAATCAAACCAAACTTGGGTCACAGGACCAGCATAACGCTGAGAATCTGATGGCACAAGTTTCGCTACGAAATGACAGACACACACAAAATTAGGACGAGTGTCAGAACAGGCCGATACGATACTTTTCGACGGATACGCATTGATTCCGGTGTACACGCACATCCAAATCAAGTTCCGCGAAAGTCCACACGTCCACGTTGGCGATACGCGTCTTTTGGTGCAATCGATACGCGATGTGGTTGCCCGAATTAACGGGACCAACTCCGTATCGGAGAATTTTATTGTTTTACAAAACAGTTTTTCTCATGAATTGTCACTCAACTTACTAACAATAGAAATCAAATAAAATCATTCTATTTGGACACATAGCAAGAGGGTCATGGGGTGAACACACAGCGCCCCGTTCTCCCGGTGCGGAGAGCGCGACTAAGAAACACAAGACGGTATCGTTCGATCGGGATAGATTGAAACAAGAACTCGTCCTCGTTATGGATTTGTTTCTTCGGAATCGATTCCCATATTCAGTGGACCGTGCCCCCGGGATCGACTTAGCGGCAGAGTCAGGAGGGACCTCTCCGCTGCTATCTTTTATTGCCTCGGATTTTGATGTCGCTTGTTGCTTTCGTGCTTTAAGTTGGTTTTAGGATTTGCTTGTTTTCCTTGAATGATTTCGATGGTTTTTATTGTTTTCGTTCATTGAACTGCACTTCAATTCCGAGATTGGAAAAGTGGAAGAGGTATTGATCGAGCTGTTCGTAATGCAGGTGAACGAGCAGTAGACGGCTTACGAGCGGAGTCGTGAAGCGCCTCTTTCCTTCTCCCTTCCAACAATCTAAGTGAGTGGCTACCAACCCGATTAGCTAGCCCTGCTTCCAGTCTTCACAACTAATAACTCTTGCATCCTGTTGCCCCGATCAAACGATACCAAGTAATAATAAAAGATACCAAGATAAAAGAATAGGCTTGGATTTTATTGCTTGTCAATCAAACTTGTGAACTGTTATCTTATCGTATGCTAGCTCGTTGCAAGTGTTCTATAAACCGTGCTAAGTATGGATCATGTCTTGTATATGCATAATTTTTCAGGGAGACTATGCAAAACGAATCATGTAATACTACTTGTCGTGTACTCGTGTTCTTTTATTCGTGTTCTTGTACTCGTGTTGCCTCAACTGCATAAAATTGTTAACTTGTTAATCGTGTTCGATCATGGACAACTTGTGCACAAGGTATTGGTTCTGCGGACGGTCGCTGGGGCACTGGCACCGATCCGATTCGGGCGAAACTCGTGTGTAGTCGTCGTGTTCGGGACAGGGTAGCTTGCAGCGCAATCGTGTACTCTCGTAGCATGCTATCCTTGTCCTCGGCTACGTCCATTATGGCAATCATGCCAGTGATCCTCGTGTATATTTAAATATGTTGCAAACTAACTTGTGTCTTCGTGGCAGGGAAGGCATGGTAAGTATTGTGCAGGTTATTCAGACGGACAGGTAAAATCCACCGAACGGTGGCAAGTTCATTTCAGTAAATTCTATATGCTGCTTACTTGTAAATGAACTAAGGCAAGATAGAAACCCATAAAATATGCATGCTTCATTAAAATAACGTGTTGATTGGTATAGTTCGGTTAGCTCGCCTTCACCAGTATGTTTCGACATACTGACCCTCGTTGAAACAGGTTCTCCGTACCAAGGCGAACCGAGCGAGGAGCCGAAGTCGTCTTTCCCGATCCAGTCCAGCTGTTGGCGCATCCTTTGATCGCGCCGCTTTTGAAGTACTGAAGAAGAATGCAACTCTTCATACACAAATGCAGCTCCGTGGCAAAGCCGTCCTCCAGCCCGGAGGTCTTTACCATTTTAAAGTTTATAAAGGGATGTAATGTACATGACTGCTATCTCATTTTGGGTCAACACTTTTGTAAGCCCGTGCGGCAATATAGCTGACTCGTTCAGGAGTTTGTAATAGATGTTCATTATCAATAAAGAGAAAATTTCCATGTTTCAAATCTATGTTTCAATTTATCTGCGTACTCTGAATATATGCTTGCTATGCAAATCATTAAAGCCTTGTGCGGGCGCAACCCCAGGCCCGCACGACGGTCACAATTCGGAGGACGCCTCAAACGATTCTACGGAATCGGGTCGTGACAGATGGTTCGAAAAATAGTCGAGAGACAGAGGAAAACACACCGTGCCAAGTCAGGTGGTCGGGGTGGTTGCTGCTATGCAGTGGGTCTGCGCGGGTAGGTTCGAGGCGGCCGTGTAGGCGGCGACGGTGGTTTGGCCCGCTGTGGGGGAGTTCGTCGAAGGTCGGGGGTGCCCTGGGGGGAGTCGGGGGGGGGGGGGGGGGGCTCGGCGGCCTGCTCCGGCCAGAACAGCACGACAACAGCTACAACTGCAGTAGGCACAACAACATCAGCAGTTGCTGCGGTGGTGGCTTGGCCGCTGGGGGGGGCAGGACGGCGACGGTCTGCTGGAGGTGGTAGTTGGCAGAGATGATGGTGGTGGTGATTGATGACAGTGGCAGTGGTGGTCGGAGGTGATGGCAGCGGTGGTCGTGATATGAGGAGAGGGAGGAGGTGAAGCTCAGGTGGTCATGGGTGATGGTCGGTGGAGGTCGAGGAGAAGGCTGCTAGGGGAGGAGGTCGTGTTGAGGAGGAGAAGGTAGTGGTGATGATGGCGGAGGCTGGTGGTAGTTGATGGTGGCGGTTTGGCCGGAGGGGTGGTCTATGGTGGTCGTTTAGGTGAGGGCGGCGGTGGTGATGGCGAGGGTGGTGGTCGAAGTTGAGGGTGGTGATGGCGAGGGTTGTGGTCAGAGTTGAGGGTGGTGATGGTGGTGAAGATGGTGATGGTGGTTAATGGTGGTGATGGTGATGGTGGTTAATAGTGGTGATGATGATTGCATGTTAAGGGAGAGGGTGTGGTTTAAATGAGGAGAGATGGAGAGAGTGTTGCCTAAGGATTAGGGCCGGCTAGGTTCCCAAGGAGAGGGGGGTTTCATGAAGGAATGGGTGGTGATGGTGTATTAAAATTTGAATGGAGGGTGGAGATTGAGTGTAGGTATAGTTGCATAGTACCATGCAAAAATGGGAGAGGGAGAGGGTGGACCAGTCAAGCCTCAAGAATTGGGTCTTCTTCATTTGTTCCAACCAATAGGAGGTGGACACATGGCTAGCTATTTGTACAAAAGTTCCCAATAGTTTAGGACTTGCACAAAGAGAAAAAAGTGGATTAGATGTGAAAAAATGCCATGTTTGGTGTGTTGTAGTGGGGAAAATTGGTGTATGGTATTTTGTATGATCCATGGGGGTGTGAGTGGGGATTGGGTTGGTGTTGGGTGTAGTTTTGGGTTAGGTTGAGTCATTGCACCAATTTAATTAAAATTGGTGTCAAAGGTGTTTTTTAATTAATTGAAAGTGCATAGGATTTAAATTGGATAAAACACAAGTGACATGGACGTAGTAGACTCGAAATAGATTATTGATAAATATTGGGTTGCAAGGAACGGGTCGAGATTGTGTCTCCAATTTTGATTGGAACGGACAAGGATGCAAAGTTAAATTTAAAATTGAAAAATATGCATGAATATTGTAAAAATTAAAATGAAGCACAAGAGAGTGCATTCACGAGTGACACAAAGGTCATGATTAAAGATTGGCTTGTCTAGGTCAAAGATGTAAAATTTATTGGAAAGAAAATGCTAGTGTGTTGCTCTAGATATTTAAACAACATTAATGTGCAACTATTGAATCAAAAATCAAAGCGGTAAATAATAACTCCAATTATTAATCCAAAAATAACTTTAAATAAATCTCTAATCCTAGATTTTGGGTCAGAGGGTTTACAGGGTGTGTGTATCGGGGGTGGTGTAACGCCCCGCAACAGCACGGTGCGTTACGCTGAGTCGGAATGAATGAGGCAATAGCTAGTTACATTTCAATTTGTTGGATTTGAGAACAAGTATTGATTTGAGTTAGTTTCATGTGCAGATTGATAGCGAAGTTCGATGGAAATCAGGTGTTCGTTCAGAGCGTACTGAGATAGCTGGATTGGAGATATAATGCCGTCTTCTTTAGTCCGATCGGTCGGATGATTTGGAGAGCACGGCCTGCTCGCACGGTCATACCAGTTGAGTAGATCGTGCTTTGCATCAGACCACGGGTTCAAGGGATCGGCCGTATCGGCAGGACAGGATGCTTAACAGAATCAAACTTGGTGAGTGGGCTCTGTCCCTTCTCCTCTACTCCTTCATGCCTAATAATATGGAACACACGTAAAGGCTTGAACACTTGGACTGAAACTTGGGAATCACTACACTGAGGCGTGCATAGAGTGTACGTCATTTGCTTGGATAGGTTTGTGGCTTGATTGGTTTTTGCGTGAGGTAGTTGGAACTAGAGTTGGATTATGTTTGGGGCAGTTGGAGAAACAATTGGAATTGTGCTTGGGCAGTTGGAACAAGTTGATTGGAACATCGGGAATTCGGGCGAGCGAGCGTGCATCCGTGCACGAGTATCACTTGGACGCTTTGTCAAGCAAAGCGTGCAGTTATGGTTCAAAATCGAACAACTGCATCGACTAGGGCATTGTGCCACTATTGGGGCATTGTGCCATGGGATTGTTCTATGCGAGGGGTGTTGTACCAATTGGAAATACTGTATCGAGAAGTGGCATTTTCCCTATGGGGATAACTTAGGATTTGTGCCTTGGGCTATATGTTGGAGAATGGTTATGGATATTTGGTTGGATTTTGGTTAGATGAGTCTAGGATCGCTTGGTGGGGCGAGAATGCTTGATCTTCTCGTCATACCTACTTGGTGTCTTTATGTCACGGATAACCTGTGTTACACGGGATTTGGTCTTCTCGAACGGGAAGGCTCCGGGGCACCGGGATCGTTCATCCATGGGGGAGACAACTCGGTAACGTGCCTCGGGCGTGGTGTCGGCGGTTTAATGCGATTCAGACGGGTTCGCTACTTAGCGCTGTTTCGAGTATAACCGCATTTGATCAGTCCGATCAACGTCCTTTATGGCTTGGCCAGTAACTTCATATAGATAAGAGTTGGTTTACTTTGCTTTGGTTGGTTTGTGCTTTCGTGTAGGGATGGCCACCTTGCCTCGGCAAGAGTGTGCATATCGAGATTGGATTGTAAGGTTTGGATTGAGGATGGATTTTGAGGCTTGGGAATGGTTCGATAGTTTCTCGTGTTGCTTGGGTTTGAGTAGGACGGTTTGCATGCTAGTTTCCTTCAAGTTGGTTATTTATTGCTTGTCGATTGGCTTGAGTTGAATACTTGCATGCTTAATCTGCTTTACAGCTTTCCTTAACATGTCATCCCTATGCCATGGAATGAATCTATGATTCAACTAGGAAGATTACCATATAATTGTTTGCATTCACTATTCTACTTAGTGTCGGCTTAGACGAGTGGGTTACCCCGCTCACCAGTACGGCTGTGTACTGACCCACGTTTATGGGCATTATTTCAGGTACGCAGGTGTAGTGGCGCTTCTTGGATATACGAGACATGATGTATGAACTGTAAGTACCTTTGTGGGCTAGAGAAAAGAGCAAGAGTATTTCATCGCCTTTGTGGCATCGCCTTTGTGGCATTTCATTTGGACCCTATCGAGAGCTTCGCTGCGTATACTCTGATGTGTGCTTGGTACACAATACTTGACTTTCAATGCAACTTGGTCGTTTCGATGATAACTTTGGTGTTTGACAACATCGCCTTGTACGAGCGCAACTCCAGGCTCGTACGGCATCACGTCCCGATGAGAACGATTGTCCTGCGGGAGAGCTGCAACGTGGTGATTCACGTTCAGCGGGGACTATTGAGCTTGCGGGAGATTGGGGCATGACATATTGGTATCAGAGCCCCTGGTTCATTTCTTTGGACTTGGTGCTTCGCTTCATCACAAACTCTAAATAGCTTTCGCGTGTCGTTTAGCTCTTGGCTCTACTCGGTGCCGCATTGGATATTTCATACAATAAGTCTATATATTGCTGGTTGTGGCTGCATGTTGTGCTTCATTATGTTGCTTTTGTTAGTTTTCGGTAGATCGCTTAGCCTCGTTAGGCGTTGTTGCATTCGTGCAGCAAGTTGGGTGGCGTTGTTGCATTTGAGCAGCAAGTTGAGAGGTGTCTTTGTTTTGGTTTGGCTTATCATTTTGGGGAGTTTCTGATTGTATCAGTGGATCAGTTGGTTGGCAGCCGAAATTGGTTATGCGGCATGTGGTGAGTAGAAGCATTGGATTGAGAATGGATCGTTGCACGAGTTGCTCATGTAGCGAATAGTTGGATGGAAGTTTGATTTTTGGCTGGGTATATCACATAGAGCATTGGCTGAGCAGGTTTGAGTTTGGCTTGGAAATATCAGGATAGCATTACACGAGTTGCTCGTACAACAAATGTAAGGAACAATTGGGTATTTGGTTGGATTACTTGGAAGAGAGATCGTTGCACGGTTGCTCGTATTGCGAAAGTATCGAACGGTTTGAGAAATAGTTGAAAGTATTGAGAATGGAACATTGTACAAGTTGCCTAACGAGATTAATGGAAAGAGTTAGATGGTTCATGCATTGGCTGAGTTTTATGTCAGATTTGAGTTGGGGATGACAGGATCATGCATAAGGGATGGTTCAAACGGATCTTGGATTAGTGCAAAGGAATCGTAATGCGAGTAGCGACTTAATTCGGAGTGGTATATGGGATACCACATAGTGAGCAAGGCATTGAAATATTTTGGATAGGTATCAATGGAAATTGCCTCAACGGACTCGGGTAACAGGAATATAAGTTGGTTGGTGCACATCGGCTGAGTTGAAAAGAATAAAAAATAGAGCAAGCGAATATTGAGTTGAGCATATCGAGAACAGACTTGTGCAATTGGAAGTATCGTTGGACTTGGGTGATGGGCAAGATCGGAACAAACAGTTGGAAAAAAGTGTTTGGAAATTTGAAGGATTGAGGCAGACTAAGTACTAGAAACAAGTTGGGATCGATCGGATGAAAAGATGAATATCGGATTTTGCTTGCACGATTTGGGAGTTCGGTGGGGCATTCATGAGATTTGAGCATGAGGAACAAACAAGTTGGGATACGCTTGAGCGAACGATGGGTGAACCGGAGGATAGCGACCACGGACTACAAATTTTGGAAACACTTTGGAGCTGTTGGTTGAGTAATGAAACACGGTCGGGTTTAGAGGGGCAATGCGATGGATTCACACGAACTTAAAGTATTTTGGATATTGGTGCTTGGGAAGCTTGACTCAGGTTTAGCGGAAGTAAAATTTGGCAAAATGGTGCAACAATGGTAGACGGATTCCCCGAAAAACATGAACGGGCCTGAGACAAGTCTAGTTGATGTTGAGTCAGATTGGAAGTTAACTTGCAGTACTGAGGCGAATTGAGGCAACAAGTATAGGCAATACGGATTTAATATTTATGTTGGAACTGATGCACGAGGCATTGAGAGTGTGTGGACTGATCAAAACACAGGAAAATCAAGACGGACTAAGGAAATGGAACGAGGGCAAGGATTGTGGCGGATGAACATTCGAAGATAGCTAAATGAGAGGGTAACATTGGAGCAAAATACTGTGCTGCTCGAGAAAGTTGGACGTACATTGTGGAACACGGCAAACGGATAAAAATTGGAGCAAGTCTTTGGTTTCGAAAATTATTGCAAGTGGTAGTGCGAGAAGTCGAACATGGCAGTTCAAAAATTTTGATGGATTCAGGGCAGAACGACGGATTGATGGAAGACGGTTTCAACGAGCACAGTCCTCGATTTAAGGCTTGGATAGATAGTAAGACTCTAAGTGATTAAGTGGCGTTTGGTTGACAGATCGTAAAGAGGTAGTACATGAAGTGCTCGAATTCGGAAGTTCGCTCGGATGGAATGGTTGGATTATGGCTCGAATTTGTAGAGAAGATATAGCATGGTTCATAGTAACTGTCCATCGTGATGACTTACAATTATCGTGCATAGCTTCGGGACAGCTGACCCTAGCGACTTGCCCGCCAAATCAGAGATGATTGTTGTAGACCCATAGAACGACCCTTGAGGCGGCACATTTGGGAATGCGTCGAGGGCAGGTGTGAGTAGTGTGAGTTGGAGATTGGCCTAAGTGACTGAGAGTTGGATTTGAGAGATCCTTGGGATAGCCTTCAGTTGAAGAAGCAGCCAGAAGATCGGAGCCATGGTGGAAATGGCCTTAGTCAACTGATGAGATTCGGAGTCGCAGATTTTTGAAGATAGCATCGCCTCTGACTGGTCGTGCCCCAGAAGGGAATAACATTCATATGAATTAACGACTGTGAAACTAGCTTGTAAAGTTAAAGCAGTGGCTCGTTCAGATCAGATTATTGCAATACTGGAAGGGACAGATGTGCCTCAAATTTATAAGATGTATCAAAACTTAGTCTGGGATACGTGCTCGTACAGAAGACGAAGGTAATATCCTGTGCTTCGAGGCAGTGGAAGCAGCACGAAGAACTATTCCATGCGCAACCTAGGAATTATGGCGAGTGTGTCCACGTTGAAATCATGGCGACACTATCCCTTTGGCGTGGCGGCGAGATCTTCGTGGATCACATGAGCCTCAATATAGATGTTCACCCAGTGAGGTATTGAGATTTGAGGAAAAGGTGTTGGGCTGAGCTGATCTAAGAGCAAAGTTTAATATTTGGGTAAGTCGCCTAGCTGGGGTAGTATCAGTTGAGATGACCGTTCGGTGCATGAGATATATTTGGAGATGTTGCTAGTGTGGATTCAGAAATAGTTGGATGGATTGAGTTAGAGCATGAACTGATTGAGTCGGTGGAAAATTATCATACTTGAGAATAGCGCTTGTGCGAATATGTTGGAATGAAAATCCGGATTGGTTCAATTGGGAGTAAAGCAAATGAATGCCTCGAACATAAAGATACCCTTGTAACTTGTCCAAATTCGCTATCGCAAAGCTCGGCTGAAATGCATGTATTTCAGGGACGCCTTAAATATGTGTATGATCCAAAACTGAGCGATATGAAGAATTCGTATTGAGCTGCAAGGAGGATGTGGGAATATGGAATTTGTGTGATGCGTTCAGCGCAAGCGAGATGCTGAAAATGGATCAAGAGAATGTGAGTTGCATAGAGCAGAGTTATGAAATTGGATTGCGACATGCTAGTAAAGAATGGATACTAGTATGGTTCGGGGACGAACATAATTCTAAGTGGTATATTATGTAACGCCTCGCAACCGCACGGTACGTTACGCTGAGTCAGAATGAATGAGACAATAGCTGGTTACATTTTAATTTGTTGGATTTGGGAACAAGTATTGATTTGAGTTGGTTTCATGTACAGATTGCTAGCGGAGTTCGATGGAAATCAGGTGTTCGTTCAGAGCGTACTGAGATAGCTGGATTGGAGCGATAATGCCGTCTTCCTTAGTCTGATCGGTCAGATGATTTGGAGAGCACAGCCTGCTCACACAGTCATAGCAGTTGAGTATATCGTGCTTTGCATCGGACCACGGGTTCAAGGGATCGGCCGTATCGGCAGGACATGATGCTTAACGAAATCAAACTTGGTGAGTAGGCTCTGTCCCTTCTCCTCTACTCCTTCATGCCTAATAATATGGAACACACGTAAAGGCTTGAACACTTGGACTAAAACTTGGGAGTCACTACAATGAGGCGTGCATAGAGTGTACGTCATTTGCTTGGATAGGTTTGTGGCTTGATTGGTTTTCGCGTGAGGTAGTTGGAACTAGAGTTGGATTATGTTTGGGACAGTTGGAGAAACAATTAGAATTGTGCTTGGGCAGTTGGAACAAGTTGGTTGGAACATTAGAAATTTAGACGAGCGAGCGTGCATCCGTGCACGAGTATCACTTGGACGCTTTGTCAAGCAAAGCGTACAGTTGTGGTTCGAAATCGAACAACTGCATCGGCGAGGGCATTGTGCCATAGGATTGTTCTGTGCGAGGGGTGTTGCACCAATTGGAAACACTATATAGAGAAGCGACATTGTGTCTATGAGGATAACTTGGGATTTGTGCCTTGGGCTATATGTTGGAGAATGGTTATGGATATTTTATTGGATATTTGGTTGTATTTTGGTTGGATGAGTTTAGGATCGCTTGGTGGGGCGAGAATGCTCGATCCTCTCGTCATACCTACTTGGTGTATGCATGTCACGGACAACCTGTGTTGCACGGGGTTTGGTCTCCTCGAACGGGAAGGCTCCGGGGCACCGGGACCGTTCGGCCATGGGAGAGACAACTTGGTAACGTGCCTCGGGCGCGGTACAGGCGGTTTAATGCGATTCAGGCGGGTTCACTACTTAGCGCTGTTTCGAGTAGAACCGCATTTGATCAGTCCGATCAACGTCCTTTATGGCTTGGCCAGTGACTTCATATAGATAAGAGTTGGTTTACTTTGCTTTGGTTGGTTTGTGCTTTCGTATAGGCGCGACCACCTTGCCTCGGCAAGAGTGTGCATATCGAGATTGGATTGTAAGGTTTTGATTGAGGATGGATTTTGAGGCTTGGGAATGGTTCGATAGTTTCTCGTGTTGCTTGGGTTTGAGTAGGACGGTTTGCATGCTAGTTTCCTTCGAGTTAGTTATTTATTGCTTGTCGATTGGCTTGAGTTGAATGCTTGCATGCTTAATCTGCTTTACAGCTTTCCTTAACTGTCATAGCTACTACCTATTTATTTTATTTTATTTTTATTTTGTCTCTCCAATATATAAAGATATTTAATGATTTAGGGTTTGTGCAAATTTTCAATTGCAAAAATGAACTAGTTATATGTAAATTTCTGATTTTGGAAAGGGCTTTGTGCAAATTTCCCCAAAACCCATGGGAAGGAGGAAACCAGCAGCAGAATATGAGTCATGGACCATCTGGCTCCTCCTCCCTCCATCTTTATTTCCAAGGGAGGAGATGGCAAGCTCTTCTCTCCTTTTGCATTTCCAACACATTTAAACCATTCTCTACTTAAATCCCTCAAGAGGAATTATTCATCCAGAACCCAAACCCCTGCCACTGCTATTTCTACTATTACTGCTGTTACTGTTACTGCCGCCGCAAGCCGCCGCTGCCACTGCCGCGAGCCGTCGCCGCCGCTGCAAGCCCCGCTACCACCGCCGCTGCTACCACTGCGGTTACTATTGCTGCTGCTGCTGTCGAAGCCGCACCCCGCCGACGCCGGCGCCGACACCGACGACCCCCGCAGGCGAATGCCGCCACCTCCTCGTCGGACACGATCACTACAATATCTATTCCTTCTTCTTCTTCCAAGAAAAACCTATGTATTCTATTTCCCCAAATTCTTTTTCCAGAATTCAATTTAGGTCCTAATTATTACCAAACCTCCTGGATTAGGAATACAAGGGGAAATCGACATCAACACTTGGAAAATCCTAGAATCTCGGAACCAAGGCAAGTCCTCACCTTGCACTTTCTCTTTATTAGAATTAATTTGGAATTTTTAGGGAGTAATTGGATCAAAAATGATTAATATTATACAATCGAATACGTACGTATAGGTATATTTGTAAACCCCCTGATTTTTTAAGAATTTTAAACTTTGGATTTTTCTCAATTTTCTGGAATTTTCTGGGATTTTTCTGTAATTAAAAATAGGGTTTTAATTATTAAATGATTTTTAATTAATAAATCATAATACTAAAATATTATAAAAATAATATTTTATGGTGTAAAATAGAAAACCGAATTTAGGGTAATTTTTTTGGAATTTATTGGGCCTCGGACCTAATTTAAATTACCTAAAAACTATTTAACTAATTAATTATTATTATTATTATTATTATTATTTTCCCGGCCCAACCCATTCCCCAGCCCATTGGGCTCAGCCCAAACCCAGCCCTGCCTAGCGGGTCGGGCGGGTCCGTCCAACCCGCGAACCCGCCGCCCGACCCGACCCGGGAAGCCCATCCCCTCCCCACGCCCTGGCCCCGAATTCTCGCCGCGTTCTCCGGCCACGTCGCCGGAGAACCACCCGCGCCCTGCTCCACGACCCACGACCTCCCCTCGGCCCTGCCTCCTCCGCCACGACCTCGCCCGAGCCTCCCCTATAAAACCCCTCCTTCACCTTCGCCTCCTCCTCCAGAATCCCCTCCCCAAACCCTAACGCCGGCAGCCTCCGCCACAGCGGCTCGACCCCCCCTCGCAGCCAGCCCCAGCGCCTAGCTCCACCGAAAGCCGCCCCAATCCTCTCCTCCTTCCTCCCCTCTTCTTCACCGCAGACCCGACGCCGGCCTCCCCTAGCTCCGCCGACCCCCTCGGCACCGCTCGGCCTCGATCCAACGACCCGCCTCCCACCAGCGCCGCCCTCCTGCATCGACGACCCGCCTCCGGCCAACCCAGTCCCTGGCCGCCTCCGCCGGGTCCGCCAGCAGAACCCTAGGCCGGACACAACTCGCTGCCGAACACGGGCACAGTGGACACGGCTTGGACACAGTGTCCAGGACACGAGACGGACACGAAAACCCAGTTTCGAGGAGCCCAGTTCAGGTACTCGTATCTCACACCTCGTAGCTCTGATTTTGATTCCGTAAATTGCAACGTGTAGCCTGTATGACCCTCTGGGTGCCCGGACAAACCGATCGGGGCATCGCGTCCTGTGGTGATCGCACACCGCGATCCAAAAACAGGAAAAAACAACGCCCTGTTTCACCCCGGAACTGAGTACGTCCCGCCAAACGGGACGACTTGGTCGTGTGCGGTCTTCACAGATACGTGCGCATCGTCGATACGGACGTGCAGGATTTCGCGGAAGTCGATTCGGGTGTGCGTGCACACCGGAATCAACACGTATCCGCGGACATCGCCCCGTATCTGACTTTTCTGAATCTCGCTGTAACTTTGTGTACACATGTCGGATCAAACCGAAACTTATGCCATCGGACTCGTAGCAATACGCTGGTCCTGTGACCCAAGTTTGGTTTGATTCTGAGAACGTTGACGAAATCGCGTGTCGTGGGCCCCACAGGCCCCACTCGACGGGCGATTTTGTGATCGGCTCATCGGAATTCAATTCTGAAAGTTCCGTTGGGTTCATATCATCGTTCCTGACCTGTTGACACTAAGTTTGGTAAATTTGGAGACCGTTGACCCTGACACATTTTTCGGTGCAAAATGGGCCCACTTGTGGACCCCGTTTTGACTCGAAATTGCTGTTTTTGTCCTTGTCTTCAAATTGGACTCAAGGACAGGCGTTTCTAGCTGGTTGATATTTTCTGGATCTGATGGTGATATTTATTTCAGCAACCGGAGTACCGCCTGCAATTCCAGCTGAAGACAGAGCATCCATTGGAACCGGAACCGCATGCAAGTGTACCACGCCAAACTTGCAGCTTTGCTACCGATTTCCTTGACTTAGTTATACATCAGTGGGCAAGTATACCTTGCCAAATCCTGCAGCTTGCTAAGTATTTCCTTGGCTTAATTTAGCATCAGTGGGCAAGTAAAGCTTGCCAATTCGCAGTGATTCCTGTTATAGTACCTTACTTGAGTTCTTGTAGACTTAATAACTAAACTTGTTTAACTGCTCAACCCAGGACACCTGACACTATTCATGTAACAAAATTTTCCTGAGATATACAGGGTAATTTCGTATAGGATACATATTCATGACATATACAGTTTACATGCTTAGATTCTATCCTGACTCATTGCATTAGTTCGATCTTGCGTGACTTTTACCTGAGATATTCTTGAACTGTGACGTGAGATTACACGGGGTGGGGAGAGATTTATCATACAAAAGACTGAATATATATATATATAATACTTTAATGGATTGTGCCTTAGACTCTGACACAGAGCTTTGGTACCTTACTGGCCCTTCGAGAAAATACTGCTATGGTTTCTTCGACACTGATCTCGTAGTAGTCTCAGCCTGAGTATGACTAAAACTCTCACTTGCATATCACTTAGCTGGTTTATTTATTTACCCTGCTGTTTCATTATTGATGTACTGCATTTATTTTAGCTTGTATTATCTGTACCTTGTTATGTCCCCTGAGGACCTGGAATAGACTATGTCCCCAGGTATAGCCGCAGAGATCTACCCCGAGGTGTACGGAACAGGAGCACTTCTCGGAACAGAACAGGAACCTGAGGACGAGGTAGTGGCTGAAGACTTCTCCTGAGTATTGGCTCTACATACTCAGATATTTCTATTTTCAGTATTTTATTTCATGTCTATTTCCCTTAAATGTAACAGACTGATTCTCGGATTGTTTTTCGAGACACTTATTTGATATTGCTTATTTATTTCCATTTGCATTATTTCTGGCAATTAATCTGTGTTTATTCTGTGGATGAGATTAAAAAAGCCTGGGACTTGTAACATATTACAGTTAGACTACAGCTTAAGCATGCCCTGATGGATCCATTAAATTGGGTTGTCCATCGGTGCGTGCTGCTGGCCATTGCCCCGCATCCAGTCCCTCGGTATTTTGGGACTGGGGCGTGACATAGTTTTTGTGGTGGCCCATGCAGGTCTACGACTAAATTGTTCGGTTTCAACTTAGGGACCAAACACCTGCAATAAGATAGGATAAGTTTTTAGGATCTCATCCACTTGCTTGCATCTTTCTTGATCTCTATATCGACTTCTAATAATTTACTTGCATCTTGCCTTGATTTCTGTGCGCCTCTTATTGTTTATTTTGGATGCAGGAAAATGGACCCACAAGAGTGCAACAAGACTCCCGTGGGAATACCTCAAGCTACAGGCATCACCTATGATGACGAAGTGACCCCAGTCGGTGGGGTTCGATCAACTCAACAGAGCCAGCAGGCAGGTCAACCTACCTCCAGATTCCGGCGTGATGACATCCCACCTCCGTCGCAGTTCGTTCCACCAATGCCCGTATTCCTACAAGGACAGCCGATTGACGGGCAACAGATATTCCAACTGATCTACGCGATGATGCAAGCTCAGCAACAAGTCCAACACGAGGCTCAGCGTCGAGAGGCTGATTACTTGAGGAGCAGCATAGTAACTGCACTGGAGCAGGCCAACCTACCAGCTCGACGGCCATCGACGGGCTCAATCACTGACTTCCGCCAACTGAAGCCCCGCACTTTTTCTGGCAAGGAGGAGCCCACAGAAGTTCATGAGTGGCTCACTAACATACAACATCAACTTGAAGCAGCTGAGCTTCCACGGGAACGTTGGATGATTGCCGTCAGAATACAATTGACGGGCAATGCTCATCACTGGTGGCTAACCAAAGAGAGACGACTCGGACCAGACCGAGTCACTTGGGAGGAGTTCTCCAGACTCTTCCAGGAGATGTACATTCCAGCCATCGCTCGATCAAAACTTCGGGACAAGTTCAATCGCCTCACTCAGGACTCTATGACGGTAGAAGAGTACAACGCGGAATTCATTCGTCTGAGCCGCTTCGCCCCAACCCTGATCCCGACAGAGGAAGAGAAGGCAGAGAAGTTCTTTGATGGGCTAAACTTTGAACTACAAAGAATGATCGGATCCATCGCACCAACTTCGTACACGGACGTCCTTGCTGCAGCTCGACATATGGAGCGTGTCATCAGGCGAGAATCCAACCTGAAGAGGCCTTCCACATCAGCACCAGCTAGAGCACCGAATGGAGAAACTGCCAAGAAACCAAATCTGCATCAAGCACCACATGGAGCTGCATCCAGAGCCCTAACTCTTCCTACTTGTTACTACTGCGGCAAGATAGGCCATGTAGAGATGGAGTGCAGACGTAAATTCGGACTATGCTTAGGCTGCGGATCCAGACAACATGCAGTGAGAGACTGCCCTGAACGTAGAGAAAGAGCACCAAGGGCGAACCAGCAAGCTCCACCAGCGCCTCAAGCAGCACCCTACCAGCCAGCCCAGCAACAGCAGAGGAATCTACCTCAAGGACGCGGTCAAGCTTACGCGATGACTGTGGAAGACGCTGATGCACGTAAGTGATTCGTAGTATCCGTTTCTAGTCTTGTGTTAGCTCGTGCCTATTGGTTCGTGACCTCAGCCCCAACCTAGTAAGTTGCAACTTGTTAATAACAACCTAGTTTTCTAAAGTTGAAGATCTTTTGCTTTAACTAGATTTTTCTCTGGAAAGTGCATAACTTTTATTTTTAGGGAAACGATATTTCCCTAAGTATCTTGTGATGTGTTTCGAACGATACTTGCAACCGTGTCATCTCTGTTGACCGGTTATTCTTTGATTGCGAAGATGCAATCCTCTTAAGGGGGGTAGATTGTAAACCCCCTGATTTTTCAAGAATTTTAAACTTTGGATTTTTCTCAATTTTCTGGGATTTTTCTGTAATTAAAAATAGGGTTTTAATTATTAAATAATTTTTAATTGATAAATCATAATATTAAAATATTATGAAAATAATATTTTATGGTGTAAAATAGAAAATCGGATTTAGGGTAATTTTTCTAAAATTTATTGGGCCTCGGACCTAATTTAAATTACCTAAAAACTATTTAACTAATTAATTATTATTATTATTATTATTATTGTCACGCCCCAGTCCCAAAATGTCGAGGGACTGAGCACGTGAGCAATGGCCAGTAGCACGCACCGATGGACAAACCAATTTAATAGATCCATCAGGGCATGCTTAAGCTGTAGTCTAACAGGAAATAGAACAATTGTTACAGGTCACAGACTAATCTAATCTCATCCACAACAGATAAACACAGAGTAGCTGCCGAAAATAATATAATAGAATAAATAAGCAAATCTCAATAAATATCTCGAAAAACAATCCGAGAATATGTCTGGTACAACAATTGCAAATAGACAGGAAATAATCAACTAGAAATAGAAATAACTGACTACATACGGCCAATGCTCAGGAGAAGTCCTCTGGTGCGAGCTAGTCTTCAGGTCCTGGTACAGCTCCTGGAAGTGCTCTGGTACGGGGTATCTCTGGATGGATCTCTTCAGCTATACCTGGGGACATCATCCATTCCAGGTCCTCAGGGGACATAGCAAGGTACAGATAATACAAGCCAAAATATAAGCAGTGCAAAAATAAATGAAACAGCAGGGTAAACTATGTAACCAGCTAAGTGATAAATGCAAGTTGAGAGCATCACTAGAACTCAGGCTGAGACCGCTACAAGCTCTGTGTCGGGGAGCCGGTAGCAGTAATAACACGTAAAGGGTCTAGCTCTGCTGGAGAGTCTACGACCTCACACTAATAGTATATATATATATATGAAAACAGCCTGTAGCCTGTGTGTCTCTCCCCACCCAATGTAATCACACATCTCATGTCCATGACATGCAAGATCATAACTAATGCGGCAGTCATATAATGTCTAGGAATAAACTGTCCATGTCATAACCTGTATCCTATACAGAATCATCGTGAATATCTCAAGAGGATTCTGTCTCATGAATAGTGTCAAGTGTCCTGGGTTCAGGTGTACTTGATAGGACAAGTACCAAGAGTAAGGGTATCGAATATCCATCTCTAAATGATGTACCCAACACCGCGTACGGTGTTGGCACCCGACTATGATCGGACACTAGGTACGTCACACGTTTCCTAGGTTAAGCAGTTAAAACAAGTTTATATTTAAATCCACAAGAAATTAAATAAAATACTATGTCAAGAATTACTGAGAATTGGCAAGCTTTACTTTCTCACTGATGCTAAATAAGTCCAAAAAAATAAGTAGCAAGCTGCAGGGTTTGGCAAGGTACACTTGCCTGTGGTTCCGGCTCTGATTGCAGCTCTGACTTCAGTTGGAGTTGCAGGCGATAATTCGGTTGCTGAAATAAACACCACCATCAGATCCAGAAAATATCAATCAGCTAGAAATGCCTGTCCTTGAGTCCAATTTGGAGACAAGGGCAAAAACGACAATTTTGGGTCAGAACGGGGTCCACCGGTGGGCCCGCTTTGCACCAAAAAATGTGTCCGGGTCAAAGGCCTCCAAATTCACCAAACTTAGTGTCAACAGATCAGGAACGCTGATACGAACCCAACGGAACTTTCAGAATTGAATTCCGATGAGCCGATCATAAAATCGCCCGTCGAGCGGGGCCTGTGGGGCCCACGACACGCGATTTCGTCAACGTTCTCAGAATCGAACCAAACTTGACCCACAGGACCAGCGTATCGCTAGTCCGATGGCGCAAGTTTCATTCTGATCCGACGTGTGTGCACGAAGTTAGGGTAAATTACAGAAAAGTCGGATACGGGGCGATGTCTACGGATACGCGTTGATCCCGGTGTGCACGCACACCCGAATCAGCTTCTGCGAAATCTCACACGTCCGTATTGACGATGCGCACGTATCTGTGAAGATCGCACGCGACCAAGTCGTCCCGTTTGGCGGGGCATACTCAGTTCCGGGGTGAAACAGGGTCTGGTTTTTTCCTTTTTTTGGATCGCGGTGTGCGATCACCACAGGACGCGATGTCCCGAACGGTTTATCCGGACACCGAGAGGGTCATACAGGCTTCGCAATACAATTTGCGGAATCGAAAACAGAGCTACGAACAAAAAGATACACGCACCTGAAGGGGACCCGAAAACCGGAGTCTGGATCGTGTCCGACACGTGTCGGATACCGGGCCAAAATTAGGGTTAGGGTTTGGGGATTCCTCGCCGGAGCTGGGCGGAGGGCAGCCGGGCTGAGGCGGAGGGGGCCGGGGCTGCTGCGGCGGAGGGCGGCGCGGCGCTCGGGCGGAGGCGACGGCGCCGGGGCGGCAGGAGGCGCTGCCGTGGCCGCTGCTGCTGCTGTTGTTGCGGCTGGGTGCTGCCGGGGAGGCCGCCGGAGGAGGAAGGAGAAGGAGGCGGCGGAGCTGGGGGTCTGCACGGCGAGGCTGGCGGCGCTGCGGTGGCGGTCCGGTGGCGTCGACGGGGAGGGAAGCGGTAGTTGAGGGGGGGTTTTATAGAGAGGAGCGAGGGAGGGGTGGCGCCGGGCAAGGCGGAGGGGCCGGTGGGGTCAGGCGCAGCGGGCGGAGGTCGTGGGCGAGGTGGCCGGAGGACGCGGCGGGCGGCGCGGCGCCGGACGCGCCGGTGGACGCGGGAAGAGGGGGGACTCGGTCGACTGGGGGTGCGGGTGGGTAGCTGGTCGGGCGGCGGATCCGAGTTGGGCGGACCCGCCCGACCCGATAGCAGAGACTGGGCTGCTGGGCTCGGCCCACTGGGCCGGGCCGGGCCGCGGGAATGGGCCGGGCTGGGTATTATATTAAAAATAATAATAATAATTAATAAATAAATAAATAATTAAAATACTTTTTAGGCATTTAAAAATAGGTCTGAGGCCCAAAAAATTTCAGAAAAATTGCCCTAAGTCCAGTTTTTCATTTTACACCCAAAAATATTATTTTCATAATATTTTAATACTGTTTAATATCAAATAAAAATTATTTAATAAATAAAACCCTGTTTTTAAATTACAGAAAATTCTCAGAAAATTCCAGAAAATTGTGAAAATTCCAAGTTTGAAAATTTTGAAAAATCAGGGGGTTTACAATTATTATTATTATTATTTTTCTGGCCCAACCCATTCCCCAGCCCATTGGGCTCAGCCCAAACCCAGCCCTGCCTAGCGGGTCGGGCGAGTCCGCCCAACCCGCGTGTAAACCCCCTGATTTTTCAAATTTTAAAAACTGGATTTTTCACAATTTTCTGGAATTTTTTGGGATTTTTCTGTAAATTAAAAATAGGGTTTTAATTATTCAATAATTTTTAAATGATAATAAATAATATTAAAATATTATGGAAATAATATTTTTGGATGTAAAATAAAAAACTGGACTTAGGACAATTTTTCTGAAATTTATCGGACCCCGGACCTATTTTTAAATACCTAAAAAGTATTTTAGTATTTATTTAATTATTTATTATTTAATTAATTAATTATTTATTAATTAATCTGATTTTTTTTTTATTTAAAATTAAAATCCCAGCCCGCGGCCCGGCCCGGCCCGGCCCATTGGGCCTGAGACCGGCCCAGCCCCCTAGCGGGTCGGGTCGGATCCTCCAGACCCGCACCCGACCCGACCCGACTTTCCTGACCACGTCCCCCCCTTCCCCGCGTCCACCGGCGCGTCCGGCGCCGCGCCGCCCGCTCCGGCCGGCCACCCCACGACCCTGGCCACTCCGCCTTGCCCGGCGCTACCCCTCCCTCGCTACTCTCTATAAAACCCTCCCCGGCGAGCCCCCACCGCCTCAGGCCCTCCACCGTCAGCCACTCCACCACCACGCCGCCACCGCCCTCCGCCGCTGCCCTCGCCGACGACCACCACCGAACCTCCTCCCTCCTCTCCTCCCCTCCCCGTCGAGCACCGGCGCCGCAGCAAACAGCAGCGCCCAGCAGCAGCGGCCACGGCAGCGCTCCGGCCACCCCGCGCCTCCCCGCGCCGGCAGCGCCGCGGCCGCGCTGCCCCCGGCCGGCCTCCCCCAACCGCCGTCTCGCCAGAGCTCAGCCCATCTCCTGCAAGGAGTCGGAACCCTAACCCTAATCCCCTGTGTCCGACACGAGTCGGACACGTGTCGGACACGGTTTGACCCTGGTTTTCGGGTCTCCTTCAGGTGCGTGTATCTTTTCGCTCGTAGCTCCGTTTTCGATTCTGCAAATTGCGTTGCGAAGCCTGTATGACCCTCTCGGTGCCGGACAAACCGTTTGGGGCATCGCGTCCTGTGGTGATCGCACACCGCGATCCAAAAACAGAAAAAACTAGACCCTGTTTTACCCCGGAACTGAGTACGCCCCGCCAAACGGGACGACTTGGTCGCGTGTGGCCTTCACAGATTCGTGCGCGTCGTCGATACGGACGTGTGGGATTTCGCATAAGCTGATTTGGGTGTGCGTGCACACCGGGATCAACGCGTATCCGCGGACATCGCCCCGTATCTGTACTTTCTGGAACGCGTCCTAACTTTGTGTACACATGTCGGATCAAGACGAAACTTGCGCCATCGGACTCGTAGCGATACGCTGGTCCTGTGGGTCAAGTTTGGTTCGATTCTGAGAACGTTGACAAAATCGCGTGTCGTAGTCCCCACAGGCCCCGCTCGACGGACGATTTTGTGATCGGCTCATCGGAATTCAAATCTGAAAGTTCCGTTGGGTTCGTATCAGCGTTCCTGACCTGTTGACACTAAGTTTGGTGAATTTGGAGACCTTTGACCCTGACGCATTTTTCGGTACAAAGCCCATTTTGACCCGAAACTGCCGTTTTTGCCCTTGTCTCCAAATTGGACCCAAGGACAGGCGTTTCTAGCTGATTGATATTTTCTGGATCTGATAGTGATGTTTATTACAGCAACCGAAGTACCGCCTGTAATTCCCGCTGAAGTCAGAATTGCAAACAGAATCGGAACCACAAGCAAGTGTACCTTGCCAAACCCTGCAGCTTGCTATTTATTTTCTGGACTTAATTATGCAATAATGGGCAAGTAAAGCTTGCCAATTCTCAGTAATTCTTGACATAGTATTTTACTTGATTTCATTAAATAACTTGTTTAAACTGCTTAACCTAGAAAACGAGTGACGTGCTTAGTGTCCGATCATAGTCGGGTGCCAACTCCGTACGCGGAGTTGTGTGACGTCACATAGACATGGATATCGAGACCCGATAATGCTCGTACTTGTCTTATCAAGTACTCCAGAACCCAGGACACCTGACACTATTCATGAGACAGAGTCTTCCTGAGACATTCATGGTGATTCTGTATAGGATACAGGACTTGACAGAGATATTTATTTATAGACAGTATGACTTGTTGCATTAGCGATAATCTCGCTGACATGGACATGAGACGTTATGGTCATGATATGCGTGATTACATTGGGTGGGGAGAGACACACAGGCTACAGGTTGATGTTATATTATGCCGGCGTCTTAAGTCTCACTACGAGCTAGACAACTACATGATATCACTGCTACCCGGCTCCCCGACACAGAGCTTGTAGTGGTTTCAGCCTGAGTTCTTGTACTGCTCTCATGTTGCATATCACTTAGCTGGTTATCTAGTTTACCCTCTTGCTTATTTATTGCTGCACTGCATCTATTTTGGCTTGTATTTTCTGTACCTTGCTGTCCCCTGAGGACCTGGATCCGGATTATGTCCCCAGGTATAGCCGAAGAGATCCATCCAGAGATATACCGTACAGGAGCACTTCCAGGAGCTGTACCAGGACCGGAAGACGAGCTCGCACCAGAGGACTTCTCCTGAGCACCGGCTACATATTCACAGTATTTCTATTTCAGTATTTTATTTCCTGTCTTTTTCTTAAAATGTAACAGAATAATTCTCGGATTTGTTTCCCGAGACACTTATTTGATATTGCTTATTTATTTCTATTGCATTATTTCTGGCAATTAATCTGTGTTTATTCTGTGGATGAGATTAGTAATACCTGAGACTTGTACTTAGTACTGCTAGACTACAGCTTAAGCATGTCCTGATGGATCCATTAAATTGGGTTATCCTTCAGTGCGTGCTGCTGGCCATTGCCACGCTTCTCCAGTCCCTAGTCATTTTGGGACTGGGGCGTGACATGGTTTTTGTGGTGGCCCATGCAGGTCAACGACTAATTTGTTCGGTTTCAACTTAGGGACCGAACAGGCTTGCAATAAAATAGGATAAGTTTTTAGGATCTCATCCACTTGCTTGAAACGTTCTGACATCCATATCGACTTCGAATTAATTTCTTGACTCACATCCTGCCTTGATTCCTGTGCGCCTCTTATTGTTTATTTTGGTTACAGGGTTATGGATTCACGAGCAAACGGCGAGACTCCCATAACGTCACCACGAGTTGCTGAGGTAACCAACAAAGATGAAGTAACACCAGTGGATAAAGGACAGTCAGCTCAACAACAAGCCTCGAGAATCCAGCAAGATAACATTCCACCAACGGCGCCAGTTACTCCATCAATGCCCGTAATTCCACCAGGGCAGGCCATGGACGGACAGCAGATGTTTTCAATGGTCTATGCAATAATGCAAGCTCAACAAGAGGCGTTGAGTCGCAGCCTAATAACTGCACTGGAGCAGGCCAACCTACCAACTCGACGGCCAACGACGGGCTCTATCACCGATTTTCGGCAGCTGAAGCCCCGTACATTCTCAGGCAAGGAAGAGCCCACTGAAGTTCATGAGTGGCTTACCAACATTCAACATCAATTAGAAGCAGCTGAGCTTCCAAAGGAACGTTGGATGACTGCCGTCAGAATGTAGTTGATGGACAATGCACATCACTGGTGGCTATCTGAGAAAGCACGGCTCGGACCAGACCGAGTCACTTGGGAAGAGTTCTCTAGACTCTTTCAGGAGATGTACATTCCAGCTATCGCTCGATCAGAACTGCGGGACAAATTCAATCGCCTCACTCAGGACTCCATGACGGTGGAAGAGTACAACGCAGAATTCATTCGTCTAAGTCGCTTCGCTCCAACATTGATCCCGACAGAAGAAGAGAAGGCTGAGAAATTCTTCGACGGACTAAACATTGAGCTACAGAAACTAATTGGATCCGTTGCACCTACTTCGTACTCGGACGTTCTTGCTGCAGCGCGACGCATTAAGTGCGTCATCAGGAGAGAGACTAGTCTAAAACGGACTTCCACTTCAGCACTACAAGAAAAAGTTGCAAAAAGACCTCACATACACCAGCCACCAGAAGCATCTCCGCAGACAATACCTGTTTGTCCATATTGTCGCAAGCGAGGCCATACTGAAGACGAGTGCAGACGAAAGAAGAGATTATGCATAGTTTGCGGATCGAGTCAGCATTTATTAAAGGAATGCCCTGAGCGTCGAGACAGAGCACCAAAGGGTAACCAGCAAGCGTTACCAGTACCGAGGTCAGCCTCTCCAGCGTTGGAAGTACCGCAAACGGAAGTTCAAGGAGTCCTACCACCAGCTTCAGCAGGGTATCAGCCGAGGCCACCCTTGATACCCCAGGAACTACTCTTTCAACAGGCTCAACAGCAGAAGAATCGACTGCAATGACGAGGACAAGCCTACGCGATGACTGTGGAGGACGCTGATGCGCGTAAGTGATTCGTAGTTTTCCGTTCCTAGTCTTGTGTAGTTCGTGCCTTTTGGTTCGTGACCTCAGCCCCAACCTAGTAATTTGCAACTTGTTAATAACAACCTGGTTTTCATAAAAGTTATAGTTTTTACTAGATTTTCCTGGAAAGTGTAAACTTTCAATTTTTAGAGAAATGGTATTTCCCTGAAGTCTCTTGTGAAGTTTTCAAACGATGCTTGCGACCGCGTCATCTCTGTTGACCGGTTATTCTTTGATTGCGAGGACGCAATCCTCTTAAGGGGGATAGATTGTAAATCCTCTGATTTTTCAAAATTTTAAAAACTGAATTTTTCACAATTTTTTGGAATTTTCTGGGATTTGTCTGTAAATTAAAAATAGGGTTTTAATTATTCAATGATTTTTAAATAATAATAAATGATATTAAAATATTATAGAAATAATATTTTTGGATGTAAAATAAAAAACTGGACTTAGGGCAATTTTTCTGGAATTTATCGGACCCCGGACCTATTTTTAAACACCTAAAAAGTATTTTAGTATTTATTTAATTATTTATTATTTAATTATTTATTTATTTATTAATTAATCTGATTTTTTTATTTTTATTTAAAATTAAACCCCTAGCCCGCGGCCCGGCCTGACCCATTGGGCCCGAACCCGGCCCAGCCCCCTAGCAGGTCGGGTCGGATCCTCCAGACCCGCACCCGACCCGACCCGACCCGACTTTCCTGACCACGTCCCCCCCTTTCTCGCGTCCACCGCCGCGTCCGGCGCCGCGCCGCCAGCTCCGCCTTGCCCGGCGCCACCCCTCCCTCGCTACTCTCTATAAAACCCTCCCCGGCGAGCCCCCACCGCCTCAGGCCCTCCACCGTCAGCCACTCCACCACCACGCCGCCACCGCCCTCCGTCGCTGCCCAGCGACGCCGCCGCCCTCGCCGACGACCACCGCCGAACCTCCTCCCTCCTCTCCTCCCCTCCCCGTCGAGCACCAGCGCCGCAGCAAACAGCAGCGCCCAGCAGCAGCGGCCACGGCAGCGCTCCGGCCACCCCGCGCCTCCCCGCGCCGGCAGCGCCGCGCCGCGCTGCCCCCGGCCGGCCTCCCCCAGCCGCCGTCTCGCCAGAGCTCAGCCCATCTCCGGCAAGGAGTCGGAACCCTAACCCTAATCCCCTGTGTCCGACACGAGTCGGACACGTGTCGGACACGGTTTGACTCTGGTTTTCGGGTCCCCTTCAGGTGCGTGTATCTTTTCGCTTGTAGCTCCGTTTTCGATTCCGTAAATTGAGTTGCGAAGCCTGTATGACCCTCTCGGTGCCCGGATAAACCGTTCGAGGCATCGCGTTCTGTGGTGATCGCACACCGCGATCCAAAAATAGAAAAAACCAGACCCTGTTTCACCCCGGAACTGAGTACGCCCCGCCAAACGGGACGACTTGGTCGCGTGCGGTCTTCACAGATTCATGCGCGTCGTCGATACGGACGTGTGGGATTTCGCATAAGCTGATTCGGGTGTGCGTGCACACCGGGATCAACGCGTATCCGCAGACATCGCCCCATATTCGTACTTTCTGGAATGCGCTCTAACTTTGTGTACACACGTCGGATCGAGACAAAACTTGCGCCATCGGACTCGTAGCGATACGCTGGTCCTGTGGGTCAAGTTTGGTTCGATTCTGAGAACGTTGACGAAATCGCGTGTCGTGGGCCCCACAGGCCCCGCTCGACGGGCGATTTTGTGATCGGCTCATCGGAATTCAAATCTGAAAGTTTCGTTGGGTTCGTATCAGCGTTCCTGACCTGTTGACACTAAGTTTGGTGAATTTGGAGACCTTTGACCCTGACGCATTTTTCGGTGCAAAGCGGGCCCACCAGTGGACCCCGTTTTGACCTGAAACTGTCATTTTTTGTCCTTGTCTCCAAATTGGACCCAAGGACAGGCGTTTCTAGCTGATTGATATTTTCTGTATCTGATGGTGATGTTTATTATAGCAACCGGAGTACCGCCTGCAATTTCCGCTGAAGTCAGAACTGCAAACAGAACCGGAACCACAGGCAAGTGTACCTTGCCAAACCCTGCAGCTTGCTATTTATTTTCTGGACTTAATTATGCAATAATGGGCAAGTAAAGCTTGCCAATTCTCAGTAATTCTTGACATAGTATTTTACTTGATTTCATTAAATAACTTGTTTAAACTGCTTAACCTAGGAAACGAGTGACGTGCTTAGTGTCCGATCATAGTCGGGTGCCAACTCCGTACGCGGAGTTGTGTGACATCACATAGACATGGATATCGAGACCCGATAATGCTCGTACTTGTCTTATCAAGTACTTCAAAACCCAGGACACCTGACACTATTCATGAGACAGAGTCTTCCTGAGACATTCATGGTGATTCTGTATAGGATACAGGACTTGACAGAGATATTTATTTATAGACAGTATGACTTGTTGCATTAGCGATAATCTCGCTGACATGGACATGAGACGTTATGGTCATGATATGCGTGATTACATTGGGTGGGGAGAGACACACGGGCTACAGGTTGATGTTATATTATGCCGGCGTCTTAAGTCTCACTACGAGCTAGACAACTACATGATATCACTTCTACCGGCTCCCCGACACAGAGCTTGTAGTGGTTTCAGCCTGAGTTCTTGTACTGCTCTCATGTTGCATATCACTTAGCTGGTTATCTAGTTTACCCTCTTGCTTATTTATTGCTGCACTGCATCTATTTTGGCTTGTATTTTCTGTACCTTGCTGTCCCCTGAGGACCTGGATCCGGATTATGTCCCCAGGTATAGCCGAAGAGATCCATCCAGAGATATACCGTACAGGAGCACTTCCAGGAGCTGTACCAGGACCGGAAGACGAGCTCGCACCAGAGGACTTCTCCTGAGCATCGGCTACATATTCACAGTATTTCCATTTCAGTATTTTATTTCCTGTCTTTTTCTTAAAATGTAACAAAATAATTCTCGGATTTGTTTTTCGAGACACTTATTTGATATTGCTTATTTATTTCCATTGCATTATTTCTGGCAATTAATCTGTGTTTATTCTGTGGATGAGATTAGTAATACCTGAGACTTGTACTTAGTACTGCTAGACTACAGCTTAAGCATGCCCTGATGGATCCATTAAATTGGGTTGTCCTTCAGTGCGTGCTGCTGGCCATTGCCACGCTTCTCCAGTCCCTAGTCATTTTGGGACTGGGGCGTGACACCGCGAACCCGCCGCCCGACCCGACCCGGGAAGCCTATCCCCTCCCCACGCCCTGGCCCCGAATTCTCGCCGCGTTCTTCGGCCACGTCACCGGAGAACCACCCGCGCCCTGCTCCACGACCCACGACCTCCCCTCGGCCCCGCCTCCTTCGCCACGACCTCGCCCGAGCCTCCCCTATAAAACCCCTCCTTCACCTTCGCCTCCTCCTCCAGAATCCCCTCCCCAAACCCTAACGCCGGCAGCCTCCGCCACAGCGGCTCGACCCCCCCTCGCAGCCAGCCCCAGCGCCTAGCTCCGCCGAGAGCTCCCCAATCCTCTCCTCCTTCCTCCCCTCTTCTTCACCGCAGAACCGACGCCGGCCTCCCCTAGCTCCGTCGACCCCCTCGGCACCGCTCGGCCTCGATCCGACGACCCGCCTCCCACCAGCGCCGCCCTCCTGCATCGACGAACCGCCTCCGGCCAACCCAGTCCCTGGCCGCCTCCGTCGGGTCCGCCAGCAGAACCCTAGATCGGACACAACTCGCTGCCGGACACGGGCACAGTGGACACGGCTTGGACACAGTATCCAGGATACGAGACGGACACAAAAAACCAGTTTCGAGGAGCCCAGTTCAGGTACTCGTATCTCACACCTCGTAGCTCTGATTTCGATTCCGTAAATTGCAACGTGTAGCCTGTATGACCCTCTCGGTGCCCGGATAAACCGCTCGGGGCATCGCGTCCTGTGGTGATCGCACACCGCGATCCAAAAATAGGAAAAAATAACGCCCTATTTTACCCCGGAACTAAGTACGCTCCGCAAAACGGGACGACTTGGTCGCGTGCGGTCTTCACAGATACGTGCGCGTCGTCGATACGGACGTGCAGAATTTTGCAAAAGTTGATTCGGGTGTGCGTGCACACCGGAATCAACGCGTATCCGCGGACATCGTCCCATATCCGACTTTTCTGAATCTCACTGTAACTTTTTGTACACACGTCGGATCGAACCGAAACTTACGCCATCGGACTCGTAGCAATACGTTGGTCCTGTGACCCAAGTTTGGTTCGATTCTGAGAACGTTGACGAAATTGCGTGTCGTGGCCCCACAGGCCCCACTCGACGGGCGATTTTGTGATCGGCTCATCGAAATTCAATTCTGAAAGTTCCGTTGGGTTCGTATCATCGTTCCTGACCTGTTGACACTAAGTTTGGTAAATTTGGAGACCGTTGACCCTGACACATTTTTCGGTGCAAAGCGGGCCCACCTGTGGACCCCGTTTTGACTCGAAATTGCCGTTTTTGCCCTTGTCTCCAAATTGGACTCAAGGACAGGCGTTTCTAGCTGATTGATATTTTATGGATCTGATGGTGATGTTTATTTCAGCAACCGGAGTACCGTCTGCAATTCCAGCTGAAGACAGAGCATCCATTGGAACCGGAACCGCAGGCAAGTGTACCACGCCAAACTTGCAGCTTTGCTACCGATTTCCTTGACTTAGTTATACATCAGTGGGCAAGTGTACGTTGCCAAATCCTGCAGCTTGCTAAGTATTTTCTTGGCTTAATTTAGCATTAGTGGGCAAGTAAAGCTTGCCAATTCGCAGTGATTCCTGTTATAGTACCTTACTTGAGTTCTTGTAGACTTAATAACTAAACTTGTTTAACTGCTCAACCCAGGACACCTGACACTATTCATGTAACAGAATTTCCCTGAGATATACAGGGTGATTCCGTATAGGATACATATTCATGACATATACAGTTTACATGTTTAGATTCTATCCTGACTCATTGCATTAGTTCGATCTTGCGTGACTTTTACCTGAGATATTCTGGAACTGTAATGTGAGATTACATGGGGTGGAGAGAGATTTATCACACAAAAGGCTGAATATATATATATAATACTTTAATGGATTGTGCCTTAGACTCTGACACAGAGCTTTGGTACCTTACTGGCCCTTCGAGAAAATACTGCTATGGTTTCTTCGACACTGATCTCGTAGTAGTCTCAGCCTGAGTATGACTAAAACTCTCACTTGCATATCACTTAGCTGGTTTATTTATTTACCCTGCTGTTTCATTATTGCTGTACTGCATTTATTTTGGCTTGTATTATCTGTACCTTGTTATGTCCCCTGAGGACCTGGAATGGACTATGTCCCCAGGTATAGCCGCAGAGATCTACCCCGAGGTGTACGGAACAGGAACACTTCTCGGAACAGAACAGGAACCTGAGGACGAGGTAGTGGCTGAAGACTTCTCCTGAGTATTGGCTCTACATACTCAGATATTTCTATTTCCAGTATTTTATTTCATGTCTATTTCCCTTAAATGTAACAGACTGATTCTCGGATTGTTTTCCGAGACACTTATTTGATATTGCTTATTTATTTTCATTTGCATTATTTCTGGCAATTAATCTGTGTTTATTCTGTGGATGAGATTAGAAAAGCCTGGGACTTGTAACATATTACAGTTAGACTATAGCTTAAGCATGTCCTGATGGATCCATTAAATTGGGTTGTCCATCGGTGCGTGCTGCTGGCCATTGCCCCGCATCCAGTCCCTCGGTATTTTGGGACCGTGGCATGACAATATTTATACATATGTACACTTACATATATTTCGATGCCCTAGGAGATATGTAAATTATAAATTACATTTGTAAAATCATATATATATATATATATATATATATATATATATGTAATACATAAATTATATTGTGTATATTATGAGGATTAAGTTATAATCAATTCGGAGAATGGAGTATACAAGCTAAGATATAGGAATTTTATTGGAATTGTTTGATATAACATGGATTATATTCAGTTATTGAAATACTATATGAACTCTAGCAAATACATGATACGGATAATGAAATTCAGATTTGAACTATGTTAGAAATATTGATGATTCAAGTGATAAGTACATCGATTACATGAAAGAATAGAAGTTTTCATAAGTAAGATAATTAAGAAAATATATAATTGTAGACATATATATGACTTACACCCACAAAGATATGATTGAGGTAGAAGCAATTACATACATTTGAATTTGCATAAAAGATCTAGAATTGAATTATGCTATCTGTGTTATGTGTAGGAGTACATAAATAAATTCAGCTATATATATATATTCAATTAATTGTTCTTATTTATTGTATTTTGTATAACACTAACATTGTTGTTGAGTTTGAACTTTTGTAGTTTATACTACACGAAGTATAGAATTGCTAGCACTAAGGTATAATTTTCCAAAAGTAAGAATAGGGTTGCTATTTTATAGAGTTATATTAATTGCGTGTATTTCGGTGTTGAGAGTTGCTCCACCGAAGGGGTCGGCGAGCCCGGGAATGCGACGGAGGGTTGCTCCGGGTGGATATTATAAATTGTTAAAATTTCGGGAGCCAAAATACAAAGGGAACTCTGCCGAAATTTTTAAGAATTCCGGGAGTTAACCAATATTTCGATATTCCGAAATATCACCGGCATTCCAATAATCTAAAACCTAGATTCACACACCACGGACCACTAGAGATTATATTTTAAATTAGGAAGCAACTTGTGAAGGTCTAGGATACCTAGGACACGGACACGAGGTAATTAATCCAGACTATCTGCTCTGTGTAAGTCGATATCCTTGAAACTGTGTGGATGACTAAATACTTGTGCTCAAGATTATATATGTATATCGCATCATCCTGGACATGCATTCCTTTTGAACAATGGTTAAGACAATACCAGAGCAGAAACTCGAACAATAATAAAGTAGAATAAGGAATGATTGTAGATCTAGGCTAGAAGTATTGGGCGGGGGAGAATAGCATAAATGACCACCTACAAAATTTTGCCACATAATTTTAAGTCTGGCTGAATTCAGCGGTTTAGGCTCTCTCGCAAGGTCTTGCGAAGTGAGCGGGTGATGCTTAGCTCACTTTATATTGCCCATAAGGGGCTGGGTCGGATCATAATCCCGTGCTATCCTATTTTAAGTCACCCTAATTATAAGTGCACCCTCTTCGATCCAAAAGAAAAAACCATCGAATGGGTGGATTCAAGATTGGCCCAAATGGGCTAGGCCGGATTTATAACCCCGTGCCCTTCTATTCAAGTCACCTGATTAAAAATACACATATTTCAAATTATAATAGTCGAATAGGTGAATTCAAGATTAAGCCATGAGGGCAGGGCCGGATTCTAAGCACCGTGCCATTCAAGTCACCATATAATCCTTCACAACAGGATTTGTTGGCGGGAAACTAGGTGAAGTGGTTATTTAAAGTTTGTTCTCCAAATTGCATCATCATTTAGAAAATTGTTTGTGTATTGTGGTAGTGACTTAGGATTTGTGATGATTGAATTAGTAGATACTATAAGAGTATTAAATTAGGAGTTATTCAAGTCATGAAGAATATATTATGTTTACTCTCTTACTTTCTTTAATTATTTTACTCTAATATCATATCTTTCATTTGTTTACCGTTCTTGGCCGAGGACTTGCTTGTCGTTCTGACGACCTATTATTGTTGACTAGGGATTGAAGAAGGGAATGAGGAAACGCTACCTCTCTACAACGTAGACGAGATCGAGGGGTAATCAGTAAGTGATTTTAGGAAGCATAGTACCTAGTAGTTGCAACTGTGATCATGTAACTTTAACAAGGAACTGTTGTAAAGACTTATCTAGTTGTATATAAATCAGAGTGATATGGTTTAGATGTAATTGCCTAATTACTTTAGCATGACTTGCATTTTATTCTAAAAGACTTACAGGCGACAATCGCTGATACAAATATTATAGTATTCGTATGGGGCGTAGCCTGGGGATGCAGTTACGTACCCGACTCACCGTATCTTTGGAAGCGGGGCGTGACATTAACATGTCATCCCTATGCCATGGAATGAATCTAGGATTCAACTAGAAAGATCACCATATAACTGTTTGCATTCACTATTCTACTTAGTGTCGGCTTAGACGAGTGGGTTACCCCACTCACCAGTACGGCTATGTACTGACCTACGTTTGTGGACACTATTTCAGGTACACAGGTGCAGTAGCGCTGCTTTGATTTACGAGACATGATGTATGAACTGTAAGTACCTTTATGGGCTAGAGAAAAGAGCAGGAGTATTTTATCGCCTTTGTGGCATCGCCTTTGTGGTATTTCATTTGGACCCTATCGAGAGCTTCGCTGCGTATACTCTGATGTGTGCTTGGTACACAATACTTGACTTTCGCTGCAACTTGGTTGTTTCGATGATAACTTTGATGTTTGACAACATCGTCTTGTATGAGCACAACTCCAGGCTCGTACGGCATCACGTCCCGATGAGAACGATTGTCCTGCGGGAGAGCTGCAACGTGGTGATTCACGTTCAGCGGGGACTATTGAGCTTGCGGGAGATTGGGGCGTGACAGGTGGGGGTTGGGCACGGGTGGGGGCACTGGGATGAGGGGGGAATGGGTGGGGACGCGAGGAGGAGTGGAGCGGCCAGCGCAGGTGGGAAGAGGAAGGATAATTTATTTGCTTTAAACGTCTAATAGGTCTTATTTTAGGAAATAAGTCTATTTAAGAATTATATATATATATATATATATATATATATATATATATATATATATATATATATATATATATATATATATATATATATAATGTTCAAATTCTTAGTTTCTAATTCGATGAAAATGACACATAAAAAAAACCAATGCTCAAATCATATCCTATGATAAATTAAACATCAAAGCCTGATATACTCTCTTAATTATTTCTTCCTACGAGTCAATAGTATAATTAAGCAACATATAGTGTCGTTGTTATATGTATATTGTTGACAATAGAAAGAAATAAGAGATCAATTTACTGTTGTTGTTGCCCAAAACTCTAGCTAATGTGGGAACACCTAACTTGCACGCGCACACACTTCTTGTGGAGATCAAGCGAGTAACGTTGCCACAATAGTTGTTATATGATGAGCACCTCATTTTCTTTACGCCGGCCAGACTGCCTCATTGACAACACAACTCACATTTAAGAAGCCTCATGGTTGCTAAAAACGTTTGAGTTTTTCTCACGATTGAGTGACTTTTTCTTTTTCTTTCTCATTTTTCTCCCATATAAATCAGTCCACGTCTAGCTCACGCTATGTTAAAATTGTGGTATACCAACTAGCTGGATGGGACTAATTTAGAGAGCAAAAAAATATAGAAAGAAGAATTTGGTAGAAGAGAAGAATGCAAGATTTTTTTTTATATAAAAGTACTAAGCTTGTAATGTTTGTTATGTACAAAATAAGAAAATAGCAGATGTATTTATAGAACTTTTGGACGAGTCTACACACTTATTAAAATATAGCTATGAGTCATTTTAGACACTTTTACAATTATAATATTACAATATCTCTAGAACATAGATATTTTAAATTACCATGAACATTCTAGGTATAGAATATCCTAAAATATGGACTAAGCACAAAACTAAAATGGCCCAATGAACAAAGTCCAATGGTAGTGGACCGACTATATATGTTGGGCTAAAAATATGGTCACAAAATCAAGTTTATTTTCAACACTCCTCTTTATCTTCACCAAGCAAATCTTCGACCTCGAACCGCCTCGCTCTGATACTAGTTTGTTGGAATTGTGGCTAGCCAACTAGTTAGGAGTAACTAATTTTAATAGGGAGAAAACATAGAGAGAAGAATTTTGTAAAAGAGAATAATGGAAGGAAAGAAACTTTATAAGAGCAATAAGCCTGTAATGTTTGTTGTGTACAAAATGAGTAGAGAGCGCCCCTATTTATAAGACTCTTGGAATAGTCTATATATTTAAGCTATCGATCATTCTAAACTTTTATATAGTTATAATATTAGGATATATCTATAACCTAGATATTTTAAATTACCATGAACATTCTTGGTATATAACATCTTAGAACGTTGACTAAACATAAAACTAAAAGGACATAATGAACAAAATACAATGATAGTGGACCAACTAGATTTGTTGGACTAAAAAATATGTTCATGATCACCCAATCTCAAATTTCAACACCCTAATCAATATTCCAGTCCACCCAAGCTCAAATTTATGGTTCAACTATTGCACATACACATACATAGATTAGTGATGTTAGTATGGAATTGAATCCAAAAATTCCAACTTAAGTTGCGTATCATTGCTAATCAGTGGTGGATCCACATGCACTGGTGTCATACCCCGCTCCCAGAATACGGGGACTAACATGGCCAACCGTACCTTACAGAATATCGAAGTAAGCCACAATGTGTTAAGGTTGTCTAGAAGACATATAGGTGGACTCTAGCATGCTATGACGTCAGTCCTATGGCCGACAAATCATAGTATCTCAATCCAGCAACACAAGTACAAGAGTATATCATATATGAAAGTAAAAAGTCGTCCCAAATTACATACCACATATGATCATGAAGCTAGTGAATACAAAATGATGCACTAGCAGAGTATAAATATACATGATCAAATATACCATCCATGGTCTAATATATACAGCATGTTAACCGTAGTCTCAAAAATATAAGGAGCTAACTTTGTCCCTTGCTAAACACTACAAAATGAAGTAATCAAAACGAGGTGTGAAGGAAGGAAAACCCACCTCGTCCCCCCTTTCGGCCTCCACGCAGCCCAGCCCTCGTGGTCACCTAGTGTAGCCCTCCCTTCCGAACTGTCAAAATTTTGGACTGTAAAAAATCAACATATATTTTTAGGACTGTAAAAAATTTGGCAGTCCTACAAATTGTTAGGACGGTCAAAATTTTGACAGTCCTAAAAAATTAACATATATTTTTAGGACTGTAAAAATTTTGACAGTCCTACCAATTGGAAGGACTGTCAAAATTTTGACAGTCCTAAAAAATCAACATATATTTTTAGGACTGTCAAATTTTTGACAGTCCTAACAATTGGTAGGACTGTCAAAATTTTGACAGTCCTAAAAAATTAGCATATATTTTTAGGACTGTAAAAATTTTGACAGTCCTACCAATTGTTATGACTGTCAAAATTTTGACAGTCCTTCCAATTGGTAGGACTGTCAAAATTGACAGTCCTAATTATAAAAAAAAATCATTTGAAAGTGGGCAGCCGGTGAGTAATTTTTGGGAGTGGTAAACTTGTAATTATCAATGGTGAAAATTTGGGCTGTCCCGAGTGAATTTTGTAGTACCTTTATCATGAGCCTTATTCTTGCTTGTATATCATTGGTTCAGCCAACCCTGCTCGATTATGGCACGATCTGAGGATACTTATATAATGCATAACTGGGATAACCCAGAGATCACATATCAAGCTGTAAAACATGTTTGGCCGTTAAATCTGTTTTAGTTAGAGAAGTGGACCGTTGCAGGATAAAAGTTCAACTCATGTCCTTGTTTGGTTGTTGAGTTACGCTGTTGTGTTACAACGGGATACGGATCGAAGCTACTTATTATCACTATATTATTTTTACTTAATATTGTATCCATTCTTGTGTATTATGCCTTCTGTTGAGTAGAATTAGGAACATAGACTATCGTGGCATGATAGTTCAACTCATGTCCTTATTTGGTTGTTGGCTTGCGTTATTGTGTTACGATAGCCCGTTGACTGAAACTACGACACAGAGTTATTCTAGCTTGACCATAATCAAGGGACATGTTCTATCTTGATACGATATGGCATCATGTCCTTGTTTGGTGAAGGGGTGTCGTGTCATGTCATGGATGGGGCATATGCCATTGATTGTTGGTTAAGCATCTCATGCTGTAGAACTGGTTTTGTTTCTTCATTTCGTGCTTCTTTGTGGTACTTGCTATTTGGGGTCTGACCCCACTGGTTTTGCATGACCACGTTTAGAGCCAGCACCTGAAGATCAAGCGTATCTCTCCCTCACTGATGGCACGCACCAGAAGGATGGCTGCTGAGGGGCACGAGTGGGTTCCTTTATTTACTACTCGTCTTTTGTAAACTATAATCCTTTGGGCGTTTAGCCAACCGTCACCTGTTAGCCGGACAATCTGGACACTAGTTTCCTACATGACTGTAATATATTCAGGCTGCAGCTGACTCACTGTCATGTATACTTTTGATGGTGTATCTGACATATCACTCGTATTGCTAGATCTCTAGAATATTTTGATGCAGTGTTGGGGATGCCTTACTGCTTGTTCAGAAATATTCTATGTTATTGCTACTTGTTTGAATGATTGAGATATAGAAGTTCTTGACCCTAGAAGACTTGATTGTAGTATGAACCCCCTTCTCTCTAGACAACCTTAAAATATTGCGGGTTGCTTCGGTACTCCATAAGGTGTGGTTGGCTGAGTCATTCCCCCACTCTCTAGTATTCTAGTTCTGGGGCGTAACAGAACTCGAAGCAACAAGTACCACAAATGAGCTCAAGGTGATAGACCAAACACATCACAACAAAAGTAGAAAGAGACATAGAAGAAATAAATATAGATCAAGACTTGTATGGTACCAATGTACTTGTCTCAAGAATAATAATGGAAGGACTGATAACAAGTGCTATAAAGGAAAGTAAGGCAACGAGCAGCAAGAGGGCATATGAACTACTCTGGATCGGGACCGCAACCCTTAAACCAAACAAGGACCGGGATCGCAGACCTTTACCCGAGCAGAACTCAGCACCCTAACCACGTGCCGAAAGAAAATAAAACTAAAAGAGCGAGCTATAATGAAAGTAACATCATTCATCGCACGGCCAAACAGCTCTACGGCTTGCTACGATTAACTAACTAGGGTTGTCACAAGCATTAATTACTAAATACATATTTTAAGAATATTGCTACCACCGACATTGCAGTTAACCCGGATGGCCAAGGGTACGCTTGTATAGTAAACTTAAGTGCACATTCAACCATACAATAGCATAACTTGTTACTTATCATAAACAGAAATTGAACTTATAAGCATAAACTTAAACTTGTGATCATAAACTTGCTTTATAAACTTGTCTTGTAACATAAACTTGTATATAAACTTGTCTTGTAAGTGCCGTAGCACGCGTAAACTTGGTCAGTCATGGAGCCCTTGCCTAGCAGGGTTGGTCCATGTTGCATGGGGCCCTTAGAGATCGGGGTAGCCAGTAGCTCAATATTCTTTTCTCCCAATTATCTAGGTAAATCTTATCTTGTTTAATCATTACTAAATTATTTTAAGTTTTTGAGTCGTGGACACTTGAGAACTCCCTAGAATGACGAGTCACGAGTACGAGATTTTTACGAGTTATCGTATTCGCAACACGCGATACATTGGGCAATACTCACACTCAATTGCCCGATACCAAATGTAGTGTCCCGTTCCGCGTAGGCACTATGTACAAGTGATATCGCTTTGCTTGCTCGAGTGAAAGTCTTTTCGGAGAGTTCCCGATCGAACCACAAGACGATTAATCTAAGTGAGTGGGCAGAACTTTATTCTCTGATTCTTGCACGCCTTAATAATGAATCTGAATTTTCTACTGCTTGTTCTAAGAAGATAGTTTCATAAGAAGAATGATGGAACCTGACTCTGCATGCTTAATAAGAGAACTCGTATAAGCTTGTCATTGAAATGAATATGCTTACCTTACTAGAGAACTTGAATGCTTGTCTAAAGAGATCGAACCATTGCTATGCTAATAAGAAAGAGTAAAAGATTGCTTGAACTTGTCCTTGTATCGCATGCTAAACTAGAATAGAACTACATGCTTGTCTAAAAGAGATAGAATTGCATGCTAGATTTATAGAACTGTTCTTGCCCGTTACTTGTTAAAAGAGCTAGATTGCTTGAACATATTTTCTTGATCGCATTGTAAAGAGATAGAACTGTATGAATAGGTTGAACATGTGCATCTAGACTAATAGTCCGCCCTGAGGCTTGAAGTCCTTACTTACGGGAGGGTGTGGCTATTAGGCAAGTATTGAGAGCTCCAGCTCTATAGCTTGATTGATATGCTTGCTTGCTTGTTCTGGATCATGTGCATTATATATTATTTATCTGATAGAAGTGTATTCATGCATCGGTCTGACAACTTGTGCACAAGGTTTATCTCTCGAGCGGTTCCTGGGGCACTGGGGATCGTTCGACCTGGGAGAGATTTGGAACACCCTAAGGCTAGAAGTCCTTATTTACGGGAGGGTGTGGCTTTTAGTGTAGTGCTGAACCATGAGTCCCGGCTGCTATTTTGAGCATATTTTAGTGTATAGCAACCATGCGTCTCAGCAGCTATTAGCCGATCTGTCATTAGTTAGATGGGCTTGTACGTCCCACTTGCTAATCCCGTGAGGGGACCACAATGTAGTTAGGGCGCATGCTAGGTTTACCTTCTTGCATACATAACTGTTTGATGCAGAGACAGACAGGGAATGGAACCTTGTTTATATATACAAATTGTTGCTAACTTGTATGTTTGCTGCAGGGATAACCGTTCGGCCATGGGTAAGGATCACTGAATAAGTGATCACTTGTATTCCCATATGTTCCTTGTCATTTATGCTAAATGAGATACATCTATTTTACTCGAATATGCTGCTGGCCCCATTGCTTGATAGAATGATAGTCCACTTGATTCACTTGTCTTAATTCGAGATGAACAGTCTACTAGAGATAACTTTTGTTCCTAAGAGATCGAATATGGCTTACGATACATGCTGCACACGGCACGATAGAACACTGTCTCTATAGCTTACTTGTATGTATTGGATATGCAAACTGATTTCAAAGACATATTTTTGAAAAGATGTAAACTGATTCTAATCCTGTGTTGCATGAAATGAACCTAGGTAAAAGTAGCAAGATCACTAGTAATGTAATATTTTGCCACATGCTTACTTAGTGTTGGTTTCATGAAATGTTGCTTCTGTTCGTTGATTTATACTCACCAGTACTTTCTCCAAAGTGCTTACCCACCAACAGTTTGCTTGTTCGCAGGTGTTGGATCGTCCGAGGAAGCGATAGCCGTGCCTCATCCCCAGGACCCAAAAATCTGGAGTCGATGCCTTTAGCCGTATCGAGTTGTGCTTTGAGCTGCTTTTGTATAAAGTGATGTAATATATGGAACAATGTCATTGTATTCGAGAGAGTGCTTGAGCGATTTGTAACCTCGGTCAAGCGCCGCTTGTAACACTTTTGAATATCAATAAAAGATACTTGTTTCCTTATGCCATTGTGTTCCTTACTTTTTTGCAAAATGTGCCGCTGCTTCCGTCTTGAATAGCTTACTTGTCCTTGTTCAAGCTTTGGCCTTGTACAAGCGCAACTTAGGCTTGCACGGCATCACGCACGTGCGAAGATGGTCTGTCTCGCAAGGACCCAAGCGAGGACGAACGGCCCTATGGGATCGGGACGTGGCACCAAATACAATAGATTTTTATACACAAATATTTCCACGGTGTCGTGAGGATTATGAACTTGTACATAAACTTGTCTCGTGAACTACATGGAAAACTTTCTAGTAACATAAACTTGTATCAACATAATGAAGCACACAACAATAATCACTAAAAGAAAATACTAAATGAACATAATTAAAGGGAACACAAAAATGCACAGAAGAATTCATGGTCGCATGGACTCATTGGCCGCATGCACGCACTGGCCGCATGCATCCACTGGCCGCATGGACTCCCTGGCCGCATGCACCCACCGGCCGCATGGTCAGGGTTAAAGTCTACTCCTTGGGGCAAGTGCTGAGTGATGGGTCAATAAATGAAGTGTCAGTAAGGTGACATAAAGTGATTGATGTGACAGGCCGAAAAGTATGTCGGGAAGAAAAGCAAGAATCTTAAAAAGATGTGCAAGGGTAAAGTAGAGTTATGCGGCAATAGAGAAGAGACGCATAGTGCCAATGCCGCATAAGTCCGCTTGCCGCATGCTCAAATTGCTGCATAGATGTCCTTCTTGGACTTAGCGAATTTTTTATTATTTCAGCGAGTGAAAACACAAATAGTTCAAGGATTAGCTCCAGAACATTTGTGTAATGAACAGTCATGCATCTAACGAGGTGGACGCATGTTGTCAGTATGCGGCAAGGAGTTCAGGCCATATAACCCTCTCGGTCCACATAACGCTCTCTACCGCATAAGTCGCTGGCTGCATGAAGACTTCATCTTCTCCAACAGCAGGTTCAGCCATGGCCGAAAGATACAAAAACCGAAAATTTATTTTCTTCATAAAATCTTCACTTAACTCCAAATCATGCGAAACAAAAGTCAAATTGCACGAAATGAAATGTTCTAACATAAAGAACAACTAATTTTCGAAAACACTAAGTTTTAATAGATCAAAACCAAGAAAAACTCTTGGAACCCAAAAAAACTCCAAACTTAAACTCAGATATACAAAAATCTATACATCAAAATCCAAAACTCCAAGAACTAAATATGATCAGCAACTCAAGGAGAACATTTTCCATCAAATTTATTTTTTAAAAACAACATATATATGAAAAATCCGAAAATTAAGGTTTATCATGGAGCAAGATGTACTTTGCCTCGGATGGCTCCTAGCCTCTACTTCTCACGGTCCAAGTCACAACAACTTCTTCCTAGGGTTAGGGTTTGGTTAGAGGGGGCTTGAGGGAGAGGAGGAAGAAGGAAGCAAGAAGAATGAAATGAGAAAATGAGTGAGAAGAGAGAAAGTACTCATATATATACAAAGAGGAGAGGGAGATGGTTTAGACATGGGTTCATCCAAAATGAACCGAACCAAGTGTTCATTCTATATGCAGGTCCTAAACCGGGTCTATGGCAATGCCAATGGGTATTCTACTGGTCTTGGGTAGTCTCTCTCAACAACAGGGAGAACAATAAATAAAATGACATGAACCAACATGAGAAATACGACAAGAATACATTATGAGAAAAAAAATAAATTCTAAAAAAATTAAAGAAATACCAAATCTGGAATCGTGTGTGACAACTGGACTTGGGACCCATGCCCCTAGTAGAATTTTTTTTCTTCAAATTTTAGTATTTGTTATGTCCACTCCAAATTTATTGGCTGGAGTTTTAAATTAGAAGAAATTCATAGAAGCATACTATTGCATACTTTAAATCTATGCTTCTAAAGTATACTAAATTATAATAATTATCTGGACATATAACAAACATCTGAATTCTTTCTATTTGACTTACAAATTAGAAGCATACTTTGGAATATAACAAATACGAAAAAGAATTAAACGCTTAGTATTTTTTTTTTAGAAAGTATAATTCATAGGAAAAATAGTTGTTTAGTAGTATTACAAATAATGTTGTAGTTAAACGTTTCTAAAGTATAAAAATTCGTAAAGTACAATTATGAGATGTAATATTTTATTGTATAAAAATAAAACTATTTAATATAATATAATATTATTATTATATTTCTAAAAAAATATATGGATAATTGTGTCCCAGTGAACTGTAATGATAGATCCGCCGCTGGGCCAATGACCCCCCAACAGACAGTTGGATGATTACTTACCGGTATAGAAAAAAACAAAACAAAACAAAATATCCTTATAATAAATAAGAGATTGGGGGAGGAGAGGTAGCAATTAGCATCTAACCTCACTTGTCTTATCTCTGCCAAGAAAAATACCGTGTTTGTCTTTGTTTAATTATCGATACCTTCCTTTGATTCTTGATCAAAACGGTTAATTACTATACTAATCCCAGTTTTTTATATATACCAAGACATGCTTACTCTCATGTGATCATCCCTCTCTCTTGCTCTCATGGCTTCCATCTCTCTCTCCCTCCACCACCACCATTGCAGCACTCCCCCTCTTCCTGCAAAACCAAAGTATCGGTCGACACGCCGATGCCGCGTCGTAACAAAACCGGAAACGGCGGCGGCCGCAGCAGAGTTGGACCTCAAGGAGTACCTCTCCGCCAAGTCGTGGCGCGTAAACGAGGCGCTCGACCTCGCCGTGCCCCTCCGCCACCCCCGCACGATTCACGAGGCGATGCGCTACTCCCTCCTCGCGGGCGGGAAGCGCGTCCGCCCCGCCCTCGCGCTCGCCTCGTGCGAGCTCGTGGGCGTCGCGAGCGGGGGCCACCCCCACCCCGCGATGCCCGTGGCGTGCGCGGTGGAGATGATCCACACCATGTCGCTCATCCACGACGACCTCCCGTGCATGGACGACGACGGGATCCGGCGGGGCCGGCCCACGTGCCACGTCGCGTACGGGGAGGGCGTCGCGGTGCTCGCGGGCGACGCGCTCCTGTCCCTGGCCTTCCGCCACGTGTCCGAGCAATGCGCGGGGGCGGGCGTGCCGGCCGAGAGGGTGCTGCGCGTGGTCGCGGAGCTGGGGCGGGCGGTGGGGTCGGAGGAGGGGCTGGTGGCGGGGCAGATTGTCGACATCGAGAGCGAAGGGAAGGCGATCGGAGTGGAGGAGCTGGAGTACATTCACGACCACAAGACCGGGAGGCTTCTCGAGGCCGCGGCGGTGTGCGGAGCGATCGTCGGGGGAGGAGGGGACGGGGAGGTGGAGAGGGTCAGGACGTACGCCAAGTGCGTCGGCCTGCTGTTTCAGGTGGTGGACGACGTGCTGGACGTCACCAGGACGTCGGAGGAGCTCGGGAAGACGGCCGGGAAGGACCTGGCCGCCGACAAGGCCACGTACCCGAAGCTGATGGGGCTCGACGGGGCGAGGGCCTTCGCGAGGGAGCTGGTGGACCGCGCCGAGGCCGAGCTCGCCGGCTTCGACCCCGTTCGGGCGGCGCCTCTCTATCAGCTTGCCAAATACATTGCATACAGGGAGAATTAAATTGTTCGGACACCGAAACCGATTCGGTCTAGGAGGAATATGGATAACTAGTACTAACATACAAGCACCGGTGTTTTGTGTATGATATATGCTTGCTTGTTGGCTCAAACAGTCTAGTTGGATTTGGATTCATTCGTACAGAGAAATATTTCAAAAAAACTAATGACCGTGACGGAAGATCAATTTGCCAAATGGTGGATGTTTTTTATTATTCTCATTTTTACCTTCATATTTTAATAATAATAAAAAAATTAGTCTTTGTTTCTATATTCCATAAGATTATTAATGCTAAGCAATTCACGTTCACATAACTGAATGAAGTGGAGTATTATGTACTTAACATATTTGGGATAAGTTCAGATCGTATTTATTGTACGTGAAGATGAGGCCAAAATTTGTGAACCTTGCTTGAAGCTTCCTAGTGAAAGAAGGTGGAGAAAAGGGTTCTGATAGAGTTGTGTAGGATGAGACTCCATCTACGAGAAACAAACAGAAATGCTCACATGTTATATACAACTGAGGAAACATGTACATGTTCCCTAACCTCCCTCATGGAGTTGCAGTGATGAATGAATGAATGATACTTCTACAATGTGATCAGTATATGGAGTATAGTCATTGAATGAGTACATTTTTTAGGCCTACAATTTGTCCTGAGCCAAACCAAATCGTCCTCATCCTCGTTAGGGATCGATTTGTTTCTTATACATCAACCGAGCCAACACACACACTCGTGTACATGTGGAATCCTGCAGATCTGTTCTCTGATTTTAGTAGCCTTTCACTTCGATTCGATACTGATTGTGACTTTTTTTTTAACATTTTCGATTGTTTTGGTAGATGAAGACGAAATTATGAGTGCAGATGTTCCTTTTAGAAGGTGTACACCCATAGGAATTTTGCCATGTCAAAATTCCTAGTTTTGTTAGATGATAATGCGTTATTATTGGCCAATATATTAATACGGATGCATTTGATTGTAAGGTAAAAAATACGTGAAAACAAAATTAATTCTACAGAATTATTTTACTAGAAAAAAGATACTATAGATTTTTAATTTTTTTATGGAAACTTAATTTGGGTGTCTGATTGTTATTATTTTCCTATGGGTTGGATAATTTCAATTTTGAAAGAAAATATAGAAAATTATAGTTTTGGTTAATAATTCTATAAAAAAAAAAAATATAAGTTATCAAATACTACATATTGATAGAATTGTGATGAAAATATATTTTTTTTTTTTTAAAACCAATCAAACACAACCTACATATATTAGTATTCTTTGATTCTACGTGCTAGTGAAGGAGACTTGCCAAAAGTTTTGAGGACTTAATACGCAAGTGCATCTCTGAATTAACAAATCAACACATGTTGGAAACAAGGTATATCGATAAGGTATACCTTATAGTTCTACATGACAACATAAGGTTACAGCATCAAAACTTTAGATTTTTCTTTTTTTTAAAAATCTTATAGTTCTACATGACTCGCATCTTACACTTTAGAATTATTATTATTTTTTTAATTTTGGTTATGGTTCTTCTCATAGTTTAATTTTTAGTCTGATGATAAAATGTATATATATACCACCCCGCCATTGCACCCGTCGTTACTGTTACTTATAACACCACCACCAGTGTCAGCGTTGTTGTTGCTCGTCACTATTGCTGCTACTGCTACACTTCCCCCCCTCCCCCCTCCCCCCCCCCCCCCCCCCCCCAACGGTCGCTGGTGCCGGAGAGGGGGGGGGGGGGGGGGATGTCGGAAAGAGGAGGGGAGACAGAGAGTGGGGAAGGACATTTTTGTTATTTTACTTCTTCAATTAACACTGTTAGGATAAGAATGGAAGGAGGGTATTAAGTTAATACCTATCAAAATTGAGGGTATCAAGTTAAAAAATTCGAAAAGTTGAGGATATCACATTATAATTTAGCGTAAAAATAAAAATAATAAACTATTACCAAACATCATTTAGAATTGCTTAACAAAAATATAAACAAATAATTAAGCAAAAGTGGCCATAATAAACAATGTCACTTCCACTATCTTCACCTTCAATGCTTACCAAAATTTGTTGGCTTCCAAAACCTACAAACTCGTGTGCATGTCCACTTTCAATTGAATTTCGGGCTGATCTGAAATTATTGTTGCTTTTGACAAAGTCGTATCAGAAACAACTTTTGACAGCACCCTCCCATTCAATTTCAAAACTGCTTGAAATTTGAATGATTTTCCAAATAAATAACTAAATTTAAAAAAAAAAACCTTTTAGAATGCCTTCAAAAAATAAAAATAAAAATAAATAAATAAGCAGAAGGAACCATAAACGATCCCAGTTCCACCATGGTTTAATTGAAACCAGACTAGACATCCCTTAATAAAACATGAACATGAAGGAACTATCGAAGCCCTCAGTTATGAAGCTTCTTCCTCATTGATACCAACAAACACAGACATTACCAAGTACCAAACACAGATCACAGCCAACTGACATGCAGTAACCGTCACTTAAACCATTAACATAATGCTGTTCAGTTACAGCTATCTGCAATTTACATACAGAAGGCAAACACCAAACTTAAACAGTAGCAATCAAAAAGGAAATCTCTCCTTGTATTTGGTTCTTAACAAGCACAATCTCCTCTCGAGAGGCATTTTCTCGTCCTTCTTCCCCATCTTATCTAAATAAAACACAACCTTCTTCAAGGTTGTCACCGTGTCTTCACTCTCGTAACCAAATGCCGTCTCTTGAATGCGCAAAATCCTCTTCAGTTTGGCCAATATGTCACCGTCATCCTTTCCTAATCTCGTTTGAATTGATACCAGGCAGTCGAGGGCTTCACCTGCAACAACAGAATAAAGGATCATAAGCATTTTGTTTGACAGCATCATGAGGTTCAGAACGTTTGGCAATTATAGTGCTTGAAGAGAGAAGACGGGCATCTTAGAAAAATTAACAATGATGATGATCCATGAGCTAGAAGTTCGGGCTGTTATCTACTGTCTACTAGGAAGCGCGGATACTATAAAAGGCAAATGTTAAGGGCACTACAAGAACTACTAGGGCACTACCAAATATGTGTTGCCCCCCTAATAACTTTTGTAGTGCTCTTAACATTTGCTCTATAAAAATAGGTGCAAATGTTCGTGCCTCATTGTGTTGCACGCACTACAGACACTCAAAATACACTACAACACACAAAAATAAATGTCGCATATCGGATCATGTCCTATTCGTATCTGTGCAACATAGATGTGTAAATGATGATTCTTCGGTATCACAGGGTAAAGAACAATCATACGCACCAACTGGAAGAGATTCCTTCCCAAGTGCGTCCTCACGTATGCTCACTACCTCTTGGGCAAGACTCTCAGCTTCTTCATCTCTGTTTAAATTGTAAAGTATAACTGCAAGGTGTAACATTGGTAGCGTAATCGACTGATCCTTGGGACCCACAGATTTTGACATTATATGTAAACTTGTTTTTAACAAGCGTTCTGCCTCCACATAGTTCTTTGAGCGAGAATATGATGCAGCAAGGTTTACAAGGTGAACCGCTGTACTGGGATGATTGAACCCTCTGTGTCTTTCAGTAATCAGCAAAGATTCCTGCAACAGTTCTCGTCCCTCATGTTCCCTAAGAAAACAAAAAGACTGTCATAAAAAGACGGTCATTAACAATAGAATATACCAAGGGGAAGATCCAAAAGAAATTGTACTGATGAAAATAATATAACCAGAATGGATCTTTTTCAATTAGCAGGTTTAAATCTGTACAAAAATAATGTTACAGAGGACAAGACACTTTTAAGGGTAAAAAAAAAATGGAAGAAAAGGATTCAAATAGCCAACACTATAAATTTGCGATAAAAAGTTTTGTTTTTGTTGTGGTATTGTAATGTATCAGAAATACCACTACCTAGTTCTATACTGCGTACCTCTACCAAGTTTTAGTACTTGATTACAGTTATTATTGAACATAATTAACCAACATGAGTCCCTTTCTTCGGTAGGTTCGCTTGTCTTCTCTAAAATGTTGACTCAAGTGAGGAATTTCTTATTTTGTCTAAAACACCCATTTATTGAATATAATCCCTTTGACCTCTTCAAAGGGCAAATATCTCATTAAGTATGTTTGACACCATATTTGATGGCAAAATGAGATGAGGGAAAACAGTGTCTAAGGTTTATAAGGTAATTTTATTAAGTTCTAGAAAGCACATGCAGCCGCATAAAATGCAGTTACGTTATAATACAGGACTGGGGACACTTGTTCAAAAGAAAAGTTTTATTGTGGCGAACAAATAATTACTAGTAGGCCAACAAGACACTTGTCCCATATCTGGATTTCAGAAATAGAAAAAAAAAAAAACAATCTATTTATAAATGAGCCAAAGATGAATTCTTCAGTGGGTACCAGAGTAGTGATTAGCACAACCGCTTCAAACTTTTAAGAGATTGTGATATGGACATATACTGTTCACAGAGACTCAAGCTTGAATGATATTATGCATAATCATCATCATCCAAGCCTTCTCCCATCAGAATGGTAACTGGTATGGAGCGTAAGATGATACACAATCATGATATTGTGCATATATAGGTAAAATGAAATCCTCACTTGTTATGCCCCGAACTAGAAATGGAATACATCAAATTTTGTTCCTGCAGGATTGGATAATTTCTGATGATTTATAGTAGTGATTAAAGTGTAGAACAGCTTAATTGATATAATAAAACAATAACATGTGATACTGTTGACATGAGAAATGAGTAAAACATTCTCTCCTGCCTTCCACAAGAAGCTACAAAGACTGCCTTATTAGTTACTATATCAATATTTGAAGTCCTTTAGGTACACTAATGACCATCCACAAGTTCATGAGATTCAAAGTAAAGAAATGATAGTGCATAACTTAGCCTATTTATACATATGGGCTTATAGGATAGATCAAGAACAGACAAAAGTCATAAAAACTTAACATCCTAAAAGATTATTAAAGCCTGAATATAAGGGTAATTAATTAGAGTGCGAATCATATTTATCCAAGCAACTGCAATTTAGAATAATATAAGATCCCTCCAAATCATTCGTTTAGCTTTATGAGATTATAACATATGATATTTACCTTCCTGTAACATGAAGTAACTCAGCTAAGTCCATCCTCATCTTTTCAAGAACTTCATCATCTAAAGTCATATACTTTGATTCTTTGATAACTTTAAGTCCTCTTCTGTATATAGATATAGCTTCCTCCACACGTCCTGTAAACTAATGAAGCACTTTTTGATCATATTTGACAGAATGCCACAAATGAATGCATCTAGAATGACCCACACAAGGTAAAGTGGATAACTGTTCTGGCTATGTAGAAAAGTGTTTTTGTCTATTGCAATTGCAGAGACAATAGAATTTACCTTCAACACATAGAGCATGGGCCATAGAGCACATAGCCATCCCTACCCTTCCATCGTTTTCTCCATATGCTTTTGTATATATGTCTAAAATCCTGGAAACAGGAAAAGGTTAGACTTGTAACCTAAAATTAGTACAACATGGTGTAGAAAGGGAACTATGTTAATGAAGCTACAATGAGCACATATTACTGGCATCTCAAAGAATTATAAGACGGCACAAACTTATTAAGGCAAGAAGGGTTGAGGTTTCTCAATTCGAAAAATATTAGCACCTGGTACGAGTACCGGGTAAATATATACACTGATTACATCATTTCTTTCAACATGAGAGAAACTTTATTAGGAATAGACCTCCAATTGCTTGGATCATTTTCTCAGTATCTAGAAAGGTGCAAGCACTCAAAATTATATGCATGGGGTTCTCTCTAAAAATTCGATGTCTTAGTCCTTGCAACTGTTTCTCTTATTATGGGGCTCCCTAAAACCTCAGCATAGTAGATCATGGACTGTGCATCTGCTTCTTCTTATGCTGCAATTCCTTGAGGTAGCCATTGAATATTTCCCTATCAATAAGAGTGTTGGACACAGCTGGTTGTCCTTATTTGAGTCAGGGATGCCGTAATGATCTATAATTATGGTGGTACAGATTACATGAGAGAAGTTGAAGCCATAGAACATCAGATTTGTTCCTGAATTTCAATTGAGCATTGAATTTGATTTATTGGCACTCAGAGGGACGGTTCTTCATTATTTTCATTCCTTGTACTTTTTGCTTATTTACTTCAGAAAGTGACAGATAAGCTTTTTTCTGTATAATTGTAAGAGAGAGAGAGAGAGAGAGAGAGAGAGAGAGAGAGAATTAATACTACACCAGATGAGGCCCAAGGCACACTACCTATCCAGTGCCTAGGCCTTTCAGTTTCTAGTTTTTAAACCATACAAAGAAAATTGATTGATAAATGCAGAGTTAGTTTTAAGGATGGGAAATGTTGTTACCTCTCAAGGAAGATGGATTTATAGAGGTTGTTACATACCTATGAAGACAGGTGATATTCTAAGTCTCTTCAACAGTCCAGTTTGCAACATGCAAATTAAATTGGACTCTTCGTGGACCTAAATAAAGGTTGCCCAACTAAGGAGATTGTCGAATATCAAAGAAACAGCTTGTTTCATAGGATCTTCCACCTGACTCCATATGGGCTTAGTGGATTAGGAGAGGATATTTAAGGAATGTATCTTTCTCAGTTCTTGAGGAGGAAGCTCTTTGGTACTTTATCATAAAGCATTAGTGATTAAGATGAAACAAGTTTGTAGTTTAATCAATGGCTGAAAGGTGACAGATTGCTGTTGCGGGGATCTGCCTTGGCTGAATTGGATAATAGTTTAGTAGTTGTTTACTTAGACAATATAGCTTGAAATGGAAAGGAAACCAGAGTACTGTCATAATATCCTCAAAAGAGCACTAATAATTTATATCAGCTCAGACAAATGCCTCCATCAGCAGGCCAAAGATATTTTTCTTGAAACATCACAAGAATAGACATTAAGTGTATAATCATGGAGAGCTTCAAAGAGAACAAGCAGTTATCTATCTGAGAACCTATCAAGGTGACTTACAGAAAAAGCAAAATTACAATTCTATATGATTGTCAGCTAAATGCTAACCAACGTACCTAAACAAGAATACTTTAATAAAAATGGCCCTAAGCTAGAATGTACAAGAAATAAGTCCCACATACAAAACGTTGTTAAGATCTAACATATCCTAAATTCCTAATGAACACTTTTGATAAAACTTTGTCAGGTGCATCCTTTCAAGGCATGTGAAGTTACTGATAAATATGCTGAAGGATTAATATACCTGCTAAAGCAAGCTTCAGCTTCTGCTGCCTTTCCTTCCTTGATGAGAACATTACCGAGACTGAACAAAGGTACCACAAGCTCCTCACTATCTACTCCTCTGTTCTTTTCCAAAATGTCAACTGCTCTGTGATAAAATGTTAAGGCCTTTGTGGCCTTTCCAAGTAAAGTGTAGCCTTTTGCCATTCCCATAAGTGGTGTTATAAGAAAAGGACTGTAGTTTCCTGCAACAAGAAATGCCTAGTCAGACCCTTTTCCTGATAAACAAGCTCAACTGGTATTAAATCATCGAAAGCATGATATGTGAGAGCATGTCATGTGTAGCTGGATAGTGCACATTGACAGGCAATCAGGAAAAACATAGCTTATGAAGTCCACATGCGTTAAACTTAGCACTAAAGTGGATAAGTACGTTAAGATTCTACAAATTATAAGTTTCTGTAGAATCATGACAAAAAAGTAATGCAGCTTATGCAGAGTGTTGATGGTTCCTTTGTAGTTCATAGGTTTCTCCAAGTTATTTCATGATTAGTTTTATGGCTATTTTCAATGAACTAGCTAGTGAAATTCCTAATTAGGCCTCATGGATATGTCAAGTGTGAACAACAAAATATTATTATTCTCTTATGCAGTCATACCAAAACCAAGGTTCAAGAACTCGGTATCGGTATCGGTATCGGACAGTTTGTATGAGTAGCCGTATCGGAAGTATCGGCAGTATCGGCGGTATCGGATCGGAGTATCGGATATGTTGGTATCGGATGTATCGGCAATTTAAATAATTATTAATTAATTAGTAAAAAAAATAGAAAAAATAATTTACATATTTATGCATTATTTAAGTGATTTTCATGTTTTTTTTAATTAGAATTGAATAAAACAATAGTCATCCTTGTTGAATGGTTTACCTGCGATATATACGTTTTCTTCCTTTACATATTTTTAGTTACAATCTTACTATGTCATTATATTCGTACTAATTGAATCTTGTATTGTTATGTAGGTTTTAATTTTGACGAATAAAGGCGCATAGAGGGAGGCACAAGAGATTAGAAGCAAATAAGCAATGCAAATGGCAGGATGAGATAATGAGACAAGTGACAAGACCCATAATTATATTTGTCGAGGAATCGAGATATTTTTTTAAATTTTTGTAAATAAATAAAGATTTAATTGTATTCAGAAATTTAGTATAAGTGAGTAGTTATAAATTGTTACAATGTGATCTATGACACCAATTATTTTGTTTCATAGTATATCGAAATAAAATTAGCAACAAGATTTACATGTTTAAATTTAAAAGTACGACAAAAAATCACTTGGTCAAAAAAATTCTTCGGGACTCTGGCCTATCCCTTCATTTAAATTTCATGAATAATAGTCTTTTTACAATAAGTACGAACTACAATCAGGATACAAATACGAAAATGAATACAAATACAAAAAAAATACAAATATATCACTAAAATTGTTCATAATGATCATAATCGTCCTGATATGGTTCTTGGTTATGAGGGTAGTAGCGACTGATATCTGTATTATGAAAAAAAATTGTCATGAGGCCATCAAATGTTGAATGTTGTTCCGTCTCTGGAGTGTTGTATGGATAATAACTTGTGCATGAACTATCATATGTATTGTTGTAATTGTCTGAAGGAGTAGGTACATCATGATGGCTAGATCCTCCAGCATATGTATCATCCATGCGGTGCTCTCTAGGTTGATAATCACTTGGCCAGTCTTCAGAGTATTCATGAGACTGATCTCCAGGACTTTCATATTCATTAGTATTGTCAACACCAGCAGCGAGTGTAGCTCCATTGCCTCTACTATCAGTAGTGTCGTCTTTATCGCTGTCGACCTGTCGAGATTGTACATCTGGTGTTTTCTTTCTTTTTCCAGGTCTTCCAGCATTTTCGGCAATATCTTGTGGATCGACATCCAAGTTATCATCTAACCACTCATTTTTTCTGCCATCTAAGAGTGGTGTTTCCCTTTCTCTAGTCCAAGCTACGAGTGGATCTTCTTCATGAAATATCTCATCCAAATCAATAATATTTTGTTCATCTTGTGATCTTTGCATATTTCGAACCCTCAATCTCATATTATAATGGACAAAAACTAATTTTTCTAGTCTTGTCATTAAAAGTCTATTGCGGGACGAGTATGGATGAGAGAAAATGTTGTCCAATTCCTTTCACAGTTGGAAGAAGACACTGTTTGACTTAGGATGCGCACAGCTAATCGAGTCAAATTTGGGGTTCCTCCCTAGCATGTATGGACCACCACTCAGCTACAAAATAATAAAATATATTAGCTTTGTAACTATATAAATTTAATTAATAAATATTTTAAAGTATGAACTATTACTACCAGGAAGACATCTATTTACAGCACTTTGGAATTGATTTGAACTAAATACACCATTTCTCAATCTGAACTTTTCTGCCTGCAAAGTGATATTACAACAGTTATGGGTCTTATGACATTAAAATTAAATATTGTAAAGTTATAAAAAAATCCAATATCAAATAATATTTACCTCTTTGTTTATATTAAGGCGTGTTGTATTATCATTTACCATTCTATTAACGACGCGGTGGAAACCATTCAGTACCTCGTCGTCATTTATAACATCATTAGAATATTGGTATTTGGGATTCAAGAAATAACCTGCAATATTGAATAAATAACTAGTTTTAAAATCCCTACAAACATTATAAAATAACATTTAAAGGATATTCAATTTATAGAGTACTTACCAGCTGCATGTATATCTCGATGTAGTTGAGAATTCCATCTGGTATCAATCATTTCCTACCACTTCCTATATCCTTGACCAACATTCTTTTTTATCATTTCTTTAGCCCTGTCCATAGCCTCGTAAAGATGACCCATCTCCGCTTTATCATCGCTATCCACCATCCTTAAAACTTTTACTAGAGGTCGAAATATAGCAGTGACCCCTGCAATATCCCTCCAGTAAGTTTGACTCTCGATTAAACTGACAACCACATCTGCCTTTTCTCTATCTTTACGATTGAGTCTCATGTAGTTATCTGTCCAACCCCGTGTATTTATCATCCTTTTTAAATCAGCCTGATGTTTAATGATGGAATCAAAAGCAATAAAATTGGTAGCAAACCTAGTGATGGCTGGTCTAACCAATTCTCCATTCTGAGTCTCAGTCCTCATGATGCTAAGAGCCCAACCATGATTATATATGAAACAAGTCATATCTTGAGACTTCCGTATTAGTGGCTTAATATGTGGATCATTGGCTATATCCTTCAACATGAGATCTATGCAATGTGCTGCACATGGCGTCCAATATAAATTTTTTCTCACCTGCATATAAACATATATATATATATATTTAGAATGAAGCTATATTTACAATAATAAATAACATATATACAAACATATTTATAATAATAAAAATTCAGTATAAGTGCATTCTCACCTCCATTAACCTCATTCCCGCCTTCTTGTAGTTGGAGCCATTGTCAGTAATTATTTGGACGACCCTGTGTTCTCCAATCTGTTCCACAACTTCATTCATCAGTCCAAATATGTATTTACTATCTTTGTACTTGTTAGAGGCATCTACAGATTTAAGAAATATCGTTCCTTGTGGAGAATACACAAGAAAGTTAATGATGCATTTTCTGTTCTGTGTACTCCATCCATCGCACATAATGGTACATCCATACTCATCCCAATGCCTATGAAATGATTTTAGGTACTCCTCCATGTCACTTATTTCCATATCCAAATAAGTATTTAAAATCTCATAAGGAGTTGGACCCTTTACTCCACCCCCGGAAGCTGCTATGACATCTATCATTGGTTGATAGTGTGGACTTTTAGCAGCATTGAACGATATATTATTGTATATAAAGAATTTTGATATAAATTTTCCTATATGATTTTTGGCATTCTTTATCCCCTTAATTGTACCATTTATTTTGGGTTGCATTGCCCCTTGTTTTCTGAGGACATAAGGGTCCATACTCCTTACTTCTATCTCTGGAATATTTCTCTCCTCCTCCCCACGATATGCGACTGACTTTGATCGGCCACCTAACGTCGGACCCCTGCTTGACCCTGTTTCTATGTCCCCGACACTCCAACGTCTACCCCATTCCTCAGCTGCATGTTCTCTCCTATTTTGTCTCATGTCCCTTCTAAGATCCGTGAAGTCTTCAATTTCTTCTTCTGAGGAGGAATCTACTCGAGCTATCCTTGTCAACTCCTCCTCTACCCTTTGCTTTCTTTGATTCGCCATTATTTTATCCTTTTTTTACCCTCAACAAGCAACAACATTTCTTTTTTTATATCAATTGGTACATCAGGACACGATACTACATTTCATGTAATACCCGCTAAGTGTTGTTTCAGTCGAGTAACACCTCCGTCCATTATTTTGCTACAATAATTGCATTCCACCCTCCTCTTATTATTAGGATTGACACATTTTCCATGTTTCCAACCAGCATCCATTTCCTCCGGCGTACGACTTTTTGGTGCCATTAAGTAATCCTGAAATGATATAACGTTACATACAATAAAAAAAATGTTACATGCAGTAATAAAAACGTATAAAATTGTTAGATGCAATAATAAAAAATACAAAGATAGTAGATGCCTCTGACAAATAATGTGTATTCTCCAGTAAAAATTACTGACCAAAAATACAAAGAAATATCGTTACAATAATAGATACCATATATTATCTAATTGTATTGTACATATACACTAAGTTTTATATATATAGTTATATAAACTATAATGTTACATACAATAATATAGTTATATAAACTATAATGTTACATACAATAATAAAAAAATTGTTACATGCATTAATAAATATTGTTAGATAGTCATATATATAATCATATATATGATAAATAAATTGCAATAATATAAAACATTACGTAGATAACAATAACAGCTAGTATATATATAATTTTGTTAGATAACAATAACATTACATTGCAATAATATATAATAATAATAATAATAATTAGATAGTATATATATAATCATATATACGATAAATAAATTGCAATAATATAAAACATTACATAGATAATAATAATAATTACATATATATATATATATATATATATATATATATATATATATATATATATATATATATATATGTAAATTGCATATACATATATATAAATTGCATATACATATACATAAATTGCAATAATATAAAACATTACATTGCATTAATATATAATAATAATAAAAATTGCATATACATATATATAAATTGCATATACATATACATAAATTGCAATAATATAAAACATTACATTGCATTAATATATAATAATAATAATAATAATAATTACATATATATATATATATATATATATATATATATATATATACAAAGGAAAAAAGGTTAGATAGCAAAAAAGCAAGTTAGTCAACTAGTATTGATACATAATATATATATGGCAAGTTAGAACACAAAATAAATATTGCTTTGTGACTAGCGGGCTAATGATAGTATTTGCTTCAACAGCGGCCACGAGTTCGACTCCTGCTTCTGTTGTTAAATTTTTTTTTTTTCCTTCTCAAATCAGAATCGATATGGACCGTTAGATCTCGGCCATGGATCGCTGACGTGGACGGTCGGGATTTTAACTTTTGTGTTACTGGCTGTCACTCAGTCCACGTGTTTTGGTTTTTTTTTTTTTTTTTTGTATATCAGTGAATCGGGAAGAGGAGAGAGAAGAGAAACTCTCTCCACCGTCACCACCGCGGTCGTCCACCACCGCAGTCGTCCACCACCGCGTTCGTCACCACTCCACCGTGCGGGGTGAGGCCAGCTCGAAGAGGAGAGCGTCTCCACCCATCCACCGTCGGTTGAAGTACGTCTGCGGCGACGGTTGTCGTGACGACGGTTGCCGCGGCGGCGGATAAGGCGGGTATTTCGAAGGAGGAGCTACGGTACCTTCTGAAATTAGGTATTTTCTTCACAAACTTCTCCAAATTCTTCTGAATTTCTTTTTCTTCTTTGTTGTGGTATTTTTTGTAGAGAATTTTGATTTATTTATAGAATTTCTACTAGGAACTGTTCGAAATTTCCATTATTTGATGTGATGTCTCTGCAAAGATTTTTGTTTCTGTCGGAAAGGGAATCTCTACTGTTCTTTCTTCTAATATTAGGGTTTACGTCACCGTATCGATCTGTTTCGGACTGTATCGGACGATACTGGCCGATACCGGGCTTTTCGTGACAGTATCGGCCGATACCGATATTTTAGTGACGTATCGGATCGGCTACGTTCAAAACCGATCCGATACGACCGATACGTATCGGCCGATACTTTAAACCTTGACCAAAACACAGACAGCATAAACGGGAGCAAATATAAATTGTAAAAGGATATCAATACACAAGTAACTACTCAGAAACAATCACTTTGAAAAGTTTGTACAACATGACATACCAAACTGTCGCTCCAAAATCTCGAGACCTCTTCCATATACACGGATTGCATCATTAAACTTCCCCAAGGCTGCATACAGACTTCCCATGTGCATCAGTATCGGATCCATAAGCGGATTTCCATAGTGTAGATCAGCCATTATCTCATCCAACTGTCGTTTGGAAAGAACACAAAAAATATGTTCATTATTCAGAACAAATAAGCTACTGTAAGGAACAGATCATCTTATTAATGTCTGATGATATTTTTTTCTGAGGAACAACAATCATTAGAATGATTTCTGAAGATCTTATGAAAACTTTTTGCAGAGGGTTTTCTCTTTTCTCACAAACTTTCTAAGAAATTATGAGCACTTAAATTGCACTTCATATAAACTTACTTCTTTGCCTAAACACTTTTTAGTCTAGGGAAACTTGGAGGCTGCTCCTTGGTTGCATGATTTAAACTACGTGAATCAATGACCAAAAAGGTATGTCAACCTACATGCCAACTGGCCTAGTAGGCTTTATTGCAAGACTCTCTTGCTCAGTCATCTTTGGCTAGAATTTGGCACCAACATACAAGATTGACATCAGGTATACAGTCAGTCATGAATACTCTGACAGATGACTTGATCTCAAAATAGGGTAAACGCACCATTACAACACATTTCAAGAGAATGCACAAGTGTGCATAGATGGGCTTGCATGTGCCAATTATAATCCATCAGATTTCTACTTTCTAGGTAGGAGAAGAGGTTGCTACATCATATATTGTCAAAAGCTTCAAGCGTATGCATAGACTTGCATAACTCCTATAGGGGATTTTACAAAACTGAAGAGAGTTGGTAGAATAATTTGTATTTTGTGCATCAAGGATGAAGTGGCCCTTTCATCAATAAAAGCAGATGTATTTTCCACCATTTCATCATCATAATTTCAGGTTTCTTGATTGATTCTCCTCAGAGTTTGCAAAGATGAAAAGAATTCAGTAGAATGATTTTGCATTTTGTGCCTCCATGATAGTGATACTTTTAACAAGCGAAGATGGAACTCTTGCACACTTTTTCAAATTCACTGGGGCCCCACAGGATTGGATTTTGTTTAGTAGCATCAATAATTACGACTGCTGTAGATTGTTTCCTAGTTCCTCTATTGGAATTTTGCAGATAAGATTATCAGATCAGATTATGGTTTCACAAGTTTTCTTGTTGTCCTGGATTGTTGGAATATAGGATTTTCAATAAAGAAGTACATTGTTTCTCTAAGAACATGATGATCCATGCTAATTGTTGTAGTTCTATAAGGTTCTCTCTCGCACACATGAATGTTTACAAAAGACTTCACTTACCATTATAGAAATTCTGTTTGTTTACTACTATGTTGCTGCCTTATCTTACGGTTCTTAGCACCCTGGTAATGAAGCATGGCCTAATTTGTTTTCTTTTTGTTCCTTTTAATAGATTAAAGATCTGCCTACTGACTTCAGTAAGTGCCTCGAAAAATGATGATACATGTTGTATACCTCTCCAAATATTTGTGTGTGTGAACTTAACAATTAATACTGAGCATTCTCTGTCCTTCCAATAAATTGGTCATTAGATGTCAACATTTGTTACAATAGAAGTAGGGGAAAAAATAGGATCTGCAAATGCACGAAAATATGATCAGAAAACACAGAGCTCGGAACGAAGCGAGATGACAAATGAAAGGAGACTTGATATAAAGGAGATGTACAAGGATATTCCATGCAAACTATGAGTCAAAACAAACAGGTTTTTTTAAGGTATTCTCATTCTTGTCCCCTCAATGTAAAGCAATATCAGTATCAGACCATTCCTATGAGTTTCGAGATCGGCGATATCAGCAATATCGGCGGTTTCGGATCGGATTCTCTGATTTTTTGGTATCGGAAAGCAAATAATTATTAATAAATTATTAAAATTTTGAAAATAATATGTTATGCATTCAGGCATAATTTTTAAGTATTTTCTATGTTGTTTTTTAATATTTTTGAAATTGAATGAAACAATAGTTCGTCACTATTGATTGGTTTACATGCGCTAAATGAGTTTTCTTCATTTACATACTTTTACAACTTTATTATGCTTTTACACCCTTGTTAATTGGTATTTTTCGTTCAATTTTCTCTGTAGAATTGACTGTGAAAGAGATCCACAATGTTGGGTATAGGTCAATATCGGTATCGGATTAGGACATGCCAAACCGTATCGATATCGGTCGTATCGTATTGGTATCGGCCGATACTGCAAAGTATGTGTAGAACCTACATTTATTATATGATACTAATTTCCTATTTAATATATTTTCGTTGATGCAAGCCAATGTGCATCAGTCACATGTCTACTAAACGAGGATCTTGAATCTGAATAAAATTGAACACCATGAACCCTTACCTCAAATGACATGCGAAGTCTGCTTTCCGCCTGAAGTTAACATGGACTAACAGATGTCGATTATGAACTTCAGAGTTCCAATTCTAGGAAGATTCATATGCATTGTTCCATGCTACTGGTTATCCAAAGCTTTTCTTAGTTCTGAAATCATTGGCCCAATGCATGCCCGATATGATGATTGATTTTCAAGTCTCTATTTAATAGTAAGTATAACATACTTATTGAGAACCAGTTACTGATGCTTGTATTATTAGGAGTTTATTGTTGGAATTTGGAAGTTCTTTGATGACATCATCCTTCACCTTTGATTCTTGTATTAGTTGTTTAAAATGGTTACTACGAGTGTTACATAGACCCCTTCTTTAGATGTTTGCATTATCTCGATGATACGAAGTTTCTCAAGTGACAGTCACATAAATGACAGCATTTGACAAATATCATCACCATCATCTAACTATATCTTAAATGGTGTCATAGCAAGAATAGTTCTAAATCAAGAAGACTCAATGCAAAAGTCAACATTTTTTACTGGTAGTCAACATATCACCCAATCAGTGTATGTCTGACAAGTATATGATGCTAAATCTCCGAGTTAAATTTGAAACAAGAAATATCACCATATCTAAGAGACTCTCAACAAGCTTCACTTCACCAGCTCCCATATATCCCAAGGCTATAACATCCAAGAGAGCAGCTTGCTCTATTCCTTCCAAACCACTCTCGACCTGCTCTTTCACCATCTCATAGTTTGCTTGAAGAAGATCTATGGCATCATTTTTGTTTCCCATTTCAAGCATGGTTTTGACTTCCACGAAGAATTCTTGTAGATGCTTCTCAAAATCATCATCGTTGTCCATGTTCATATTTGACTGGTCATGCATTGTGGGCCTGCTAGCAATAGAAGTATCAAGTGTCAATCAGCACAAGCCACAAAAGATAAATATCTATGCATTGGCCAAAATCATCATATCCAAATCACAACAGAAATTAACATGACACTAAAACATAGCAAGATTTTAAAGTATATTGTGAAGAAGAGCTACATCTAAGCAAAACCATTTTCATGTAGGGAACTGGGGAAAAAGAACTGTTGGTGTTTTTGCCTTTGGACTAGTAAAGATAGTCCCACATTGGCTACACCACCAAGTGGATATCTCAATATAATACTTTGTATGAGTTGAGGTGTGCACATGGGGTGTGGTGGGGCACATGGGTGTCATGTGGGAGTGTTTTCCTAGGAGAAAAAATGATTAACTCATCATGAAAGCATTTATGCTTTTTGTCATGATCTTGGATATTATTCCATAGGAGCTAAGTCCCAAAGCGGCTTAGCGACTCGGACTCGGGCTCAAGGGTGCAAAGTGGCGCTTTGTTGGCACAATTTACACTTAGCATCGTCGCAAGGCGCTTGTGCGCTGTCGTTGCGCTCGTTTTATGCGCGAATTTTATGCTCGGGTTGCATACGCGTGTTGCATGAGCGGGCGTTGAACGGGTGCTGAACGGGCGCTGAGCGGGCTATGCATTGGGCTGCGATTGTGGGATATCAATTTTTTATATTGGCTTTTTAGTTCCACATCGGAAAGAAGAGGAGGATAGGCTTCCATCCTTCCCTATATAAAGAGCCCTCTAGCCTCCTTTTGAGACCAAAAGTTGAGAAAGATGAGTCCAAAGGAGTTCGTTCGAGTCACACAAAGAAGTGACTACGAGCGTTCCAGAAGTTCTCTTATGAACTTGCTGGCTCCTGGGAGCAGATCGTCGATAGAGGACGAATCTTGCTTTGAGCAACGGTGGTCTTCACCGTCCCAGCAAGAATAATTTTTTATTCTGTCTTCTTCTCATTTTTTTCTTGGTTTGTTCTATTTGATTGCAACTGCGTTTTGCAAGAAAGAACGAAGGTAGTTTTCGTTTTATTGTAACTTTGTTCTGTCCGTCTGCAACTGCGATTGCAAGGAAGAACGAGAAGTTTGGTTAATTCTGATTCTTTTGTAACCTTGAGAGCAAGTTGTAATCAGATTCCTTTTATAGTTCTTCGTGGATATCGAGAATAGTCAAAGTGGGAACTTTTGTGTGAACCTCTGATCTCGACCACGCGTTCTTCCATCTTTGGTTAAGCCTCAGGACTAACAATCTCAAAGCAAGATCCGAGAAAGATGGAGAACAACCGTGCGAAACTTCTCGACACTAGTTTTAACAAACTTGAGAAGTTTGACGGAGATTATTACAACGCTTGGAAGAGGAAGGTCTGCCTTAATCTTCAACTCCCAGAGGTGGACTACGTTCTGACTGAACCGGAGCCGGTTGTTCCAGACAGTGATGATGCTACTGTTCGGGTAGTTGCTAGTGCAACTGCTAAGCAGAACAAGTGGAGAAGATACAACCTTTGCAAGCTGCTGATTCTGAACTCCATGGAGGATACTCTGGCGGAGTCATACAGCAAGACGGACCATGCTAAGGTCGTCTGGGAGTCTCTAGACAAGCATTACAAGGCGGATGAGAACTGCAACAAGATTCATGTGACTGAAAAGGTCTGGAACATGCGATTTGAGGACAAAAAGAATATGCTACCTCAAGTCAAGGAGTTTCTCAAGTTACGTCAAAAACTTGAGGATGATGGCATGCCCTTAATCAACGTCTTTGTCGTGGGGGATATTGTAGCCAAGCTTCCGCCAGGATGGAGTAATTTTATCTCGTAATTTTATCTCGGACATGCACCGGAAGAAGATGCAAGTTAGCCTTGATCAACTACTGCACAACATTCATGTTGAAGATGAGTTGAGGGCTCAAAACAAAGTGGACACGTTGTCCAAATAGTTGGCAAAAGCCAACTTGGTGCATACGGACGACTCCAAGGGAAAGTAGAAGGCTTCTCACTACAAGAAGGACTTTAACCATCTCAAGGTGAAGTCGGCTTCGTTCAAGTCGAAGCCAAAGCCCAAGTCAAATGTTACTTGTTTTAACTGTGGCAAGAAGGGCCACTATCGGAGAGACTGCATATCCAAGCCCAAACAGACAGAGCAAGGTGAGCCTAACAAGGTTGCTATGATTGCGCAGGTTGTGACAGCTGGTATTGACACTGACTAGTGGGTGGACACTAGCGCATCCTGCCATGTTTGCTCGAAGAAGTTGTTTACCATCTACAAGCCTACATCTGAGAAGGTTATGGTGGCAAACCAGGCACAAGTTGAAGTACTTGGGATCGGAACGGTGGTACTAAATCTGACTTCGGAGAAGTCACTGACGCTTCAGGATATAAAGCACGTACCGGTAATAGCCAAAAATATGATCTCGAAAAGTCTGCTCTGCAACGCAGGCTTGAGGATGGACATCAATATTGGACAGATGGTGATGTCGTATAAAGGAACATACTTCAGAAAAGCATTTTGTACCGAAGGGATGTTCAAACTTCAGCTTGTAACTCCTGCAAACAATATCAATGCAGTCTCTTCTTCTGATTACTCTCTTGAGTTATGGCATAATAGAGTAGGACATGTTCACTGTAAAAGGATAAATAAGATGTCTAGTCAATGGCTTATCTCCAAATATGGGGGTAAGAAGGTGGAGAAGTATGAGATCTGTGCGCAGACAAAGATCATAAGAAAATCGTTCAAACGGGTTAACCGAAGCACAGATCTTCTGGAGTTGGTGCACTCATATATCTGTGACTTCAAACAGTTCTCCACAAAGGCCATGATGAAGTATTTTATTACATTCATCGACGACTACTCGAAGTATGTGTTCGTCTATCTGCTCAAGTCAAAAGACGAAGTGTTCGAGAAGTTCAAGGAGTTCAGGGTTGAGGCTGAACGTCAAACAGGACAACAACTCAAAAGACTCAGAAGTGATCGAGGCGGAGAGTATAGGTCTATTGAATTCGTATCGTTCTGCAAAGAACATGAAATTGTCAATGAGACAACTGCTCCGTATTCTCCTCAATCAAATGGAGTAGCTAAAAGGAAGAATATGACGTTGACAGAGATGATGAACTCAATGTTGTTAACTGCAGGTCTTCCGAACTGCTTCTGGGAAGAAGCTGCGCTTACGGCTACGTTCATTCTGAACAGAGTATCGTACGTAACTTTCGATTTCACTCCTCATGAACTCTGGTTCAAAGTCAGACCCAACTTGAATATCATTCGAGTGTGGGGGTGGCTGGTGTATGTGAAGATTCCGGACTTGAATATTCAGAAGCTGGGTACGAGGACTACCAAGACCATCTTCCTGTGATATGCTGAAAAGAGTGATGCTCGGAGGTTTCTTGATATTGAGTCAAATCATATCATCGAATCTCGCGACGCAGAATTCTTTGAAGATATGTTTGCAAGGCACAAGAACATTGTTATCGCAGACATTCCGGAAAATAGTGTGAGTGCACAGGAGGGCAATACTTCCAATAAAGATGTAGTCCAAGAAGAAGTCATTCCAGAGACAACGTTCGAACCAGAACTCGCAGAGCCGATATCTAAGCGAGTAAGGAGACACAAGGACTTCGGAGATGATTTCATCGCCTATCATGTGAAAGCAGATCTGCTTACCTATGAAGAGGCGATGAAGACCAGAGATGCTGTCTTCTGGAAGGAGGCTATCAATGATGAGTATGATTCAATAACCTCCAACAACACTTGGGTGTTGGTCGATCTACCTGAAGGAGCAAAACCGATCGGATGCAAGTGGATCTTCAAGAAGAAGATGAAGGCCGATGGAACTGTTGACAAGTTCAAGGCAAGACTGGTAGCCAAGGAATTTTCTCAGAAGCATGGGATCGACTACTTCGACACATATGCTCCAGTAGCGCAGATGACGACCATCAGGATGTTGATTGCTCTAAGTGCAATTCACAAGCTAGTCATTCATCAGATGGATGTTAAGACAGCATTCCTGAATGGAGAATTGACCAAAGAGATTTACATGCAACAGCCAGAAGGATTTGTCATCAAAAGGCTTGAAGACAAAGTATGCAAGTTGGTGAAATCATTATACAGTCTAAAGCAAGCTCCCAAGGTGTGGCATGAGAAGTTTAATAAAGTCATAAGATCAAACGGCTACAGGATTAGTGAAACAGACAAGTGCGTTTACACTAAGTTTGCTGACAGGAGAGGAGTCATCGTTTGTCTATACGTGGAGGACATGTTAATCCTGGGTACGGATCTAGCACATGTCACTGAGACAAAAAAGTTTCTCTCATCTAAGTTCAGTATAAAGGACTTAGGGAAAGTTGATGTTATCCTGGGGATAAAGATCATCCGGACAGACACTGGAGTGGCACTGTCACAGTCTCATTATATTGAGAAGATGCTCACACGTTATGGATATCAGGGTCTTCCAGGAATCGACACTCCGTACATGTGTGACAAGAAGTTGAAGCCAAATCTAAGAAAAAGTGTCAGGCAGCTGGAATACTCAAGCGTCATCGGGAGTCTGATGTACGCAACAACTGCCACAAGGCCTGACATAGCTTTCATCGTGGGGATGCTGAGTCGGTTCACGAGCAATCCAGGAGTAGAGCACTAGAAAGTTGTGAAGAGAGTGATGAGATATCTCAAAAGGACTCAGAAGTATGCACTGCACTACAGCGGTTATCCGACAGTGGTGGAAAGCTTCAGTGATGCAAGCTGGTGTTCAGAAGTAGAGAGCAAAAGGTCCACAGGAGGATATGTCTTATCCATGGGTGGAGCAGCTATATCGTGGAGGTCGAAGGAACAGACAATGCTCTCTCATTTCTCGATGGAATCTGAGTTCTATGCACTGGCGGCCACAGCAGATGAAGGATAGTGGCTTCGAAAGCTCATGTATGATCTTCCAGTGGTGGGTGCACAGATTTCGGCGGTACCGATTTACTGCGACAACCAAGCGACTGCAGCGGTGGCATCAAATGATCTCTTCAATGGTAAGAAGAGGACTATGCGACTGAGACACAGGACAGTGAATGATCTTATCAAGACCGAAATCATTGCCGTAATTGATGTTCGGAGCCAGAAAAATCTGGCCGATCCGTTCACCAAAGGTCTTAAGCGTCAGCTGGTCGAGGATACAGCAATCAAGATGGGTTTGAAGACATTCTGATATTGTATCTTTGTAATCCTACCATTTAGTTTTATGCTATTAGTTCAAAGAGAAATCTACTAGGCATCTAGTTATTGGTTCAAGGGAGGATCATTGACTGGGAGAATATCAGGAATAGTGGGTAGTCCTTTAAGACATTGAGGGATTACGGACCCAGAACTACTGTTGTCTACTAATTGTTCTTTTGTGTAGAACAAGTCCTGTGGGGGGATGGCTTAGATGCCTTAATGAGTTATCAGGCATTTTGAATGCCTGGTGTGCTTAACATGAAGCACGGTAGTGCAGCACTACAAAGGAGCGTAAGGTCTCCATGCTAGAGTGGGTGCACCACCAAGAGGTTCCATGGTATGGGTAATGCCTCGGCTTCGCGAGCCATGTCACAGAGGCGTAACACCGCACATAGACAGGTAGCCTAATGCTGTAGGATGAAGAGTGTATGCAGCACTGCAAAGAGGTCGGTGTCCTCATGTTACAGTGGTGTGACACTACAGAGGTAAAAGATGTAAATCCTCGACTACGCGAGCCATGTCACAGCGGCGTAACACCGCAAGGAAGCGCAAGACTTCATGTTGGGTAGTTTGGCACTACAAAGAGGCTGGGACCTCATGCTACAGTGGCATGACACCACGATGAGGTGTAGCCTCGGCTCTGGGCCATGTCATAGCAGAGTAGCACCGCAAGAAAGCTCGAGGCTTCACGCCAAGGACTCTTTAAAAGAACTCACCTAGAGTGTATAGAAAGAGATATAGGCCGTCTTTTGAGAAAAAACTTGTAGACGTCCAAAATACATTCACCGAAACCAAGCGTGCACAGGACCTTTAATGTGCAACCGGAAGCACAGCTGATGTCATTGTGTGAGTGGAAAAAATTGCAGTTATGGTGCAGAATTCAAGGCTTAGTCCATTCTTGTATCATACTGTTGTTCGACCCATGCAGAAAGATTCAAGTCGAAGCGACATCTATCTTAATGCATGATGGACAGTCACTACGGGGAACGCTCAACCCATATATATTAAGATATGTGGGAGATTGTTGATATTTTTGCCTTTGGACTAGTAAACATAGTCCCACATTGGCTACACCACCAAGTGGGTATCTCAATATAATACTTTGTATGAATTGAGGTGTACACATGGGGTATGGTGGGCACATGGGTGCCATGTGGAGGTATTTTTCTAGGAGAAAAAAGGATTAACTCCTCATGAAAGCATTTATGCTTTTTGTCATGCTCTTGGATATTATTCCATAGGAGCTAAGCCCCACGACTCGGACTCGGGCTCAAGGGTGCAAAGTGGCGCACTTTGCACTTAGCACGTCAGCATCGTCGCAAGGCGCTTGTGCGCTGTTGTTGCGCTCGTGCGCTCATTTTATGGGCGAGTTTTATGCTCGGATTGCATGCGCGTGTTGCATGAGCGGGTGTTGAACGGGCGTTGGACGGGCACTTAACGGGCGCTGAGCGAGCTATGCATTGGGCTGTGATTGTGGGATATCAATTTTGTATATTGGCTTTTTAGTCCCACATCGGAAAGAAGAGGAGGATGGGCTTCCATCATTCCCTGTATAAAGAGCCATCTAGCCTCATTTTGAGACACCAAAAGTTGAGAAAAATGAGTCCAAAGGAGTTCGTTCAAGTCACACAAAGAAGTGACTACGAGCGTTCCAGAAGTTCTCTTATGAACTTGCTGGCTCCTGGGAGCATAACGTCGATAGAGGACGAATCTTGCTTTAAGCAACGGTGGTCTTCACCGCCCCAGCAAGAATAATTTTTTATTCTGTCTTCTTCTCCTTTTTCTTCTTGGTTCGTTCTATCTCATTGCAACTGCGTTTTGCAAGAAAGAACGAAGGTAGTTTTCGTTTTATTGTAACTATGTTCTGTCCGTCTGCAACTGCGATTGTAAGGAAGAACGAGAAGTTTGATTAATTCTGATTCTTTTGTAATCTTGAGAGCAAGTTATAATCAGATTCTTTTTATAGTTCTTCGTGGATATCGAGAATAGTCAGAGTGAAAACTTTTGTGTGAACCTCTGATCTCGACCACGCATTCTTCCATCTTTGATTAAGCCTCAGGACTAACAAGAACTACTATGGTTAACATGAATTATCTTCAGTTCATGCTCATAGTTCTTGTAAATAACCATGTTTTGGGAATTTTTCATGCTTACCTGGAGAAACAACCCACATGTTTAAACTGCAAACATAAACTCTCTGTTGCAGATTTTTTTTGCCAACCTAGAATTTATATATGCAATGGAACTATGCCATATAAAATAACAGCATCTTCATCATCATTGTCGTTGTCCTATGGAACATGAGAAAGATCCAGTAGAATTGACAAAGCTTTTGACTTGTTGTCAATGTCAAAGCCACTAACCAAGGTAGTTATGCGCAAGCAATGTTGTACTAGGCGCTAAACGAGATGAGGCGACAGCCCACCCGCCATGCCTAAGCGCCGCCTAGGTGTCCGTCCAGAATCCGACTGCTATTTTTCAAAAAAACAGCAATTATGTATATAAATAGAAAGACTGTGAGCTATGAGCTATGAGCAATATAAGAGGCAATAAGCAATAAACATTAAGAAATAAGCATTAGGCAATATAAGAAGCAACAAATATGAAATAACCAATATTCAACATCAAGTGAATTTTGTTCCTTACTAAACCGTCCTTTTCCCCTCTGGTCGACCTTAGGCGGACGCCTAAGCGCCTCACCCAATGATTTTTTTTTTCAAGATCAAGGCTAAGCCCCCTCCAACCCGCACGCCTAGGACGTCGTCTGTGACAACATAGAGAGCAAGAGAGGGCCTTATCATAAAACTACAAGACCACTTGATGCTTTCAATATAATTTTAGATAATTCAACACAATTTAACATCATATCATCTGTCCAAACAAAAATGAAAGGTTGTTTGAAATATGTGAAACTTGGAGAAGTCAAAGAACCAAGGAACTATGTCATGGGGTCTCATGACCAAGTTCTTGTTCCCTCTTCCATAACTTATTGTGTTTTCTAGGGGAAAAGCTACCCAGAGAACTCAAGCTTGGGCCCCACCTAACACCTTTCCCTCTCTCTACACTTATGTTCTCCAAGTTCCATCATTTTTCGCTTGGAAGTTGGAACTTAGCCAAGGAACTTGAAAACTTAATGCCTACGTGACATGGGGACAAGTCCACATGAGCTAAGTTCTTGTCCCCCAACTTCTCCAACTTATCTATACCAAACAAGAGAACTTGGAGAAGTCCCGTGTTCTCGAAGTTCTCTAGGTTTTTGGCAAGTTCCATGAACCAAACAGCCCATGTTTGAGGCCCATGGAAGCATGGGCACTCCAAATATCGATGTCATGTTCGTGCCGCATGATGTCTTGCATATATTGGACATGTCACACGATAGGAACACTCCAAAAAAATACTAGCACATGTCAAAATCAGTGCCTTTCAAATCCTATGCATTTCTCAAATGCTACCACAGCCCATTCAAAGTACTCAAATTGTGGAGAAAGTTCATATATTTTCATACTCAAAATTAAGAAGAAAACAATTATAAGAATGAAATACCCACCTCTCCAACTTCTCCATACCCACAGTAGCAGAAGAAAGGCAGCTCCTTTTTGACGCAAACCGCAGCTTTAACCGAAACCTGACGCATTTGAGGCCTCCAGTGGAGATAAAAACTGGTTCTTTCCTGAAATCACTGAGAACAAATTTGAAGGACATTTCAACAAACATTTCATGTGCATACACGGATTTCCCAAAAATTACTACAGAACCCCAACAATGAACAATAGGCGATGGTTCTACTGCCCATATAAGGAGAGAGAAAGAAGAAAATTAGGGTTAGGAATTTGTACCTATGGAATGAGAATGGGAGTAAAGGGTGGCGATGGAGAAGAGAAACTTCCATTGAAACTTCCAAAGTGGGTACATTTTATCAGACGAGAGGAGGAGGATATATAGTGTTTCCTCTCCGTAGTAACGGGTCTCATTCGGGTCGGATAATTTACCATCCCAGTCCGGACAACGGATCCGGTTTCAATTTGGTGGGTCGGGTCCAACCGTCCGGGTCAACAAAGATGTGAATCCAAACGTGATCACAAACTTATACGTGGATTGCTACCGAGGGCCATTTTGGATTGTAGTTGTATTTTATTTTATCAATATTTAGAGCCCCAAAAAAAATGGAATTACAACCGTTTAAGAGCATCATTAGTAAGGGTCATCCTCGGTCCAATTTTTAGATCCAGAATTTTGAAGCTCACTTTATGAAATAGTAAGTCTCATCTCTGGTCCTAATTTCTACATTTTTAGTCCCATCCCACTTAGGATCGGTCCGGAATAATTTAAGATCTGTGCGAATTTCAAAATAAAGTTCTAAATTTATTTATACCTATTTTTAAAGATATTATTCTATGTCTTTATCAAAATCTCTGGAAACGTTCTTGGTTGTATATTATAACTTAATCTATAGATAGTTACTAAACAAAATGACCAGTGCTCAAATTATTTATATTCAAGCACATTACATAGTACTAGTAAATTCACATGCGTTGCACGTAAAATAAAAATTTTCTTCAAATATTATTATAAAATTATTTAAAGATTTAAATACATTTAAACTAATATTTATTATATATATAAGTTTATATTTTAATTAGAATTTGTTATGTATTTGATTATATTTTAACTTTAATTAGTTAGGGATATATTTCTACCTTTCGTAAAGAGTCTTGAAAACGGTTAGTAACGTAATATTATCTAATTAAAACAAATATTTTCTTCTAACTCATGTGGTTAAGGTAGGAGGTATTCTTCCTGGTTGGTTGAGTTCGAATCATTGTAGTGTTATCAATAACAATTTAAAAAAAAATTCAATAAATTTTTTTACGTAATATTAATTTTTTTTAAAATAATTAATTGATGATATACATACAGCTTAAACGGCTCACTTTTGAGTCGTTTTGAACCTTTATTATATTATGGAAGATAATAAAGATGTTTTAAATAGAAGACGTAATGACCGTTAAATTGTATAAATAAAAATTAGGCCTGCACTTCAATGTTTCTTAAATAAAGACTAGGAATGCACATTCAAATTCCTAAATTATATAAAAAAAAAAAATCTGGTCATTATTGTAGAAAATAAAACTCATGTTAGATCTTTATTGTAGAAAATAAATTCATCTAACAATTGAAAGATCTTTAGAAGCAAATAGCCATTGAACCGCTTAGAGATGATATATCGCACACCGGTCAAAACTAGTCTTAGAGTCGGTAGGGAATAAGGATTGAAGAATTGGAGGTCTTTGCGGATCATAGAGTCTAGAAATTGAGGAAGAAATGGGATGACTTAAATTACAAATTTACAAAACTGGCCATAATATATATATATATATATATATATATATATATATATATATATATATATATATATGCAAATGATGTCTAGCCTAGTTGTTAAGACAGATCCATATTACCCAGGAGGTTGCGGGTTCGAGCCTCCTGGACGTCATTTAAATTTTCTTTGGGGGAAATTAAGTGGTGAGTTGGTGATGGATGCAGTGCAGGTGCGGGCCTACGTGACGAGATGTGTGGGACCTTCAGACCGGAATGTGGTGGACCTTCGGACGGAGTTTGTAGACCTTCGGGCCAGGATTCTGTAACACAATTACATCTTCCAATATATATATATATATATATATATATATATATATATATATAACTATTTTTTGAGGTCCCAAAAAATTGGGGGCCTTGTCCGGAAGCACTTTTGGCACGGTCCCAGGGCCGACCCTGATCCCACCCATATGTGCTAAGGGTTGGGCCTCCCAATTTTTATATTCTAGATTGTAGGTACTCATTTTGTAGAATAGTATGTCCCAATTTGGAATTCAACTTTCTAGATTTTTTTTTCTACATCAATTTTTGACCACACAATCTTTAGGACCAGAGCTTGTAATGTCCCGCAACTGCACAGTCCATTACGATTAGTCAGATTGAATGAGGCAATAGCTGGTTATATTTCGATTTGTTGGATTTGGGACCAAGTATTGATTTGAGTTGGTTTCATGTGTAGATCGCAAGCGGCGTTCGATAGAATCAGGTGTTCGTTAAGAGCAGTAGTGGGATAGCTGGATTGGAGCGATAATGCGGTCTTTCTTAGTCCGATCGGTCGGATGATTTGGAAAGCACGACATACACGCACGGTCATACCAATTGAGTAGATCGTGCTTTGCATCGGACCACGGGTTCAAGTGACCGGCCGTATCGACAAGGCAGTGTGCTTAACGGAATCAGACTTGGTGAGTGGGTTCTGTCTCTTCTCTTCTATTCCTTCATGCTTAATAATATGGAACACACGTAATGGCTTGAACACTTGGAACTGGAACATTGGAATCACTGTACTGTGGCATGCATAGAGTGTACGTCGTTTGGTTGGATAGGATTTGTGGCTTGAGTTGGATTTATGTTTGGGCAGTTGGAGCTTGAGTGGACCATCTTAATTGGAACTTCGAGGCACTTCTGGCGGACGAGCGAGCGTGCATCCGTGCACGAGTATCAAGTTGGGCACTTTGTCAAGTAAAGCGTGCAGTTGTGGTTCAAAACGGACAACTGCATTCATGGGGGCATTGTGCCCCTGTTGGGACATTTGCCACGGAGCGAGAGGTGTTGCACCAATTGGAGCATTGTGTCGAAGCGGCATAGTGCCTATGGGGATAACTTGAGATAGTGTCTTAGGATATAAGTTGAAAAATGGTTATGGATAATTGGATGGATTGAAGCGAGTATTATTTGGTAGGGCGAGAAGGCTCGATTCTCTCGTCATACCTACATGGAGTTTGCTGGAAGAAGGCTCACTTTTGAAATTAATATTTTGTCACGTACAACCTGTTGCGCACAGGGTTTGGTTTCCTCGAACGGGATATGCTTCGGGGCACCGGGACCGTTCGGCCATAGATGAGACAAATGGTAACGTGTCTTGGACGCGGTGCCGGTAGTTCAATAAAACCAGACGGACTAGCTACTCAGTGCTGGATTGGATAGAACTGCAGTTGATTAGTCCTCTATGACTTGGCCAGCGACTTCATATAGATAAGAATTAGTTTGATTTGCTTTGCTTTGATTTGTGCTTTTCGTATAGACAATTCTGGTAATACCACCAATAATAATACTATGGATTTGATGCCATCAGATTTCATGTGGAAAGCAATTCTGATAGTAGCACCAATAATAATATTATGGATTAGATGCTATCAGATTAGAACCCGAATATGAAATACTATTACAACTGTAAAATATCGATTTACAGGAGAAAAAGCAGTAAAACTGACATTTGAACAAGTAGAGGGGCACAACAAAAACGAGTACACAGATGATGATCCTTGTAGTAGAGGATCAGATTGGGATCCTACTAAAAGGATCTTGAGACCTACAAAATTACTCATCTACAGTCTGAAAACATAAACTAACGGGTCTCGTTTGCGTGGGCAATCTTGTTGGCAACGTCGCCACGCACCACTACCTCTGTCAGTCCAACCTCTCCCCCCTTCTTCCTCGCCTCCAGCTGCTTCTTCGTCGACTTGTAGTACATGGCGTATAGTACCAGCTGCGCCACCGAGAACATCAGCCCGATCCCGTTCGGAATCTGACCATCGAAAAATTAATTATTAAGAAGCAAGTCGTACGTAATTTAGATGTGATCGATCAGTTTTATTTCTTTCCTGGAACTCGAAAAAAAAAAAAATCAAAGTCATTTGTGATATAGAGATCGCTAGAGTCGTTAATTACCAGAATGTTCGGATCGAAGCGGAGCAGTGCATAGATGGTCCAGGAGGCCCCATTGAAGAAAGATGCAACTGAGAGGTAGAGAGGCATGTACTCCACGCTCTTCGTCTGGATAACCAATTTCTGCACGTGTAGCATTATTCGGTTTTGAAAATATTTATACAATTATGTAAATATTTTAATTTTTTTATATTTTATAATTAAAATGTGTATATTTAAAAAAAAATAAGTCCAATATTGGACACAACTTTAAAATATAAACATATAAAATTATAACTTTTAATATAATTTAACCATAATTTTAATTTTGGGTTCGATTCATTAAATAATAGTAATAGTCTAACCGAACGAACCGAATAGGTTATTCGTTTCGGTTTTAGATATGTAGAATTTTGATTTTGACTAATTTGTATCACAAAATAAGTTATAAATATCTAATTAATTTGTGAAAGAAAATAATTAACAGAAGCTAAGACAAACGTACCATGACAGCCAACGGGGCAACATACATCATGATGCAGAAGACTATGCAGACGGCCCCAACGACGGTGGACCTGCGTCCGGTGGTGTGGAGGAGGGAGATGGTGAGGGCGCCGAAGAGCGCGACGAAGGCCACCTCACCGAGGAACACGAGGAACACCTTGAGCCTCTTGGGCCCCCGCGGGGAGTAGAGGAGGAAGATGGATATGAAGACGAGCTCGATGAGCACGCCGGTGCCGTTGATGGTCAGGACCAGGGTGCTGTTTGGGTGCACTATAGGCAGGCCGTAGAGGACCCAGAGCATGCAGTTGAGGAAGGTGGCGAGGTATGGCACTGGGGAGAACTGCTCCACATCTTTCTTCTTACATATTGTGACGAAAGTTGGACTGTCATAATATAATATGTGAAATCAATCATTGTAAAATAAATCTACATGAAATATGTTTATGACTAATACTTGTTACTTACGTTGGTGAGAGGAACAGAACAAGTGCAATGGCATTTCCTGCACATAATTAAGAGAAGGCTAGCAGATATTAACAACACATAATTACTTCTTTCAGAAAAGAAAGTATGGTTGACTGAAATTAATCAATATGCTAAATTTATTTCAGTGGTTTGCTTGATGATGAAGAACAAGAAAAAGAAAAACACATAATCCATGCTTGAAAAGAATCTATTAATTCCTCTGGAGAGGATGAATGATTAATTTCAACACTGGAAAAAAATGGATTATTCACTGAAAATCAATCTGCAAATAAATGTATAAATTTATTTCAGTAAGTATTTTTCTTGGTTGATCACGAGGAACAAGAAACTAATTATCCATGCTAGAGAACAAATTATTCCTCAACGAGACTCGTAGACTATATTGCTTTTGTGACATTAATTTCAACACTGAAAAACGGATTATTCACTGAAAATCAATATATTTTATTTCAAGATGTAATCTTCATCTAACTAGCACTGTTAGTACGATCTTGTTAAATAACAATTAAGAACAACAAGAAGAAATTAAACACAGACCAATGCGTACATGCATGGAGAAGTATAATCAAAGGAGTTTTAATCAAGAACTCAGTTCAAGAAATGGAAAATCAAGAAACCAATTAATGCATATCCACTACTTCATGAAGGAAGAAGAAGCTACAGCAAACAAAGAGTAAAGATACGTACATAGATGGTACTACTCACCTATGATTCCAACAATGGTTCTGAGAAGATCAGCTGAAACCATGGCTGGCTGGCTAGTCTCAAGCAAAGAAGAAGAAGAAGGAAGAAGAAGAAGAAGAAGAAAGAAGGAAACTTGTGTTGTTTCTTGAACTTGGTGAAGAGAAGGATAAGCTCAAGAAGAGGAGGGTGGTGCCTCTTTATATCTATAGAGAAGACTCAGAGGAGGGATAGAGTTTACTCTCTCTCTCTCTCTCTCTCTCTCTCTCTCTCTCAATTTTACTAGTAATTAACATCAAATTGATCGATGTTAATATCTCATGAAAAACTTTCTAGAATCAAATTAATGTTAATTTCTCATGAAAAAAGCACTTCATAGAAACAACATACATGGTTATTCGTATGGTGGTGATGCATGTACATTGTTTGGGCCATGCAGGACAGGAGTGGAGTTAATATGTGAGGATAGGGAGCAATGGCACTTTGTTCAAGAATTCAACAAAATCCAGGTGAAGCCTTGACTCTTGTTTGGAAACATATTTTGTTAAGCTACCACTGCAATCAATGAGTGCTGACTGTCACCATTTAATTCGTGCACACTGAAATGAATTTTTGCCGTTTAAAATGGAGGATAAGGCTAAGAATAAGGACCTGTCAATATTAATCTATGCCATGTCAAGAATAGTTCCTTTAACACACGGGAATTGTAATTGCCAATTGTGCTTTTATAATATTCAAAAAAAATAGTATGGATTATCAATGTTATTCTTAATTTATTATAGTTTTTAAAAATAAATTTATAGTTTTTTTTATAAATCAAGGATAATTTTGATAATTTATCTTGAAAATTCTTACATATTGTAAAAGGTTTACTTGGCAATTGCAACTCCCTAATTAATATAGAGGTTAGGAACTTCCTAAGGGAGGATTCGTATAACGACCCGCTCCGCATCAATGCGGATAGTCATTTCAAATGGCACAAGTGCAACGACCCGACCTGCTTGTTCAGTGAGAAGACTCGCTTGAGGCAAATGATTCAGACTTGGCTCTTCAGGAGTTTAGACTTAGGCTTTCAAAGGCGCGCTCGGAGTATCGTTCGACCGATGTGAATCATCGCTAAGGTGGGTGGCTACGATGAACATGTCTTTACTTAGCCTGCTGTCACGCCCCAGTCCCAAAATACGTAGGACCAGGAATACGCGACATGCCAGCTACGCATTCGACCAGACTCCGGTCCGACTCGAATACGTATAAGCTGTAATAAAAACGGTCACTATCTAAATATCTAATAAATATAAACATCTATGTCTTAATCCACAATGAACAGAAATATACAAGAAAGAGTTACATGTGCTAAAGTCGGCCGCCCAATAACACACAAACTCGAATAGACTCGAGAAGAAATATGAGTCTATAAAAACTAGGCTACAACAGCAGAGGAATAACAATATGAATGAAACAACCATAATGCCGGTAGAAATGATATGAGTACCTGGTACAAATGCCCGCAAGACAAGCAACTCCATCAGCAACTCCAAATGCTCCGTAATCGTCTATGCTGCAAAACTGGCAGGGGACAAGGTCCTCAGAGGGACGTAACAAGGTACAAAAATACAGCATGCCAAGTATAACAGAAAGAAGAAAGTGCAACGACGGTGTAATCTAGCATAACCAACTAAGTGAGACACAGTTTAAAGAAAATGTTCGACGCGTGGGCTGTCCAAAATAAAACCGTAGCTTCGGACACGGAAACACACGGGACGTACCGCAGCTCCGGGCAAAGAGTCACACGGGTGATACAACTACTTTAGATACAAGATCACTACAGAAATAGTACATATACATATATAAGCGCGTATAGAGGAGCCCAAACATCTAGTAACTGTCTTCCCCTTCCCAAGCGATCAACGATTGTGCGCTGAACCTGAACCTCTATCTAGCAGTCTCGTCATACTAAAGTAACTATCAGTCAATGCGACCCTTAGGTCATCCCAGGTTCCGGTCATGATGTCAGTATCAAGATACAAGAAATCTGGCACGATAACAGTGTCTGAATGTGTCCTAGGGTTACGATATACACAGGTATGTACATCGAGGTGTTACAAACATCTATCATTCGTTACCAAACGCTACCGACAAAAGTCTGCACCCGGTTATGACCCGGACGCGAAGTAACGATTCTAATCAAACTCCGCTCAATGCATATAATAAAACAATAGATATCTGGTAACTGAAATACAGGGTGGCAAGGTACACTTGCCTGCGTCCGGCTGCTGATGATGGAGATCCGGTACAACCCAAGTCCGCAGGTCCCGAAGTACCAAGAGTCGAAATACAACTCAATCAATAACTATCACGAGACTGAAATAAGATGTGACTGTCACGACCCGCACCCGGATATTCGGGCACGAGTACGTGGGTACGTCCAGCCTACGCCGCAGAGTCGGCGGTAGTACGCTGTCTAGGTCATATCCACAGTTAAAATAAATCTAGCTCATTCACAAAATTATAAGTAGGCAAGGATAATAACAGGAAAAGGAATGCTAGGATTTCAAATAAAATAAATGTGACAACAAGATCTAGAGTTTATTACAGAACCAGAAATTAAATCGGAGACAAACCCGATTACTAGGATGGAAGAAAATAATAACTAACTGCTAACTACTCCTCAGAAGTAGTCTCCTGGGTGGGAACCGGCTCCTCAAAAGTATCACCTGCTACCTCATAGGGACCATAATAGGTGGGGGCATAATCCTCATCATCGCCTAATATCAACGGATCCAGTCAGGAAAGGAGCAAAGTACCAATACACAACAAGATTAAACTAAATATTTATGACAAGTAGAAAAGAAACTGTCTAAGTATCATGATAAGAATATGCATAATAAGTAGTAAAATTATCTAAGAGTTAAGTACTAAAAATCAGGAACATAAGTAAAACAGGATTAATTGCTATAAACCAGGGACATGAGCAAGACAGGAATATAATGAGACAGAAAAATGTAACTGTAACAAGACAAGAAACTATGTGTGTGTAATTGTGTATTTAGAATACGTAGTTGGCATGTAGGGGCTTATAAGGCTAATACGGCCGTCATAGACGGCTATTAGACAGGAATAATCGAGATCCGACTGATGGTACAGTCGCGTACCAACAGCTATTAGACAGTAACAGGGGGAAGGCTAAACTACATGCCTCCTAGTATTCTTCCATCCGACACGAAAAGCAAGACATGAACTCCAGTATTCAAGACATGAAATCCAGTATTCTAACACTACGTGTAAACATCCAATGGTGCTAGTAGAGCAAGGAACTAATTATCATAATATAAAGAATAAACTTGAAGTGCAGGTACTTGCCTGATGTTTGGATCCAATTACAGTTTTGTGTCTCGGGGAAATTTCCAGAAATATGCCCAGATGCTGAAATAAATATTACCATCATGCTCAGAAGGTATCAAATAGCTAGAAACGCCTGTCCTTGAGTCCAATTTAAAGACAAGGACAAAAACGACGATTTCGGGTCAAAACGGGGTCCGCATGTGGGCCCGCTTTGCACCGAAAAATGTGTCAGGATCAAAGGTCTCCAAATTCACCAAACTTAGTGTCAACAGGTCAGGAACGATGATACGAACCCAACGAAACTTCCAGAATTGGATTTCGATGAGCCGATCACAAAATCGTCCGTCGAGTGGGGCCTGTGGGACCCACGACACGCGATTTCGTCAACGTTCTCAGAATCGAACCAAACTTGGGTCACAGGACCAGCGTATCGCTACGAGTCCGATGGCGTAAGTTTCGTTTCAATCCGACGTGTATACAGAAAGTTAGGGCATGATTCAGAAAAGTCGGATACGGGACGTTGTCCGCGGATACGCATTGATCCCGGTGTGCACGCACACCCGAATCGACTTCCGCAAAATCCCACCCGTCCGTATCAACGGCGCGCACGTATCTGTGAAGATCGCGCGCGACCAAGTCGTCCCGTTTGGCGGGACGTACCCAGTTCCGGGGTGAATCGGGTCGTTGTTTTTCCTGTTTTTGGATCGCGGTGTGCGATCACCACAGGACGCGATGCCCCGAGCGGTTTGTCCGGGCACCGAGAGGGTCATACAGGCTTCGCAACGTAATTTACGGAATTGAAAACGGGGCAGCGAGAAAAAAATTACACGTACCGGAACAGGGTCCCAAAAACCCGAAGAATTCCGTGTCCGACACGTGTCCGACACGTGTCCAACAAAATTGGAAATTAGGGTTAGGGTTGGGGTTTTGGAGCTTGGCCGGAGATCCGGCGGCTCGGGCGGCTCTGCGGCGGGGGAAGGCCGGCCGGGGGCTAGGGCGTGGGCGCGTGGCTGCCGGAGGCGGCGGGGACGGCGGCGCAGGGGTCGGCCGGAGCTGGGGAAGAAGGAGGAGTCGGAGAGAAGGGGGAGGAGGCTGGGCGGCCTCGCGGGGGCTGCAGCGGCGGCTTGAGGTGAGGCGGCGCTGGGGCGAGACGGCGGCGGCAGAGCGGAGGAGCGACGGTGGTCGGGGGAGGAAGGTGACCGGAGAGGGCTGGGGGAGAGGGGTTATATAGGGCGGAGGAGAGGGTGGCGTGGCCGGAAGAGGCGGAGGGGAGGCGTCGTGCGCCGCGCTGGGCGCGGGGGGGCGGAGACGTGGCGCGGCGGCCGCGGGCGGCGGCGCCGGACGCGGGGGCAGCGCGGGTTGTGCGGGGGTGAGGGCTGGGGAGCGGGTCGCGGTCGGGTGCGGGTCGGGTTTGGGCAGACCCGACCCGACCCGTTAGGATATTGGGCTGGGCCGAGTTTTGGGTTGGGCCGGGTTTAATTGGTTTTGGGCCGGGGTTATTAAATAAATAAATAAGTAAATAATTAAATAAATAATTAATTAATTAATTAATAAATAAATAGTTTTTAGGTGATTTAAAATAAGTCCGGGGCCCGATAAATTCCAGAAAAATTACCCTAAGTCCATTTTTCAATTCTACACCATAAAATATTATTTCTATAATATTTTAATATTATTTATTATCAATTAAAAATTATTTAATAATTAAAAATCCTGAATTTAATTACAGAAAATTCCTAGAAAATTCCAGAAAATTATGGAAAAATCCAAGTTTAATATTTTTTGAAAATTCAGGGGGTTTACAGTGACACAGGTCTAATCATATGTTCAAACTCAGCTACAACTCACATGGACACGACGCTAGAGGGTTAACCAAGGTAGACTAAGGGTGTGTTACATCTGATCCAATTAAGCATATGTACTATATCATCAAACAAATCTTACATCCTACTATACTCATCACGGTGTTCATCAGTATTTCATGTATGATTATTTCTCAGATTTTACCTCGGTGTGCACCGACGTTAACATGTACATTTACTGTCATCCTCGAAATAAACAATTAATTTATTTATTAAACCCTCAATTATATACAATCGTCTATCATTCTCCTTAAAATTATTCCTCGATCAAATTCATTACTATTTCTCAGTCTTCAATCACTGCCTAATGGTTCGATATATCACACTATTACACAATCCATCACATGTTCCTCCATTGTTAATCATTGTTTCAAAATCACAGTATCGTTTCACAACAATTTTAAAACTGTCCATCAACAATATTCAAAATGCATATTTTAATTAGGACAACACCCTAAAATCTCATATGGAAATTTAATCCTAACTTCATTATATATGTCGCATTTCCATCCATCACGTGTATATATTCCATGTCCTCAATCAATTCATTTTTAAACCTTAAATATTTAATTTAGCATTTCACCATCAATGTATAATATGACCTATTTATTTCAACCTAAAATAATTCCACATGCATAAAAACCAACCCTAAAACTATCTTAACTAATAACAATATATAAAACACTAAAGTGAACATAGGTAAGGGGGGGGGGATTCACCTTGGCGACGCGGTGGTTGCTGGCCGGAGGGGTCGACAGCGAGGTGGGGGAGGTCTTGGTGATAGAGACCGAGGGAATGATGGTGGTGCTGCGGGTGGTGGCCGCGTGGAGGTTGGTCGATGGAGAGGCCGGAGTAGTGGTGGTGTTTGTAAACTCCCTCACCCAAAATAGGTATTTGTGTATATTTTATATTATTATATTTATTATAGATGTTGAATTTATTTAGAGTATTCTCTTAGTTAATTAGAAAATAATTTTTTTTTTGTATATTTACTTATATAAATATTTATTTAGAATCATTTTTAGGTTATTTTAGATTTTTAAAATTATTTAGGATTTATTTGGATATATATAGTCTTAATATTAGATAGATGCTAATTTAGTGTTAATAGATATTAATAAGATTTTATAAATTATTTGTATTATCTTTAATTATATTTAAGATTATAAATTATTGAGATAGATTCAAACTCTACTTTAAATTAATTCAAATCCTGAACCTACTAGGAAATCAACTTCATGCATATCCTATCCTTATTTAAATTCATCATAATCCAATCCAAATTAACCAATCCTAGTCGTATTTAATTAAGTAGTGTCCACCATTATAAATACCTCATCCTTCATATTTTTCTTCCCCAAATTCCTCTCTTTTTCGTCCAAAAATAATCAAAATTTGTCATAAATTCAGCCTCATTTTCTACTAGTTATGACGAATTAAAAAGACGATATCTCCTAGATTCGGACTCCAAACGCGCTCCAGTTTTTTTTGTTAGAACGATATTGAGGTTAGCTTTCTGCTTTTATAAATTTTTTACGAAATTATGAGTATTAAATTCTGGAAAATTCGTAGAGCACAGGATATCCAAAAATAGACGTGTTTCGATATTTTTGCGATTTCGGGAGAACCAGGAATCAGAATCACGAACCGTTTAAAGTTTCGGAAAGCTAATGTCGAGATCATCGACATATATTTTTCCCAGAATTTAATTCGAAGTATTTACATACTGTTAATTCTGTAGAACTTCTAGGTTAGAATTTAACCATCGGTGCACAATACAAAATTTGTATGTGCCATAATTCCTAAAAGAATTTGAATTCAGACGAGCCATAAATTCTAGTATATTTTTGATACTGAAACCTACAGGAAATCATGCATGAAAGTCGAGTTTGTATCGGTTGACTTTTTGGTCAACAGATCGCCTCGATTTGCGTGTCATGAGTCTCGAGTTGATAAAATTCAGTTTCTTTGGACAAAATTTAGGAATTAACATAAAAATTAGAATAATAAGATTAAAATAGGATTTTAGAGTAATTATTCCAGAATTAAATAAATTAAAATAAATTATCTTTTGACGTGATAAATTTGTAATACATAGGCTATTTGGACTGTGACTTGGACTCTGATTCATACCAACAGCAGGACCCCAGGCAAGATACCTTGCCAAATTATTTACAGTACTTTGCATGCTATTTATATTTCTGTTTATTCATTGCATTTGTAGTCTCGTTCAATTATATTCATTGCATGTGTAGTTCGTTCAGTCATTACTATATATATTAGATATGTTGACACACACTTGACACCTAGTATCATGAGAGGACAATCATTAGGCGTATGGGCTTTTAACCACTCTGGTAAACCGTAGTATATAGTTCGCACTACGGGCGTGTGTCGCGCTGGTCGCTACCCCAGAGGTATGTCAATTTCTGTAGAGTCGCGCTGGTCGCTACCCCAGAGGTATGTCAATTTCTGATGTTCTAGACGGGTGTGTGAGTTGTGAGGCTTAGATCGAGTAGACTACCCTTGCCCATACGTCGAAAAGTTGTCCTCATTTGCATTCATATAGATTGTCTTGTACAGCGTACTTATTTATTTTCAAACCATATGCATGTTTACTGTATTCAAATTGGCTCGTATTTTCTGTATCTTGTTACGTCCCTCTGAGGACCTGGTCCGCTGCCAGGTGTATCTTTTCTTGAGTATTTGCAGGAGCGCAGATTTGGATGGTTACATGTGATCCGAGGATGTCTTCTCTTCGAGCTGTGATGGAAAGCTGATATTCTTATATTGTGTTGTGGTGTTGTACTCATATTGTATTTGCTCTTATATTCGAGTTTGTAGTGGATTTGTTTCCATCCAACTATCATCCTTAGATACTTCTTATTGAGATCTAGTTTCATAGATACTGGTTATTTATTTCTATATGATTTTGGTGGATGAGATTTAGATTTTACCCTGTGACTTGTATTACATTTTATACCACTTGTGGATTTTATATTCATATTACAGCGTACGTATGGATTTGGTTTCCATATATTGGAGTTGCCATATCCATGCGGCTGGCATGCTTACGTGTCCTAGTCCTACGTATTTTTGGGACTGGGACGTGACATATTTTTGTGGTGGCCCATACAGGTCGAGATCATATTGTCTCGGTTACGTTACTGTACCGAACAAGCCTGCACATAGGACTAGAGTATAGGATCTCATCCATAATTGACTATGATTCACCTTCCTCCTCTATGATCTATTCGAACAATTGTATCCTGCTTGATTCCTGTACTTCCCTAATAAGTTCTTTGAGTATATATGGCCTTCTGCTAGAATATAGGAACCCCTGTTATTAGGATGATAATTAGAGTAGCACACCTATTAAGAATACAACGAGAATATAGACACAACACTAAGTTTAGACTAGCTAGTGAACCCTAGAATTCCTTATCTTTAGAATTGGTTTACCTTTGCCCCCTGATGTATTATAAAGACTTGAGAGTAGTATAGACACTACTAGAGTTAGTTAGAAGTTTTACCATAATGTTTGACCCTAGTATTGAGGAACCAATGGAGAACCAATATTGAACATTAGGACTGAAACTAACCCTCATAATTGGATAGTATTAGAGAACTATAAAACTTATGTCATTGTCTTGTTCTTAGTAGACAGCACCCTAGGAAGCCTAGAGGAATGTAATCAACCCTTTTCCTTGATCATACCCCGAACATGGCAACTAGCATGCCACCCCCTTAGAGAACTATAATGCTATCTAGAGCCCTCTATTTTTGATTTCATAACGTGTCCCCCTGCAACCTTAGCGTTCGCTAATTGTGTGACGACTAAATTATGATTCTTCTTTCTTCATCATTTAACTCGTGCCACATAACTCGTATGATTGAAGGCCAAGTAATCTTATTCTATGTTAGGACATGTAGTTTGCTAGGGTATAGCTTGGTAATTTGAACTTTGAATTTTGTGCGTGATAGTTAGGGATTTGATAGTTTGCGTAGTTCCCTTAGGTTGTGACCTAATGATTACCCCTTAGCTTTAAATCACGAAATTTGTACCCATAGCTCGATACGAGTTAAATCCCTTTCCCCTTAACGGCTAGTAACTCTTCTATCCCTACGATTGACACCTGTTCTAGGAGCACTTGACCCTTACCTATATAATGCAATAGGAGACCCTAATAAGAGTTTCTGTTCTATGTACATGTGCAAGGTTATTTTATAGGTATCCTTAAGACAATACAATAGTAGTTAAATTATTTTAAGTTGGATAGTATACCTCACCACCTAGTATCACGTAGTCCCTGTGATCCATTGATGAAGTGTAACTGAATGACATTAATTGTATGATAGCATAAGATGACAGTGTTTATTCAAGCAATAGAATTTAGAGGTCCATGCCCCTATTTGGTCGACTAGCGACTTAGACAAGGAGGTTGTATGATAACTGTAGAGATTGTAGAGTCTTTTATTATTATTGCTTATGTTGTTTTGCTTTTGCAAACTTGAATTATTTTGTAACTTCTCTTATCATAATCCAGCGTTATATTTTCTGTGTTACCTCGAATTATGCTGCTATTATAGCCTAGTTTTTGCAAGCTTATTCTTTATCGAGCTTGTTCATGACATATGTATTATTGGGTATACACATTAATATATTTCAGAATCAGTGTACTACGGTCTGATCAACCATAGTGCGCTTGATTCGCCGTTCATATAACTATTTTACGTGGATTGAGATATGTAGTGATTAGTAGACGAATGTACTTGTCCTCTAGATATAGCTGAGCATATCGTATCCGTTTCATAACTGAACTGATACGAGCATGTGAATAGGAACTACCAAAATATGATTTCAATCCGTAACTGCTTTGACAATTCCCAAATTGAATTCTTTAAAATGCCTTGATCCCCATACTTGCAATCTATTACCTCTCCATTGAACTCTTTATTATTGATCTTCGTCCTTCCTTATCTCGGAAAGACGAAACATCTTGCTTAGTATAAGTTTGATATATAGACAGTACTAGATATACCCCGCAGGCCAATCGCTTTGCTTGGTGACCCTCTTTCATAAATGATTAAGGGCATATCATCGACAATATGTTTGGTGTTAAAGACTTTGAGGATTCAATAACATGATTAAATAAATTGGGACATAGCCTTCTTAAGTATATAGCCTTCTGTGATAGATGGATAAATTCTAAGTTGGGTAGCAGTGCATTGTCAACTTGAGAGGAATTTCTTTTAGATTGTGATCAAGTAAGATTAGATTGAGAGATTCAAGTCATTTTAATTTTGAGAAATTTTAAAAGAAGGATTAAGATAATGAGGATTTAACAAATTATGGCTTATTTTAATTTCGAGGACGAAATTGTTTTAAGTTGGGTAGATTGTAAACTCCCTCACCCAAAATAGATATTTGTGTATATTTTATATTATTATATTTATTATAGATGTTGAATTTATTTAGAGTATTCTCTTAGTTAATTAGAAAATAATTTTTTTTAGTATATTTACTTATATAAATATTTATTTAGAATCATTTTTAGGTTATTTTAGATTTTTAAAATTATTTAGGATTTATTTGGATATATATAGTCTTAATATTAGATAGATGCTAATTTAGTGTTAATAGATATTAATAAGATTTTATAAATTATTTGTATTATCTTTAATTATATTTAAGATTATAAATTATTGAGATAGATTCAAACTCTACTTTAAATTAATTCAAATTCTGAACCTACTAGGAAATCAACTTCATGCATATCCTATCCTTATTTAAATTCATCATAATCCTATCCAAATTAACCAATCCTAGTCGTATTTAATTAAGTAGTGTCCACCATTATAAATACCTCATCCTTCATATTTTTCTTCCCCAAATTCCTCTCTTTTTCGTCCAAAAATAATCAAAATTCGTCATAAATTCAGCCTCATTTTCTACTAGTTATGACGAATTAAAAAGACGATATCTCCTAGATTCGGACTCCAAACGTGCTCCAGTTTTTTTTGTTAGAACGATATTGAGGTTAGCTTTCTGTTTTTATAAATTTTTTACAAAATTATGAGTATTAAATTCTGGAAAATTCGTAGAGCACAGAATATCCGAAAATAGACGTGTTTTGATGTTTTCGCGATTTCGGGAGAACCAGGAATCAGAATCATGAACCGTTTAAAGTTTCGGAAAGCTAATGTCGAGATCATCGACATATATTTTTCCCAGAATTTAATTCAAAGTATTTACATACTGTTAATTCTGTAGAACTTCTAGGTTAGAATTTAACCATCGGTGCACAATACAAAATTTGTATGTGCCATAATTCCCAAAAGAATTTGAATTCAGACGAGCCGTAAATTCTAATATATTTTTGATGCTGAAACCTACAGAAAATCATGCATGAAAGTTGAGTTTCTATCGGTTGACTTTTTGGTCAACAGATCGTCTCGATTTGCGTGCCATGAGTCTCGAGTTGATAAAATTCAGTTTCTTTGGACAAAATTTAGGAATTAACATAAAAATTAGAATAATAAGATTAAAATAGGATTTTAGAGTAATTATTCCAGAATTAAATAAATTAAAATAAATTATCTTTTGACGTGATAAATTTGTAATACATAGGCTATTTGGACTGTGACTTGGACTCTGATTCATACCAGCAGCAGGACCCCAGGCAAGATACCTTGCCAAATTGTTTACAGTACTTTGCATGCTATTTATATTTCTGTTTATTCATTGCATTTGTAGTCTCGTTCAGTTATATTCATTGCATGTGTAGTTCGTTCAGTCATTACTATATATATTAGATATGTTGACACACACTGGACACCTAGTATCATGAGAGGACAATCATTAGGCGTATGGGCTTTTAACCACTCTGGTAAACCGTAGTATATAGTTCGCACTACGGGCGTGTGTCGCGCTGGTCGCTACCCCAGAGGTATGTCGATTTCTGTAGAGTCGCGCTGGTCGCTACTCCAGAGGTATGTCGATTTCTGATGTTCTAGACGGGTGTGTGAGTTGTGAGGCTTAGATCGAGTAGACTACCCTTGCCCATACGTCGAAAAGTTGTCCTCATTTGCATTCATATAGATTGTCTTGTACAGCGTACTTATTTATTTTCAAACCATATGCATGTTTACTGTATTCAAATTGGCTCGTATTTTCTGTATCTTGTTACGTCCCTCTGAGGACCTGGTCCGCTGCCAGGTGTATCTTTTCTTGAGTATTTGCAGGAGCGCAGATTTGGATGGTTACATGTGATCCGAGGATGTCTTCTCTTCGAGCTGTGATGGAAAGCTGATATTCTTATATTGTGTTGTGGTGTTGTACTCATATTGTATTTGCTCTTATATTCGAGTTTGTAGTGGATTTGTTTCCATCCAACTATCATCCTTAGATACTTCTTATTGAGATCTAGTTTCATAGATACTGGTTATTTATTTCTATATGATTTTGGTGGATAAGATTTAGATTTTACCCTGTGACTTGTATTACATTTTATACCACTTGTGGATTTTATATTCATATTACAGCGTACGTATGGATTTGGTTTCCATATATTGGAGTTGCCATATCCATGCGGCTGGCATGCTTACGTGTCCTAGTCCTACGTATTTTTGGGACTGGGACGTGACAGTGTTAATGGCGAGGATGAGCAGCAGGGTGGCCGGAGGAAAGTCGGCCGGATGGTGGCAGTGGTGACTGGAGATGGTGGTGGTGGCGTTGGTGTGTGGTGGTGGCGTTGGTGTGTGGTGGTGGTGGCAGCAGCCGGTGTGTGGTGGTGGCGTTGGTGTGTGGTGGTGGTGGCAGCAACCGGTGTGTGGTGGTGGCGTTGGTGTCAATGGCAGATGGTGGTGGCAGCCGCAGCTCGCCTGAGAAGAAGAAGCCGCGGGAGAGCTGCTGTGGAGGTGGCCGGAGGGTGGTTCGAGGTTGGTTGGCCGGAGGGGGAGCTCGACCGGAGTTGGGTTGAACCGGAGTAGTTGCAAGGAAGAAGAAGAAGAAGAAGAAGAAGAAGAAGAAGAAGAAGAATGGAGAAAAGAGAGGGAGGGGCTCGGTTTTTGATGTAGGAAGAGGGAGGAGAGAGAAAGGGGATGGGGTTTCCCAAGTTTGGGGATTAGGGCCTGCTTGGGAAAGAGTGTAGAAAGAGACATTATATAGGGAAAGGTGATGTGAGTGTGTGGTGGGGATGCTCCAATTTCAAATGAGTGGCTAGGATTGATCATGGAGGATTTTTCATCCAAAAGAGAGGGGTGTTGACTAGTCAAAGAATGGAGGGCTCTCCATTTGGCTTGAACCAATGGGGTGTTGCCACCTAGTGCAACTTTTGCAAATTAGTCCCCTAAATTTAGGTATTTGTACAGACACATGAAATAATAAAAAATTTGTGGGAGAATTGGGGTTTGGTGTTTTGTAGGGTGAGAAGGTATTGTGTGTTTTACATGGGCTTAATTCATGGGGCATTAGGTTAAGTTGGGATTAAAAATAGGATTAGTCAAAGTTGGTATCCCCAATTTAATTAGAATAAATTATCATGTGCTCTTAAATTAAATGGGAGCATATGGGATCTCAATTGGGAGTGACACAAAGGTCATGAATGGTGTAGGCTTGGTGTCAGTCTTGGACCCTTTAATTGGTCTGGCTCAACGGGTTGAGTTGGTGTCTAAAAATTGTTGGCAACGACACAGGTGCGCGACACGGAATTAAATAATGGATTTTGGATACGGGAAGTTGTGCAATTAAATTAGAGCACAAGAGATTATGATTTTGAGTGACAAAAAAGTCCAGCACCTAAATTGGCGTGTCAAGTCAAGAGTGCAACAATCTGTTGAAAATTATGGGCTGATGTTGGGCTCCGAATATTGCAACAACGGTAGGGCGCGCCAAGGATTTAATTAAAGAATCAGACTTCTGCATCCTCAATTCTAAACCTCAAACATCTGCTGCTAAACCAAAAATTTTCAACCCAAAACTAGACTATCTATAGAAATAAATGAGGGAGTTTATACCTGCACACATAAAATATGGACGATACATGCTAGATCGCTAGGCGATAACATTTTTGCATGCTAATAAAAGAAGTCAACGCACATAGCTAATGGAATAATCTCATCTTATCTCTCTTTACATAGAACATGGAAGTATATCAGTTGAACGGAATAGTATGCTCGCCTTACAGTTCTTGTAACCTCGCCCCCGTAACGTTACTTTTGTTCCTTATATGTTCCTTCAAGTATATTGCTTCATATGTTTTGAAATGCTCGTCACATAGATATTGCCTCGATATGAAGCACGACACAAATCATGATTCACTTACATAAGGCAGGATGACTATCAAAATAGTCGTTTCCGAGTCAAGTAATAGAAACATGAAAAGGCTTCGGGACCGCTGAGTCACCAAGGCAACTTCCGAAACGGGAGCTACAATAAGTAGTAAAAATATCACCTTAACTGTGCATTAAAAAGAACACACGGGATAATGCAATGATTAGAACGTGCATACTATGCTATGAATTTATACTGAATCGTTGGAACAGATAGACTTTGTTATGGACCTATATTGAATCAATATGTTCCAATTGTGTTTCTTGAAATGCCTCGTATGTTAACTTAGCGTATAGATCGTCATTAGTCATGGACAACCTGTGCACAGGCTTATGGTTCCTGTGGACGGTGCGTCGGGGCATCGGGACCGATCTGAACCAGTCAGGAACATTCGGATAGTCGTTTGCTTCGGACGGGAAGTCGTGTAGCGAGGCTCGCTACCTGCTTTGCATCACATTCCTGTGTCGAGGCTATAATTTGTCCATGGTGGCTCGTTAGGTCATAAGACCAAATATGCATCGTTAAGTATATTGCATACGTTACGGCAACCCGCGTATGGGCTCTTATGGACTTGAGGCAAGTAATGGATGCACGACGCACTTTGCGTGTAGATCGTTAATTAAACCAAGTAATTTGAACCTATGAACACACTTGAATAATCTGAGTATAAGACATCTGAGAAATCTGAACGGCATGAGTATAATGCATTTGAACAACCTGAGTCACAAAGTAATATGAGTATCAAAATTTGTGTATGTCGCTCACCTGAGTAAGAAACACGTTAGTAACACTTGTCTTTGCTTATGTGATTCATGATTTCCTTATATATATATTCGTTTTTGGTTAACTTGGTTGTGTCATTGGATATGGAAGGATGAATGGTAAGTTGGTAAGTTTTGTCGTGTTTCTCTTATATCGCATGATGTACTGCCACACGAGTTATGCTTTATATCATTGTCATAAAACTGATCCTAAGGCAACACTAGAAAGATAACTTAATAGATGGTGCACGGAACTAATATAACGTGTTTGGATCTTGGTCGAGCGGGCGAGAAGCCTCCCCACCAGTGCATTCATGTACTGATAACCCACAAGATTGCTTACAAGGTGCGGAAGAACATCGTTCGGTGCGGAGTATCCCCCTCGTGCGCGCTAAGGCGTGGAGTTCGCTCTAGAGCCTTGGAGTGTTGCGTCCGGAGCTGAAGCAAATATACAGAACATAATGTTGGAATATTGCCTATGTATCATCCCAAGTTGTAAGCCGCTTGGCACGTCTTTATTGTTTGGAGAGAGAGAGAGAGCTTGAGCGACTTGTAATATCGACCTAGCGCCGCTTGTAATATTTCTTGGTTATCAATAAAGAACTTGTTATTGTATCATATTTGTGTTTATTCAATGCTTCCACTATGACGACTCTGTGAACTTGTTATCTATCGCATGTTCAGTTTCTTATTCCGTTGTATTCGGACTATCTGTACGACGCTGTGGCTTAGCTATTTCTCTGTCTGTTCGGATCATGGCCTTGTGCGTGCGCAGCTTATGCTCGTGCGGCATCACATCCTGATGGAAACGATCGTCCTGCGGATGCGCTGGTGCGGTGATTCGCGCCTAGCGGAGACGGCCAATCATGCGGGAGATCGGGACATGACAATTCGAATCGTGTCCATCTCTACGGGAGCCCTCCTCGTAACCAACATGTCATGACCCCATATATCCTTTGTACATTTAAGTTGTGTTTAGTATTGGGAGAACATAAAGACAAGTAAAAACAACCAAACAGAAAATATAGTTGTCTTGATTGGTTAGGTCGAAAATAAGTGAGAAAAAATAATGAACATATATTTTTCTTATCAATTTTTTTTCTAAATAGTAGGATTCTTTCTTTCTATCCATCTTTCTCTTTCTCTCTCATAATTTTCATATCTACGTTCTTTTTTCTAGTTTTCTTATCAACTAAACAAGCAAAAACAACATTTCTTTTCGCTTTCTTTTCATGTTTCTCGGCACAAATCAAATAGTCTTAAAGATGATGTTGGGACCTAAACCAAAAATACATGGATGTTCCTTTCAAAACCAACCTAAAATTGAAAAGGAAGCTATTCCAAAGTGTCATGAAAAGAAGATTAAAATTAATCTCTTGCAAATATACAGTAGAGGTTACGGATAAGGTTCACATTATCGGTATCGGAGTCGGTATCGAACCATTCCTATGACGATATAGGCGATTTCGGATCGGAATATCAAATTTTTGGTATCGAAAAAAAAAATTATTAATATTTAAAAAAAACATATTTTATATATTTAGACATAGTTTTAGATATTTAAAATTGAATGAAATAGTAGCTATCATTGCCGATTGATTTATATACGATAGATAAGTTTTCATCTTATATATGCTTTTATAATTTTAGATATTTTAGATATTTTCAGTGTTGTTTCTTATTAATTTTAAAATTGAATGAAATAGTAGCTATCATTGCCGATTGATTTACATATGATAGATATGTTTTCATCTTATATATGCTTTTACAATTTTACTATGCTTTTACATTCTTGTTGATTGATCGTTTTCGTTCAATTTTCTTTGTCGAATTGATCAGAAAAGATACCCACAATGTTGATATTGGTCAGTGTCGGATATCGAATCGGGACATGCCAAACTGTATCGATATCGAACGTATATCGGCCGATACTGTAAACTGTGGTTACAACCCCTGAACCGTGAACCACCAACCAATCCGGTTTATTCGTCGGACCCATTTTTTTTTTCAACACATTCCTTTCGTGTTACTTTCAAAACCAACCTAAAAACTGAAAACAATCAAAATCCAGAGTGTCAAAAGAAAATTGTTGAAAGAAATTCTCTTTGCAAATATATACCACGAAACTAGTTTCCATTAGAGCATTGAAGTTGTGTGCTAATGATACACGCTGGATGGTTTGACCAGTGCACAGTAACTGGATTTTAGTGGATTGGTCTCAAATTACTTAAAATATATGGAATCTGTCCAATTTTTGACTTCCTCCTCTATTTCAGTGTTGAGTTGCAAGAACTTTATCCATTGCATTTAATGGTAATTGAAGCTAGCCCTTTAGCAGACAAGTAATAATATTCACATTGATGTGGAGTGGATAGAGTCAAATTTAGTTTCTGGACAAAGTCATGATTCTCATGCAGAAAGAAAGGAAAGAGAGCAGTTTTGATGAACTTATCTATTGCTTCATTGCCTACTAAATTACTTTACCTACCCATGTGCATTCAGTGTGATCATCGTATTCAAAAAACCCTCTTTATGGGGAACAATCTTGTGCCACAGGTATTAAGAAAGAGAATCGGGATTCAATGATGAGGGAACAAAAGTGATACAGTGCCATGATACATATTCAGGGACGAATCAAACTCAATTATGAGGGATTATCATGTTATGTTTTAAATCTGACCCTGAGTAACTATAACATGATATATAGAGTTGTGTACATTATTTTCTTTTTGGTAAATCTCAATCAGTCAATGTTCAAAGCATAGTTTACAGTAACAGTCGTTACCGGTCTTATACGTCCAATACCGATACGATTTGGCATACCAATCGATACATGATACCGACACTGGGGGTCTCTTTTCCGGTCAGTTCGAAAAAAAAAAATGAATGAAAAAGACCAATCAACAAGGATGTAAAAGCATAATAATATTGTAAAAGAAGAAAACTTATTTATTGCATGTAAATCAATCGGCAAGAGTGAATACTATTTCATTCAATTTCAAAACTACTAAGAAACAACACAGAAAATACTTAAAATTATGCCTAAACGTATAAAATATATTTTTATAAAATGTTAATAATCTATTCATAATTATTTACTTTCCGATACAAAAAAAATCGATACTCCGATCCGAAATTGCCGAAACTGTCGATATTGTCGATCTCGATACTCATAGGAATGGTTTGATACCGATTCCGATACCGATACTACGAACCTTGGTTCAAAGGATAGAAATTTGACACCACCACATTTTGTACATGAGATCTTTGTAAAACTGTGTAGCCACAACTTTAGTTAAAGAAAAATTCGCTCTATATGTCCTAATTCGTGAGCGACTTTCTCCTCAAATGCATGACATGTATGTCCTACTTTCCGAGGCCCTATTGTACCCTCACAGCAAGAGCATAACTATTTTGGAGATCATGGGTGATTTTGGCTCCCCCAACATTTTAGTGTTGTACTATATTTATATAGAGTAAGTTAAGAAAAACTATGTGAGGCTTATAAGAATTGAATGATAATTATGGTATATTGTGTCCTTCCGAACACAAATTTGCCCAGTCGCCCACATATATCCCTGGTCCCTGAGAAATTAGTTTCAATTTTTATATGCCACAGGTCAACAATTCACTGGCCGGACTCACCATTCACCATAGCCAATTGGTGAGACCGGACCATCTAATAATTTTTTCTTGCTCCCCAGCCTCACGGGGATAGCACATATTAGAGGTTCAAGACTTGAGTTATGGATTTATCCGTCGCTAATTAGAGTATTTGGTGCTTCAAGACTTAAGTGATGGATTTATCCGTTGCTAATTGGAGTATTTGGCAACCAATGTAGCAAAATGATCCTACATGAAAGACCCTACTCTCTGGTTGTCACAAAAAAAGTCAGTCTTTGGAATGTCGTGAAACTACGGAGCAAGATGGGGGGGGGGGGGGGGGGGGGGGGGGGGGGGGGGGTGGTGGTTTCATTTCAAGCATGTAGTGCTGTGGAAGCATGGGCGAAAAGGTGAAGCCATATGGAAGTTAAGATTATTCATCATCATCGTCATCCTCCTCCTACTGCTACTGGATAAGATGAAGCAAAGTGAAAGTCCAAACCTTATTCTATATTTGTTGGATAATGGATGATAAGATGAGGCATGACCTAGGGTATACTTGGTAACGATATTTTTATTGGTTTTGGAGTGTTTTTGAATCGACTGTTTATGAAAACTCTTGTTTGATAATTTTTATGAGGCACGGATTTGGTTGGTTCAAAAATCTTCCAAAATCGGTGTAATATAATTTTGGGTGGCTTTGTAAACATCCCAAATCGGTAGGTTTTGAACGATTTTATTAATTTTATTTTATTTATTCTTGTAAAAATCTTTCAAAACCGTTCGTTACCAAGCATGAATTGGATTGGTTTAAAAGCCGATACTTAAAATCACTCAAAATCGGGCCACTCATAACCGTTCATAACAGTACTCTAAAAATAGCTCATAACCGTTACTCCCATAATTGTCAAGCAGACCCTTAGTGATGTCAAATTATTTCGATACTCTATCTATATATCTAACAAACAATTGTGATTGTGATGTTGTCTATTGGATGATGCGGTTGTTGAGGGTCTGATTACTCCTCTATTTCGAAAGACGGACTCAGTGATCTCCCATCTGATTTATGCTGATGACATGCTGGTCTTTGTGGAGCCTTCGACCATAATGACGCTCTAAAGAGCATCATCGATACTTGTGAGAGTTGGTCGAGACTGCAACTTAACATAACCAGATGTTCATGAATCGCACTTGTGGGAACAAGGAAGCTTGGCTGACCAAGATGGGTATATCGAAAGGGATGCTTCCGGTAAAGTATTTGGGCATTCCCCTATCTATCAACTATGCCTCTGACGTGGATTGCGAGGGTCTCCACAGTTACGCTCAATCGAGACTGGTGGGATGGCAGGCGCAGATTTTGTCCTTTGGGGATATGATTGAACTCATCAAAGCCGTCATTTCGACTGTGGCTATCTACTGGCTGTAGACTATTATTCTTCCCAAGGGCACCATCAAGAAGATTGAAAATATGTGTGCAGATTTTCTGTGTGTAGGGGGATATGCATGTTATAAGTTGGGAGGAATTGTGTCGGCCGAAAAAGGAGAGAGGAGTTGGCATGAGATCTCTGTCCCTTCTAAGAAAAACAGCCTTTCTCAAACTTTTCTGGAGATTAATCACCGGAAAGTCTCTCTGGGTGGACTTGGTCAAAGGAAGATATTTTTCGAAAAGAAATTTTTGGTTGAGCAGCAACAACAACAACCACTCTGCTACGCGTTGTTGGCTATGAGGCGCAGGGCTAAGGACAAGCTCACCAGGGTGATATGCTCTGGGGTTCAAACGACCATTTGGCATGACTCGTGGATCAATCACTCCTGCTTGATCGAGAGGGAGGGATGTCATGTTTATGAGCTGATGAGTTCTACTGACATGGTGAGTAGGATTATTCAGGAAATGGAGTGGAAGCTACATGGCCGATTCATTGAGAATGTCCATGCAGATGATATTCGTGCGGTGGAGATTGATAGAAAGGGGGCAAAGGACTACTGGGTCTGGAAGGATATGGAGAGAAGCACTTTCAAGTTTCGAGCAGCTGTGAACCAGACTAGGACTCATCATGAGGAGGTAGATTAGGCTGAGGTGGTATGGACGAAAGAGACGGCGGTAAAGAGTTCCATGTGCCTCTACAAAATGATCAGGAACATACTGCTTACTATGGACAAGCTTGTCATGTTCGGGATGTCCTACGAGGATACAAAGTGCTGCTTATGTAGTAAGGAGGATGAGTCTAGGGATAATATATTTTTTGCTTGTGACTTCATTTGAGATATATGGAGTACCCAGAGAACTAGTTTTGGGTTCACCGTCACGCTTGGCAGAGACCTTTCCTCTATTACAGATGAAGTTAAAACTCAGAAAGGCAACGAAACGAGTGATTACAGCCGTCTTCGTTTCAAATTGGGGGCGGTAGTTTGGCATGTTTGGAGGGAACGAAATTGACATAGATATACTAGACCACATATGACCTATTTTGTAATCGGGACTATATCACTATTGTAATATTCGTATTTTTCTATAAAATTTACCTTCTTCAAAGTGTGCGTACGCTCTTTTTTTTTTTGTTACTTTGATGGAGAAAGACCAACATGGGATTCAACAACTTGCCAATGGGAAGACCAAAATTTCAACACATGCTGTCATCAAAGTATGTTACTACGCCACGGTCTAAAAACTCCAAAAAGATCGAGTAGATATGCAATAGCTAAAGCAAGAATTAAGATCGACTTGGCCAAGAAATTCCATGTTTCTTGAGGAGGCGATGTGATTTTGAAAAGAGCAATACTTTCTGAACGCGTGTACACACTGAACCTTCTGTGTAATACACCACTTGCTGACTCATCAGACCATCTAAGATGTCAACCAACAAAATATTGTTACATGTAAAGGCAACATGTGCTTACGACAATTGCCCTACAATGTCAACTTTGGATACCTAACCCATGCCCCCAACCGATTTCATTGACTGCGAAGGAGGCGAGCAGTGGCATCACTGGGATTTGGAAGAGGCTACAGTGAATTAAAGATCATCCATTGATTTCCAACCTTGTACTAATGGTGCTACTGTAGACCATCGGGGTGCTGTTGTTTCTATGACAGGTGGGCCGGAACAGGGTTCAGGTGACGTGTTTCTTTTTTAAGCTCTTCCATGCCACTGGCACTGCACCATCAGATTGGCCTTACATCTCTACTACGAAACAACAGATTAAGCTTTCGAAAGAGACCGTATCAGTGTTTTTAGGAAGGAAGCATCCGGGAAAATCCAAAATCTGCCAATAACTTTGGTCGGACTGTTTTAGCACCATGACAAAACTGTCTGTAGAATGTTGGTCTAGACCATTCATGTTCACTACAGATTTGGCAGATTCGTCAGATGTGACAACTTCCAACAAACTGGCCTAATGATGAAGCAATTTCAGAAACAATGTGATAGTGACATTCTTGTGCAGGCCCGGCTCCTGCTTTAGGAATAACAATATACAATTACATAAAGGAAGTAAATCATATATATGCAATGTAACATCTCAAGATCTACATAGAATTTGGAGAATTTCAGTATGAAATATGAATCATATAATTTGTCCCACATTCCATAAGAACTGAAATACTAAACTTTGCTTTGACAGCACTTGTTCCACACCTGCAAAAGCAATAACAGATACCATGCCAGCCCAAACCAACCACAGAACTTGGATGAGCAAAGGAGGTAACTAATCATATGCTCGAAATTAATTACTACACTTTTAAGATGCAATATCTAGGGTTTACAGGCTACAAATTTTAAATTTTGGTAGAGATGACAAGCCAAATACACTCTTTCCCAGTCATAAATTCATGGAAAGCCCAACCGACTATACAAGAACAACTAGCCCCACACCTTGAATCTTCCAGTCAGCAGAAGTGATTAAAAGTACATCAACAATGTAGTTGCTCCAAAACGGTAAGCCTCTGATGCATGTTCTCACTTACGAAGGAATGTCATCTTGTGCTGACAAGGGAGAAAATGAAGTCATGATATGCCAGGAAAAAAGACTTTTTAAGTTCTTAAGGTGTCTGTTCGCTAGTGGGTTTGGGAAATGATGGGAGTATGAAGACATAGGTGTGCATGTGTGTGAGGGCATATGCACGTAGGACTATGAGAGAGAAACTTACTGCTTAGTATAAATCCCTGGAGCAAGCTCTGAGCTCTCTCAGATTGCTCTGGTGTTCCTGATATTTTAACAACCTTTTCAGTCTCCTCAGGTTGATCTTCAATTAGGCTAACTTTTGCTCCAGACATCTGTAGCAAGTAAAAAAATGTCAAAGAACGTTTCAGGAGCTTCAAACTCTCAATTATACTCATTGGATGGAGAATGACGTTCAAATTGATTACCTCACTGATTTGAGCAAGTTTGCTTCCTGATCTCATGAGTAGGCTCGGAACTGCATAACTTGGAATAACTACTTCCAAAGTGCTTCTAGTAACCAACGGAGCAGGGAACCTGTTTGCAGAAAATAATAATGAGAATTACCACGGTACAAGAATAATTAACATATTAGAAATTGCAGAAAGTACCTTTTTATCCCACTTTGCCTTACATCATCATTAGCACTGTTGTCTTTCTGTTCATGTGATGCACTAGAACTATCTCCATTCTCCTATAGTTCAGAACTAATTTTTTTTAGAACAATGAAAGACTATTAGTTTAGAAATATCACAATAAGAGAAAATATTAGATTAAATCTAGAATGAGAAAGAAATAAAGAAATATCCAAAGTGGAGCATCCAAACCGGTATTTCTCCCTTGTCTTAAGGCTATATTTGGTTGCTAAAAAAGTGAGGGAAAGGAAAAGAAAATGAAACCTGATCCTATGTAAATTGGACCAAGTTTCAAAATTAAACACTTCCATTTTCATTTCATTTCCCTCACTTTTTCATCAAACCAGACAGCCTAACTACCACGATCTACCAAGAATCTTTTATAGGAAAAATCACCAGTAGAGCTTTGGTCATTGAATTGTCTTGCAACTATGACAATCTGTGAATTGATTTTACACAGAAAGTTTTATATCATATTTATCTTGTCCGCATAAGCAACAAGCTGGCTTTGGTCCATGTTGTAATACTGAGTGCATAAAGAAAATGCACCCACAAAGAGGGGAGAAAAGGCAGCAGGTCTGATGGATCTTAACAGACAGCTTCCAATTAAAATTACCAGATAAGATTTTGAGTGAACCACAAATAGTCAAGCATTTCTGGTGAATGAATGTTTTCATGCTACCAATTATATATTTTCCGAGTCTTTTTGCAGGGGACTTGGTCAAAGCTTATACTCCATATCTGGCCTCAAATTCACAGAAACAAGGTTTCCTTCTTGCCTATGTTGCACGGATACGATATGGGTATGGGCACTATTCTATAAATCGGGATTAGTTTGTGCCTAGGCGCCAGGCTCCCGGTGCCCGCCCGACTATGCAGGTTATTTGATGTTTATGGACAAATTTCAGCGGTTTTTTTGTGGACCATTTTCAGTGGACCGCCTAGAATTAGGCGGCATTTAGGCAGGGCTAGGCGCCCGCCCGACTACCGCCTAGCGACATTTACAACCTTGGGTACGAGATACAAACATTTTCAAATAAGTACAAAGGTAGTTATCTATGTTACGCCAAGTACAGATAAGGATACACACATCATTTTGCCGTGTCTGTGCAACATAGCTTGTTGCTGAACTGAAGAATGAAAAAACAACTCTGGTGAGGTGGACCCATAACTGACAATTATAGCATCTAGTCAACAGCAGTAGATATGAGTGGAACATAAATAAAAATAGCTATTAGATTCTGATGCAATTAGTAAATAGTTTTCTATGCATTAAACAAGAATCTTCAATAAGCAGTACATACATTAGGAGAGAACTAGCAATTTCTAACTTCCAAGAGTCGATTAAAAAGCTCAAAACCTTTGAAAAAGGAAATGTAGAAACACAGTAAAGTAAAATCAGTAGAAATGTTTAATGGACATTGGTTCAATTTCTCTTGGGTGCACGGAGAAGTATCAAAAAAATATAAAAGTAGAGAGATCCACCACATCATAGAGAGACTAATTATGGATCTATGTAGTTAAAGCACTCGAGATATACCAGAGTAATTGTTTTCATTATTTCAGATCAATAATTCAATGTGACAGAAGATGGAGGAGGATTTTGTTCATAGAATTAAAGCAGATACCAGAATAGAGTGCTACAAAGTATTGTGGTTGAAAATACCAATGAAGTTGAAGGGAAATTTTACACAATGGCTACAAGGCCAGTCACATGTTAAGCATCTGAATATCCAAAGTCAACAAAAATGACCAAAAAAATGTCTAGCTGAAATGAGAATGCTGAGATGATTGAACAGCACTAGGAAAAGATAGGTCAACATAAGAGTTTTGGGTAGTGGGAAATTTTTAAGCATTAGAGTTAGTTTCAAACAAGGTTAAAAAGTGAGAAAATCGAGGTTCAAGACCATAGGAGAGTTTTAGTTTAACTCACGCTGCAAGTGCTAGTGGAAGACGTATACATTTAGATACGGATAGAAGTCGATAATGAATGTCAAGAAATGAGTAGGCTGATTTTTGTTATTCCCACTATAAGAGAGATGGCGCATAGTGGCTCTATAAATATTATGTTGCTTTCATCCAACAATATAACCAGTCAATGTGAGAACCCAAGAAGAAGGATCTGTTGTGCCCCGCTCCGGACGACGCACTATGTGTAGGGTTGGTGGCTAGTTTGACTCAGTCAGAACTGAGTGTTGAGGAACCTTTCGGCATCTAATTGATTTGGACGAATGCATAGAAAATATTTTCAATTCATGGATTGATTTTCTGTTGGAATAATCCTAAATGTAGTGGACCGTATCTTGGTGAATGAACTATATATAAGAGTCTTCCCATGCCTTTTCATTGTAGTTTTCTTTAGACGTTTTCGCTGCTTGGTTTTGATGAATGCGTTTTCGTGTTGGTTTTCGAAAATTGTTTCTATTGCCCGCTTTCATCGATTTCAGCATTCTTTCTGAGAATTCTGAGAGAGAGGAAGGATAGAAGAAGCGTACTGATTCAATGTTGGTACGATTGCAGGACGTGTAGCTGAAGTTTGATCGTTGCAAAGCGATTCTCCTTCTCTCGGTGAATTTTATTTATAGTGGGTGGTTCCGGCTCTTATCTTCTATTCCTTCACACCTTAACAAAAAGAATTCTTTGTATCCTTGCAACATCCTTAGATCGATGATGTAAAGTATAATATAATTAATAAATGAAAGCCACATACATGTAACACTAAGAAATCAGAACACTGAATAATTGTAACTGTTGGTTGTATCTAAGAGATTCGTATAAGAAGCAGAATGGATGCCGTGTGGTACCACGGAATATGGTCGGAATTGTTTGGGACCAATAGGTTGCCAATCAGAATAACACTAAATCGTGAGAATGAACTGATGAACAAGTAGTAGATATTTACATTGTTTTATTTCAGTTTATGTACTAAGTTTATGTTTTATACTTAAACTGTTCAAGCATTTGCAAGGTCATCGACAACTTGTGCACAAGGTTTGACTTTTTCAAAATGGTATCCGAGGCACTTGAACCGAATCAACCTAGAAAAAATTATGTGGAACGTGCTTCACGCACATGATATTACGGGACCTTCAGTAGGATTAGCTACCCGAATTAGAAGGGCACATCGCAATACCACATAATAGTCATTTATGATGGCGGATTCACCAATGACCTCATGTAGACAGGTTGTATGCTAACAATTATCTTATGCAGGGGATGTAAGTATTCATCTTTGTTTTATGCAGGGGCAGAAACATCGTTGTGGTAAAAAATTACTTATCAATCACTAATAAGTAATATGATTATATATTTTCAGCTTTCACTTTATGTTATCGATATAAACTGTCAATCAATTATAGTTCTAAATAGCAAAATCACTTAATAAATTGTATCTTCACATACTTAATAAATTGTATCTTCACATAATTACAGCGTCGGTCTAGGTGAGTTGGGTTTGGTTCCGCTCACCAGCATTCCAAATTGTGGTGAACCCCTCCTCTACAAGTGCCAGGAACCACGATGGTGCACAAAGCTAGTAGAAGTCTCGGAAAACGACTCTTCTTATTTTCTGAAGTATTTTGATGTTGTTTCTTTTGAAGGCATTTTGGTGTCAATGTGCATAAAGAGGCATAATATATGGAACGACAAGTTTTATTCCATGGTAGCTTGTCAGTCTTTTTGTTATTTCTTGAATATAAGCCGAGACAGTGATTCAATTGTATCAAGATCTTGTATTTCGTTTCAAATTATTAATGAAAAGCTATTTCTTCCTATATTGTGTCTTCAACTTTTTGCTGCTATATTGTTTTAACATGATGTTCAAAAGAATTATCACTTATGCGCGTTATTGTTTTGTACAAGTACAATTTAGACTTCTACGACATCACGTCGGTGGCGACTTAGCGATTGGATAGAATCGGGACGTGACAGGATCCGCTGTGCACAATGTACTGAAAGATAGAAAGAAAGAAAGAATAAGCAATGGCGAAAGGCCTTAACAGGTCATTGAAATGGTTAGGAGTGACAAAGTGATGGTATGGGGGAGAGACAGTGTTTTAAAATTCGTTAGGCCGATTCGGTGAGGAGGGCCGCCTAGGCGCCGAACATATTTTTTTTTTGAAATTTAAAATCCATAATACAAATTTGAAGTTTGAAATTTAAAATTTTAAATCTAAACATGTTCTAAATCCATACTATAATTATTTTCTTCTTTTTTTTTGAAATTTGAAATCCATATTACAAATTTGAAATTTCAATGTTCTGAATCCAAATACAATCTTAAAATCCAAACAACATATCCACAATACAACTAAGCATCAACCAAAAAAAATCCGAACAGCCGAACATGGCCGCCCAGGCACCGAACAGTCACACAAACCCACCGACCGGGGGGGTTGGTTCGGCCTAGGGCCACCTAGCGTCTAGGCAGCCGCCTAGGCCGATTTCTAGAACACTGCGGAGAGGTAGACCAGAACATTAACAAACATTTTGAAGAGAAATGAGGTTGCTAAAGTAATTTACGAGATTCTCTTCATACAGCCGGATGGAGGAAATGAATTCATGTAGCCAAAACCAAAAGTTTAAGAATTATTATTTGTTATTGTTGTTATTTCTCTACTTAAGGTGTGCCAAAAAAGTGCTGGAAAGCATAGTCTTTATATAATCCTCAAGAATAATTTAGTGAAAATATGGGATAATGGGGGGATTAAATATGTTGTGAGTAAATTAAAATATAAAGATCTAATGTTCTTGGAGTACCAGAGCCTTGTGAAGTACGGAGTTGGCAGAACACCCAGGGTCAAAAGGCTGTGGCTTGTAGTGTAGAGGGGCTGATAGATTGTGTATACAGCAAACAGTACTCATATGTACATTTCACATGCTATCATGATAAAAATGTCAATAGTTAATGTACAAGTTTGAATGCACTGAGGGGAAACTCTACAATCACGAAGACACCCTAAGAACTTATGCATTCATAAACGAGGACTCCAAGTTATACTTGCTATAGTTAAATGATCAGGATGCAGTACACAAAATCTGACCTGAGGCTTCTAGGATCCCATAGACAAAGTATGGAGAAAACTAGAACCTCAAAAGGTTAGATTAACAACTCAATGTGCTTCCTCATTCCTTCCAACTTGAAGACTATTCAGGGCCAAGAAAATCAATGAAGGGGTCTCTGTAAAGATGTCTCAGGACTAGATAACTGATGGAAGCTTAATTTTGAATTAATGTCAAGTAAAAGGCAAAAAGTTGCAGTCAACTTTGATGAAGTAAAGAGCTCTAATTAGAGAAAATGTATTTACAGCTTTCTATTAAAATGGGTCACTGTTTAAAATATTGTCGTAGTACTGTTGCTAGAGACTAATGGCCTATTTTCAAGTCAAGATAGGTATCATGTCTAGATTTACTTGATTATCATAATGTGTACCATATGGTGTTTTGTATCATAAGCTGCATCGTCCCATAGGAAATTTGACTGGGAACTAGTATAACCCTTCATATATGGATAAATTAAACACATTGAACAATATTAAGGAGCATTGGCAAAAACAAGTAACAAGTCCATCATAAAGTCAGTCACGAAGAGCAAAAATTACAACACAAGTGTTACGTTATTCGGTACTGTAGCATCATTGCAGCGATAAGAGCTTCACTATTAACAAGCAGCATGTTGATGTCAGAAAATGTTTCCTTCTACATTATAGTTTCTAAGCAATGTATAACTTATAAAAACCCTATAAAATAGAGATGGAAAAGCCCTCTACAAAGAAAACCAAAGTAAAACACAGTGCAAATTCAAGAATTCCTACAAAAAGTAGAAATACTTACAAAAACCAAAATATACCTTTTTTTAAGAAAATCAATTGAATGAGATGTTTAAGTTGCCAAAGATTATATGCCATCCCCAAGGATGTTTGATGTCGTCTTTGGAGATGTTGGGAGTTGACAAAGGACACTATATATATATATATATCAGGTGACACATATAATTTGACATCTAAAAAAATATACAATCTTAGCCGCACGTCATTTGAAATAAATGGTTCAGATTTAAATGCATACCAAACTTACATGCATTGATGTCAAATTTGACATTATTGCTAATTAATAGTATATAGTATTAATTAGTGGGATATTCAATTTTACATACATGCTAATTAATACAAATTACTCTATCAAATCTGAACCATTCATTTCAAATGACGTGCGGTTGAGATTGCGTGTTTTTTTTATATGTCAAATTATATGTGTTACCTGATCCCGATCCTTTACACACACACATCACGGGTTTACACCCCCGTGTGGGTGGGGGACTCGAACCCTGCCGGCTCCTCTAGGTGTCTGCGACGTAACCACTAGGCTATGGTCGTCGGACAGACGAAGGACACTATATATATATATATATATATATATATATATATATATATATAATTGAAAAACAATCTCTCTAAAAAAAACTTCACAATTCATAGTAATAAGTTTGCACAAAATCATGGTTCAAACTTCAAAACTAATGACATAAACATGACCCCATAACAAAGCGATATACAAAAATGAAGCATATTCGACATATCAAGTTCAAAGAACTTCATCCCTAAGCTCATGTAGATCAACTTCACCATCATATCATTAAACATGATAGCCTCTAACTTCATCCATAAGCTCATGTAGTTCCATTAATTACTTAGTCTTTTCCAAGTCCTCTCTTTTTTATCAAAATAAATTTATTGCAAGGTGGCCTAACTACATAAAGAGCACCCATTTATAAAAAAAATCAAAAAAATATGCTTTTAAGTGCTAGTTGTGTCATGTTGTGTCATGTAGCGTGCGCAAAGGCGTGCCCCAGCCGTGTCCAAACCATAAGTCATGTGGGACACGGCACATGCGTGTCCGTGCCCGTTACGCATCTGGCACGGACATGTGATGCTTTTTGCCGTGTCCGTGCTTCCTAGGTCCAAAGAGTTCATTAAGAAAAGGAGGTTGAATGAAAGAGCTCGTATGGATTTTAAAGGGTCCTATAAGCATTCGGGTCTAGTTTTAGAGATCTAGTGTGGCTTATAAAAATATTAGATTCTACACCACTTAAAAGTTGGTTTAAATCCGTTTAAACTCGGGTTAACCATATATTTTTTGTATCGAATGGTATCATATCGTATTGATACGATACAAAAAGTACAACATAAGATAAATCGTTCCTCTCCTATCGATCAACAAACATTATTGCTTATAGGTTGTATCGTCCCCTAAGATACGTATCATGTTTTGTAAGATACAACAGAGCTAATGGCCCACCTGTAGCCATGGATCGGCACATTAGAGCATTTGGTTCTTTTGGAACTTGTGATGTATAGTGGCCACGAATGGCAAACCCTCCTTCAAAATAAATGTTAGAAAAGCATGATTATAATATATTTGCAGAATATCTTGAGCAACCACCTAAATCTAGATATTTTTCCTCGTATAGATAAATAAAATGACCAATCTTGTGAGACATGCAGTCCCGCTAGTAATCCACCTAACAATTTAATTCTCTCTCCATGGTATTATGATCAACCTCAGCTGCCCAAATGAAGCTAACCGCAGTTGTAACAGATGAGTGTGCGTATAGGTAAAATATCAATGTATAGAGGGAATGTGGCATCTCAACCAGCTGTTTGGGCACAAGTTGGAATAGGTTGACCTACCTGCCATAGGCTTGTTACTTTATGATACTTTATGATACATAGGCTTGTTACTTTATGATACATGACAATTCCATGTCTCAGATGCCTTTGGCAAGTGGCACTAATGCTCGTTAGGTTGAAGATAATTCGTCAACAGTTCCATTGAGATTTCTCACATATGGTCCTAACTTCAATCTGATACCAAAGCCACAGAGACTATTTTGTTTAGTTTCTCTAAAACAATTGTGGAAGTATTTTACAGAAACAATTAACAAAGCTGAGACAACATATCTATCTTGGCCAACGTCAAGAAACCGTTTAAGAAGAGACCATAAACAACCGTCCATTAAGGAAGAAGTAAGGCAAGAGAGAGAGGACCAAAAACAAGAGGCCAATCTTCAAGTCAGTCTCAGACTAATAATTCAAATTCCAAGTAGCATAAACAGTATTGAAATATTCTTCAAAAAACTACCATATCAGACATTCAATCTAACTACACTGCACACTCTTCATCCATAACCCCTAAATGTAACTATTTTTACACATCCAAGATAAAATTGAATTTCTATTGTAGCATTCTTAAGGACTCAATCCAGAATTGGTGTATGTAAAATATGCTCTAGGCTCTCATTAATCTCATTAGTGGTAGATAGATTGGAGAAATTATATTCACAACAATAAGACTAGCAGATCCATATATGGGAAGAGGAATAGCAAGAAAGTGACGAATAGGAGAAACTAGGAGAGAGCTATGTGCTTCTATAATTAAAATTGCCTTTATTTTTTAGAACTTCTAATATTCAAAATTTTGGAACCTAAGATCGAGTTAAAAGAGTCTGAAACTACTAAACATACAAACAAAGAATCTCCAAGAGAAACACCAGACCAACCCTTCTAATACCCTGTTCTAATAGTTGAGCTTGTATTAGGATATCCTATCAAATAATTCATTTCTCAAGCTCTCCACATATCATAAGAATGCCTTCTTATCATAAAAAGTTAAGAAAATCACTAGGTTCCATTAACACCATGCATACATACAAAGGTGCTCTCAGTAACAATGTGCCAATGTTCTTCCAAGTGAAAACAAAAGAAGCAAAATTATGAGTATTGTTTAAAGAGATAATGTTCAACAACATAATCGACGATCATGTAAATGGACTTTTACCTTCGATTGCCATGTGACTGGTGCAATTTGCATATTTTGACCGACTGTAAGGGGAGGGTCACTGCCTGGAAAACGTTCATGAGGTAAACTTTTGACTGAAGTTGGTTCAAGTCCAGAAATGCCACTCGAATGATTTGGGGCAGAAACCGATGATGGTAGCATATCTTTCGGATTAGAAATCTCACGATAAAGATGACTGCGCAATTTTGCAGTTACTTGTACAAGAGCTTTTCGAGCTTCTCTAATCTCCCCTACAATCTGCAAGCATCAGCCATGTATGGATCACGCCAACCATTTCACAGTTGTACTTTAGACATGTAGAGTTAATCATAGATGGAACAGTCAACTAAAATTATATCTTAAAACTGGCAAAAGATAACAATAAAGCCTTTATCCCAAATTTTGAAGTCATATATTTGTATTCTTTTCTTCAATTCAGCTATGTTAAGGCCATGTCCACTGTAATATTAACAAAAACAATATCTAGCAGCTTCTTTAACAAATATATTATCACTCATAACCATAGTCACATAATTTGGTAATAACTCTCTAATGTTTAACTCACCGAACACATTCGGGAAATAATCCTGATTATTCGCATTTATTCACGATTATTCGCAAATAAAAAGGAAATCGTGATTTATTCACACACATAAAAGTGATTTTATTTTGCTTTCTTGTACCCAGCCACCCTACAAAAAAGTGGATGCTTGTCATTATTTGAGCCTTGGCCTTCAACAACAGGGCCATGTCCATTGTAAAATTAACAAAAATCGTATCCTTCTTCACTGCCGCAATCCAAGTTCGTTAGGTTGAGCCCTAGTTCTAGCAGCTTCTTTAACAAATAGCCCCATAACCAGTCAGATAATTTACTAAAAACTCGCTAATGTTTTAACTCACCGATCACATTCGCGAATTAATCCTGATTATTCGCAAATGATTCCCGATTTTTCGCAAATAAAAAATAAATCGTGATTTATTCACACACAGAGAACTGCATTTTATTTGGCTCTCTTATACCAAGCCACCCTACAAAAAAGTGGATGCCTGTCATTGTTTGGGCCTTGGCCTTCATCAACACCAACACCCTATGTGGCAAAAATGTGCAATGCCTTTGGCCTCTATTTATAGAGCACTCCTTTCCTCTCAACTGCCAACCGATGTAGGACTAAATTTAGCTACCTTCAAAAGACAATTTGTGTGTGCCAAAAATCAACAGTCTTCTGTTTGTGGTTTGTACTAGCAAAAGATTCTGTTTGTATTAATCTCAAACTATAGCAAGTGAAACATAACAAGTATAAAAATAAGAACTAATTTCTTAATAGCTAACAAGCTTTGTTGCACAGACACGGACACAACATGGTACGGACACAACATGGTACGGACACGGACACAGCACCTATTTTGGTGTGTCCTCGTGTATTTTGGAGTGTCCCTGGTGTGACCAATACATGTCCGATTGGCGTCAGACAGGACAGTCCAACTTTTTGGAGTGTCCATGCTTCCTAGCTAACAAGTAACAAGTAGCCAAAGCCAATAGTTCCAAAAACAAACCCAACTAGAAAATTATGCCAAGATCCTCTAAAGTTTTCTCTTTACGATCCATGACCATAATTGAATTTTAACCACTTCAGTGGTAAACATGATGTTTTCATAACATTTCTTTGGAAACTATATCATGTTTAGCACAATTTCTTTCCAAAAAATTCTAATGTAGTTTTTGGTATAATGAGAAATAAAGATGAAAGTTTATATATGTATTTTTAGTGTCATTTCTTAGAAAATAATTCTAAGATACATTTTTCCTTAATATTTTATTTTATATTTCTAAATTTAGAAAAGATGGCTATAGTATATATTATATATTTTCTTTATCTGGACTTTTGCTGAATTTTCCAAAAACATTCCAAATTCCTAACTTTTCAAACTCACCTAATTATTGTCAAACTTACAACTATCCCCATACCAGGTGCATCTAGTTGTCTGACGCGGTTGCACATGTACAGACCACGTGAGATGATTTTCTCTCATCTTGTTCTGGATTGGCACAACTGTGACGAGTACACTCATTTATAATCATATTATTATCTTCCAACAGATTGAGACTCATTAATCCTAGAATTTTCATCTCAGCTAAGCCAATTTTGTGGACATTTTTCTAGTTGCCTATCCCTCTGGTCCATAAAGTATAGAAAGCCTTCAGTTATCTCATAGAATTTCTTTTCAACTTCAAGGGTACAAAACATCCAGAAATTCTCCATTTTAACCATTTTATTTTAATTACATGAACACCATCCTTCTCAATCTCTCGAATATCCTTAAACTGATTATATGAAATACTAGTTTCTTTTCTTAGACTTAATCTTTGCTTAAGTAGTCTCTCTAGAGTTAATGGTATGGCTCATAAGTTTTGTTCCTCTCTCTCTCTCTCTCTCTCTCTCTCTCTCTCTCTCAACAAATATAATAACATTACGTCTTCATTCATCATGTAATTTCTTAGTCCTTCAAATTTTGGTTAATCAAATTAGTTAAGCAACTTCAATCCTCTCACCTAAACATTTTCACGCACCAATAGTAATAGCATTTGACCCTACAACTTTTCCAGTTTTCAATTTCTTTAAAGCATCCTAGGCTTCATAAATAATAACTTTACGACAAAAACAATATCACATATCTTCGATTAGATCATGTGTTTCTATATAAACTTTTCTAGGTTATTCTTGTTAAACAACTTTTGAAATAACTCCCCCCATCATCTCCTTGATATTGTTTTCTTTTACTAATTTATTTTCTTTATACTCCTGATATATTATTAGGTCTTAACTCATTTCCTACTCATAGCAAACCTATAAGTATTTTTCTCCCTCCTTAGTGATCTCCTATACAAATAATCATATACCTTAAATATTTTATCACAAACTTTATTATCTTTTCACCTATTCTTCTTACATTTACAACACGTATATATTATTTTATCCACAAGTATCCATACTCCATTCTTAACTAGATACCAAAGTTAAAATCTAGTATTTCCAATTTTCCAGGAACTTCACTTACCGACTTAGTTTTCTGTAAGCAAGCTAGATCAATTTTCTTTTGACTCATTGTATCCATCAACTCTATTTTCTTTTCCTTTAGCGTTCCTATACTCTAAGTAGCTAATATAATGCTACACACATGCAATAGCTCCTTAGCTCGTAGCTTCCTATACCCTACAAACTCTTGCCTATTTGTCACTACTTGGCATCGCACCGGGTAGTAATGATGTGTCAGTTACGGGTGACGACCTAGCAAATAGCCCCTTCTCACTTGACATTGCACTGGAGAAGTATCAGTACTTCGTGTTAATTCCAGATGACAACCTAGCAAGCCACTCTTGCTCAATATAGTGAGCAAGGTACTACAGAGTTGGCACTCGTAGGTGACATGTTACATTGAAAACATACCCGACACAAGACAAGTGAACAAGGATAATATATCTCATCAAAGTGAAAGCCCACCAACCTGTATGAGCTCATCAGTCTGCGATGCACAAAGGGGAAGATCTTCTTTCGGTAATAACTGCACGTTGGCGCTAGTAAATCTCTTCATTTCGGATAATGAACCATCTGTTCCCTCTAAGCATCCAATTTCCGCAGCTGAAATTAGAAGCCTTGTTGTTATGATGTTATCCTTGTCAGGACCAAGATCTACAATGTGGGTCTGGATATGCAATAAAGCTTCCTGAGCTGGAAAAAGATCATCATCTGGACCCTAACAGTCAAGCACAACAGTATTACTAGAGGTTAACATAAAAATGCCACAGTATTTTACTAAAATTGCAGAAAAATAAAGGAAGTGATAGATCACAGATTTTGAGTAAACATAACAAAATTAGAATTTCAGCATTTGTTAATGGATTCATACAATTCACAAACTTTTGGGTAAATCAGTTTCTCTGGACTTCTCCTGTACAGATTACTAGTAGGTATTGAAAGCCATATCTTCAAGAATTTACACCAAGTAAAGAATATGGAGCTAATGATATATAACTGATTGTGTATGATCACATAAGTGTTGAAGAGTGTCAAAATGGTGCTACTGTCTACTGAGACACTTCCCACGTTAGTTCTTTTTTAATTCCAACACAACCAAAGTCCTAGGTTACTTTAGTTTGCTAGAAGCACCATCCCTCCTCGTTGAGATCAGCAAACCTATGGATTCCTTGAATCAAATAGACATTATCTGAAATTTAACAAAGATGGGATACTGCAAAATGTTTACATCATCCTGTTCCTGTTTGGCTGAGGTTGATAATGCATGAGTCTAAAGGGGGGAGAAGTGACTGCACTTGCCCTGGCCTGAGAGATTTAAAAACTCAAGGTAAAAGGTATGTAAAGAATAACTATTGACAGGCCCACATGGGTGATGGACCCATTGTATTCTGCACACTGGCAGCAGGGCATTGAAGAACTCAGCTAGGCTGATTTTCATGCGTATGTAGTCTTTTGAAGAAAAGTGTGTGATGCCACATGTGGCAGAGCATCAGAATGTTACTTGCAGTTCTAGTTTCTTTGAGAACCCCATTAGCCAGAATACAAAATATGGCGCCATAGCATCTACAAGGAGCCATGTAACTTTGTCCAACAAAAGCAGACAAGCATGTTCTGGAACCAAGGAGATACAGTCTTCATGGACCAAGGAAAATAGTTTAATTTTGACTCCCAACAAAGGGATCACAAATATAAACTGCAAAGTACAACCTTCTTAAATCCTTACCAAAGAAAATCTTTGCTTTTGTACCATTGTTCTCACTACTTCCATGCACTCAGGAAAACACTTGAAACAACTTTCTCCATTTGCAATGTACTTATCTGCCAAGAAGATAACCTCAAATCCACTGCAATTCTCATGTTCTCAATCAGGCATGACAACTAGCCACCTGCAACATAGTTTCCCGCACAAGTTGGATATCCCATACACTGAGCCCAGCTTCTGCTCAGGCATTACATCTACAAATGAGGCTTTATCACAGTGCTACAACTATACAGCCGAGCAAATAGCCCCACCTAAGATATATCATGCTGCTCGTTTGATACCAAGAGGCCAACCATATTGCCTGTGCACATGCAAACCACCTGAGGTGTGAAAAACACCTTGAAGCGCTCAGTGCCTGATCTTGAGTATTTAATATCTAAAGAGGACTACCACCATTGGCACCGGCAACCTTGCGCATTCAAGTGCACCGTGATATTCCATATGACGGTATGAACAGTTTAATCAGTCTCGAGCCTAGGTCACACAATGGTAATCAATATGAAAAGTATCATCAATCTGATAACAGAGAGAGGATCTTTCTTGCAAAATCACCTTCCTTCCACGCCAATCTTCCCTTTCCACTGTCCCACTCTACTGGCAAGCAAGAACGACAGAGGCCAACTTTCTCCTATTGCAGCTCACTCTCCATTTTCCAGCGTGCTGCCTCTTTTGTTGCACCTGAACCATTGGAAGGATCCAAAGGAGGTGGTTGCAGTGGCGGGACAAAAGCGGGCTGGAAAGAATGGGTGGAGGAGATGGGGACAAGTTAGGGAGGTGGAAAAGCTAGAGAGAGGCAGGTTAGGTAGAGGTGAGATGGAAAGAGAGGCGGGTTGAGGAGGAGATGCAGAGAGGTGACTTGGAGAGGAGATAGGAGAGGCTGATTGATGGAGAAGGAAATAAACAAGGAGCAAAATGATCGGAAACTTTGTACATGTTAGGGTTAATGGAATAGTCCTAGTCTTTCTTCTATCATAAACAATATACTTCAAGGCACTCAACATAAAAACTTCTTGCACATAGGTGAAAGGGACTAGTGTTTGTGTATATATGATTATTTATAGTTATATCCTCATAGTTATATATGAATGTCATCTCTTTGTCCTAACGTGTCATGGAGATGAATGAAGTCCCTTATAGCAAATTGTATCTACTTACCTCTTCGTCTACACTCTTTAAGTCTAGGGAACTTGGAGGATGCTCCTTGATTGCATGAGCTTAAACTGCATAGCCAAAAGGTAGCAGATACTCGGACAATGAAGGTGCCACACATATTCAATCAAAGCAGATACTCCGAAAATCTGATACATAGGACAAGTTAGGGACTTAGGGGACACTTTCTAACACTACTTACCATATGCAACGCGTATCATGAGAATAAAAACATACCCATTTGACAATAAAATAAGACAATCCTCAGAAAGACATGAAGTATGAATGGACTTTTATCATACTTTTCTTTCTTGTCATTCCCCTTCCCCTCTTCCTATGGTGAATCAGCTCGTAACATCTATTTTCATTCTGGTGACACCGAAAAGAAATTTGCAATTATAAATCTCTTGTTTATTATTTTTTGTTTTATTTAGATAAAGGTAATAATGTATATGCTATGTGCATATTCCTTTACAGTTTATCCCTGTCATGTTGTATCCTAGTTTGGCAAAACTGTTATTTGTATCTGTATGAGCAAATCCATATACATGCCACACAGTCTTTACAGTCTCTTAGACCCATACCTCAAGCTCAATGGTAAATAAGAGAGGCTATAATAGATTGTATGTTAAAGGCTTAAAGCAAATAAGGAGAACCCATAGAATAAGAATCAATTAACCTGCAACATTAATAGTAGAATCAGGGACGGTATTTTCTTTTATTAGAAAACTGACAGTCCAAAGCTTAAACAATCATATAACCTTCATATTGAATCAATTTTAATTCTTGCACATACCGTTATTTGCTTTCACTTTCATATTCAATCAGAATGTGCAGCAGAAAAGAAAATCAGCCCAATAATGATGAACAATTTTGGGTCCTCAAAATTGTTCAATCAGTATTTGCTTTCACTTTTATATTCAATCAGTATATGCAGCAGAAAAGAAAATCAGCCCAATAATGATGAACAATTTTGGGTCATCAAGTAAAAACCACTTGAAGAAATGGCTTTATCTAAAAACATAGAAGTCTAGCAACTGGCAGATAAAGAATATTTATGCCATACTATATCTGATAAAAAGATAATTCTCATCAGCTACTACCTCTTCAGAACTGATGACTATAACCCGTTCATGTGAGCCAGGCACGGGATCGTTAACCCTCACATCCACACCAACATCAGCTCGAAGCAATTCGATAATCCCATCCGGTACAGCAATAACACTATTAACCTTATCATCTGGGCAGAGAATCCGAAATACAAGATCCTCATAAGGAAAGGATTGTGAACGTTCAGACATGGGATCTGCATCAAATCCAAATCCTGACGGCTGTGAGCTGTAGGTGTTATTCCTAATTCGGTTTTGCCCTGAAGAAGAGCGTGATCCAAAATCAAGTCCTTCAGCAGCAGACTGATGACGCGTATTGTGCACGAACTCATCATCTGGAGGAAAATAATCATCTGTTGAATTTAATCTTCCACGAAAAGGACCACGGTCACGATGCAAACTCTCCTTCAAACGAGCCGAGATGATTGCAACAGCTTTTTTCACACTATTACCTTCTCCAACAATCTGTTAAAAAAAAAAGTAAAGCTCAAATGCCATGGAGAAAATGACCACACACACATTAAATTCCACTTATATTTTGAATATTTAACTATATTGAACTGTATACACTATCAGCCAACAAAAAAATGAATGTCAGAATCATTAATTCAACTTCGAGGACGATTTCATAATTTCCACTGGCTAACAAGTTCTCTAGTACGTATTTCCGCTCTATCAGGATAGCATATAAAAGAAGAAAAATGGGAGTATCACTGTAGCAAGTTTAGAACTTTCAACCACCACCTCTGTGTTCAATTTTAATGATTGGCATAAAACACTCATCTCCAACCACCAACAATTAGCCCTTATTTGACGGACAATCCCCTTAAGCTACATTAATGTTGAGGCAAGCAAGGTTCTTGCATCCCTCAAATTCTCAAAATTAAGATTTCTTACTGAAACTGATAGCTTCCTAACTTGCATTCCGGTCACTCATTTAATATGAGTTGAGGAATAGCTATATATATACCAAAATTACGGTTGACATGTACAAGAGATTATCTCCCAGCATTGGTACAACACTAAAGCCTTTATCCCACAATTTTGGGGTCAGCACTGCACATAACTGATCAATCAAAAATGCAGTGTAGGTCCTCGATGTAACTACAACTCAATTAATCAACTCAACCATTTTACAAGGTTGTCAACTAAAACAGGTTTTCTATTGCATCAAACACTCTTACTAGTAGATGACATATTCAAGTGTACATCGGAGATACCATCAAGTAAAATTTCTAAATTAAATATCATTTGACTAGTGAATCCAGAATTCCAGATATAGCATTAAGTAAAGCAACTTATTTCCTTGGATGAAGATCAGATTGGAAATTGGAAATTGGAACAGCTGTCATCATCTAACCTTTTTACCATCAAGAGGTATCAGCTATAACAATCAGGTTTAACTATAATCTAATATAGCTGTTGAGATCGAAAATTGTGACGCTTATGATCTTGTAATACTCACTGAATGATCAGTCCCTTGGACTAGGTTTAAATCCAATAATCTCTGCATATTACCCCCATTATGTACTCCAATTAAGATGTCCTCAACCATGGAGTAACTTGTTTATCTCTAGTAAGCTTCCAACACCTAGAAAAGGTTCCTCAGATCCTTAGGTTCTTAAGATCTAAAAAATATAATCAAGGAGGTTGGGTAGCTAAATCTTCGAGAAAGAATGTTCAAGGATATGCAATTCATGAACGAAATATGATTTGCTTGTCTTATTGTCAATCACTATCTTGGAAGAGAATTCCATTTACCGTTCGTCCTTTAGTACAAAGTTTAATTTATTTTGTGGGGTGGAGAAAATGGTGACGAGGACTTTCATAAATGGTTCAGCTTGTGAGTCAACTCCCTAAGAGGTAGTTCTTAGAAGGTTAACAAAAGTGAGAGGATCCCAGTCAGTTGATATCTTATAGTGTGGTCCCTACCATTAGCATTAGGAGTCGCTATGACGGCTCCAATAAAGAAAGCCCTTTAAGATTTTCTTGGGCCAGCCTCTAGCTGAAAACTTTTGTACCTTCCTCACGAGCAATAAGAAAGGGGTTTGCCTTGCAGTCCAGATCTAGAAAAAACAGTTATTATCATAGTTTACAGTATCGGCCAACATTGATACGATACAAGTCGATACATATACAATTTGGCATGTCTTGATCTGATATCAACCGCTACAGATATTGGCCGATACAGACCTTGGGGTCTCTTTTCCACTCAATTCGGTGGAAAAAGTTGAACAAAAAAGTCCAATCAACAAAGGTATAAAAGCATAGTAAGGTTCAAGGTGTTACATAGGTCGAGTCGGGGAGAACCAGTCCGAGGCGAGCTCAGAAAGGAAAACCTAAACCCATCTCGGCCCACAACCTGGTATGAAACGAACTGGAACCTAGCCAGGTAGGGTTGGGCTGGCCCGGTTATATATATAGCATGGGTCTGGGTCGACCGAGTTGGGGGAAGTATAACCCAGCCCAACCCAATGTTGGGGTGGACCAGGTTGGGCTGGCCAGTTGACCGAGCTTGAAGGAAGGTTGTAAAAGCATGTAAATGAAGAAAATGTATTATCATAGGTAAACCAATAAATAAGAGTGTCTAGTGGGTCGGTATCCCAAAACCTGCTATGGCCTTAACCTGGTCAAACCCAGACTGGGACGGCCCGAGCTTGGTCAACGGGCCAGCCCTACCCGGTCCACCCCCAATATCAGGTTGGACTAGGTTCTACTCCCCCCAACCCGGTCGACCCAGGCCCATGCTATATATTTTTTTTCTCGCTATAACCCAGACCCATGCTATATATATTATTTTTTTCATGCTATAAATAGCAAGAGTGTCACAATTGTGGCAAGCCTGAGCACTTTGCTAGGCAGTGTTGTCATAAGAAGAAGGATCGGGGTTTTCAAAATCCTGATCGTCGAGCTCCTACACATAATCCTCCAATCCTCCTATTATACCTCAGGCTCATGTTGCCATAGCCGGACCGGTAATCAGAGGTTTGTAACTGCACGTTTTGTCGATACAAAGCAAATGTCCACATATGCTCTAATATTTATTCATTTATCTCTTACCAGCAAATTGAGAAGGTGAATCAGTAACAATGAAAAATTTGAGTGCTGGCAAGGTGTTTGGAAGGGGAAGAGTGAATCTCAAGTTGTTTCCAGACAAGATACTTCATTTGCATAATGTACAGCACGTATCGGACGTGAATAAAAAAGTTGATTTCTGGTTATTTGCTAAATAAACATGCATACAAACTTGAATTTGAGTCTGACAGAGTTGAATCCCTCAATGGTAATTTTATGTAAGTGGGGGTCTTTTAAACTTTCTATTCATAACCTTATAATACTTTAAATTCATGTTCCAATAATATATGTTATGCTTCTACTTTTGATTCAAATGCAATGTCTTATATTATTGAAAACGGTGATGTTTGGCATGGTCATTTAGGACGTGTCAACTTTGATTCTTTAAAGAGAATGGTTTCTTTGCAATTAATTCATAAGGCTGACATGAGAATTATTAATAAGTGTGAGGTGTGTGCAGAAGCTAAACAACCAATGAAACCCTTTCATTCCGTTGAAAGAAGTACTTAGCTTTTAGAACTGGTTCATAGCAACATATGTCGTATTAATACTCGTAGTGGAAAATGTTACTTTATTCTTCTTTTGATGATTATCCCAAATATTATAATGTGTATTTACTTAGAACTAAAGGTAAGGATTTTTCCAAATTTATATCATTTAAAGCTGATATTGAGAATCAACTAGAAAATAAAATGAAGGTTCTTAGGTCTGATCGTGTAATGCCATGCTCCGCACAGTACATTTTGTTGGATTGTTAGCTCGAAGAGCCAAGTTGGACTTGGATTCATGCAGAGTAATCATGCAAAATATATATGATCGGAACGGGAGAGACAATTATTCAAATGATGAGTGATTTTGATCATTCTCTCCTCTCCACGCTATAAAAAAAAAGAGGAGTTTTATCATTCCTTCTTGGTGTTCTTTGATCCATAATAACTTAACAAGAGAAACAAGATAAAAGAGAGTAATATTATTGTTGTTAACTTGCTATATAGAAATATGAAATATTGTTTTGTTGTTACAAAGAAATGAAATTGTGTAAAAAGGTTTGGGACCTTTGAGTCGACGGTGTGGAAATCGCTGAATTGGAAAGTAGACAAGTTAAAATTCCTGGATTAGAAATTATGTAATTACTAGAGATAGCTCGAAGAATGTGAAATACAAAAGAGAATGTGTTGCAATTTCTGTTGTAATGTATGTTATATTTTAATAGCTAAGTTGCATATGCATGCATGATTATGGACAAGTTGTGCACAAAGTTGAGTTTATCGGACGGTATCCGCGACCACGAAACCGATTCTATCTAGTAGGAACAGGGATATATATATATATATATATATATATATATATATATAGTGAATGTTAATCCTTGTTTACAGGGAAGGACGGTGACCTTAGGTAAGATTTACTGTGTTAGTGTTACTGATACATCTATGCTTCATATATATGTTATTGAAGAAAGTAAAAATATCACATTATAATTTTACATATTCTCGCATAATTATTGTGTTGTTTTAGGTGAGTCGAATTGAGACCGCTCACAAGTACATTCCCCAATGTGATGACACCCCTCCTCCACAGATGTAGGAGTCACTTGCACGTTGTTAGGCGTTTAGAGCTCGTTTGACACTTGAAATTTTTCTTCTAGAAAATGTTATCTTTTATTTATAAAGGACATAATATATGGAACATTTTAATCTTATGTATTCGTGAATTATAAGCCAAATTGACATAATTTAGTTGGCCATGGAGCGCCTTTTGTATTCCGCTGCAAATTACCAATAAATAAAATCGTTTTTCATATATCTATTGTCTATCAATTTTTCTGATTATTTTTGCTGCAATGACTTTGATTCTTAAATATTTTATCAACCGTGTATGTTCATGACTTGTACAAGTGTAATTTATACTTGTACGACATCATGTCCAGTGACGACTTTTGGTTATGTGAAACCGAGACGTAACAGATTATGGGGATGAATACCCCTCTGCTGAATTTGATTCTTTTTGTGAATTGCATTGTATTATTCATGAAACAACTATTACTTGTGTTCGTCAATAGAATAGGGTAGCGGAAAGAAAAAATAGGATATTGATATGATAAACGTTATGCTATATTAGGGTGGGGAGCTTTACTTTATGTAAGTATATTTTAAATAAAGTTTCTTTTAAAAAGAATCATAAGACCACTTATGAATTATGGAAGATTACAAAGCCATATTTGAAATAATTCGAAGTGTGGGAGTATTTAACTAAAGTTTGTCCCTCCTACTGAGAACAGAAAACTAAGACCCAAGACACGAGTGTGTGTATTTATGGATTATGCCCAAAACAACATTGCATACATATTTTTTGTAATTAAAAGTGAAGTAAATGGTATTGATGCTAATACTATTATGAAATCTAGGGGATGCTACATTGAAAATATTTTTCGTTTCAAAAATAGAACTCTTCGATCTTCTACATCTGCACATGTAATATAACTTCTGGTACACATCTAGAGGAGACTACCCATGTGAACCCAGGAGTAAAAGAACTAGAAGAGAATCCAATTCGGGAAAGCTTCTTCACTTATCTTTTAGAGGAGGACCCTATCACTTTTCAAGGTGTTTGTCTTTTGTGAATTCCTTACTTTGGAAAGAGATCATTGATAGTGAGATACTCTATCATGCCTAACAGAACATATGATCTTGTTAGCCTTCCTGCAGGTTGAAAATCAATAGGTTGTAGATAGATCTTCAGGAAGAAGTTAGGACCTGATAGGTTTACTAAGGGACTCAAAGCTAGGTTAGTAGTTAAAGAGTTCAAACAAAGGGAACGGTACACATCTTTGATATTTACTCTCGTGTTACTAGAATTGCAACTATCATAATGTTAATTGTTATTGCTTATGTTCATAAATTGTTTATTCATCAAATGGATATTAAAAAACTGCATTTAAAAATAAAGATTTACATGAAGAGATTTATGTGGAACAACCTGAAGGGTTTGTAGTTCCAGGACAAAAATATAAGATATGCAAAGTAATTAAATCTATTTATAGCCTGAAACAAGAGCAATGAGATGATAAGTTCGATAAGGTAATACCATATTATGGTTTTGCTACTAATGATTATAATAAATATGTATATAACAAAAATAAGGGTAATTCACGTGTTATATTGTGTTTATTTGTTGATGAAATTCTCATTTTTGGCACCAATATGGCTATCACTAATGTTATCAAATCTTTTCTATCTCAAAAGTCAAAACTTTGATATGAAAGATTTAAGACTTACGGGTGTAATTTTAGGACTCAAGTTAATTCACACTTTTGAGGAAAATGGTATCTTCCAAACTCATTATATTGAAAAAGTCCTAAAAGGTCTAATTATTTTGATTCTAAAGCTGTGAGCACTCATTGTGATGCAAGTTACATGTTAAAGAAGAATAAAGGTGAAAGTGTGACTCAACTAAACTATTCTCACCATATTGGATGTTTGAACCATATTACCATACCTCACATTTCATAAGCAGTAAGAAAACTTAGTCGATACACTATCAATCTGAATAGTTCAAACTAGGCTGCCTTAGCAAGAGTAATGAGGTACCTTAAAGACACGATATTCCGTGAATTATTTTACGGAGGATACTCACCTGTACTGGAAGGGTATACTGATGCAAACCGGATCTCAGATACAGATGAGACCAAAGTCACAAGTTGATATGTATTCACATTGAGAGAATTTGTTGTTGCTTGGAACTTTACTAGGAAAACTTGTATTTCTCGGTCCATAATGGAGGCAAAGTTCATAGTTCTTGACCTCACCAGTAAGAAAGCAGACTTACTCAGAAATCTGGTAACAGATATTCCTCTGTAGAGCAAACTAGTCCATGTTATCCTAACATACTATGACAGCCAAGCTGCAATAGCAAAGGCTCAAAGGACCAGTTATAATGGAAATCCAAGCAGATATGTCTAAATACAATAGAGTGAAGTAATTGTTGTCCAGTAGGGTAATAGCAATTGATTATGTCCTATCGAAAAAGAACCAAGTGAATCCTCTAACTAAATGTCTCTCAAGAATACAAAGTAATAGATTCGGTGAGAGGAATGGTGCTAAAGCCCATAACTTGAGTCACCTCAAAGGTAACCCAACCTTGAATTGTAAACACCAAAAAAAGGTTCAGTGGATAATAACAAAATTGATGAGTGACTGTAAACACTATATACTAGTAATTTGCGATTATCTATTCCTCTTATATATTGTGTTGATATGCAATGCATAAGAGGATGACAGGAAATCTTAATGAGTTTGTGGCTAGGATATTTATGTTGTAGAATACCCTGGAAGAATTCACCTATTTGAAAGTGAAAATAAGACTACTTTCTATAGGAACCCGGGTTGTTCTCTAGAACTGTCAAGAAACCAAGATGCACACATGGCTAAAAAGTGAAAATTTGTTGATGTGATCAAATGCCCACAAAGTGTCTGTGTATGTTGAGTTTGTACAAGTGTATGTCACTTTGGGTCTATATAGATAAAGCATATAAAACTATGAAAATTTTCCACGTCCGGAAGACACCTTCTGATACACAATGTAATTGTCCAAATCATGGTTTTCTTTCAACTTTATTATTAGCCTATCCTTGTTTTTAACTTTTTTAGTTGTTTTACTCCTTCAATATTGAATCATACGAGGGATTATGTAGGGGATTGTTGGTATTGTTACCTTTGGTAGCAACAACTTGTTGCTCATATGATTCAATAAGGATTGATTTTTAGTCCCACATCGGATAGGAGAAGTTACTCTCCTTTGTTTATATTACTTTCCTCTTCTTGGTGGGTAAGTAAGTTTTCAGGATTGTGGGCCAAAACCCATGCAACCTGCGTGTCGATGCACGAACTAATAGACATTTTTAACACGTTTATTTCACTTTGCGCACCGGTTTTCTCCCGGAAAGAAAGAACACAAAATTTCATCCATAAACCAAAAATTCCACAAATACGCATTTTCTCCACCATCGGACAAGGCTTGTTGATCGATCGCCACCGAGTGCAGGATGAAGCGAGTCGGAATTCGTTGTATCTCGCGAGTAGGTCGACATCCTCCATGCAACACAAATTAGAGGGGGCAAAATATATTCTAAGGAAAGCATTTTGTAACGTATCAGTGTCCTTATTTTTTGCTGTTCTATTTTCACTCTTTGCATTTTAGGGAATATTATGTCTAACAGCCTAAACTAGTTCAATTGAAATGGCATTGACGTCGGTCACTACTTGATCGATCTACTCAGCGATGCACTGATCCCTCGGTAGAATATGAATATTTAAGCTATGCGTGAACAATGTCTACGAAATCAATTGAAACTATAGCCAGCATAATTCATTGTTCTCTAGGTTCATTCACACACTCTACAGCTAGACCAATTGTTCCGGTTGAAAGTTAATCTGTAGGTGATAGTGTGAGCATCACATCAGTATCTGTTGCTACCTGAACGATCTCCTCAGCGGTGGAGACGCATCTGGGAGTGTACTGGTCCCTCGGCAGGATGCGGATGTGCGTCCTCGTCTCCATCCGCATCTGCTCGATAATCTTCCCCCCTTTCCCCAGCAAGCACCCGACGTGGGCCCTCGGCACGACCAGCCTCGTCGTCACCCTCTCCGCCCTCCCCCTCCCCCTCCCCCTCCCCCATCCTCCGTCCTCCTCCTCCTCCTCGTCCCCACCGCCGCCGCCTCTTCCGTCGAACTCCTCGTCATCGACGATCCTCTCGTGGATCATCAGCAGCGCCTCCTGCGCGGGCGAGTACTGCGGGGGGCGGCCGTCGGGCTCGCGGCGGCGGTTGTCGGAGGTCTCGATAATGCGCTCCTCGTCGCCGGGGGTGAGGGGGTGGACGTTGATCCAGGCGCCCGTCTCGCTGCGGAAGGACTTGATGATGCTCCCGCTCTTGCCGATGATGCTGCCGACGCGGAAGTCGGGGCAGAGGATCTGGAAGAAGGTGGTGGCGCCGCCTCCTGCTCCGCCGGAAGGGGAGGCGGCATTGGCGTCGGCGGAGGGAGGTAGCGGGGGAGGGGGGAGGGGGCGGCGGTCGGAGGAGGAGGAGCGGCGGTTGTGGTGGTGGCGCCGACGGGGGGAGGTGTCGAAGCGCTGGCGGGAGCGGGGAGGGGTCTGGGAGCCGGAGTTCTCGTGGTCGAAGTAGTAGTTGCGCTTAGAGCGAGATCGCTCCATGTTTAGGGTTTTCTTCTTTCTTGGGTTTTTTTTTCCTTTGCTTTCTCAGCTGCCTGCTGCTTTGTCACAACTTATTATTGATTTTTTTTTAAATAACTTATTATTGATTGGAGCAAGGGTTTCTATGTGTGGTGTTTACAAATTATTAGGGGGTGTTACCATTATGTTGTTCAAAGAGAGTTTAAAAAAATGAGCCGTATAAATGGTATATATATCTTCATCAAATTAAAAATTAAAAAAATTAACTAATTCTATAACTAATATTATCTAACTATAGACAAATACTTATGTAGTTAAAGTACGAAAACATTCATCTTGACTCGATGGACTCCATTTCATGGAACAGCAGTATCTGTAACCATTTTTAATTTTAAAAAAATCAACAAGTTTTTACGTACGTGCAATGCATGTACGCATGCTTTCTTTAGAATTAGTGTTGCTTTCTAAAAACTAAAAACTAACGTCAAAGGCATTTTTTTGATGACAGATGGAACACTACCATCAGAAATTGTCCCCAAATCAAATTGACTTTTTAAATTTTATTTGATAGGTTGTTGCTACCAAATAGTTTGAACTTTAAAAAAAAAAATAGAAGCATCCTCGAATATATTTCAAATAAAATATGGAACCAGTAAAATAAATTTGATTTCTAACTAGAAGAGCCAATTAGGACTAAACTAAAACGTAGTGCCTGCACACAATCACAATACAAAATGCTCAACGCAAAACATAACGACATATATATAAAAATTTCTAACGAACAAAAGCTACGGAAAGATGGAAGTCCAACTCAAAAAAATCTCCGCTAATAGAATAAAAGGATTATCCCGACTCCTCTATGAGTTTCTCCCATCGATCCAAACTGAATCACTACAAGAGATTAACCAATTACAGAAGACAGTATCAGGATGACAACCCGATGTTGATTTACTCAAACGAATCCCTCTATGAATCAACCGCGAACTCCAAAACTCTTCTTCTTATTCCTTAAAAGTTGAACAATCTTTAAAAAATATCTTCTCTCTCTGAATAATTTGAACCACCACCCTTCATAAATATATTAGGGTTAACTAATATATCCTCTCACTAATCCTAAACAAATCACAATCGTTTGATATGAATGAACGAATAGAAATAAACTATAACTTGCTCAGTCTAGGGCCTACAGTATATTGTCGACATACCACTGGTATGCCGACGGTATATTGTGGGAACAATTTTTTCGCACAAAAAACTGTTGAAATTTTTTGCTATTTTAAGCATACCAATATGTCATAACTTTATCGACTCGGATACACATTTGCAATTGCTCAAATTGACCACCATTTATCACAAAATGATTTTTTAAACTTCTCCAACAAAATAATGACGTTCTTCCCACTTCAAAATGTTATGCACGGAAGTAGAAAACCCAACCAACTTCAACACAATGAACAATTCCAAACAAGTCTAACTCTCTTACTTGACATAATTAAATTGTACAATTATGCGTTTTTTTTTTTTATTGTCCGTTTTGTATTTTATGGTTGGGATTATACTTTACTAAAATTCCATAAATTTTGATCATTGGGTGGATTAATAAGTTGTATTCTCTGTAACTTTAGAAAGGATATAAATTGAAGGGTAGGTATTTTCGATAATAACGTTAAGATATACCATAACTGAGAATGTTGAGATGAGTAACAAATAACGTCCAAATATACTGTAATTGAGAATTTCAGAGTACAGATCTGTTGTCCACGGTAATGTGTTTCCAATTATGTCTCTTATATGCTTTTAGGTTTTTTTTAATGTTGATGGGACCCACAAGTCAATAGATGGGAACAAAATTGAGAATATTTTACTTTCCAATTAAAGTCAGTCGTCCTTTTTTAATTATGTTATTAATAACAAAAAAAATGGATGATGTCAACTTCTATTATGTGCATCTGATATGTCAGCTGACATGACAATTTTAATCCAAAAAAATTATCACCCAACATTTTTTTATGTTTATGTTAAATTTAATTATAATTTCAATATTAATGTTTGTTTTAATGTTAATTTTAATATTTTTGGGTTGATAAATAACGGTTTTGCAAATTTTTTTTAGGGTTAATGTTTTGAGATTGTTTGGTAGAGTGTGTTTTTTTTTCAGAATAAATTTCTTTGTCATCAAATTCTTACATATTTATTTATACTGAGGTTAGTATAACAAATAATATTCTTGAAAATATAGAAGAAGAAAAATATTAATATTTGGAAACATTATTTTCTAAATTGTCTTCCTAAAAAAATTAGATTATAATTGTCACTCCCCTATCCCGATATACTTGAAATATATTCAAGTTAGCGCACTTTCAGAATTTTCTCAGCTTCTGGCGCACTTCGGGTATACTTCAAGTGCACGGTTGAATGGAGCTTGGCGCACTGTCACGCCCCAGTCCAAAAATATTATGGAACCAGGCCACGTGGCATTGGCCAGCTGACACGACTCCGAGGATATCCCAATTTAATGGATCCTGACGAAGCGTGCTACGCTGTCCTAAATCTAACAAGTCTAATAACAACAACAGGCAATGTCTAATCTCATCCACAGATAACAAGTAAATACTGAAATGAAAGACTGGAATATAAGAAACATAGTCGACTGACATAGTACAACTGAATAAGTCCGGTGGGAACAAACCCACTACAATGATGGAAATAAAGTACTGATAGTCTGAAATAAGAGTACTGAAAATAAGAGTGACTGAAACAGCTGCTAACTAGATAAGGAGCTCCAGTCATAGGCGGAAGGCCTACCAAGAATGATCAGGGGTACTCCGATGGTGAAACCTCAAGCTCCTCGTCCAGAGCAAACCTTGTCACCACACCTGGCCCGTAAACTGTGGGATAATAGGCCTCGTCCAGATCTGGAAGATAACCAGGTCCTCAGAGGGACGTAACAAGATACAATATACAAGCCAGAGATAGTACTGAATAAAATAAAATGTAAGGGTGTGCTAACCATCTAAGTGAATGCAATGTAAGGACAACCTCAGAACGTATAAGTAGGTGTAGGCATATCGTCCAGCGTCCTCTAGAGTGTGGTATCTGCAACGTCCATCATTCCGAAGAATGAGGTATCTGTATAAAACGTCCAACACTCTAAGGGACGTGGTATCTGCAATAATATATACATCCGTACCACTGCGAAGAGTGGGGTATCTGCAATAAAGGAGGTGGGTGTCCCATACGCCTATCAGTTGTCCTCCCCGCCCAATGTGGAAACCAAGTCGAATACACGACATGAGAATCCCGTATCTATATGCCAAGTCACAGCTAACTATATTACTCTAGATTACGTGCTAGTCCGTGATGCATGTCGTACGCACCGATAGCGAATCGGGTACGCGGACCCGCATCCCAATATGAATGTACCATCGCGATACGTGTAAAGTGTCACGGTCTAGGAGGATATCAATATATCCTCACAGTGGTAGGTGAGTCAGCTAACAACTAGGTCAAGTACACTACTCATCGACGCAATGTCGACTGCACCCGAGTCAATCTCGGATGCGCACAGTTCATGTATAATTGAAATACTTAACATTTAAATTTAAAGCAGTAATCCAGCAAGGTATACTTGCCTGTCCCGGGTAGCTGCGAAATCCAAAGCCCTGCTCCTGATGTCTCGGCAGTAGTGTCCAGCAATCCTATATAGGATATAGTAATGTCCAAGTTAGTCGCTACGATAGCACGACTAGGACACACTGTCCGTATCTACAACTGACACAGGGTCGGGGCTATATGTATATATAGCTAACACTAGCATTTATCTACACACTAATTCATATTAAAATATATTAAATAAAATATTTGTTTATTTGCACAAAATAGTACTTATGTATAAATTTGTACATCCACATATTAAAATATATGTACATAACTGGGTAATATCATAAATACATATACATATAAATACATATATATATTTAGAAATAAGTTTTGTATAGGTACAAAGATACTCGTACTTATTTTAAATATAATATCATACTGAAAATACCCAATACTATAATATTTATTTATATACCAAATACACATATTAAATATATACACACATTATATATCTATATATATTTATATATATATATATATATATGCATATACACATAGAGACTTAATACTTGTAAGTATTTTATATATAAAATATTATATATATATTTAATTACCAGAAATGTATTTAGACATAATTTTGTATTTATACATTTTAATAAAAAATACACTTACATACATAAATACATTTATATACTCATATATACATATATATATATATATATATATATGTATATACATACATACGTACATACATACATGCATACATATTTAATAATACTTGTTTTATTTACAGAAATGTAATTTATATTATAAACAATTAGATGTTTAATATTCTTGGTTTTTTTAGAAAGCATATTTACATATATACTTGTATACATACATACATGCATATATACGTACACACATATGTACATACATATATATACATACATATACATATATTAAATTAAAAGATTCTGTAAATATATACTATAAACAATTTACAGGGATAATATAATTATATATATGGTTAAATAAATATAATACAGTATATATTAGAATACGTATTCAAATACGAAACAATACGACATTTGGGCATTCGAACTTGCAGCTGATAATTTATGTACAAATTGAAATAAATTTACATAAAATATTATACCTAGTTACTCGACAGATCGAGGGGGACGAGCGGCTCAGTCGTCGCCGGCGGGGGTGGCCGGGCGGCGCTCCGGCGAGGCTCAGGGACGTCGCGGGCAACAGCAGCCGGACCGGGACAGTCGATGCTGCGGCCTCGATTACTCTCCGGTGAGTCGACGGCGGCGGTTGAAATTTGGTGGGGTGGTGGAGGACAGGCTGGGGGAGATGTCAGCCAAGTTTGGCGGTCGGAGGAGCTGAGGTGGGGGAGTACTCGGCTGCGGGGTGTTCGGCTCGGGGGTACTCGCTGTGCGGGTGACGAACGGTGCGGGCGGTCGTGCGGGCCACTCCGGCGACGTGGGGGCCGGAGCTCCTGGTGGCAGGTGGGGTGGGGACTGGCGACGGTGGTCGTGGAGTATGGCGGCGGTCGGTGGCCTCTGGTGGTGGTGGTCGATCTCGGGGAGGGGGGGTGCAGTATCGGCCTGGTGGTTTGGTTAGCTAGGGTTTTGATATTTTAGTTTGGGTTTTGATATTTTAATGAGTAAAAGAAGGTATATGTAGGAGAGAGAGTGAGGGGGGGCTGCCTAGGGATTAGGGCCGGCTGGGTGCATTTTTTTTGGGGAGTGGGGATGCTCATCATGATGGGTGGAGGGCTAGGAATAGGCTAATTTGAATGTAGGGCCAAGATGGGTTCCCAAAAAGGGGGTGCAAGTACATATAAAATGGGGGGAAAAACCAATGCCTACGGTTTGTCATTTCATGCTTTTCTCCATGATGGTTTGGGCCAATGAGAGGGGGACACCACATTGCAAATTTGCAATTTAGCCCCTGAATAAATTGGTATTTGCACAAAATCTAGGATTGGGGATTTAATGCAAACAAACACCATGTTTGGTGTTCCCCATTGGTCGATGACGGTGTTTGGTGTTTTGTATGAGGCTAGTGGGTATGGATGTGGGTTTAGGTTGGATTTGGGTCCAATATAAATTAGGTTGGGTAGCCACATTAATTAATTCATAATTAATGTAACGGCGTTGCTAATCTAATTTAATTAAAAACCGGAAGTCTGAATTTGGTTGGACAAGGGTCCTTGGTGTAGTAGGCTCAGTGTACAATGTCATCGTGGTCTGGGTTGGTCAAAACTGGCTGAGGTTGGGTCTCAATTTCGATTAGAACGGACAACGAACGTAATTACGCAAATTTAATAATTCGCGTGCGGACGTTTGTAACGACTTTTGTGCGTCTAAAATCTGGCACAAAAATCGGTATCCGGGGTTTGTTCCTGATTTAATATGATGGGTTTACGTGTCTAGGTCAGATACGTGGAATTGGTTTTAGGGCAACCGCTAAAGGGGTATCCTAAGAGAATAAATCATTGCACAAGTATTATAATACTAATATTTAAATCTTAATTAAATCTGGTAAACCCTAATTAGGCTAATTAAACTAGAAAACCCTAATTTCTGGTCGAGGGGGTTTACAACATACCCTCCTTAGAGCATTTCGTCCTCGAAATTAAAACAGACATAATAATCTATAATTTATCAAGCAATGCAACGAACATACCTAGGACCGGTGGAGTCTGTCGACATACTGGGAACACTCCTGAGCCTGATGTCGGTTCGATCCACACCTAAAATACTGTCCTAACTTTTTTTTGCATTCTTTCTGAATATGTCCCTTCTTTCTGCAATAGTGACATGTTGGCGGCTCTCTATGCGGACATGGCACAAACCTCTGTTGCGTCTGCACCCCTGGATGCCGGATCGGTCCTCCTGCTCCGTGGTGGACTCTGGCTGGTACGTTCGTGCTGGAACGTCTCGCTCCTCCGTCTATGGCTTCCTGGATCCTTGCCTCTGATAGACCCTTTTCATAAGAGATCCTCGCCTGAGTAGAGGTATACCTCTGCAGCTCGAAGGAAAGGCCGTGATGGAATCTTCTGGCGTTCTCTAGATCTGCCATCAGGCTCTGTCTCAAAGTCTCGGTCTGATGCCACTGCGCCTGCATCATAGTCTGGAAGAACTGCAACATCTGGTGCTGTCCCTCCGCTGGTGGCATCTGGGGTGGAAATGGCGGAGGTGGAGGTAAATCCTCTGGTTGTGCTGTAGGTGTTTCTTGAGACGTCGGCCTCTCGGTCTGCGGCATCGGCGTCACCCTCGAGGTCTGTCCCTCGAAGTGCCGTATCGGGATCGTCTGCGATGTCTGGCCCTCTGACTGCTGCGTTCTCTCGTCGGGAGAGATCTGATGCCAGTGCATCATCGGGGCCTGGGGGATCACTTGTGCCTGTGGCTGAGGCTGCTCTCCGGGTGGTCCCTGGGATGTCTCCTCCCTCGGTGCGGTGGTCGATGGCACTACGGCACTGTATGCCTTGCATCCACTGCACAAGTTCATCTCGCCGCAAGTGATGGAACTACATTAAAAGAGTACGGAAATCAAACAGGATGCAGATATTCAAATAATTAGATACGAAAGAGGTTCAAGGGCGATGATCAAGTGGATGAGACCTAGTAATTTCTATCCTATTGCAGGCTCGCTGGGCATGTTACCATACCACAAGCGATAAACATGACCTGCATGGGCCACCACTAAAACCATGTCACGCCCCAGTCCCAAAATATTATGGAACCAGGCCACGTGGCATTGGCCAGCTGACACGACTCCGAGGATATCCCAATTTAATGGATCCTGACGAAGCGTGCTACGCTGTCCTAAATCTAACAAGTCTAATAACAACAACAGGCAATGTCTAATCTCATCCACAGATAATAAGTAAATACTGAAATGAAAGACTGGAATATAAGAAACATAGTCGACTGACATAGTACAACTGAATAAGTCCGGTGGGAACAAACCCACTACAATGATGGAAATAAAGTACTGATAGTCTGAAATAAGAGTACTGAAAATAAGAGTGACTGAAACAGCTGCTAACTAGATAAGGAGCTCCAGTCATAGGCGGAAGGCCTACCAAGAATGATCAGGGGTACTCCGATGGTGAAACCTCAAGCTCCTCGTCCAGAGCAAACCTTGTCACCACACCTGGCCCGTAAACTGTGGGATAATAGGCCTCGTCCAGATCTGGAAGATAACCAGGTCCTCAGAGGGACGTAACAAGATACAATATACAAGCCAGAGATAGTACTGAATAAAATAAAATGTAAGGGTGTGCTAACCATCTAAGTGAATGCAATGTAAGGACAACCTCAGAACGTATAAGTAGGTGTAGGCATATCGTCCAGCGTCCTCTAGAGTGTGGTATCTGCAACGTCCATTATTCCGAAGAATGAGGTATCTGTATAAAACGTCCAACACTCTAAGGGACGTGGTATCTGCAATAATATATACATCCGTACCACTGCGAAGAGTGGGGTATCTGCAATAAAGGAGGTGGGTGTCCCATACGCCTATCAGTTGTCCTCCCCGCCCAATGTGGAAACCAAGTCGAATACACGACATGAGAATCCCGTATCTATATGCCAAGTCACAGCTAACTATATTACTCTAGATTACGTGCTAGTCCGTGATGCATGTCGTACGCACCGATAGCGAATCGGGTACGCGGACCCGCATCCCAATATGAATGTACCATCGCGATACGTGTAAAGTGTCACGGTCTAGGAGGATATCAATATATCCTCACAGTGGTAAGTGAGTCAGCTAACAACTAGGTCAAGTACACTACTCATCGACGCAATGTCGACTGCACCCGAGTCAATCTCGGATGCGCACAGTTCATGTATAATTGAAATACTTAACATTTAAATTTAAAGCAGTAATCCAGCAAGGTATACTTGCCTGTCCCGGGTAGCTGCGAAATCCAAAGCCCTGCTCCTGATGTCTCGGCAGTAGTGTCCAGCAATCCTATATAGGATATAGTAATGTCCAAGTTAGTCGCTACGATAGCACGACTAGGACACACTGTCCGTATCTACAACTGACACAGGGTCGGGGCTATATGTATATATAGCTAACACTAGCATTTATCTACACACTAATTCATATTAAAATATATTAAATAAAATATTTGTTTATTTGCACAAAATAGTACTTATGTATAAATTTGTATATCCACATATTAAAATATATGTACATAACTGGGTAATATCATAAATACATATACATATAAATACATATATATATTTAGAAATAAGTTTTGTATAGGTACAAAGATACTCGTACTTATTTTAAATATAATATCATACTGAAAATACCCAATACTATAATATTTATTTATATACCAAATACACATATTAAATATATACACACATTATATATCTATATATATTTATATATATATATATATGCATATACACATAGAGACTTAATACTTGTAAGTATTTTATATATAAAATATTATATATATATTTAATTACCAGAAATGTATTTAGACATAATTTTGTATTTATACATTTTAATAAAAAATATACTTACATACATAAATACATTTATATACTCATATATACATATATATATATATATGTATATACATACATACGTACATACATACATGCATACATATTTAATAATACTTGTTTTATTTACAGAAATGTAATTTATATTATAAACAATTAGATGTTTAATATTCTTGGTTTTTTTAGAAAGCATATTTACATATATACTTGTATACATACATACATGCATATATACGTACACACATATGTACATACATATATATACATACATATACATATATTAAATTAAAAGATTCTGTAAATATATACTATAAACAATTTACAGGGATAATATAATTATATATATGGTTAAATAAATATAATACAGTATATATTAGAATACGTATTCAAATACGAAACAATACGACATTTGGGCATTCGAACTTGCAGCTGATAATTCATGTACAAATTGAAATAAATTTACATAAAATATTATACCTAGTTACTCGACAGATCGAGGGGGACGAGCGGCTCAGTCGTCGCCGGCGGGGGTGGCCGGGCGGCGCTCCGGCGAGGCTCAGGGACGTCGCGGGCAACAGCAGCCGGACCGGGACAGTCGATGCTGCGGCCTCGATTACTCTCCGGTGAGTCGACGGCGGCGGTTGAAATTTGGTGGGGTGGTGGAGGACAGGCTGGGGGAGATGTCAGCCAAGTTTGGCGGTCGGAGGAGCTGAGGTGGGGGAGTACTCGGCTGCGGGGTGTTCGGCTCGGGGGTACTCGCTGTGCGGGTGACGAACGGTGCGGGCGGTCGTGCGGGCCACTCCGGCGACGTGGGGGCCGGAGCTCCTGGTGGCAGGTGGGGTGGGGACTGGCGACGGTAGTCGTGGAGTATGGCGGCGGTCGGTGGCCTCTGGTGGTGGTGGTCGATCTCGGGGAGGGGGGGTGCAGTATCGGCCTGGTGGTTTGGTTAGCTAGGGTTTTGATATTTTAGTTTGGGTTTTGATATTTTAATGAGTAAAAGAAGGTATATGTAGGAGAGAGAGTGAGGGGGGGCTGCCTAGGGATTAGGGCCGGCTGGGTGCATTTTTTTTGGGGAGTGGGGATGCTCATCATGATGGGTGGAGGGCTAGGAATAGGCTAATTTGAATGTAGGGCCAAGATGGGTTCCCAAAAAGGGGGTGCAAGTACATATAAAATGGGGGGAAAAACCAATGCCTACGGTTTGTCATTTCATGCTTTTCTCCATGATGGTTTGGGCCAATGAGAGGGGGACACCACATTGCAAATTTGCAATTTAGCCCCTGAATAAATTGGTATTTGCACAAAATCTAGGATTGGGGATTTAATGCAAACAAACACCATGTTTGGTGTTCCCCATTGGTCGATGACGGTGTTTGGTGTTTTGTATGAGGCTAGTGGGTATGGATGTGGGTTTAGGTTGGATTTGGGTCTAATATAAATTAGGTTGGGTAGCCACATTAATTAATTCATAATTAATGTAACGGCGTTGCTAATCCAATTTAATTAAAAACCGGAAGTCTGAATTTGGTTGGACAAGGGTCCTTGGTGTAGTAGGCTCAGTGTACAATGTCACCGTGGTCTGGGTTGGTCAAAACTGGCTGAGGTTGGGTCTCAATTTCGATTGGAACGGACAACGAACGTAATTACGCAAATTTAATAATTCGCGTGCGGACGTTTGTAACGACTTTTGTGCGTCTAAAATCTGGCACAAAAATCGGTATCCGGGGTTTGTTCCTGATTTAATATGATGGGTTTACGTGTCTAGGTCAGATACGTGGAATTGGTTTTAGGGCAACCGCTAAAGGGGTATCCTAAGAGAATAAATCATTGCATAAGTATTATAATACTAATATTTAAATCTTAATTAAATCTGGTAAACCCTAATTAGGCTAATTAAACTAGAAAACCCTAATTTCTGGTCGAGGGGGTTTACACGCACATTGGCTAGTATTGATTGTGTGGTGGTGGTAGGTAGAGCGTGTGGCTTGGATTTGTTGGAGAGATCCAACGGTTCACCATCCACCACATTGTGATCTTGCCTATATATGTCCTTGTTCTCATTCTCTCTCCTCACTTGTTCATTTTCTTGTTTTGCTCCTGATTTCTTCATAAGCAAGTACATCTTACAAATATGAAGAAACATGATCGGCTATAGTTTTAGTATTTGTTTATTGTAATTAGTTTCTAGTAGTGTTTTGATTATAGTTGGTTATTGGGTTTTCATATTGTCAAGCCCCGATCTCCCGCATGATCGGCCGTCCCCTCTAGGCACGAATCACCGCGCCAGCGCTCCCGCAGGACGATCGCTCTCATCTGGACGTGATGTCGCACGAGCACAAGCTGTGCCCGTGCAAGGCCATGATCCGAACAGGCGATAAAATGACTAAGCCACAGAGTCGCACAGATAGTCTGAATATAGCGGAATAAGAAACGAACAAGCGATTGGTAACAAGTTCACAGAGTCGTCATACCGGAAGCATTGAATTTGAATAACACAAGTATGGAGGTAAAATAAGTACTTTATTGATATTGAATCAGTGTTACAAGCGGCGCTAGGCAGAGATTACAAGTCGCTCAAGTCCTCTCTATCTCGAAACAATAAAAATATGCCAAGTGGCTACAATTATGGAATGATACATAGGCCATATTTCAACATTATGTCTTGTATATGTGCTTCAGCTATGAACGCAACGCTCCGAGGCTCCAGAGCGGACTCCACGCCTTAGCTCGCATGAAGAAGTTTTTGCACCGAATGAGGTTCTTTCGTACCCTGCACGCAATCTGGTGGATTATCAGTAAGTTCGATCATCCCCGCTGAACGTGAGATTACCACGCCAACGCTCCCACTGAATAATTGTCCTAATCCGGACGTAACACATGTATAAGCATGGAGTTACGCTCGCACAAGACAAGAACGTCGAACATTATGGTTATCATCGAAACGATCGAGATACCTTATCATTATATTTTGCTCCATCCAAGTTATATATTAATCCACCAAGTCAGGTTCATCCATGCCATGACCATAATTTGTCTAGCCAAATCGTCCAACTTCAGTGTTATCGTTCGATCAATTTGTAGCCTACTTCTAGCATTCCTCAAACAACTAAGTTCAAATCCTCAAGCCAAAGTCTATCCACCTTAGTTACCTTCTATTTCATCGAGTTTGTTTGAATAAACACAAAACATGTTCCCGCAAGTTCGATTATCCCCGCCGAACGTGAAATTACCATGTCACGCCCCGGTCCCGTAAGGGTCGATAGTCCTCGCTTGGTCCCTACGGAATCGATCGTCCTCGCTTGGGTGCGATGTTGTGCAAGCCTAAATTGCGCTTGCACAAGGCCAAAGCTTGAACAAGGGCAAGTAAGTTATTCAAGACGGAAGCAGCGACACATATTGCCGGAAAGTAAAGAACACAATGGCATAAGAAAATAAGCTCTTTATTGATATTCAAAAGTGTTACAAGCGGCGCTTGGCCGAGGTTATAATTCGCTCAAGTACTCTCTTGAATACAATAACATCGTTTCATACATTACATCCCTTTATACAAAAGCAGCTCAAAGCACAACTCGATACGGCTCAAGGCATCGACTCCAGATTCTTGGGTTCTTAGGATGAGGCACGGCTATCGCTTCCTCGGACGATCCAGCACCTGAGAACAAGCAAACTGTTGGTGGGTCAGCACTTTGGAGAAAGTACTGGTGAGTATAAAATTAACGAATAGAAGCAACACTCCCTGAAACCCACACTAAGTAAGCGTGTGGCAAAATATTATATTACTAGTAATCTTGTTACTTTTATCTATGTTCATTTTATACATCTCAGGATTAGAGTCAGTTTACTTCTTTCGAAAATATAACTAATAGCATAGCACATCTTTCATCTTTCATATAACTAATAGCATACCCCACTAGATCACAAGGACTGTACCTCAGGGCGCACTATTAGTCTCTACTTATACGAATCAAAGACTTATAACAGTTCAATATAGCAAAACAGGCAAGCAAAACATATATTAGCAAGCACGATATCGATTTCATAGAAACTAGCATGCAATATATATCTCTTACTTAGCAGATGTCTTTTATATCTTGACTTAGCATGGCAATGTTTTATCTCTTTTCAGACAAGCATACAAGTTCTCTTATTAAGCATGCAGGTTCTCATTCTATCATTCTCAGTGCGATCATTATCTTATTAAGCAAACAAGTATTTCAAAAACTCAGATTTATTATTAAGGCGTGCAAGAATCAGAGAATAAAATTTTGTCCACTCACCTAGATCAATCGTCTTGTGGTTCGATCGAAAACTCTCCGAGAAGGCTTTCGCTCGAACAAGCAAAGCCATATTACTTGTATATAGTGCCTACGCAGAGCGGGACACTACATACTTACCTACCGATAAAAAGTTTCGTCCTCGAAACTCAAGGAGAAACTTACAAAATCCAAAGCAGCGATAGTCCTCATCCCTCACCATCCTCAGTCGAAACACAAGCAAATCAGGAATTACGAAATCACATCTCTAAACAATAAGAAAGCAAATAAGAAAACTTTTGTGCACACCTTTGAGAATATCTATGGACTTATTGTATGGAACATTCATTGCAGCACAATATCGGGCACATCTCTGAGTCGAAGGCAACGAAATGGGCAAATAATCGAGTTGCTCTGATACCATTATGTCATGCCCCGGTCCCGTAAGGGTCGATCGTCTTCGCTTAGTCCCTACGGAACCGATCATTCTCGCTTGGACGCGATGTCGTGCAAGCCTAAATTGCGCTTGTACAAGGCCAAAGCTTGAACAAGGGCAAGTAAGCTATTCAAGACGGAAGCAGCGACACATATTGCAGGAAAGTAAAGAACACAATGGCATAAGGAAACAAGCTCTTTATTGATATTCAAAAGTGTTACAAGCGGCGCTTGGCCGAGGTTATAATTCGCTCAAGAACTCTCTCGAATACAATAACATCGTTCTATACAATACATCCATTTATACAAAAGTAGCTCAAAGCACAACTTGATACGGCTCAAGGCATCAACTCCAGATTTTTGGGCCCTTGGGATGAGGTACGGCTATCGCTTCCTCGGATGATCCAGCACCTGAGAACAAGCAAATTGTTGGTGGGTCAGCACATTAGAGAAAGTACTAGTGAGTATAAAATCAACGAACAGAATCAACACTCCATAAAATCCACACTAAGTAAGCATGTGGCAAAATATTATATTACTAGTGATCTTGATACCTTTACCTAAGTTTATTTCATGCAGCTCAGGATTAGAGTCAGTTTACTTCTTTAAAAATATAGCTTTGGAAACAATTTTGCATATTCAAACAATTAGCATACAATCGGGACAGTATTCTATCGTGCAGTGTGCAGCATATATTGTGCACCATATTCGAACTCTTAGGAACAAAAGTTATCTCTAGCAGACTGTTAATCTAGAATCAAAACAAGTGCATCAAGTGGACTATTATTCTATCAAGCAAACAAGACGAACTATCTATATAATTTTGGTCCCCGAGAAACTCATGATCAGTAGCGGTAATCTAGCTAACTAATGACTCTTTTATCTGATGCTATTAGCAGTTGTGACTCATGATTGCTCTTCACTAACATAGTAGCAGCCAGGACCAAGGTTCAGCTCTACACTAATAGCCATTGTCCAACCGATGCGAATGTATGAAGCACTATCAGATAAACACTATTATGCAAATGAAATAAACAAGCAAGCTATATATATATATATATATATATATATATATATATATATATATATATATATATATATATATATATATATACTCTTTGTATTTCTTACCCCTTGCCGAACGGTTATCCCTGTAGCAGACGTACAAGTTAGCAACAATTTGTATAAACATATATGTATAAGGTTCTCTTTCCCTGTCCGTCTATGCATCCAACAGTTAGGTATGCAAGAAGGCTAGCCTAGCATGCGCCCTAACTATATGATGGTCCATGGGTAGCCCCATGATTAACAGCGGTAACTCAAGGTTCAGCTCTTCACTAGTACGCGCATGTGTCGATATCTGTGACTCAAGGTTCAGCTCTTCACCAACGCACACGAGTACTAGTGTAATACCCCGTTCCGTTCAAGCGTACTGCCATTTCAAACGGCAAAAGTACAACTGTCCCGACCCGCTTTGCCTCAAACATAAAGTAAAGGATATCCAGACTTGTCCCTACAGGATCCGGCTTAGGCTTTCAGAGTCTCGCTTGACGTATCGCTCTACCGAGACGAATCATCACTAAGGTGGGTGGCTACGGTGAACTTGTCTTTGCTTAGCCAGCACACATAAAATCTGGAATAAAATATGCTAGTCGCTAGGTGAATCACCCCCTGCATGCTAATAAGAATGCAACGCACCTAGATAAGGGAATAATCCCAACTTGTATTGCTTATGCTAGAACATGGAAATGAAATACTACTTATTGTATATATGTTCAGACCCTCGCATGCTACCCTAGAACGTGTTGCTCGGGAAGTCCCTAACGGTTTCACCCATCGGCTTACCTTCGGGCCCGAGCCAACGTGGTTGCTTTTGTTTATATAAATGCATGCTTGCATGTTCATACATTGCCTCGACTCAATGCTTGTAGCATAAACTATGCGAACACCCTGTTATACACAATATTGTTCAGAAAGATTATGCGAAACAAATCAGGCAATGCAATCTTGTCTTGTACTATTGTTGCCTCAACAGTATGCCTCTTGTCTTGTACTATTGTTGCCTCGACAGCAATCTTGTCTTGTACTCTTGTTGCCCCAACTAGGTAAATTGATAACTTAACCGAGACGCCGTTCGATCACGGACAACTTGTGCACAGGGTCACGGTCTCGCGGGCGATGCTGGGGCACTGGCATCGATCCGGTCCGGGCGAGACCTATTATTTTAGTCTCTTGTTCGGCGGAATGGCTTGCAGCGCCTCTTGTACTTTCGTTGCATACTATTCTCGTCTAAGACTATACCATCCATTATGGCATACGCCAGTGATTGCCTTGTATGTTTAGCCCTTGCATGCTTGCTTGTAGAATAAAGAGATAAAGAAGTCATCCTTGCTTAGCGGCTATCCGCGTGCGAGTTATTGTATCGCATCAAAAGAAACAACGGAACACCTGAACGATTATGTTATAACGATTCTCATGAATTCATATGCTATTGCCTGAATGTTTATACATGCCCGTGCATGAATTAATAATGTTTGTCTTGGACAGGGAAGGACAAATGGTAAGTTGGTAAGTCTTGCCGTATTTTCTCTCATGTCGCATGGTGTACTGCCACACGGATTAGGCTATTCAATGTTTGCATGAAACTGATCCTAAGGCAACTAGAAAGACAACTTAATAGTTGGTGCATGGAACCTTTATTACGTGTTTGGATTTGTTGAGCGGGCGAGTAGCTTCCCCACCAGTACATTCAATGTACTGATAATCTACCAGTTTGTATGCAGGGTGCGGGAGAACCTCGTTCGGTGCGGATGCCTCCTTCGTGCGTGCTTAGGCGTGGAGATCACTCCGAAGCAGCGCTGCATCCGGAACTGAAGCACATATACAAGACATAATATTGTGAACATCGCCTGATCATCGCCTGTACAATCATTCCACAATTGTAGCCACTTGGCACGCTTTTACTGTTTCTGAGAGAGAGGCTTGAGCGACTTGTAATCTCGGCTATACGCCGCCTGTAACACTTGTTTATATCAATAAAGAGTTGCTTTACTTCAACTTGTGTTATTCAATGCTTTCGCTATATATATTGTCGACTCAGTGAACCTGTTACCAAATCGCTATGCGTTTACGATTCCGCTGCACTCGGACAATCTGTGCGACTCTGTGGCTTAGAACTCTTACCGCCAGCCAATGAACCACGGCCTTGCACGGGCGTGGCTCACGCTCATGCGGCATCACGTCCGGATAGGTCAAAGCGATCGTTCCGCGGAAGCGCTGGTGCGGTGATCTCGCCTAGCGGGAATAGCCGATTTGCCTGCGGGAGATCGGGGCGTGACAACTAGTAGCTGTGACATCATGGGTTCCATACAATACTAATAGATACATCACCCCACTAGACTCCGTAGAGCCATATCCTCAGGGTAAAATGAAACTCTCTTCCGGACCGAGCGATTTCCAGTGCCCCAGGAACCGTTCGAGAGACAAGACCTTGTGCATAAGTGGTCCGAGACTAATGCAATGATATGAAGCATCTATAATGCAAGAAAAACAAATAATCAAGAAAAACATATAAGGTCGAGCAAAACATATCTTGTCAAGCAAAGCACATCTTTCATCTTTCACATAACTAATAGCACACCCCACTAGATCACAAGGACCGTACCTCGGGGCGCACTATTAGTCTCTGCTTATATGAATCAAAGACTTATAGTAGTTCGATATAGAAAAACAGGCAAGCGAAATATATATTAGCAAGCACGATATCGATTTTATAGCAACTAGCATGTAATATCTATCTCTTACTTAGCAGATGCAAAGGGACTTGTTCAAGCAATTTCTTTACTTATCTCTTTAGCATGGCAAGGGTTCGTTCGATAGTTGTGTCAGTGTAACTAAGCATGCAATATTTTTTTCTATCTTGACTTAGCATGGCAAGGTTCTATCTCTTTTCAGACAAGCATACCAGTTCTTTTATTAAGCATGCAGGTTCTTGTTCTATCATTCTCAATGTGATCTTGAAGTTCACTCTCTCTCTCTCGAAACAGTAAAAGTGAGCCAAGTGGCTACAATTGTGGAATGATACATACGTGATGTTCTAACATTATGTCTTGTATATGTGCGTCAGCTCCGGACGCAACGCTCCAAGGCTCCAGAGCGGACTCCACGTCTTAGCTCGTACGAAGGGGTTTCCGTATCGAACGAGGTTCTTCCGCACCCGACAAGCAATCTGGTAGGTTATCAGTACATGAATGCACTGGTGGGGAGGCTTCTCGCCCGGTCGACAAATCCAAACACGTTATATAGGTTCCGTGTATCATCTATTAAGTAGTCTTTCTAGTCTTGCCTTAGAATCAGTTTTATTGCATAATGAAAAGCCTAACTCGTGTGGCAATGCGTCGTGCGATATAAGAGAAATACGGCAAAACTTACCAACTTACCATCCATCCTTCCATGTCCAAGGTAAACCAAGTTAAACCAAGCACGAGTATATATGCCACTACCACATTTCTAAAGTAGGAGAATTATTATCATTTGCAATATTTATATATATTGTGTTTATATTTATATAATATGTATAATATGTTATATTATTATTAATAATAATATGGGTTAGTGGGATAGACTTGATGTGACCATTAGACTCAACCTTAGACTAGATATTTTTGGACCCACTAGTTAATCCTCTTTCATTTAATTAGAAATTTGTTAAGTTTCCATTAGGGATAAAACCCCACTTATTGTAAAACTCTTCATAAAATCATTGAAGGCAAATGGGAATTTATGAATTAGCTAGCCCTAGGTCCATAAGTGACCGACCCTATATAGGAGAGTGGGGCCTCCCTCAAGTGCATTCATTATTCATGAGAAATCCTAGATTTAGTTCTTTCCTAAAACCTCATTCCTCCACCAAATTTAGAAATCAAACCATAATCCCTCTCATTTTTTCCTCATCTAAGAAGCCTAAAAGCTTAGGTCGCAAGGAGCATTGGAGAAGAAGAGGCTTGGCTAGAGAACCCTTGACTTTGTATTGGGAATCCATCTCCCAAGAGGTAAAATTCTAAAATATTTCCTTTAAATTCTGTTTTCATGGTTTTGTTGGCCATTAGGAGCCCACCCATGGATTAGGAATGCCCACAGGGGGAGAGAATGAGTTTATTAGCTTCCACCATGATTCCTTCATGGTGTTGTGTGCACATTTGGTGTTTTGTGTTTAAGAATATATTTTCCCCCTTTTTTTCATAACAACTAACCATAATAGATATATATAGTTATAATTGATATGTATAATTAGTATTTATGGGTTATTAAGGGTTTTGGCATGAAGATTAGTTGTGTATCATGAGTATCTTGGTTGTGCACTCAAGGTATTCGTTTTAATGACCAATAGGAGTGTGCACCTACCCATAGCATCATGTAGGTGTGTTTATATATTATATTAAATATAAACATGTATATATATATATATATCTATGTATACGAATTAGTGTTATATGTTGATTAGTGTGTGTGATGGAGGTTTCAGTTTAGTGTGCTTGTGAGGGGATGGAGACTCGGGCAATTGGCTATTAGGTAGAGCAGCAGCATTGCACACGGTTGTGCACTGCCAGGAACACCATCTATAAGCAGTGAATACTGTTGTGAATTAATAGAAATTAAAGCAAGTGTTCAGTTTCAGATTGGAACTATAGTGCATGGGCTTTGGGGCACTACAGGCTAGCAGGAAAAGCTTTAGTGAGTATGATGTTCGAGTGCAGGTAGTGAGGCAGTGCACTGTGGAAAGAGCTGCAGTGTGCTGAGTTGTGGGTAACCAACTGAGGTGTGGGAAGGAAGGTGATATGCATGTTACAGTGCACAGTTGGGGGTGTCCAGTGTGGTATCTGAATGGGGGGTTATGTGTGCATCAGTCGAGATAGCATCAGTCTGTGTTTAACAGTTTAGTATTAGTGAGGATCGGGCATCCTAGAGTGGGGTGTGTTGAGTATCAGTAGGGATAAGTATCTGAACTGATACCTAGAGTATTAGTTAGAGGGCTCAAGTGATGGCATTGGGGTGTTGTTGCAAGGGAGAAGTTGCAGATCGGGTTTAGAGCACTGCTAGTAGCAGTAAGGCAACTGCTCAATCATTGGGGTTGTGAGTAGAACATTAAGGGGACTTGGTAATTAGATGTCTGAACAAGAGAGTATCAATGCATGGATGATGAAGTAAAGGGTGCAGAGGTAAGCAAGGATGGTGTTGGGCATTCTAGAGTGGAGGGTGAACTGATACTTGGTATATCAGAATTTGACAGTCAAGGGAAGGAGTAAGTCAGGTACTGTGTTGTGTTGGTATCAACCAAGATGGGTGTACATAGTGCATGGTTATTTAGAAGTGTGGTCACTGCAATATTGTATGTGTGCAATATTGAGGTTGACATGTCCAGTATACCCACTGACTGATACTTGGTAGTATCAGTCACTACTTGTAGTGTGTATCAGTCATTTGAGTGTTAAGTATGGCCCGAGTTTTAGTTGTTATAGAATAGCAGTGGTGAGTATCAAGGGACTGATGTAGGTTAGTATTAGTGATGCAAGGAGTGAGGGTCACAGCAAGCATTGTTAGGTTACACAACAATGTGCAACAGGAAGAGGAGACTGCACAACAGACAGTGGGGATTTTAAAGTAACTGCAAATGAGGAATTCAGTGGGAGCAGTAGCAGTGATAGCAGGGAAGGCTTAGGGAAGCAACTTGAGAGTGCATTGTCTTGGTGCAATGTAAGTTGCAATTTTGTGAGTAGCACTTAATCACATCAGTGGTGATAGGGTTGGGGTGCAGTATCAGGCATCAATGGTTTAGTGTGTGTTTTATAATATAGGACATCAACAAGGTAGTAAGGGAGAGGGTGAGTGAACACTGATACACTTGTGTCAGTGGAGTATCAGTGTAGGTTCAGGTGCTGAGGTTGGATAGAGGCACTGCTATGGGTGCAAGGCCAAGTACAAGGTGTGAGCAAGTCAGTGCACGAGCCTGTGCACTGCAAACTCATGAACTTGCTGTCCATGTGGATGTTTGCACATGAAGGAAGCTGGGTATATATCAGGTATAGGAGTAACTAATACCAGGGTATATAAATATAGGGTTTGAGATTAGATGCCACTTCGATACCAAGATATAAGAATTATGTGTACTAGTGGTACTTAGTATAGCTAATATTAACTAGTATTAATTAGGTATTAACTATTATAGCTAGAATACCTTAGTATGACCTAGCAAAACCTAGTATAACCAAGTGTTGACCAAGTTAACCTAGTATGGATCTAGAAAAGGCCAAACGACCTAAAATTGAACTAGAATAACTCATTTTTTTCCTAAACCTTGTTTTAATATAATATTCTATATTCAGGTCCTCGAGGCACTGTTCTGGACACAGTTGATTCATCTCATTGGATTTCAAGCGAGTACATTCTCTGACAGTTTTTATTATTTTGATCATTACTATGATTCTAGTTGTAGTATATACTTGATTCCGACACAACATATATACGGACTAGTATCATAGATACCTGTCATGAGGAGTCGTGATTAGAATCCATCGTACTTGCTGGAGACAGAGAAATATTAGCAAGTTACGTGATCATACCCCACCTTACATACATCATAGATCATCCCACACATCATGTAGGGTATAGCCTGACCATTTACATGCCTTATAGCCTGTTATATATGATTAGCCTGACTATTGCTCGCAACATTGCTAATCAGATGGTTAGCCTGACCTCACATGTATCATAGCCAATCATATATAACAAGCCTGACATAGTCCCAAGCCGATCACATAACGAACTGATATTTCACGACACTTAGCTAGAATTTTTATTCTTTTATTACAGTTTATTTATTGCTAGTATTCACCCATATCTGTTTAACTGCTAGTTAGTTCTATATGATGATTACATGTCTCTCCAGTATTTCCTTACACTTTATAATTTTTGTCAATATAAATAAAAATTTTGTTAGTGTTTGTTCTTCGCTCCAATCCTAACTGGATAAAAAAATTCAGAGGATCTTGAGGATTTCTGTCCTACTCATTATAGTCTAAGAGTAGATGGTGATTACATCCCGGAGATTCCAGAGGAGCCACTCCACATAGAGGAGACACCACCCGCAGTTGTTTAGACGACACTTAGCCAGTTTATTTATGTATTGGATTGTTCTAAACTTTGCGACTTGAGTTATATTATGTTGAGACCTTATCTGTGTTGAGATAGTTAGACTCTTAGACTTGTCATTTTGAGATATTTCCTAGACTTATGTCGGAACTTCTTTTATATCTTTTCATATCTTATCGTATCATTTACCTTCTTTATAGTTATTGTGACTGAGTACCTTATGAATTGATGATCATATGAATATTCATTGTCCTCCTTTGGGAGTTGAGATCATTGACAGGTTATTTTGTGAGTTGTGTTAGTATTTTTGAGACCTAGACAGCGTTCTACCGTTGATGCTGAGGCATAGGCTGTACGTATCCACGACTCATGCCCAAATTCCGGGTGCGGGTTGTGACGCATTTTAGTGGTGGCCCATGCAGGTCGGGAAGAGTAAGATTAGGCTACAACTTGTACAGTATCATAGTAATGCTCAGACTTAGAGTACTATTACGAGCATGAGATAGGGTATAGATGAGAGTATGCTCAATCACAACTAGGAGATTTCTAAATTTATTTTTGCTATTCTGAATAATTGCTTCCTTTAAATTTTATTGTCCTTCTTTGATGATATCGTATCTTTTGCCTTAATTAATTTTTTCTTGTTTTGATCTGTCTTCAGGATGCCACCGAAGACTAGGTCGCTGAGATTGGGACCCGCAGCTTCCAAGAGGTCTGCCACCTCTCGACCTGCCACCCAGACAATTGGAGTTGCACCTCCTACTTCACTTGTTCATGTAGGAGTTTTTGCAACTTTCGGGGGTCCTCCTCTCCCACCTGTCCATAGGGTTGTCCCAGCTGTTACGGAGGACCTTCCACCACCACAGATTCTATTTCCAGGAGGTGTGCCCACTGACGGGGCACAGATGTTCGCATTAATTCAGGACATGGTGGATGCTCAGAGGACATCGGCAGAGGCTCGGCGAGTTCAGGCTGAGGCGCAGAGGGCGCAGACAGAGGCGCACCAAGCGCATACTGAGATGATGAGGGAGAGCATGGAGAATGCTCATCAAGTGGCTCTTCAGGTAGTGGAGAGAGTCGCACAGCAACATCCTCTGTGCAACAACAGCAGCAGAGGCCAGGCACTATAGTGGACTTCAAGAGGATGATGCCTCGGGAGTTCAAAGGTGTTGAGGGGATACTCTACACTGACTGGGTGGAGGACATAGAGAGAAACTTGCGGTTGGCTCAGATTCCAGAGAGTCTGCAGATCGAGGCCGCCGGCGGCCAGATGTTCGATATCGCGTTGACTTGGTATCATACTGAGCCAAGACTTACTGTTAGAGGACTTACTTGGGAGGCTTTCAAGGAGCTTTTCAAGGGGAAGTTCTTTCCCGACGCAACCCTGAGAGCCTTGGAGAGTCAGTTCCATAACTTGGTCCAAGGGAACATGTCGGTCGACGAGTATCCCGCCGAGTTTTTCTGCTTGAGTCATTTTGCACTGTTGATAATTCGGGACCCAGGAGATCGAGTCCGAAAGTTCAGGAAGGGGCAGATGAGAGAGATCAAATCTCATACTTTTGGATGTCGTACTGCTACCTTTGAGGACATTCTGATGGATGTCCAAATTACTGAGGATGATTTGGACCTCAGGCCCAAGAGAGGACACGACGTTTCTGGAGGAGCGAGTGGTAGCGCGGGACCGGCCAAGCGTCCCTATTTTCAGTAGCAATATAGACTGTATCAGCACCAGCAGCACCAAGTGCCAGCTCGAGGACATATCCAGTAGCAGATGCAGAGGCTGTCATGACCCGCACCCGGTATAGGGGCACGAGAGCGTGGGTACGTTCAGCCTACGCTGCAGCATCGGTGGTAGAACGCTGTCAAGGTCACAGTAATACTATACAGCTAACACTTGTCAATGATGTCCATCTCCATAAGGAGGTCAATATACATCTCACAATAATCTCACAAGTAACTCAATCACAACAACTATAAGGCACGTTAAAAGATAAAAGGAAATGACATAGTTAAATACCATGTCCCAAACATAAAGATAACTCACAGTCTAGCTGTCCAACACAAGTCTCCAATTAAACTTAACATAAGTCTAAACATAAACTGAAATAACCTCCATAAGTCTCAAGCATAAATAAATACTATCTAGATAGCTGCAGGCAATGCCTCATCTAGGGGCAGGGCCTCCTCTAGGATCTCTGGTACATAATCTGCATCTATACCTGGTCCGTAGTGCGTGGTACAGAAATCCTCAAGATTCTTTGGAAAAAATATCCAGTCAGGATTGGAACGAAAATACACCTCTAACAGCAGTTCCACTTATATTGACAAAAATTATAACACAGTGTAAAGAAATACAAGACAGATATGAACAACTGACAATAAGAAATACTGGAATAAAAGAAATGCTGGAATAAAGTACTGGAACATCATCATCATCAACATACATCTGACAAGGAATAGAACTACAAGTGTACGCAAGTACAAAGAACTGGTATGTAAGTGTGTATAAGAATAATAACTAGAACATGTGAAAATACAAGATCAATCTATCAAGATACATGTCAAGAAATCATCTATCTAAGTGTGTGAAACATCAGTATATCATGTGATCGGCTTGGGACTATATGACTCATTACATGGATTAGCGATCATCCCCAACAGGTCAGGCTAACCAGATGTAACAGCGATGAGGCATGTAAGGGTAAGGCTGCACCGACGTGAGATGTGGGTGAGCTAATGCTGCATGTAAAGTTGGGTATGATCACATAAGCTACTAATATTTCCCCGTTTTCCCCAGCTAGCACGATGGATTCCAATCACGACTCCTCGTGACAGGTCTCAATGATGCTAACTCGTGTAAACAACAGTGTCAGAGTCATGTACGCTATACAACAAGAATTATAGAGATAATCAACATAATGGAAACTGTCAGAGAATGTACTCGCCTGTGGTCCTTAGCTGGCAATACCAATATCCGGGTTCTAAGGTACCGTCTGAATGATCCAACAGTCCTATAGACATATCATAAACACAATACTATATCAGACATTACACTAATACACAATCGAACACCATGATCTCACAGACTATGCTAGGGGTCACGTCTGTAGTTGCTGTGCATAACAGACAGTCAATGGTACGGTCTTGCCAGTACGTCTGTCACGCCCCAGTCCCAAAAATACGTAGGACTAGGACACGTAAGCATGCCAGCCGCATGGATATGGCAACTCCAATGTATGGAAACCAAATCCACACGTACGCTGTAATATGAATATCAAATCCACAAGTGGTATAAAACATATGTCACAAGTCACAGGGTATAATCTAAATCTCATCCACCAAAATCATATAGAAATAAATAACTAGTATCTATGAAACTAGATCTCAATAAGAAGTATCTAAGGATGATAGTTGGATGAAAACAAATCCACTACCAACTCGAATATAAGAGCAAATACAATATGAGTACAACACCACAACACAATATAAGAATACCAGCTATCAATCACAGCTCGATGAGAAGACATCCTCGGATCACATATAACCATCCAAATCTGCGCTCCTGCAAATACTCAAGAAAAGAAACACCTGGCAGCAGACCAGGTCCTCAGAGGGACGTAACAAGATACAGAAAATACGAGCCAATTTGAATACAGTAAACATGCATAATGTTTGAAAATAGATAAGTACGCTGTACAGGACAATCTATATGAATGCAAATGAGGACAACTTTTCGACGTATGGGCAAGGGTAGGCTACTCGATCTAAGCCTCACAACTCACACACCCGTCAATGGACATCAGAAATCGACATACCTCTGGGGTAGCGACCAGCGAGACTCTACAGAAATCGATATACCTCTGGGGTAGCGACCAGCGCGACACACGCCCGTAGTGCGAACTATATACTACGGTTTACCAGAGTGGTTAAAAGCCCATACGCCTAATGATTGTCCTCCCATGATACTAGGTGCCATGTGTGTGTCAACATATCTAATACATAGTAATGACTGGAGAAAAACTACACATGCAAGAACTATACATAAATGAAATAAATAAAAAGAAATATAAATAGCATGCAAAGTACTGTAAACAATTTGGCAAGGTATCTTGCCTGGGGTCCTGCTGCTGGTATGAATCAGAGTCCAAGTCACAGTCCAAATAGCCTATGTATTACAAATTTATCACGTCAAAAGATAATTTATTTTAATTTATTTAATTCTGGAATAATTACTCTAAAATCCTATTTTAATCTTATTATTCTGATTTTTATATTAATTCCTAAATTTTGTCCAAAAAAAATGAATTTTATCAACTCGAGACTCATGGCACGCAAATCGAGGCGATCTGTTGACCAAAAAGTCAACCGACACAAACTCAACTTTCGTGCATGATTTTCTGTAGATTTCAGCGTCAAAAATATGCTAGAATTTACAGCTCGTCCAAATTCAAATTCGTTTGGGAATTATGGCACATACAAATTTTGTATTGTGCACCGATGGTTAAATTCTAACCTAGAAGTTCTACAGAATTAACAGTATATAAATACTTCGAAATAAATTCTAGAAAAAATATATGTCGATTATCTCGACATTAGCTTTCCGAAACTTTAAACGGTTCGTGATTCTGATTCCTGGTTCTCCCAGAATCGCGAATACATTGAAACACGTCTATTTTCGGATATGCTGTGCTCTACAAATTTTCCAGAATTTAATACTAATAATTTAGAAAAACAATTTATATAATCAGAAATCTAACCTCATTATCGTTCTAACAAAAAAAACTGGAGCACGTTTGGAGTCCGGAGCTAGGAGATATCGTCTTTTTAATTCGTCATAACTAGTAAAAAATGAGGCTGAATTAATGACGAATTTTGACTATTTTTGGACGAAAAAGAGAGGAATTTGGGAAAAAAATGAAGGATGAGGTATTTATAATGGTGAAAACTACTTAATTAAATACGACTATGATTGGTTAATTTGGATAGGATTATGATGAATTTAAATAAGGATAGGATATGCATGAAGTTGATTTCCTAGTAGGTTCAGGATTTGAATTAATTTAAAATAGAGTTTGAATTTATCTAAATAATTTATAATCTTAAATATAATTAAAGATAATACAAATAATTTATAAAATCTTATTAATATCTATTAACACTAAATTAGTATCTATCTAATAATAAGACTATATATATCCAAATAAATCCTAAATAATTTCAAAAATCTAAAATAACCTAAAAATGATTCTAAATAAATATTTATATAAGTAAATATATCAAGAATTTTATTTGCTAATTAAATAACAGAATACTCTAAAGAAATTCAATATCTATAATAATATAAAATATACACAAAATATCTATTTTGGGTGAGGGGGTTTACAATCTACCCAACTTACAAAAATTTCGTCCTCGAAATTAAAATAGAACATGGTTTCTCTCTATCTAATCTCACTTGATCACAATCTAAAAGAATTTATCTCAAGTTTAATAATGCAATTTCTACCCAACTTAGAATTTACCCATCTATCACATAAGGCTCTTACACTTAAGAAAATATTCCTCAATTTATTTTCTCATGTCATTCAATCCTCATAACTTTAACCCCAACTATATCATATGTGATATGCCCTTAATCAATTATGAAAGATAGTCACCAAATAATGTGATTGGCCTATGGGGTATATCTTGTACTATTCGTGTATCACTTATATCCAAGCACGAGATTTCGTCTTTCCGAAATAATGGAAGACAGAAAGCAACGGAAAAGAGTTCATGGAGGGGTAATAGAATGGAAGTATGGAAATCAAAGCGTTTAAAGAATTCAAATGGGAATTGTCAAGACAGTTGTGGATTGAAATCTTAATTTGGTAATTTCCTATTCGCATGCTCACATCGGTGCAGTTATGTACTTGATATGATATGCTTTGTCGTATCTAGAGGGTAAGTATATTTGTCTACTGGTCCACTATACATCTCAATCCACGTAAAATACTATTGCGAAGGGCGAATCAAGCGCATTATGGCTAGCTAGACCATAATACACTGATTCTGATTAGACAATTTGTATTAGTGTGGTTGATCAGGCCCCAATAACACATATGTCATGAACAAGCTCGATATAAGATTAAGCTTGCAAAAACTAGGTTATAATAGCAGCATAATTCAAGGTAGCACAGAAAATATAATGCTGGATTATGATGTGAGAAGTTACAAATAACTCAAGTTTGCAAAAACAAAAACAACATAAGCAATAATAACAAAAGACTCTACAATCTCTACAGTTATCATACAACCTCCTTGTCTAAGTCGCTAGTCGACCAAATGGGGGCAAGGACCTCTAAATTCTATTGTCTGAATAAACACTGTCGTCTTTGCTAGCATACAATTAATGTTATTCAGTTACACTTCATCAATGGATCACAAGGGCTATATGATACTAGGTGGTGAGGTATACTACCCAATTTAAAATAATTTAACTACTATTGTATTGTCTTAAGGATACCGTAGAAGCTCCTATTAAGGTCTACGAAAAGGGGTCTTGGTACTTTATTGGGGTATCCTCTTATATTACATAGGTCATGGTCTTCTTAACTCTTAGTCATAGTGCAAGTGTCAATAGTAAGAATGGGACAGTTACTGGCTCAAGGGAAAGGAAATATAACTCGTATTGAGGTGTGGTACAAGTTACGCAATTTAAAACTAAGGGATAAGCAGCAGGTCTCAATCTACAAGAATAACTTAACTATCAAGTTCTAACTACTAAGCACACAATTTAAAAATTCAAGATTACAACTATAATCCTAGCAAATTATGTGTCCTTAACAAAGAAATAAATTACTTGGCCTACTATCAGAAGTGTCAGGTGGCACGAGTTGAAAGATAAAGAAAAGAAGAACGTAATTTTGGTCATCGCACAATTAGTAAACGCTATGGTCACAGGGGAACAATATATGAAAATAGAGCGGCTCTAGATAGCATCATGGTTTTCCAAGGGAAAGGGGTATGCTAGTCTCTGTGTTTGAGGTATGATTAGGAAAATATTCTATGCATTGCTCTTGGCTTTCTAAGGTACTGTCTGCTTATCTCAAGACAAGAATCTAAATTTATGGTTCTCCAATACTCATCTACGGCGTGGGTTAGGTTCAGTCCTAATATTCACTTTGGTTTTCTATTGGTTTCTCAATGCTAGGGGCAACCATAATGGTAAACTTCTAACTAACTCTAGTAGTGTCTATACTACTCTCAAGTCCTCATAACACATCAGGGGGTAATGGTAAACCAATTCTAGAGATAAGGAATTCTAGGGTTCACTAGATATCCTAAACTTAGTGGTGTGTCAGCACTCTAGTTGTACTCTTAATAGGAAGGTTACCCTACTTATCATCTAACAACGGGAACTTCTATATTCTAGGAGAGACTATACTAAAGGAACTATTATAGGAGTACAGGAATCAAGCAGGATGCAATTATTCAAATAGAATAGATTAGAAGAAAGATGAGTCATAGTCAATTGTGGATGAGATCCTATACTCTAGTCCTAGGTGCAGGCTTGTTCGGTACAGTAACGTAACCGAGACAATATGCTGAGACCTGCATGGGCCACCACAAAAACATGTCACGCCCCAGTCCCAAAAATACGTAGGACTAGGACACGTAAGCATGCCAACCGCATGGATATGGCAACTCCAATGTATGGAAACCAAATCCACACGTACGCTGTAATATGAATATCAAATCCATAAGTGGTATAAAACATATGTCACAAGTCACAGGGTATAATCTAAATCTCATCCACCAAAATCATATAGAAATAAATAACTAGTATCTATGAAACTAGATCTCAATAAGAAGTATCTAAGGATGATAGTTGGATGGAAACAAATCCACTACCAACTCGAATATAAGAGCAAATACAATATGAGTACAACACCACAACACAATATAAGAATACCAGCTATCAATCACAGCTCGATGAGAAGACATCCTCGGATCACATATAACCATCCAAATCTGCGCTCCTGCAAATACTCAAGAAAAGAAACACCTGGCAGCAGACCAGGTCCTCAGAGGGACGTAACAAGATACAGAAAATACGAGCCAATTTGAATACAGTAAACATGCATAATGTTTGAAAATAGATAAGTACGCTGTACAAGACAATCTATATGAATGCAAATAAGGACAACTTTTCGACGTATGGGCAAGGGTAGGCTACTCGATCTAAGCCTCACAACTCACACACCCGTCAATGGACATCAGAAATCGACATACCTCTGGGGTAGCGACCAGCGAGACTCTACAGAAATCGACATACCTCTGGGGTAGCGACCAGCGCGACACACGCCCGTAGTGCGAACTATATACTACGGTTTACCAGAGTGGTTAAAAGCCCATACGCCTAATGATTGTCCTCCCATGATACTAGGTGCCATGTGTGTGTCAACATATCTAATACATAGTAATGACTGGAGAAAAACTACACATGCAAGAACTATACATAAATGAAATAAATAAAAAGAAATATAAATAGCATGCAAAGTACTGTAAACAATTTGGCAAGGTATCTTGCCTGGGGTCCTGCTGCTGGTATGAATCAGAGTCCAAGTCACAGTCCAAATAGCCTATGTATTACAAATTTATCACGTCAAAAGATAATTTATTTTAATTTATTTAATTCTGGAATAATTACTCTAAAATCCTATTTTAATCTTATTATTCTGATTTTTATATTAATTCCTAAATTTTGTCCCAAAAAAATGAATTTTATCAACTCGAGACTCATGGCACGCAAATCGAGGCGATCTGTTGACCAAAAAGTCAACCGACACAAACTCAACTTTCGTGTATGATTTCCTGTAGATTTCAGCGTCAAAAATATGCTAGAATTTACAGCTTGTCCAAATTCAAATTCGTTTGGGAATTATGGCACATACAAATTTTGTATTGTGCACCGATGGTTAAATTCTAACCTAGAAGTTCTACAGAATTAACAGTATATAAATACTTCGAAATAAATTCTAGGAAAAATATATGTCGATTATCTCGACATTAGCTTTCCGAAACTTTAAACGGTTCATGATTCTGATTCCTGGTTCTCCCAGAATCGCGAATACATTGAAACACGTCTATTTTCGGATATGCTGTGCTCTACAAATTTTCCAGAATTTAATACTAATAATTTAGAAAAACAATTTATATAATCAGAAATCTAACCTCATTATCGTTCTAACAAAAAAAAACTGGAGCACGTTTGGAGTCCGGAGCTAGGAGATATCGTCTTTTTAATTCGTCATAACTAGTAGAAAATGAGGCTGGATTAATGACGAATTTTGACTAATTTTTGGACGAAAAAGAGAGGAATTTGGGAAAAAAAAATGAAGGATGAGGTATTTATAATGGTGAAAACTACTTAATTAAATACGACTATGATTGGTTAATTTGGATAGGATTATGATGAATTTAAATAAGGATAGGATATGCATGAAGTTGATTTCCTAGTAGGTTCAGGATTTGAATTAATTTAAAATAGAGTTTGAATTTATCTAAATAATTTATAATCTTAAATATAATTAAAGATAATACAAATAATTTATAAAATCTTATTAATATCTATTAACACTAAATTAGTATCTATCTAATATTAAGACTATATATATCCAAATAAATCCTAAATAATTTTAAAAATCTAAAATAACCTAAAAATGATTCTAAATAAATATTTATATAAGTAAATATATCAAGAATTTCATTTGCTAATTAAATAACAGAATACTCTAAAGAAATTCAATATCTATAATAATATAAAATATACACAAAATATCTATTTTGGGTGAGGGGGTTTACAACGTCAGTGTACATATGGCAGTCTGCTAACATACTACATGGTCACAGGTCAAGATAGCTATGGTATCCGTAATTACATTCAAGTCGTCTAGTATATATAATACATAGTACATAATATGAACTAACTTACTCATAATATCCATTAGTTACGAAATAATAGACATAGGTATATATATACTTTAAATAGAATTAATACTCTATATATATATTAAACATATACTAGGGAGATGTATACAATACGTATATATGTGTATTTATACTAATTGAGAGATACCATATACATATGCCAAAATACATTTAAACATATACTAGTACATATACCATACATATACCAATTAGGTTTATATACATATAGATATATAATATGTACATACAAACACACCAATTTACCATCATATGATACGTGTATACTATCATAGCTAATTATACTCATGCATACAAGGAAGAATACGCGTGTGCGTGTACGCGTACACGTACGCGAGAGGGAACTCGAACCTGGGTACGTGGGCGAGTCGTGCGTCGAGGTCGTCGCGGGTGTTCGGTTGAGGGCAGTCGAAGTCGGGTCTTTACAGCAGGTGGTCGGTTGACAGCAGGTCCGTGGCTTCGGCTCTGAGTTGAGGTGAGTACAGCGGGTTCACGGCGGTAAAATAACGACGAATGCAGCGGCGAGGTCGTCGCGTGGAGGCGTCTCGGCGTGGTTGAGGGTGGCTCCGGCGTTCAGTTGTGTGCTCCGGCACTCCAGGCGTTCAGTCGTGTGCTCCGACGCTCCAGCGTTCAGTCGTGTGCTCCGACGCTCCAGGCGTTCAGTCGTGTGCTCCAACGCTCCAGGCGTTCGCGGGATAGGCTCGGTCCAGGCGTCTGCGGGCTGCGTGCAGCGGTTGACGAGGCTGCTCTGGCGAAGGGTGCTGGTCTCGGGTCGACAGGGTGAGGGTGAGGAGATGATGGAAAGGCGATGAACGAACCGGAAGGGGAGGAGGGTTACGGCTGATGTTATTAGCTAGGTTTGAGAAAAAGGAAAACACAAGGAAAAAGAATATTTATATGCAATGGGTTTGGGTTGACCTAGAAGTTGACTTTGGTCAAAGCCCTCTAGGGAGTGGGCCTTCTCATGGTTATGTCAAGGGCCACGATTTAAACGAATTTAAAATGGAAGATTAAGATGTATTGGTTCAAGGTTTTGGGACCATGGTTTAAGGAGCTTGATGTTAAATTACACACTCCAAATTTATGGAAAATATAATGAAGGGGGAAATGGGTTTAATAAAAATTATGGAAATTGCACGAAATAGGTTTATTGTTTGCTTTATTAAAATTAAATGCAAGGAGGTGTTCTACAATTAAATAGAAGTACAAGGGCTGGATTTACCTGGGACACGAGCATTAATAAACGGTCTGGCGTGTCTAGGGCAAGGTGTGAATCTGTTGGAAGGCAAAGCTAGCGTAGCGTCCTAGTTATCGAATAACGATAAAGTGCAACAATCAATTAAGGTTACCGTAAATTAAATAAAATTGATTATCACGCGATCATTTGCTCATTAATTACGAAAAGACGAAAATACACCTAATCCAAAAAGTGGGGGTGACAAGTCTACCCTCCTTAAAGAATTTCGTCCTCGAAATTTAAAATGACTAACACAAGAACAAGCAATCAATTAATGAATTATACCTCAAGTCTCGAAGAGATATGGATACCGCTCGCGCATTTTATCCTCTCTCTCCCAAGTTGATTCTCCTGGAGAGTAATTTCTCCATGCAACACGAACCAAGGGAATAGTCTGGTTCCGCAATATCTTCTCTCTACGATCTAAGATCTCCACCGATTGTTCAGGATAGCTGAGTGTCGGTCCAACTTCGATCTCCGAATGATCTAATACGTGACTAGGATCTGCCACGTACCGTCTCAGCTGCGACACGTGGAACACGTTATGTACTCCATCTAGAGCAGGCGGTAAGTCAAGTCTATAGGCCACTGCACCGACCCTTGCAAGAACACTGAAGGGCCCGATGTATCGTGGACTAAGCTTTCCTCCTCTGCCGAAATGAATCGTGCCCCGGGTCGGAGAAATCTGTAGGAACACCAAATCGCCAACCTAGAACAACGATCTTAACATGCAACCTAAACAAAGCAATCACAAACCAAACAAAACAGATCAAAACAATACCTGAAACTCTAGGGGTCTACGGTGACTATCTGCCCAATGCTGCTGTCTGTCCTGCGCCACTCGCAGTCTGTCTCTGATAAGTTTCACCTTTTCTGCTGCATCCACGACTATTTTTGGTCCTAACAAGGCTCTTTCTCCAACATCATCCCAAGATAAAGGGGTATGGCACCTCCGTCCATATAAAGCCTCGAATGGTGACATCTCAATGCTGGCCTGGTAGCTGTTGTTGTAAGCAAACTCTACCAAGTGTAGATGATCCTCCCAAAAGCCTCCGAGATCCAATACGCAAGTGCGAAGCATGTCTTCAAGGGTCTGAATCGTCCTTTCAGACTGCCCGTCTGTCTGAGGGTGATATGCGGTACTGAACTTGAGCTGAGTGCCCAAGCTAGACTGCAGGCTCCTCCAAAAATGGGAAGTGAAATGACTATCCCGATCTGAGACAATACTCACAGGAACTCCATATAATCTGATAATCTGCTGTACGTACATCTCTGCTAGCTTCTCCGTCGAAGTACCCACTTTAAAAGGTAAGAAGTAGGCTGATTTAGTCAACCTATCCACGATGACCCAAATTGCGTCTTTTCCTTCTGGAGAACGGGGAAGTCCCGAAACGAAGTCCATAGTCACGTGCTCCCACTTCCATTCTGGAATGGATAAAGGTTGAAGCAATCCCCCTGGCCTCTGTTGATCTGCTTTCACCTGTTGGCACACTAAACATCGGGATACGAAGCGTGCTACTTCGCGCTTCATACCATACCACCATACATGCTTCCTCAAATCCCGGTACATCTTGTTGGCTCCGGGATGCATCGAGTACTGAGAGCGGTGTGCCTCCTGTAAAACTTCTTCGCGCAGCTCTCTACTTGGCACACACATCCTCGTGCCATGTCGTAAGAATCCATCATCTGCAATAGTGAAGTCGTCTATCAATCCTGTCTGAACTTGTGCCCTAATATTCCTTAGAGTCTCATCATCGTACTGCGCAGCTCTAATTCTGTCTATCAACTCTGATTGAATCTGCAGTCCCCACATCTGAATCTCAGCTCCTGGAACTAATATCTCAATTTCCAAGCTCTCAAGATCAGCTAATAAGTGTCTATCCGAAGTCAAACACATAGCCATTGGGTACCTGCTCAAGGCATCCGCGACTACGTTGGCTTTCCCTGGATGATACTGTAATGAGATATCAAAGTCTTTCATCAATTCTAACCACCTTCTCTGTCTCATATTCAGCTCCTTCTGTGTAAACACGTACTTTAAGCTCTTGTGGTCTGTGAAGATTTCCACACGCTCTCCGTACAGATAGTGCTTCCACAGCTTTAGGACAAAGATAACTGCCGCTAACTCCAGATCGTGAGTAAGGTAGTTCTTTTCATGAGGGCGTAATTGTCTTGAAGCATAGGCAATTATTTTCCCGTGTTGTTGAAGAACGCATCCCAATCCTTTTCCTGAAGCATCACTGTAGATAGTGAATCCACCTGTCCCTGAGGGCAATGTCAAAACTGGTGCTGTCGTCAATCTCCTCTTCAGCTCATCGAATGCGGCTTGACATTCTTCTGTCCAGACAAATTCCATATCCATCTTGGTCAGCTTAGTCATTGGCTCTGCAATCTTGGAAAAGTCTTGTATAAATCTTCTGTAGTATCCTGCTAGTCCGAGAAAGCTCCTGATTTCAGCTACCATACCGGGGGTAGCCCATGACTTCACTGCCTCTATCTTCTTTGGGTTAACTGAAATTCCGTCACCTGTTACCATATGTCCAAAAAATTCAACCTTTTCAAGAAAGAACTCACACTTTGAAAGCTTTCCGTATAATTTCTCTCTCCAGAGAGTTTCTAAGACTATTCTCAAGTGCTCTTCATGCTCTTTTGGGGTTTTTTGAATATACTAGAATGTCGTCAATAAACACCCCTACGAACTTATCAAGGTACTGGTGGAACACCTTGTTCATCAAGTTCATAAATACTGCTGGTGCATTGGTTAAACCAAACGACATTACTGTAAATTCAAACTGGCCATATCTGGTTCAAAATGCGGTCTTCTATATGTCTTCTTTCTTCACTTTCACCTGATGATAGCCTGACCTCAAGTCTATTTTTGAAAACACCTTTGCTCCGCTCAATTGATCGAAAAGATCATCTATCCTCGGCAACGGGTATTTATTTTTGATAGTGAGGTTATTCAAAGCTCTATAATCGATACACATACGTACCGTGCCATCCTTCTTCGGTACAAATAATACCGGTGCTCCCCATAGCGATAAACTGGATCTAATAAAACCTTTATCTTGCAGCTCCTCTACTTGTTTCTTTAGTTCTACCAACTCGTTGTTTTTAACTCTATAGACATGTTGTGAAATAGGCTCTGCTCCTGGTATCAAGTCTATAGAGAACTCAACATCTCTGTCTGGTGGCAAACCTGGCAACTCCTCGGGAAATACATCCAGGAACTCCGCTATAAGTGGATGCGGTAACTCTTCTTCTTCCATCCTGGCTCCGCAAAAAGTGCCTCTGCTCCGCTCCTCTGCTCCTCTGGCAATCTCAAACTCTGGCTCTCCTGGTGGTCGAAATATTACTCTTCTTCCGTGACAATCTATAGAAGCATGGTGTTTACTTAACCACTCCATTCCGAGTACAATATCGTATTCCGGAAGTGGCATGACGAGTAAACTCACGCTCAACTCTCGTCATTCCAATGACACTCTCCGATTCTTGTAACAATCACGGACTAGGATAATGCCTCCTCCTGTCGTGATTTTGCAAGTCCTATCTAATGGTTCCGTTTCTAAATGATGCTTAAGGGCATAAGATACAGATACAAAACTATGGGAAGCGCCAGAATCAAATAATGCAAGTGCTAGAATAGAATTGAGTAAAACTGAACCTGAAATTATGTCTCCAGCTGGCTCGGCCTCCTCAGTGGTCATGGCGTAAGCTCGTCCTTGTGGTGCTCCTCTCTGTTGCTGTTGCTGCTGCTGAGCAAACCTCTCCTGCTACGATGGAAGTGGAGGTCCTCTCTGCTGGCCTCCTGGTACAATAGGTGCTCTGGCTGGTCCTCTCTGAGCTCCTCCTCCTCCTTGGCGAGTCTGAATAGTTGGGCAGTCCCTCAGCTGGTGTGCTGCTGATCCACACGATAAGCAAGTGTCCAACCTTTTTCTGCAGATGTCTCTTGTATGTCCCATCTTTCCGCAATACGAACATGGGGCAACGAGTTGATTATGTCTTTGTGGTTGCTATTGTTGAGCATGTCCTCGAACTAGTGCCTGTTGCTGGTGTTGTTGCTGCTGGTGTTGTTGCTGGTACGACCTATATTGTTGTTGAAAGTGTGGGCGCTTGGTTGGTCCTGTGTTACCTCCTGTTGCTCCGGATGTATCGCGTCCTCTCTTGGGCCTGAGGTCCAAGTCGTCTTCGGCAATCTGGACATCCATCAGAATACTCTCAAATGTAGCAGTACGTCGTCCCGAAGTACGAGACTTGATCTCCCTATTCAATCCCTTCTTGAATTTTCGAGCTCTGTCTCCTGGGTCTCGAACCATCGATGGCGCAAATTGACTCAATCGACAAAACTCTGCAGCATATTCGTCGACTGACATGCCTCCTTGGACTAAGTCATGGAACTGACTTTCTAATGCTCCCAAGGCTACGTCAGGAAAGAATTTCTCTTTGAAGAGTTCCTTAAAGTCCTCCCAAGTAAGTCCTTCAGCGGCGAGTCTCGGCTCTGTATGATACCACGTCAGTGCGATATCAAACATCTGACTGCCAGCGGCTTCTATATGAAGAATCTCTGGAATCTGTGATAAGCGCAAATTCCTCTCTATGTCTTCTAACCATTCGTCAGCATATAGTATTCCTTCTGTGCCTTTGAACTCCCGAGGCATCATCCTCTTAAAGTCCACTATGGTACCGGGCCTCTGTTGTTGTTGACCTTGATGTTGCGGTTGTCGTGCTACTCTCTCCACAGCCTGGAGAGTCACCTGATGAGCATTCTCCATGCTCTCTCTCATCAGTTCGGTCTACGCCTGGTGTGCTTCTGCTTGCATTCTCTGCGCCTTAGCTTGAACACGCTGAGCCTCTGCTGTTACTCTATGGGCCTCTAGCATGCCCTGCATCAGTGTGAACATCTGTGCCCCGTCAGTGGGCACTCTTCCGAAAATCGGTGTCGGTGGTGGTGGAAGGATGTCTGTCATAGCTGGGGCAATCCTCTATATAGGTGGAGGAGGAATCTCGTTAGTTGCAGACACTCCCATACGAACTGGAGATGTAGGAGGATCTCCAGGTATCTGTTCGTCAGGTTGAGAGGTGGCAGTCCTCTCTGAATTGGCTGCTCCCATTCTCATGGATCTAGTATTCGGCGACATCCTGAATACAGATCAAAGAATCAATTAAGATGATAGATGTGATATTATCAAGGAAGGACACTAAAGTGCTAAAGGAAGCAATCCATTAGAATAATAATATGAAGTTTAGAATTTCCTAGTGTGATTGAGCATATTCTCATCCTAGATCATATTTCCTATATCCTAGCACAGGCTCGCAGCAGTACAACTAAGTTGTCGCACTACCACGATATCGCATAACTTGCGAAACTAGACCTGCATGGGCCACCACTAAAAATGTGTCACGGCCCGCACCCGGTTTAGGGGCACGAGAGCGTGGGTACGTCCAGCCTACGCCGCAGCATCGGCGGTAGAACGCTGTCTAGGTCACAGTAATACTATACAGCTAACACCTGTCAATGATGTCCATCTCCATAAGGAGGTCAATATACATCTCACAAGTAACTCAATCACAACAACTATAAGGCACGATAAAAGATAAAAGGAAATGACATAGTTAAATACCATGTCCCAAACATAAAGATAACTCACAGTCTAGCTGTCCAACACAAGTCTCCAATTAAACTTAACATAAGTCTAAACATAAACTGAAATAACCTCCATAAGTCTCAAGCATAAATAAATACTATCTAGATAGCTGTAGGCAATGCCTCATCTAGGGGCAGGGCCTCCTCTAGGATCTCTGGTACATAATCTGCATCTATACCTGGTCCGTAGTGCATGGTACAGAAATCCTCAAGATTCTTTGGAAAAAATATCCAGTCAGGATTGGAACGAAAATACACCTCTAACAGCAGTTCCACTTATATTGACAAAAACTATAACACAGTGTAAAGAAATACAAGACAAATATGAACAACTGGCAATAAGAAATACTGGAATAAAAGAAATGCTGGAATAAAGTACTGGAACATCATCATCATCAACATGCATCTGACAAGGAATAAAACTACAAGTGTACGCAAGTACAAAGAACTGGTATGTAAGTGTGTATAAGAACAATAACTAGAACATGTGGAAATACAAGATCAGTCTATCAAGATACATGTCAAGAAATCATCTATCTAAGTGTGTGAAATATCAGTATATCATGTGATCGGCTTGGGACTATATGACTCATTACATGGATTAGCGATCATCTCCAACAGGTCAGGCTAACCAGATATAACAGCAATGAGGCATGTAAGGGTAAGGCTGCACCGACGTGAGATGTGGGTGAGCTAATGCTGCATGTAAAGTTGGGTATGATCACATAAGCTACTAATATTTCCCTGTTTTCCCCAGCTAGTACGATGGATTCCAATCACGACTCCTCGTGACAGGTCTCAATGATGCTAACTCGTGTAAACAACAGTGTCAGAGTCATGTACGCTATACAACAAGAATTATAGAGATAATCAACATAATGGAAACTGTCAGAGAATGTACTCGCCTGTGGTCCTTAGCTGGCAATACCAATATCCGGGTTCCAAGGTACCGTCTGAATGATCCAACAGTCCTATAGACATATCATAAACACAATACTGTATCAGACATTACACTAATACACAATCGAACACCATGATCTCACAGACTATGCTAGGGGTCACGTCTGTAGTTGCTGTGCATAACAGACACTCAATGGTACGGTCTTGTCAGTCCGTCAGTGTACATATGGCAGTCTGCTAACATACTACATGGTCACAGGTCAAGATAGCTATGGTATCCGTAATTACATTCAAGTCGTCTAGTATATATAATACATAGTACATAATATGAACTAACTTACACATAATATCCATTAGTTACGAAATAATAGACATAGGTATATATATACTTTAAATAGAATTAATACTCTATATATATATTAAACATATACTAGGGAGATGTATACAATACGTATATATGTGTATTTATACTAATTGAGAGATACCATATACATATGCCAAAATACATTTAAATATATACTAGTACATATACCATACATATACCAATTAGGTTTATATACATATAGATATATAATATGTACATACAAACACACCAATTTACCATCATACGATACGTGTATACTATCATAGCTAATTATACTCATGCATACAAGGAAGAATACGCGTGTGCGTGTACGCGTACACGTACGCGAGAGGGAACTCGAACCTGGGTACGTGGGCGAGTCGTGCGTCGAGGTCGTCACGGGTGTTCGGTTGAGGGCAGTCGAAGTCGGGTCTTTACAGCAGGTGGTCGGTTGGCAGCAGGTCCGTGGCTTCAGCTCTGAGTCGAGGTGAGTACAGCGGGTTCACGGCGGCGAAATAACGACGAGTGCAGCGGCGAGGTCGTCGCGTGGAGGCGTCCTGGCGTGGTTGAGGGTGGCTCCGGCGTTCAGTTGTGTGCTCCGGCGCTCCAGGCGTTCAGTCGTGTGCTCCAACGCTCCAGCGTTCAGTCGTGTGCCCCGACGCTCCAGGCGTTCAGTCGTGTGCTCCGACGCTCCAGGCGTTCGCAGGATAGGCTCGGTCCAGGCGTTTGCGGGCTGCGTGCAGCGGTTGACGAGGCTGCTCTGGCGAAGGGTGCTGGTCTCGGGTCGACGGGGTGAGGGTGAGGAGATGATGGAAAGGCGATGAACGAACCGGAAGGGGAGGAGGGTTACGGCTGATGTTATTAGCTAGGTTTGAGAAAAAGGAAAATACAAGGAAAAGGAATATTTATATGCAATGGGTTTGGGTTTACCTAGAAGTTGACTTTGGTCAAAGCCCTCTAGGGAGTGGGCCTTCTCATGGTTATGTCAAGGGCCACGATTTAAACAAATTTAAAATAGAAGATTAAGATGTATTGGTTCAAGGTTTTGGGACCATGGTTTAAGGAGGTTGATGTTAAATTACACACTCCAAATTTATGGAAAATATAATGAAGGGGGAAATGGGTTTAATAAAAATTACAGAAATTGCACGAAATAGGTTTATTGTTTGCTTAATTAAAATTAAATGCAAGGAGGTATTCTACAATTAAATAGAAGTACAAGGGCTAGATTTACGTGGGACACAAGCATTAATAAACGGTCTGGCGTGTCTAGGGCAAGGTGTGAATCTGTTGGAAGGCAAAGCTAGCGTAGCGTCCTAGTTATCGAATAACGATAAAGTACAATAATCAATTAAGGTCACCGTAAATTAAATAAAATTGATTATCACGCGATCATTTGCTCATTAATTACGAAAAGACGAAAATACCCCTAATCCAAAAAGTGGGGGTGACAGAGGCAGACCCAGCCCGCTGTCCAATGTGCGTACTGAGGGAAGACGGGATATACGAGAGACATCTACAAAAAGAGGCTGGGTACATGTTTATCGTGTGGATCGTCAGTGCACCAGTTGAGAGATTGTCCGTCTATTCATACTTATCCAGGTCAGGGTGGAGCAGCCGCTCAGAGGAGACCTGCTAGAGTACCTACTACACCAGGAGGTCAGCAAAGAGGACCACTACTTCCGCCATAGCAGCAGGGGTTTGCCTAGCACTAGCAGCAGCAAAGAGGTGTACCCCAGGGATGAGTGTATGCCTTGACGGTCGAGGAGGCCGAGCTAGTTGGAGACGTTATATCAGGTTCAATTCTCCTCGATTCCATTCTAGCATTTGTATTATTCGATTATGGCGATTCTCATAGTTTCATATCTGTATCTTATGCTCTTAAGCATCGTTTAGGGGCGGAACCCTTAGATAGGACTTGCAAGATCACGACTGACGGAGGCATTATCCTAGTCAATATTTTTTACAAGGACCAGATAGTTTCATTGGAAGGCCGAGAGTTGAGTGTGTGCTTACTCGTAATGCCACTTCCGATATACGATATTGTACTCGGGATATATTGGTTGAGTAGATACCATGCTACTATAGATTATCGTGGAGGCAGAGTAATATTTCGACTGCCAGGAGAGCCAGAGTTCGAGGTCGCCAGAGGAGCAGCGGAGCAGAGCAGGGGCATCTTTTATGGAGCAAGGATGGAAGAGAAAGAGTTGCCACATTCTTTGATAGTGGATTTCATGGATGTCTTTCTAGAGGAGTTGCCAGGTTTACCGCCAGACAGAGATGTCGAGTCCTCTATGGACTTGGTGCCAGATACAGAGCCAATATTACAACATGTCTATAGGGTCAACAATAGCGAACTGGCAGAACTGAAGAAGCAGGTTGATCAGTTGCAGGACAAGGGCTTCATCAAATCTAGTTCATCACCGTGGGGTGCTCCGGTATTGTTCGTACTGAAGAAGGATGGGTCGATATCCATGTGTATCGACTACAGATCTCTGAACAACCTCACTCTCAAAAATAAATACCCGCTGTCGAGGATAGATGATCTCTTCGATCAATTGAGCAGAGCGAAGGTATTCTCAAAGATAGACTTGAGGTCAGGCTACCACCAGGTGAAAGTAAAGAAAGAAGACATTCCGAAGATAGCTTTTCGGACTCAATATGTCCAGTTTGACTTCATGATGATGCCGTTTGGGTTGACTAATGCACCGACAATATTCATGAACCTGATGAATAAGGTGTTCCACCAGTACCTTGACAAGTTCGTGGTGGTGTTAATCGATGACATTCTTGTGTATTCAAAGACTACGGAGGATCATGAGGAGCACCTAAGGATGGTTTTGGAGACTCTCATGAAGATGAGCCTTATGGGAAGCTTTCGAAGTGCGATTTCTTCCTTGACAAGATTGAATTCCTTGGGCATGTGGTGACGGGTGACGAGATCTCAGTTAACCTAAAGAAGAACGTGGCTATGGAGTTGTGGGCTACTCCCAGTTCGGTGGCTGAGATCAGAAGTTTTCTTGGGCTAGCAGGTTACTACAGGAGGTTTGTATAAGACTTCTCCAGGATTACAGAGTCGATAACTAGGCTGGCCAGGAAGGATGTAGATTTTGTCTGGACGGAGGTTTGTCATGCCATATTTGATGAGCTGAAGAAGAGATTGACGACAGTTCCAGTTTTAACGTTGCCATCGGGGACATGTAGATTCACTATCTATAGTGATGCTTCAGGGAAGGGTTTGGCTTGCGTTCTTCAGCCGCACGAGAAGGTGATTGCCTATGTTTCTAGGCAATTACATCCTCATGAGAAGAACTATCCCACCTATAATTTGGAGTTGCCAGCGGTCATCTTTGCTCTTATGCCGTGGAAACACTATTTGTATGGAGAGCGTGTGGAGATCTACACAGACCATAAAATCTTGAAGTACGTGTTTACACAGAAAGAGCTGAACATGAGACATAGGAGGTGGTTGGAGTTGATGAAGGACTTCGACATTTTATTGCAGTACCACCCAAGAAAGGCCAACGTAGTCGTCGATGCCTTGAGCAGGTATCCGATGGCTATGTACTTGACAACAGACAGACACTTGTTGGACAACCTTTAGATCTTAGGAATTGAGGTGCTAGTTCCTGGTATCGAGATTCAGATATGGGGATTGCAGATACAGTCCAAGCTGATAGACAAAATCAGAGCTACCCAGTATGATGATGAGGCTCTGAGAAGTATCAGGGCACAGGTTCGGACAAGATTATCAGAGGACTTCACTATTGCTGATAATGGATCGTTGTGGAACGGTACTAGGATATGTATGCCAAGCGGGGAGCTGCGCGATGAGGTTTTGTAGGAGATGCATTGCTCTCAGTACTCGATGCATCCAGGTGCTAACAAGATGTATCGAGACCTGAGGGAGCACGTATGGTGGTATGGTATAAAGCATGAGGTAGCACACTTTGTATCCAGGTGTTTAGTGTGCCAGTAGGTAAAGGTGGATAGGCAGAGGCCAGGTGGATTGCTTCAGCCTTTACCCATACCAGAGTGGAAGTGGGAGAATGTGACTATGGATTTTGTTTCGGGGCTTCCGCGTTCTCCAGGAAAAAAAGACGTAATTTGGGTCATCGTGGACATGTTGACCAAATCAGCCAACTTCTTACCATTCGAAGTGGGTACGTCGTCGAAGAAGTTAGCAGAGATGTATATACAACAGATTGTCAGGTTACATGGGGTTCCTGTGAGCATCATCTCAGATCGGGATAGCCGTTTCACTTTCTACTTCTGGAGGAGTTTGTAGGCCAGCTTGGGCACTCGACTCAAGTTCAGTACCGCATATCACCCCCAGACAGACGGGCAGTCGGAGAGGACTATACAGACTCTCGAGGATATGCTACGCACTTGTGTTCTAGATCTCGGAGGTTCTTGGGAGGATCATCTACACCTGATAGAGTTTGCTTACAACAACAGCTACCAGACCAGTATTACGATATCACCATTCGAGGCTCTATATAGACAGAGGTGTCGCACACCGTTATCTAAGGATGATGTCGATGAGAGAGCCTTGTTGGGACCAGAGATGGTCGTGGATACAATGGAGAAGGTGAAACTCATTAGAGATAGACTTCGAGTAGCGCAAGACAGATAGTGGAATTGGGCCGACAGCCACCGTAGACCCTTAGAGTTTGAGGTATAGGTTTTGTTAAAATTGTTTGTGATTGCTTTATTTTAGATTGAGTGTTAAGGAAATATAGTTCTAGGTTGGCGATTTGTTGTTCTTACAGATTTCTCCGACACATGGCACGATTCGCTTTGGTGGAGGCGGAAAGCTTAGTCTAGGTACATCGGACCTTTCGGTATTCTTGCGAGGGTTGGTGCAGTGGCCTGCAAACTAGACTTGCCACCTGCACTGGAGGGAGTACATGACGTATTCCACGTGTCGTAGCTGTGACGGTACATGACAGACCCTAGTCATGTACTAGATCACTCAGAGATCGAGGTTGGTCCAACTCTCATCTATCAGAGCAGCCAATAGAGATTTTAGATCGCAGGGAGAAGGTATTGCGGAACCGGACTATTCCTTTGGTTCATGTTGCGTAGAGACATCACTCTCCAAGTGAGTCAACCTGGGAGAGGGAGGACAAAATACGCGAGCAGTAACCTTATCTCTTCGAGCCTTAAGGTATTGTTCTTATTATTCTTATTGTGTTCTTGTGCTAGTTTAGTTCAATTTCGAGGACGAATTTTTTTTAGGAGGATAGACTTGTCACTACCATATTTCTAGAGTATGGGCATTATTGTCATTAGCTTAACCAGTCCATGCCTAACACAACGTCAAAGTACGGCATAGGCAATACCAGGAATCGCGCTCTCATCTCTCTACCACATACGACTACCGAGCACGTTCTAATAGTGCTGGTAACCGACACGATACCTCCTCCGGTAAGAATCTTCCAACTCTTAGGTAAGGGAGAAGTCTCTACTCTATACATTGCTACAAATCTACTAGATATAAATGATAATGTAGCCCCAGAATCAAACAATGCTGTCGCAGGTAAGGATGCGACTAAAATGGTACCTGTGATAGCTTCCCCTTCTGTTTCCTCTTCGGTAGCTGCTAATGCAAAGGCCTGTCCGTGCCTCTGTCCTCCTGCCTGCTGTCGGGCCTGATCAAACTGTGCCTGCTGTGGGGCCAAGGGTGGTCCCCTCTGGAATCCTCCAGATGCTGGTGGACGCTGGCCTCCTGGTGGGGGTAGTATCCTCGGGGCTGGTGCTGCTGGCCTTTGTCCGGCCTGTGGGGCTGCCTCCCTGCGCTGTGGGCAATCTCTGACAAGGTGCTGGCTTGCTCCACAAATCATGCATGTCCCAAGTCTCTTTCGGCAGTCCTTCTCGAAGTGACCTCTCTTACCACAGAAGTGGCAAGTCGGAAGTTCCTGGTGTGGATATGGTGCTGTTCTCTGTTGTGTCTGCGCTCTGGGATGACGGATGGGTCCTCCTACTCCGGGCTGGACTCTAGCTGGCGTGGTCATGCTGGAACGTCTAACTCTTCTGACAATGGCCTCCTGGATCCTCGCCTCTGCGAGAACCTCCTCATATGAAATCCTCGCCTGTGCGGTGGTATATCTCTGTAGTTCAAAATTGAGGCCGTGGTGGAATCTCTGAGCCTTCTCTAGATCATTGGGTATCAGGACGGCTCCAAATCTGCTAAGACGGCTAAACTCTGCGTCATATGCGTCAACAGTCATATTCTCCTGTTCTAGATGTAGAAACTGGGAGTACAGGGCATTTCTGACTATTGCTGGAAAATACTTCGCATTGAAGTACTCTAAGAACTGTTTCCAAGTCTGGTTCTTGCCTACACTGCGCTTGATGGAATCCCACCAGTGATGGGCGTTGCCTTTTAGTTGGGCTCTCACTGCGGTCATCTAAAGGTCTGGATGCAGTTGTGAAGCCTCTAATAGCATCTCCGTGTTGGCGATCCAATCGGAGATCTGTTCTGCAGTCTCATTGCCTGAGAAGGTATCTGGTCCCATCTGTCAGAACCATCTAACAGTGCCACCTGTCGGGGCTGGTGGAGGTGCTGGTACTGGGGTTGTGACAGGTGTCCTCTCTAGTACTGCCATCAGACTATGTCACAATATCTCTGTCTGCTGCCACTGTGCTTACATCATTGCCTGAAAGAACTGAAGCATCTGTGGCTGGCCATCTAGCTGTGGCATCTGGGGTGGATAAGGTAGAGGCGGTGGTAGTAGAATCTCTGGTTGTGCAGTAGGCGTCTCCTCAGATGTCGGCCTCTCCGTCTGCGGCATCGGTGTAGCTTCTGAAGTCTGGCCCTCACAATGCTGCGTGGGGATCGTCTGGGAAGTCTGTCCCTCAGGCTGCGGTGTAGGATAGCCCTGCGATGTCTCGTGCCAATGTATCAGCGGGGTCTGTAGCGGGGGTTGCCCTTGGGGTACCTCATCTCCTTGAGCGGTGTTACCTGGCACCGCGGCACGGGGTGCTCCTCGTCCACTGCACAAATTCATCTTGCTGCAAGAGATAGAGCTTTATTAAAAGAGTACGAGAGCAAACAAACAAGATGCAGATATTTAGAAGCCGTATGAAGGAAGTTCAAGGACGAATCAAAAGTGGATGAGACCTAATAATTTCTATCCTATTGCAGGCTCGCTGGGCATGTTACCATACCACAAGCAAAAAGTCGACCTGCATGGGCCACCACTAAAACCATGTCACGCCCCAGTCCCAAAATATACGGGACCAGGCCACGTGGCTGTCACGCCCCAGTCCCAAAATACGTAGGACTAGGATAAGTAACCATGCCAGCCGCCCGTATATATGGCAACTCCAATATATGGAAACCATATATACGTGCGTACGCTGTATAATGAACAATAGTTCACCAGTGGTATAACTAATCACAAATCACAGGATAATATCTAAATCTCATCCTCAGAAATCAAATAAACATGAATAACCAATAACCAGGTAACTAGATCTCAATAAAAAGTATCTAAAGAATGACAGTCGGATGGAAACAAATCTACTACCGAAATAGAATATAAAAAGGAACCAGATACACACCATATAAGAACAACGTCTGACAATCACGAGGCTCGAAGAGAAGACCTCCTCGGGATATAAGTAGCCTGTCCGGATCTGTGCTCCTGCGAATACTCAAGAACATATACACCTGGCAGGGAACCAGGTCCTCAGAGGGACATAGCAAGATACATAAAAATAATATGCCATAATGTAAATACTGAATAAATAAATGGGGTGTGCTAACCATCTAAGTGAATGCAATTTAAAGACCTTGTAGTACGCATGGGAATGTGTGGGCAAGACATATGCTGACGTAATTCACCAATCGTCACGACTGGCTAGTATATGTGTCATATACCCCCTGACGCAAGGGCACTCTGCAATCGTCCATCCCTGCAGAGCATGGAACGAAGGATAAAACATGAATACCCCATCCTCCTCGGAGCATGGTAACGGAAACAAGAAAACCAATACCCCATCTCCGAGCAACATGGTAACAGGAATGCCCCATCTCCGTAGAGTATGGTATCAGGCCACAGGAATATATAAGGAGGGGGTGTCCCATACGCCTACTAGTATCTTTCCCGCCCAATATAGATGTACAAGTCGTAAAAATGATGTGGACACCTCCTACTATGACGCAAGTCTCAATAAAATAAACAACTGAGCTAAATACCGCTACACGTGTTGCTCACACTGATGGCCAGTCGCGCATGAGGCACGCGTCCCTACATGTACTCACTCTGTGACGTGTAATGATACGTGTCAAGGCCTGGGAAGTTATATCCATAACTTCACAACTTTAGGTGGGTCTACTAGACACTAGGTCAGACACAAGTCCTAACGTCAACGCCATCGTTGACTGCACCCGAGTCTGCTCGGACGCGCACATTTATATAATATTAAAATAAATAAACATATAACTAACAATAACTGAATTTAAATAGTACAACAAGGCAAGGTATACTTGCTTGGCAAGAGCTGCAAAATATAATGTCCAGATGTCAAATGCTAAGAAGTCAGAAACTATGGCCTCAGAAGGAAAGTCTCCGGATGCTGAAATAAATATCACTAACAGTCTCAGAAAATATTAAATAGCTAGAAACGCCTGTCCTTAAGTCCAATTTGGACACAGGAACAAAAATGACAGTTTCCGGTCAAAGCGGGGTCCACATGTGTGCCTGTTTTGCACCGAAAAATATGTCAGGGTCAAAGGTCTCCAAATTCGCCAAACTTAGTGTCAACAAGTCCAGAACGTCGATACAAACCCAACGAAACTTCCAGAATTGGATTTCGATGAGCCGGTCACAAAATCGCCCGTCAAGTAGAGCCTGTGAGGCCCATTATACGGGATTTTGTCAATGTTCTCAGAATCGAACCAAACTTGGATCACAGGACCAGCGTATTGCTACGAGTCCGATGACGCAAGTTTCGTCTCGATCCGACGTGTATACACAAATTTGCAGCGTGTTCCAGAACAGGCGGATACGAGGTGTTGTCGGCGGATACGCGTTGATTCCGGTGTGCACGCACATCCAAATCAACTTTTGCAAAATCTCGCACGTCCGTATCAGCGGCGCGCACATTTTGGTAAAGACCGCGTGCGACCAAGTCGTCCCGTTTGGCGGGGGGGCGTACTCAGTTTCGGGGTAAATCGGGTCATTATTTTTCCTATTTTTGGATCGCGTGCCGCGATCGCCATAGGACGCGATGCACCGTGCGGGTTGCACGGACACCGAGATGGTTACATAGTCTACACGACGCAACTGACGGAATTAAAATCGGAATTACGAGGAGAGAGATATGAGTACCTGAACAAGGCTCCGAAAACTGAAGTTTCTCGTGTCCGACACGTGTCCGATACGTGTCTGAGCTAGGGCACTGGTTCGGGTTCACCGGAGAGGAGCTGGCCACGGCTGGGGGAGGCGGTGCGGCCCACTGTGGCTGGGCGGTTGGGTCCCCGCTGCTGCGGGAGGCTCGCGGCGAGGTCGGCGGTGGCTCCGGAGGCTGTCGGGGGCCGGCGGGGAAGGCTGGAGAGGGAGGAAGAGGGAGAGGAGAAGGAGATGGTGGAGGATGGTGGTGGCGGGAAGAGGGCGGCGAGGGGCTGCGCGAGGCCGACGGGGTCGGGGAAGAGGGAGCTCGGGGGAGGAGCTGGGGAGGAGGTCGGGCCGGCGGCTGGCGGAGGGGAGAGGGAAGAGGGAGGCAGGAGGTTCGGCTGGGCGGGGGAAAGGAGAGGGGGAGGCTCGGGGAAGAGAGGGAGAGGGGAGGCTTGCCGCGGGAGGGGCTCCGGCGAGGCGGAGCGACTCCGGCGGCGGGGTCGGCTGCCGCTCCGGCGAGGGGGGGGGGGGTCGGGGCTGCGGCCTGGGGAAGAGGATTTTGGGTTTTGATATTTTTCTTTTCTTTTCTTTTCTTTTATAAAAGATTTTATTATTTTAATAAGAAAAATATCTAGAGATATTTTTGGGATATTTGTAGGATATTTCAGAGATATTTTCGGGATCTTTTCGGGTGGGTCCCGTCTCCAAATGGACGGTGCAGGTTCACCGGCCAGTGAGGGGGTGACACCTCGCACTGAAATTTGCAGGAAAGTCCCTGTAATTTCATAAATTGCGTAAAGTCCTAGTTTTGAAAAATTGCAAAATTACGAAATTGTCTGGAAAAACACCCGATTCCGAAAGATACTAAAATTCACAGGATTGAAGGGAAAAGCTGTGTGAGGGTCCCGAGGGGGTGGGGATGAGTCAGGGCAGGGACTGGGCCTGGTTTTGGGGTGATACGGGCCATCGTATTTAATTAATTAATAAATACTGTCCACGGTGTTCTCTAATTATTTAGAGGCAGGTAGGGCCATAATTTTTCTACGGTGTCAATATACTAAATGTAGTATACTCAGTGTAGAATATTAACGTATTTTTGTTTAGGAAAAACAGGTGCAGGTTGACCTCAAATCTCTAGGGGTACAGAGATGGGTAAAGAACAGGAAATAAAATAGGAAATAAATACGGACTTTTGTAACGATATTTGTGCGTCTCAAACGAGGCTCATTTTAGCACATCTTTGAGTTGCACAAAGTTCAAGAAAATAGTCTAACATGTCTAGGACAGGTATGTGAACTTTGTTCGGGGATAACAGTCAAGGTAAGGCTCCAAATAATTAGGTGATGGACATGTGCACAAGTCAACAGGATATGTAAGCAAAATAAATTAATAAATTGCAATAAATCCTAAATGGCTAAAAATAATTCCAAAATACTGGAATCTGGTCGAGGGGGTTTACAATCTACCCAACTAATAAAAATTTTGTCCTCGAAATTAAAACTAAGCCACGGTAGAAGTCAAAGATGGCAATAGATATAATTTCACAAAGTAATTTATATCTATTTACGAATAGATTCGAAAAACGTTTACGCATGTCGTCCACACGCTTCCAAGTAGATTCTTCTAGCGTGCCATGCTTCCATGCTACGCGGACCAAGGGAATAGACTGATTTCTCAATGCCTTTTCTCGATAATCAAGGATTCCCACGGTTTGCTCTTCATATGACAAGCTCGGCCTAATGGTGATCTCCTGAATGGTTGAGAACATGACTGCTGTCTGTCACATATCGCCTGAGTTACGATACGTGGAATACATCAAGTACTCCTTCAAGTGAAGGTGGTAACACAAGTTGATTTGCCACTACTCCCACTCTTTCTAGCACGTCAATGGTCCAATATACCTTGGACTCAACTTGCTGCGTCCTCCGAATCGAATGGTGTCTCTAGTAGGTGATATCCCCAAGATGACATGACCATCCTCTTTGAATTCCAAGGGACGATGATGACGGTTTGCCCACTGTTGTTGTCTGTCTTGCGCTGCTTGCAAGCGTCCTCGTATTACTTAACTGCCTTTACTGCGTTGACTACGAACTCTGGTCACGTGAATCATTGTCTGGTAAAATGCTGACTGGTATGCCGTACAATCTTAGGATTTGCCTCATATAAGTAATGTCTTCATATCTTCAGAGTAATCACGACGGTTGCAAGTTCCAAATCCTTCTCATGTACTCATAATTGTCTAGATGCATATATCATTACCTTGCCATCCTGTATTAATACGCATCCCAAACTTTTTTCCTGATGCGTCTGTAGATCACAATCGCCTGATCCGGATGGAATAGTCAATACGGGTGTTGTGGTCAGTCGCTTCTTCAACTCCTCGAAAGCGGCTTGACACTCGTTGGTCCATAGGAATTCTTAATCCTAATAAGTCAACCTAGACATAGGTGCTGCTATCCTTTCAGGAGTCAATCAATTATTTATCCAGGTAAAATCCATTTAGACTCCTGATAGCAAAATGATACATTCTTCATCGTAATACTTGGGTTCTGAACTTGTCCTAAGTTACGAGGCAAAATAAAAATTTCCATGTTGCCATAGTGATGCATGTATCAGGAACGTAATAAAACGTTAGGTAGGTAGCGAAGGTCATTCTAAAATAGCACAGTTTTAAACTGTAATCTAATCTAATAATAGGGTTTGGTAATTACCCAAAAAACAAACAGAAATGGCTACAGAAATAATACACTTTTCGTATTTATACTAAGTACAAGGTTTCGTCTTTCCGAAATAAGGGAAGACGAAAAACAGTAATCAAGAGTTCAAGGGGAAGGTAATAGATTAGAAGTGTGGGAATTCAAAGCGTTTAAAGAATTCAATGGGAATTGTCAAGGCAGTTGTGGATTGAAATGCTATTTTGATAATTTATACTCATATGCTCGTATCAGTACAGTCATGTAGCTGATACGATATGCTCAGACATATCTAGCGGACAAGTACATCCGTCTACTAATCACTATATATCTCAATCCATGTAAAGTAGTTATGCGAAGGGCGAACCAAAATGCACTAAGGTTGATCAGACCGTAATACACTGATTCTGAATAGACAATTGTATTAGTGGGGTGGATCAGGCCCCAATAATACATGTGTCATGAACAAGCTCAATAAAGAATAAGCTTGCAAAACTAGGCTATAATAGCATCATAAGTCAAGGTAGGACAGCAATTTTAAGTATGCTAGATTATGATGAGAGAAATTACAAACAATTCACAATCACAAAAAGACAAGACTCTATAATCTCTACAGTTATTTTTCTAATTCCTTGTCTAAGTCGCTAGTTGACCTAAAAGAGGTATGGCCTTCTAAGTTCTACAATCTTAATATAAACTATAGGTTGTCTGCCTAAAACAGAGATTTAAGGAAGTCTGCGTAAAGTAGGGGTTCAAGGTTGTCTGCGTAAAGCAGAGATAAAATAAATTTGGCGTAACGCATGGCTTCAGAGCTATCCGTGTAATAAGTCTGTGCGTAGTAGTCTGCGCGTAAAAGTCTAAGCGTAAAAAGTTTTGCGCTAAAATCTGCGCAAAATTTAGCGAGCGTAAAATTTTGCCTAAAAGTCTGCCTGCGAAAAGTCTAACATTCGTTGCAGCGTAAAGATGTACGAGAAACTCATGAGTTTGTCAGTTGAATTAGTGGATCCTGACATCTGACAAAAGTACTGCACAACGATCGAGTGGTCGGTTTGTGATGATAAATTTGTACGGGGACCCAGGTTGTCGTTTAGTGACTGATTGGATACAAGTCTTTTACGCTCGCGGTGAGACAAAACCAGATGTCCTGTCAAAAGCTGTTTCTTTTTGCACAGGGCTCGAGGCGTATCTCTGCCTTTAATGCACAAGATTTGGTCATGCCTGGGGAAAGCTAAGGCTGTAACAAATACGCTCATATCCTATCCTTATATTACGCCTAATTAGGTTACGCTACGCTGGTTATCTATTTATTCAAGAATCATCAGGTTTACGCAGGGTAGTTACCTACGTGGCTCTCATGACGTGTCCTACGCAGGATAAGGAATACTAAATGAAAGTGGATATCAGTTATTATAACTGCAGCATAAAGGAGACAATCTCCTGCCAAATTTGATTTTTACGCCGATAAGAAAGTCATTTGGCTTTTACGCCAACTAGACAGTTGTTTGGTTCTTATGCCAACAATGGTCAAATGGGTTTTACGCCAACAAGGGTAAAGAGTCTTTGGCGTATAACTGGGTTTTATCCAAACATAGGATGAGGTTTCAGTCCTAGTGTTCAACCTTGGATTTCTATTGGTTCCTCAAGACTAGGGTCAACACTATGGTCAATTCTCTAACTAATCCTAGTAGTGTTTATACCACTCTCAAGTCATACATAAATACGTCAAGGGACAATTGGTAAGTTAATCTATAGGTAGTGATGCTAGGGTTTATTAGGTAGTAGGGAAGACTAGGGTTCATTAGGTAATATGGAAGGCTAGGGTTCATTAAGTATCCTATACTTAGTGATGGGTCAAAGCCCTAGTTGTATTCTAAGTAGGAATATTACCCTAAGTATCATCCTATCAACAGGGATTCCTATATTCTAGCAGGGGCTATACTCGAAGAATTATTAGGGAAGGACATGAATCAAGCAGGATGCAATTTTGTAAGTAGGACAGACTGGAAAGATGATAAGTCATAGTCAATTATAGATGAGATCCTATACTTTAATCCTAGGTGCAGGCTTGCTCGGTACAATAACGTAACCGAGACAATATGCTCTGACCTGCATGGGCCACCACTAAAAATATGTCACGCCCCAGTCCCAAAATACGTAGGACTAGGATACGTAACCATGCCAGCCGCCCGTATATATGGCAACTCCAATATATGGAAACCATATATACGTGCGTACGCTGTATAATGAACAATAGTTCACCAGTAGTATAACCAATCACAAATCACAGGGTAATATCTAAATCTCATCCACAGAAATCAAATAAATATGAATAACCAATAACCAGGTAACTAGATCTCAATAAAAAGTATCTAAAGAATGACAGTCGGATGGAAATAAATCTACTACCGAAATAGAATATAAAAAGGAACCAGATACACACCATATAAGAACAACGTCTGACAATCACGAGGCTCGAAGAGAAGACCTCCTCGGGATATAAGTAGCCTGTCCGGATCTGTGCTCCTGCGAATACTCAAGAACATATACACCTGGCAGGGAACCAGGTCCTCAAAGGGACATAGCAAGATACATAAAAATAACATGCCATAATGTAAATACTGAATAAATAAATAGGGTGTGCTAACCATCTAAGTGAATGCAATTTAAAGACCTTGTTGTACGTATGGGAATGTGTGGGCTAGACATATGCTGACGTAATTCACCAATCGTCATGACTGGCTAGTATATGTGTCATATGCCCCCTGACGCAAGGGCACTCTGCAATCGTCCATCCCTGCAGAGCATGGAACGAAGGATAAAACATGAATACCCCATCCTCCTCGGAGCATGGTAACGGAAACAAGAAAACCAATACCCCATCTCCGAGCAGCATGGTAACAGGAATGCCCCATCTCCGTAGAGTATGGTATCAGGCCACAGGAATATATAAGGAGGGGGTATCCCATACACCTACTAGTATCTTTCCCGCCCAATATAGATGTACAAGTCATGAAAACGACGTGGTGGGGTATATAAGGAGGAAATAAATACGGACTAACGTATTTATTTCAGGAATATATAAGGAGGGGGTATCCCATACACCAAGGATTAACGTATTTTTGTTTGGGCAAAACAGGTGCAGGTTGACCTCAAATCTCTAGGGGTACAGAGATGGGTAAAGAACAAAAAATAAAATAGGAAATAAATACGGACTTTTGTAACGATATTTGTGCATCTCAAACGAGGCTCATTTTAGCACATCTGTGAGTTGCACAAAGTTTAGAAAAATAGTCTAACATGTCTAGGACAGGTATGTGAACTTTGTTCGGGGATAACAGTCAAGGTAAGGCTCCAAATAATTAGGTGATGGACAGGTGCACAAGTCAATAGGATATGTAAGCAAAATAAATTAATAAATTGTAATAAATCCTAAATGGCTAAAAATAATTCCAAAATACTGGAATCTGGTCGAGGGAGTTTACAGTGGCAATGGCCAGCTGACACGTCTCCGAAGATATCCCAATTTAATGGATCCACGAAGAGTGCTACGCTGTCCTATAATACTATATGTCCAATATCAATCAATAACAGGTAATCTAATCTCATCCACAATATAAAGAGCAAGAAACACTAAATAAACTGCTGGTTGATAAATACCAGTCTCAAGATATCATAGTACAACCAGTGATGTCTGGTGGGAACAAACCCACTACTATGACGAAATAAAGTACTGAAATGAGATATAAAAGATAATGACTAGAGCATCAGCTGAGTAGATAATGATGCCCTCCATCTAGGCTAAAGGCCTACCAACTGGTCACGGAAACTCTGACGGTTGCACCTCCAACTCCTCAGCTGTAGCAAATCTTGTCTCCTGTCCCGGGCCGTATACGGTGGGGTAGTAAGCCTCGTCTAAATCTGGAAAGGTACCAGGTCCTCAGAGGGACGTAACAAGATACAAGAAAACAACATACCATATATGAATACTGAATAAAATAAATATAATAAGGGTGTGCTAGCCATCTAAGTGAATGCAATGTGAGGACAACGCTGGTGCGTATGAGTAGGTGTAGGCATAACGTCCATGCTCCGAAGAGAATGGCATCAGTACAGTATATCGTCCATATCGCTCCGAAGAATGTGGCATCAGTATAAAGGGAAGGTCATTGGATCCGAGGCTCCTCCGAAACTATGGCTCCAATGTGTGTACCCCATACGCCTATTAGTTGTCCTCCCCGTCCAATGTAGATACACAAATCGACTACTCGACGTGCATACCCTGTATCTATATGCCAAGTCTCTAAATTATATCCTGACTACATACTAACCGTGATGTAGGTTTCACGCAACGATAGCTAGTCGAGTGCGCAAACCCGCATCCCAATATGAATATATCTCAGTGATCGTGTAAGGTGTCAGGTCTCAGACTATAACAGGGTATCGTCCAATGGGTTGAGTCTGCTAAGAGCTAAGTCCATATATACTAATCATCGACGTATCCATCGAATGCACCCGAGACAACTCGGACACGCACAGTTGTATAAATTACGAGCAACAAGAATACAATACAACTTATGCATATTTAAATTAGACAGTAAATATAGCAAGGTATCTTGCCTGTGTCCTGAAGCTGGAAATGCCAGAAGCTGGTTCCTGCAATATCTCCTGGCTGATCCAAAGGTCCTAAACACAATATAATATAACAATCTAATATCAGACGCTAAACATTAAATGTACACGACTATGACGCGACGTTTGAATATTATCGCAAGTTTATGTCTTCTCGAATATAGCTTCACATGTGCGCGTAGCTAAGGTGCACACGTGTTCTGTACTCGATCATCCCGGCCCTTGAGATAATAATTTCAAGTTACGGGTTGACCACGATCGCTGTTCTGTGCGAACACATGCTCATTGGTTTCTATGTTCATTACCCGTGGTTTATGTACAGGTTTTAGGGTAAACGTTAGTCCTTGGTGTTATGCTAGTCAATATACAGATTCTAAACCTTATTATTCATTATTCTAATTTACACATAATTAGGGTTGTGATTGATATCAACATTTCTTGACACGTCGATACGATGCTACGATATTAACATGAAGAAATGGGGTTTAATGTGGTTACCTCTACGTGGCTTGTTCGGACAGGGTCGGCTCTCGTTGAGGCGTACTCCGGCGAGGTGACAGCGGCTCCGACGACACTGCAGCAGCGGCGGCACTGCAGCAGGCGCGGCAGCGGCAGCGACGCACGGGGGTCGGGTTGGCTCCGCGGTGGTTCGTCACTCGGCGTGCGGCTGTGTCGGTTGAAGGGGCAGCGGCAGCGGATGTAGGGGCTGAAGGGCAGTCGGTCGGGGGTGTAAGGTGGCAGCAGTCGGGGTGTAAGGCGACAGTGGTCGGGGTGTAAGGCAGCAGTGGTCGGGGTGTTTGGCGGCAGTGGTCGGGGTGTTTGGCGGCGCCGGTGAGGATGATGGGTTGGCGCAAGGGAGAGGGGAAGTATGCGGCTAGGGTTAGGGTTTGTGAGGGATTGGTTGGTTTAGGGTTTTACATGGAGGAAGTTGAGTATTTATATAGGGAATGACTTCGGGCTTGGTCTTGGGGGTTGGGCCGGCCAGGGTCCAAGGGTCTGGTTTGGTCAGGCCTAGTTGAGGTGAATTTAGCTATAATCAATTAACTAATTTATAAATTTAACTGCGCGCGGCGACGTTAATTCACATCGCGTAGCTATGGCTGCAATATGGTCAGAGGGTACCTAAAAAAATCGTCTCCCGTAATTTAATTATCTCGGTTTGTCCCTAGTCTCAGTTTTAAAATTACAAATAATACCTAAATTGGTTGAGGGGGTTTACAGTTGACCAAGTTAACCTAGAATGGATCTAGAAAAGGCCAAACGACCTAAAATTGAACTAGAATAACTCATTTTCTTTCATAAACCTTATTTTAATATAATATTATATATTCAGGTCCTCGATGCACTATTCTAGACAATTGATTTATCTCATTGGATTTCAGGCGAGTACATTCTGTGACAGTTTTTATTATTTTGATTATTACTATGATTCTAGTTATATTATATACTTGATTTTGACATAGCGAATACACGAGCTAGTATTATAGATATATGTCATGAGGAGTCGTGATTGGAATCCATCGTACTAGCTGGGGACAAAAAAATATTAGCAAGTTATATGATCATACCCCACCTTACATGCATCATAGCTTACCCCACACATCACGTAGGGTATAGCCTGACCATTTATATGCCTCATAGCCTATTATATATGATTAGTCTTACTTTTGCTCGCATCATAGCTAACTAGATGGTTAGCCTGACCTCACATTTATCTTAGCCAATCATATATAACAAGCCTGACCTAGTCCCAAGTCGATCACATAACGAACTAATATTTCACGACACTTAGCTAGAATTTCTATTCTTTTATTCCAGTTCATTCATTGCTAGTATTCATCCATATTCATTTTACTGCTAGTTAGTTCTATATGATGATTACGTGTCTTTCCAGTATTTTCTTACACTGTTTTATAGTTTTTGTCAATATAACTGAAATTGTTGTTAGTGTTTGTGCTTCGCTCCAATCCTGATTGGATAAAAAAAATTCAGAGGATCTTGAGAATTTATGTCCTGCTCATTATGGTCCAGGAGTAGATGGTGATTACATCCCAGATATTCCAGAGAAGCCACTCCACATAGAGGAGATACCACCCGCAGTTGTTTAGACAATACTTAGCCAGTTTATTTATGTATTGGATTGTTCTAAACTTTACGACTTGAGTTGTATTATATTGAGATCTTATTTGTGTTGAGATAGTTAGACTCTTAAACTTGTCATTTTGAGATATTTCCTAGACTTATGTCGAAACTTCTTTTATAGCTTTTCATATCTTATCGTGTCATTTACCTTCTTTATAGTTATTGTGATTGAGTACCTTATGAATTGATGATCATATGCATATTCATTGTCCTCCTTAGGGAGTTGAGATCATTGACAGGTATTTTGTGAGTTGTGTTAGTATTTTTGAAACCTAGATAGCGTTCTACCGTTGATACTGCGGCATAGGCTGGACGTACCCACGACTCATGTCCAAATTTCGGGTGTGAGTCGTGCAATATACATATGAAATCCAAGAAAAATTGTATAGGAAAACACGAGTGTCACAAGTGAGGTTCTGTTTCAGGTACACGGGTTACAAGGATTATCCAGAAGTGTTACAGAAGATTATTCAAGTATTCAAATATCTAATACTCATAATTGTTCAAGTGTTTCAGATAATACCGTGCGATGTAATGACTCACACGCGGATTGCCGCTAAGCGAGGATGACTTATCTGTATGAACGAGAGTCGTTGGCATAGCCATAATGGACGAGTTTTAGTTAAGAGCGAGAATGGTATGCGACTCAAGGAACGAGACATCATATCTATCCTGCCCGAACAAACGACTACTTAGTCTAAGAGCGAGAATGGCGTGAAGAAAAGGTTCACGAGGTGCTACACGCCATCCTGCCCGAAACGATAGACTAACAGATGTTCCGTCTGGATCGGATCGGCCCCAGTGCCCCGAAGATCGTCCGCAGGAACAGATTGAAATACCTTGTACACAAGTTGTCCGCGATATGCAAGTCTTGGGTCTTCCAGATTTACGACATGACATGATAATTCTTATTTCTTGTTCTGAACGAGTATTGCTCTACGAGCCGTGATTCTTGCTTTACTTGACGTGATTCTCATTCAGAGTTAAACTTGACATGATGCAATCACCTAGTTCGGGAACTGCCTTAGCAACCTAACGGTCCTGAATACTTTCAGGTTCATACTTGCACGGAACGACTATTAGATAGTCTTCCGGTGAACTAGATGAATGCAAGATAAGATAGTATTACTTGATTATGGCATAAAATTATGTGACAAGCATTGAAACCAACGAGCGCATACTAGATAGCATGTAAGGCAAGTAAGCACTGAAACAGTGTTGAAACATAAGCATAAGAAAAATATGCAGCGAAGCCATACTTGCAAATATAAGCAATTACGTTACGCTAGCACGGGTCTAAGGGGTAGTGCAGGGAGTGAAACAGTACAAGGACATATTAGACGGCATAATCTATGCGACGAGCAGTGTAAACAAGTGAAGTAGTGTGCTACAAAGAGTTTATAATGATCTACTCGAAGCATTAGCAGATTATACTTGCATGAAGCTAAGGTAGCATGCGAGGGTCCAACTATAAGCCAAGTTTCCTTTCTATGTTCTAACACAAGCAATACAAGATAAGATTATTCCCTTATCTAGGTGCGTTGTATTCTTTATTAGCATGCAAGGGGTGATTCACCTAGCGACTAGCATGTATCGTCCATATTTTTAAGTATGCAGGCTAAGCAAAGACATGTTCATCGTAGCCACCTACCTTAGCGATGATTCACCTTGGTCGAGCGATACTCCGAACGTGCCTTTGAAAGTCTAAGTATGAACTCCTGAAGGGCCAAGTCTGAAATTATTTGCGTTAAGCAAGTCTTCTCGCTGAGCAAAGCGGGTCGGGTCATCGCACTAGCGCCATTTGAATCGGCTCTCCGCTTGAGCTGAATGGGTCATTACACATATTTGAGGTAGTTTATGGTTTTTATCTTAATTTTATTATGAGGGTTTTTATGAGTATATTTTTTTATAGGGAATGATCCTCCCAAAAAAATGAGACATTTTCAAAAGATGTTATTTCCTAATTTCGAGCATGGAGTTTTCCTTGATTTTTGGTTCTTATTGCTCGAGGAATGGAGTACTGTCATAGTCTCGATCTTGAGCTATGAGTGCATCAATGGTGGGTCGGTTGGAGAAGAAGAACAGTGACAAGAAGTACACATGAGGATTTGCATTATAGACACATATTGAGTGTGTCCCGCAGTCCATGAGGTGCACGTTGAGTGTGATCCACATTCCATACTCGTGTGTACTTTAAGAGTACTGTCTTTCTTGCAAAGTATATCAAGGGTGTAAATTTTTGAAAAATCCTTTTTGGTGCACTTTTGGAAGACTTCAGCCTCTGGCGCTCAATTGGTGTACGAACGAACGACCAAAGCAAAAGTACGTCAGTTTACCTTTCAGCACACTTCCGACCAACTTCCTATTGACTGACGCACTTTTAACCAAATTAACTGACTAGAACAAAATTGACACAATATTCATTAACTATCAAAAGTGCGCCGCTCTTATACATATAACCCTTGGCGCACTTTTAATAGATTAATGACTCGGCGCACTTGTTATCTTTTGGCGCACTCTTGCTCGGTTCAGTCTCGATAAGCGAGCCTTGACTTTGGTACATCTCGATTTTCGAGGCCCTCGACTGTCGCTCCACCTGGGAACTCGTATTTTGTTTGGTAGTTGTGTTACACTCGCTTAGTGTGCCTACTCTCGATTTTGCGTGCCACATCTTTCTGTTATCGATTGTATGTGCCATGTTATAGGATTATGTGCCATATAGTTGCTTGCTCGTGCATAGTGCGCCATAATTCCTGACCAACCTATATTGGCACTTGTAAAAGTATGTCGACCCAGGACTTCTTGTGATTTACTATGCATGCATAGGTCTTGTTGTGCACTTGATGCCTATTCTAGATTAGTTGAGCTTGACCATGATTGATGATATATGATCCCAAAAATTGAGGAATTAATGAGACATTCATGACCGTGACTCGATCATATGAGATATTAAATTCCTAATTAATTATGACTCATGACTTGATCAAAACATGATTCATGTGGCCAACTGATAGGTTTGGTATCATGTCTTGGTTATTGTATTTGTGCTGATACACTTGTCCTGCTAGCATATTTATAACGGATATATTGTACATTGAGTGTGGGACATTGGCCAACATGTACACTGAACGTGACATAATGATTCTTACTCGGTGCATAATATTATATTCCTGAATTCTTGGCACGAAAATGATAATAGGTCTGAACCATAGCGTGGCTAGGCTATTGCTTGCTTGAATGTTGCATCTACATTTGGGTAAATCCAGACTTGACTCCTTATATTAAATGGATTCGTATCAAATGTGCATGTACTCTGTATGACATCATTAAGGAAAATATTCATGTGGCCACGACAGGGAATCCCATATCACTGTAGGGTTAATTAGGTAGCATAAAAGCTGATCAGAACATGTAGAGGGAACGACATCCCGAGATCGTGCGTGATGGGCCGTTCCGTGATAATTTTTATGGTGTGCAGGGCTGGCCACCACGTATATTATATATCATCTACATATTACTCGACTTTTATATTTAAGACCGAGCCAATATTTTTCCTTATAGGAAGGTTAGAACTGTTACTGATCAATTAGCACAGTGGCCCTACGGGGGATTGGTGCGATCATGATTTTTTGCTTGTATAATATTGGTTTGGTTAGCCCTGCTCGACATAGCACAATCTGAGGATGCTTATTATTATTATATTTGGGATAACCCTAGACTCCATATAACAAGCCGTAATATTGTTTGTCCGTTCTAACCTGACTTGTTTGTGATTATAACTCTGCTAGTAGCTTAGGAACATGGACTGTCATAGTGTGGTGTTCAACTTCTGTCCTTGTTTGGTTGGAGAGTTGGGTCATTATGATATGATAGAATATGGACCGAACTATGACACAGAATCCTAGCTTGACCATAATACGAGACGTATCTTAGCTTGGGTGGCATGGCATTTTCTGTCCTTGTTTGGTGAAGGAGTGTCATGTTATCCCGAAGATGGGGCATGCGCCAATAATTCTTGGCTCTTGTACTATATGCTTGATCTGATTTTGTTTCTTCATTCGTGCTTCCTTGAGGTACTTTTTATTTGGGGTCTAATCCCACTGGTTTTGTATGGCCAAGTTTAGAGCCAGCACCAGAGGATCCAACTTATCTCCCTTATGATGACGTACTCAAGACGGATAGTCGTTGAAGGATACGAGTGGGTTTCTTGATCACTACTCGTATAGTACATTCTTCTACTTTGGACGTTTAGCCACCGACACTTGTTAGCCGACTTGTCTGGACATCAGTTCATTTTTACATAATTGTAATATAATCAGACTACAGCTGATCTTGGTTGTGTAACTATTAACATTTTGCTAGCCTAACATTTTGATGGCTAGATCTCTAGAACATTATGATGGAGCATTTTGGACGCCTTGCGGCTTTATCTTATATTTTCTATGTTGTTGTTACTTTCTTGAATGATTGTGACAGTTGTTCTAAGACCCTAGGAGACTTGATTGTAGCATGCACCCCCTTGTCTTTCTACAGCCATGACCGTCGTACGACATTTTATACCTTGTACGGGGGAGCTGGCCATGTCCGTCTCCGTATTTCGGTATGGAGCGTGTCACGCCCCAGTCCTAAAATACGTAGAACCAGGATACGTAAGCATGCCAGCCGTATGAGTATGGCACTCCAATATATGGAAACCATAACACACGTACGCTGTATTGAATAACAAAATCTATAAGTGGTATACATCCAACGCAAGTCACATGGTATAATCTAGATCTCATCCATAAAATCAATATAAATAAATGACCAGCAGCTATGAAACTAGATCTCTATAAAAAGTATCTAAAAGTGACAGTCGGATGGAAACAAATCTACTGCCGAACTAGAAGAAAGAATAACGAGATAGATACCATATAAGTACAACAACTACCAACTACTAAGACTCGAAGAGTGGACCTGCGCGAAGTATAGGTAACCAGTCCGGAATCGCGCTCCTGCAAATACTCATGAACAATACACCTGGAAAGGTACCAGGTCCTCAGAGGGACATAACAAGATACATAAAAGTATGCCATAAAGTAGGTACTGAATAAATAACTCCGGGGTGACCTAACCATCTAAGTGAAATGCAACTTGAGGAAAACTTTAGTGTATGGGAATGTGTAGGCTAGAAATATGCTGACGTAATTCACCAATCGTGACAACCGGCTAGTATATGCAATATATGCCCCCAGACCATGGGCACTTTGATAACGTCCATCTCCGAGGAGCATAGTATCTGAAATAGTATAACGTCCAACGTTCTTTAGAGCATGGTATCTGCAAAAATAACAAGTGACGCCCAACACTCTAAAGAACGTGGTATCTGCAATATATATATATATATATATATATATATATATATATATATATATATATATATATATATATACGTCCGTATCACTCCGTCGAGTGCGGTTTCTGTATAAAGGGGGTGGGTATCCCATACGCCTACTAGTCGTCCTCCCCGCCCAATGATCTAAGCACGTTGTATCCACAACACGCGTCAGCTACTACGCCTCGGCATCGTAACTCTGACTCATAGACTATCGTTAGAGCAAGGGTCCATCCTTAAAACCAAACAAGGACAGGGATGGGACCATCGTACCACGCTAGTCTATGCTCCGCCTATCAATAACTGCTAAGTCTTCTAACATGCATCACTATTAGCAGTTATACCCTATCCGTCGTACGCCTACACGTACAAGTGGCCAACTACATACGTAGGACCGTGCCCTACATGAGACTCACAACACGTGTACGGAATGTGTCAAGGCCTGGGAGTCATACCAATAACTCCACAACTTTAGGTAGGTCTACTAGACACTAGGTCAGACACAAGTCCTAATGTCAACGCATTCGTTGACTGCACCCGAGTCTCTCCCGGACGCGCACAATTATAATAATAACGTAGAGTTAAATAATAAAGAATTTAAACAGTATAACAAGGGCAAGGTATACTTGCCTGGCAAGCGGCTGCGTAGTCCCAATAATCTGCTCCTGGAACCGCGCAGATGAATCCAACAGGTGTCCGGGGTCAGCGTGCACAGGTACGAAAATTGGGGGTGAGTGCTGCGGGTTATCTGGCAAGAGTGACGGTCTAGGATGAACACGCGGACGGGGGTGATTAGGTCAACGATGATGATCGTAAAGGAGTTGCTGATGATACCATGGAGATGATTATGCTATTGGTGGTGATATGGGTGATGACTGGGACGATGGTGATGCTGTGGATGATAATAGTTAAGGGGGTGATGATGCGGTGATTGATGGAAGGATGACTAGGACAATAATGATGATGACCAGGAGGACGATGTGGGCGATTTGGGTTAAGGTATTGGTGACGATGATGGTGATTATAATGGTGGTGATAGTGATGATGTTGGAGATGATAATCGCGAGGGAGTGGTGAAGATGATACGACGATGATGATGTCGTCAATGGCTACGGTGATGGTTAGGGTGATGATGATAACGACGATGACGATGATGATGGTGAAAGCGATGACGACAATGACGATGGCGACGGTGATGGTGAAGGTAATGGTAATGGTGGTGGTAATGACTATGGTGATGGTGAAGGTGATGGTGTTATTGGCAAGGGTGGTGGTGATGATATTCCGGCCAGTGGAGGGGAAGTCCGGCCAGCAGGAGGAGGAGAAGGTCAGGGGGCAGGGGCTGAGGTCGAGGAGAGGTGGTGATGGGTGGTGGACAGGGTGGTCCGAGGTGTCGCTCGAGGAGCATCGAGGGGGGTGACAGGGAGTATATTGGGAAGATGGCAAGGGTGGTGGTGGTGTACTCCGGTGGTGGGAAGTCGGAGAGGTGGTGGATGCTGGCGGTGTGGTGGTGTTCAATGGTGATGGGGAGGAGGAGGAGCTCCATGTCGTCCAGGCGGAGGAGGGAAGAAGTGGAGGCTGTGGTGATGGTGGTTCAGCAGGGAGGAGCTCAGGCGGTCGGGGGGGGGAGTCGTTCAGTCGAGGGCGCGGCGGAGGAGATCAGGGAGAGAGGAGAGGTGGTGATGGGTGTAGGTGGTGGTTCAGTGGGAGGCTGCGGCGGTGTCGTTGACGGGATCCGGGGGCAGAATGGCGGAGGAGTTCAGAGGTCGGGGCAAGTCGTTCAGTCGAAGACGCGGCGGAGGAGATCAGGGAGAGAGGAGAGGTGGTGATGGGTGTACGTGGTGGTTCAGTGGGAGGCTGCGGCGGTGTCGTTAACGGGATCCGGGGGCAGAATGGCAGAGGAGTTCAGAGGTCGGGGTGAGTCGTTCAGTCGAGGGCGCGGCGGAGGAGATCAGGGAGAGAGGAGAGGTGGTGATGGGTGTAGGTGGTGGTTCAGTGGGAGGCTGCGGCGATGTCGTTGACGGGATCCGGGGACATAATGGCGGAGGAGTTCAGAGGTCGGGGCGAGTCGTTCAGTCGAGGCGAGGGCCGGTGGTGGGTCGTGTTTGCCGGAGGAGAGGCTGTCGAGTCTGGGAAGGAGAGGTCGTCGAGTTGGGGCAGCGGCCGACGGGCTTGAGTCTCCGGTCGGCTGGCTGAAGGGGGAAAGGAGATGGAGGAGGGAGCAGGGACAGTGAGGCGAGGCTACGCCGGTGAGTTCTCCGGCGGCGGTGTAGGCTGGGGCGGCTCGGGGGAGATGGGAATGAACAGTAGATGAAGGGGGGGGTCGGCTGCATTGGGGATTTAGGTTTTGGTTTGGGATTTAATTTTTAGGTCAAGAAGAAACTAGAAAAAGTAATTTTATATATGTAGAAATTTGGCTTGGGCTTGACCTAGGATTAGGGCTTGGTCAACACTCCTGGGTATGGGCCTTGGGCTCACATGGGGATGTCGGGAGGGCTGTAATTTGCATTAATTAAATGCAAGGGTAAATTAATATACGGGGTGATGTGCGCGCGTTGCACATCCCGAAAAATTACGGAAAAATTCGCGTGAAGGAAAAATTGGGTTTCTTCACGTATTGTCCAATGATGGGGGCACCTCAATGCATTTTTGCATAAAAACCCCCAACAATCGAGAAAATTGCACAAAGGCAAAAATTAGATTTAATTTTATTAAAATTACCCCGCACGGTGTTCTGGAATTAATTAGGAGTACCTGGAAATAAAATTAGGTAGGCCACAAGTGTCTGGAACGTAGAGGGCACAGTATAGAATATTAATAAAATTCAGGTCGCACAAAACGGTCTAGATTGTGTTCCCGATTTCGACTGGGACGCACATGGGTACAAAGATGGGATTTATTTAGAATTTATAAATAACGTCCGCGACGTTTATTGTGCGACTAAAATGTCGTACCAGAAAGCATGATAATAAATTATACAGAGGTCAGAATAGATGGTGGTCAAGTCTAGGACAGTGTTGTGAAATTTGCAGATAGACAATGGCTAGCGTAGTGCTCCAATTAACGAAGCAACGGTAAGGTGCGCTACACGATACAGTTAAATCAAATGTCGTGTTCTAAATTCTAATTGGGTTCAAGCTAGCCCTAATTCCATTATATAAGCCAAGTAAACCTAATTTCGGGTGAGGGGGTTTACAGAGCGTGACAATAATAACCTAATTTGGTCGAGTTTGGGTGTAGTTAAGTCACATTGGGTCAAATTCGTGTTAAGATTTGGTCAATCGTGTTCAAATTTTGGTAGTATAGGAACATGTTTGGGTCGGGTCATGTTGGGTTAAATTTTTGTCGGCTTAAGTCTGGCTCGAGTTCGATCGGATTTAAGTTGAATTTGGATCCGAGTTGGATGATCATGTGAGGTTTGGATCTAGAATTTGAGTCAGGTCTAATTCATGTTTGGTTAAGATGGATTGGTTTCAGATTTAATTTAAATTCGGGTCCATGTGTTGATCTGTGATAATTAGCATTATTTCCATAGTGCGGTAATAACAAATACTCACCTCTTACCATGGTATTAATATTTTTCTTCTAAGATGGTGAGAATATGATTTTCAAGGAAATATGTTATTTTCACAAATTCTATATTGACCTTATGTAAAACGTAATAATATGGATTGAAATAATTTATAATTATTATTCGTATTACCACGAACCAAATGTTCCCACAACGGATAGTGACACATTGTTATAGGTAAAAAAAAAAAGAGTTGAACACCCAATCTGTTGTGCAATGACAAGTAACACTAAATGTAAATTACAAAATAGGATTAGCGTTTTCCATAAAAAATTAATCGAAAGAAAACTTTTGATATTGATGTAGACGAATTTGTTTGCAAATTAATTTTATAAAAGAATATCTACAACAAGTATAAAGACATAGGGAAAATGTGGTGGTGGAGTCTTGATTAGCACACTATCACCCCATTGACAATCCGAACCAAACTTGATGTGAAACGATGAGCATTGGAGAAAAACTCTTGTTGTTGCGATGGTACTCAATGCTCTAAACAACTCTTAGTAATATCTTATCTTGAATCTCTCAAGAGGTCATGTTAATAGCACAAGCACAGGCTATTTATAGCTTCATAGGGGAATGCCGCTTGATGACTGCTCTGCGGCTATGTTAGTTATGCGAAAAAGACTCAATCTGTAATTTCTGCAGAATTAGTCCAATAAAATTTGTTTTCGAAATGAGAAAATTTGAATTGCATCCACTTTATTTATCATCATTGAAAATTTGAGTTGCATCCACTTTCTTTATCATCATTTACGGTACATCCTACTCTTTTACCATAATATACGAATGCTTCCACTTTTGACGGAAACTAACAGTCAACTGCTTTGACTGTTAATTTTTGATTAAATATTTTTGTCCAAATAATTTTTGTACAAATAATTTGTTAAAGCTGTTGACCGTGAGTTGGAGACGGTTTCTGTCAAAAGTGAAAGTATTCGTACAATATGGTAAAAAAATGAAGCGCACATAAAATAATGATAAAAAAATGGGGTGCAACCCAAAATTTCTTTTTGAAATTTATTTGTTATGGTCAGTTTTTGACTCGAATGTTGTGAATGTCTATCTTGTCCTTTTGTGTTTGTTTGGACTTGTCTACGAAATAACTTTTGAGAAATTTTGAGTTACCCTCCACTTTATTTATCATATTTTACGGTACATCCTACAGTTTTTTATAATGTACAAGTTCTTCCACTTTTGACGGAATCCGTCTATAAATGACGGTCAATCCATTTGACCAAAATTTTTGGACGAAAATATTCCTCTCTTCTCCCCTGCACTCCCTCTCTTCTCCCACCTGCACTCGACCCCGCGCCGCCGCACTCGCCGCGTGCCATAGAGCTCGCCCTCACTCCGTCGAGCTCGTCCCGAGCAGCCGTGCTCCCCTCCACACCCCCTCCCCACCATCAGTCCCCCTCTCCCCCTCCCAACCACCAGTCCTGCTCCCTCCCTCCCCGTCCCGCAGCAACATCATCATCAGCAGCAACTTCAGCTGCTACTAGCCGCCTCCGCGGCCGCTCGCCGCCTCCGCAACTGCTTGCCGCTTGCCGCGACCGTTGCTGAAGTTGTTGCTGTTGCTGTTGTTGTTGCGGGGGCGGGGAGGGGGTCGGTGGCGGGAGGGGGAGCAAGGGCGAGGGGCGGGGATGGGGACTGGTGGAGGGGAGGGGGGCAGATGGCGGGGAGCGGGGGCGAGGGCTGTAAACCCCCAGATTTTACAAGAATTTTAAATTGGAATTTTTCGCAATTTTTCTGGAATTTTCTGTAATTAAAATCAAGGTTTTAATTATTAAATAATTTTTAATTAATAATAAATAATATTAAAATATTATGAAAATAATATTTTTGGGTGTAAAATGGAAAACTGGACTTAGGGTAATTTTTCCGGAATTTATTGGGCCTCAGACCTATTTTTAAATACCTAAAAACTATTTAAACTAATTATTTATTTATTTAATTAACTAATTATTATTATTATTATTATTATTATTATTATTTATTATTAATATTATTATCATTATTATTAAATCTCAGCCCGGCCCGGCCCATTGGGCCCAGACCCGGCCCAGACCCCGCCTTAGCGGGTCGGGTCGGACCCGCCTGCCCGAACCCGACCCGACCCGACCGCCTGAACCCAGTCCCCCCCCAGCCCGCGTCCGGCGCCGCACCGCCCGCCGCGTCCTCCGGCGCCACGCCGCTCCGCCTGACCCCCGCACCAGCCGCCACGACCCCCGGCCCTCCGCCTTGCCCGGCGCCACCCTCTCCCTCACTCTCCCTATATAACCCCCGACCCTCCGCCGCCCTAGCCACCACGCACCACCACCTCGCCACCGCCGCCCGGCTCAGCCTCGACCTCGCCGCCCTCCCCGCGATGCCTCAGCCCTCAGGCACCCCGCAGCAGACCCGCAGCCGGCCGCCGACTCCCCTTCTCCAGCAGCAGCGGCTGTCCCCGCCCGCTCCGGCAGCCGCCGGCGCCGTGCCCGCCCTCGCCGGCGCCGCCCCGAGCCGCCCCCGCTCCTCCCCCAGCAGCGCCGCCTCGGCCTCCGGCCGGCCCCGCCGGATCCTCGTCGGATTTTTCCTAAACCCTAATTCCTAATCCACTGTGTCGGACACAGGACAGTGTCCTGTGTCGTGTCAGACACGATTTTTCTTGGTTTTTCGACCCCGTTCAGGTGCGTGTATCTTCTTGCTCGTAGCTCCGTTTTCAATTCTGCAAATTGCGTTGTGAAGCCTGTATGACCCTCTCGGTGTCCGGACAAACTGTTCGGGGCATCGCGTCCTGTGGTGATCGCACACCGCGATCCAAAAACAGGAAAAACCAGACCCTGTTTCACCCCGGAACTGAGTACGTCCCGCCAAACAGGACGACTGGGTCGCGTGCGGTCTTCACAGATACGTGCGCGTCGTCGATACGGACGTGTGAGATTTCGTGGAAGCTGATTCGGGTGTGCGTGCACACCGGAATCAACGCGTATCCGCGGACATCGCCCGTATCCGACTTTTCGGTAATTCGCCCTAACTTCTTGTACACTCGTCAGATCGAGACGAAACTTGTGCCATCGGACTCGTAGCGATACGCTGGTCCTGTGGGTCAAGTTTGGTTCGATTCTGAGAACGTTGACGAAATCGCGTGTCGTGGGCCCCACAGGCCCCGCTCGAAGGGCGATTTTGTGTTCGGCTCATCGAAATCCAAATCTGGAAGTTCCGTTGGGTTCGTATCAGCGTTCCTGACCTGTTGACACTAAGTTTGGTGAATTTGGAGACCTTTGACTCGGACACGTTTTTCGGTGCAAAGCGGGCCCACCGGCGGACCCCGTTTTGACCCGAAACTGTCGTTTTTGTCCTTGTCTCCAAATTGGACCCAAGGACAGGCGTTTCTAGCTATTTGGCATCTTCTGAGCGTGATGGTAATGTTTATTTTAGCATCTGGACTCACCTCTGGAAAATTTTCCCGAGTATAATTAATCGGATCCAAACAACAGGCAAGTACCTGCACTTCAAGTTTAATCTTTATATTGTGATAGTTAATTCCCTGCTCTACTAGTACCCTTGATGATTAAACCTAGTGTTAGAAATGCTTGATTTCATGTCTTGAATATTGGAGTTCCTGTCTTGTTTTTTATGTCGGGTGGGAGAATACCTAGAAGGCATGTAGTTTACCCTTCCCCTTGTCATGTTTAATAGCTGTTGGTACACGACTGTACCTCAGCCGGATCTCGATTTCCCCTGTTTAATAGCCGTCTATGACGGCCGGATTAGCCTTATAAACCCCTACATGCCAACTATGTATTCTAAAATAAACACAAGTTCACACAGATAGCTTCTGGTCTTGTTATAGTTCTTGCTGACTGTTGTAGTTTCATTTCCTGTCTCATTTATTTCCTGCTTTCTCATATTCCTGTTTATAGCATTAACTCTGAGATATTGATGTTCTTCTATGCAACTTCTCAACATGATACTCAAGTTAATTGTCATGAATATTTAGTTTAATCTTGTTGTGCATTGTGTACTTTGCTCCTTTCCTGACTGGATCCGTTGTTTTAGGCGATGATGAGAACTTTGCCCCTACCTATTATGGCCCCTATGAGTTAGCAGGTGACACATTGAGGAGCCGGTTCCCACTCAGGAGACTACCTTTGAGGAGGAGTAGCCAGTTAGTTATTATTTTATTTTCTTTCAGCATATACTCGGGTTTGTCCCCGATCTATCTTCTGGCTTGTATTAACTGTGGATTGGTTGTCACAGATTAAATATTATGAAATCTTAGCATCCCTATTTCCTGTGATTATTCTTACATGTTCATTATTGTGGATGAGATAGGTACTTATTGACCCCAGAAATGACCTAGACAGCGTACTACCGCCGACACTGCGGCGTAGGCTGGACGTACCCACGCACTCGTGCCCAAATTTTTGGGTGCGGGTCGTGACAAGGGCCGAGGAGGGGGACTAGTGGAGGGGAGCGGGGGAGAGGCAGACTGGTGGCGGGGTAGGGGGAGCAGGGAAGAGTGGCGGGGAGGGGGGGCACGGTGGCTGGGAGCGCGGCGGCGCGGGGGCGAGCTCTGTGGCGCAGGGTTGAGCTCGGGGGCGAGCGCGGCGGCGGGGAAGGAGGGCGGAGCCGAGCTCGGGGGCACGGTATCAAATGCAGTGAAGAAGAGGGATATTTTCGTCCAATTTTTTTGGTCAAATGGATTGACCGTCAATTATGAACAGATTCCGTCAAAAGTGGAGAATTTGTATATTATAAAAAAATAGTGGGGTGCACCATGAAATATGATAAATAAAGTGGAAGATAACTCAAAACTTCTCATGACTTTTTTAGTTATCAACAATGACATGATATATATATATATATATATATATATATATATATATATATATATATATATAGATGTCCGACGATACGTACGGGACTTTACGTACACTGCGTTATATGTCATTTAGGTCAACTATTTTTTCATTTTCTTCGCGATTTGATTTCGAAACTTACGTCTAACCAGAAAGATTATATAAAAGCCAGCTGAATTCGGTGATAGAAAAAACATTATAACTCGATTTGTTCTAATAGGGTAATATATAGGGCCATCCATAAAAGATGTGACTCATAGGTGTTCTCAAATCTTCTTATATTAGGCTTCTTTAATGGAGATTTCTAAAATTAAGATTCCTATCCTATCTGACATTGTATTTTAAGAAAATTGTATTTTAGTTGACAGAATTGTTTAAAAATTGTATACTTTTTTTTCTCCAATATTTTTTTATTTCTAATCTAAAAAAATAAAAAGATCAATTTAATAATTTAATAAAAATTCTGCATCCTACATCAACACTATTTAGAATGAAAATTTGAGCGATAGAAAACATTCTTTATGCATCGATCTTACTTAGACATCATTTGCATATATATATATATATATATATATATATATATATGTTTTTTTTTTCATATTTCTTAAATAAAAGTTTAAATCCTAAATTTTTTCACTCAAACTCTCTTTAACTTCTTATCCTAAATTTCATTTCAGTTTGTATTTTATAATGATTGAGACTTGATTGCTATTTGATTATGTATTTAATATAACTCTTGTTTAAAATTACTTTAAATATCATATTGGAGTCCCATTAATCCCGATGGATCCGAGTCCAATCCGATCCTCCGGACTTAGTCTTGGACTACATATGTTGAACCCGAGGATGTGTCGGGCTCGGACTAGACTTATGATTCATCGGGTTGGACTCGGGTTGAGCTCAAGCCCGATCCAACCCGTCCGAGTTATACCTCTAGCCAGGACCGGTCCTGGCTCATGGGGGCCAGACGGACTTTCAAAATGAGGTCTCATACATAATGTAAAAAAAATGAAACAAAAGTTAAATAAAAAATATGCCTCCACCAAGATTTAAATTAGGTACCCTCTTGTGTGCAAGTCTAATGTAAAAACCACTATACTACAATTGTTTTATGGTAAGAAGGGCCCATGTTATATACTAGTTCTATTTTCGGTACAAAATTATTTATATATTTAAAGATAATTTTTTTTTGCCCTTCTGGTCCATGGGGTCCTGTGCGGTCGTCCTGGCTGTCCTAGGCCAGAACCGACCCTGTCCCTAGCCGGCCCTGGGGTAAGTCTGACAAGTCATTGGACTTGGACAACCCCCCCTGGTTAGGGCAAACCCCTAGGCTCATAAGTCCTCACATCTCTGTCAATAGAACCTCAATGGTCCACCCCAACTCCTCTTTGTTAGTTGAACTAACAATCCACTAGACCCAAATTTTGAGTTTCCATCGAGAAGATCTCGAATAGCTGAAGGGAAGAAAATCAAAATCGGGCTCCGCGCTACAGTCATAATCGAAGACTTCCATGCCCTGTCAACCCTACTCGACATCAATTTTGATAATTTTCTTTTACAGTCAAGAAAAAGAGCAACCAAAATTTAAATATTGATTTTACGGTAAAGCTAAACTTTTTCTCATTATATGTATAGATTAAAACTATCAATTCTATCAGGAGAATAATATACTTCACTAGTTCCCTTTTAAGGACTTTTCTCCGCCCACTTCCCCTTGGTTGGTCTTTGTTGCACTACAAGAATAGAATTGGAGCTCTCGAAGTCTTTGGACGCCAGCATGTCCCCCACCACTCCGAGCTCCGGGCACTCGCTCCAGTCCGCCAGCCCCTCGTGGAGCAGCGAGTTGGGCCCTTGCTTCCGGCCGACGATGATGAGGTTGTAGCTGTTCCCGAGCGACCTGATGACGGCGATGGTCTGCTCCATGTCCCTGACCAGCACCTCGTCGATGGCGACGCACTCGTTGTTGTTGTTCTCGAAGCGCACCTTGGAGAGGAGGCTGTCGTCGACCTGGCGCTGCTTGATGTTCCTCTGGTCGGCCGGCCGGACGAAGTGGACTATGGTAAGGGAGATCCGGCCGTGGTGGGCCATGCGGGACGCGTAGGCCAGGGCCTCGCGGTCGTCCGGCCCGCCCCAGAAGAAGACGCCGATCTGGTAGCAGTAGTTGCCGCCGGCGGAGAGAGGGACTACGGGGGCCATGTCGTCTGGATAAACGATGATGCCGACCGAACATGGTGCCTACGGTAAAGTCTAAAAGTTTTCATATCTATATATACCAGGCTACCATTGCATATATTGACTAATTAAAAATGTATATTAAAATTAATAAGGACAACTATATGATTACAAACGTGGCTCTTTGATATTCATGAATAGTCTTAGGTATGAAATAATATCTATATATAATAATATAATAATAAATCTAGAATAGTTAAGAGTTTGTTTTTTAGACTTTCTAAGTACTCTTAATAAATATTAGAATAATTAGCAGTTGTCTTTTAGTCTACCTAATAATTATCTATAAAAATTGTGCAACGCACGTACATATATACTAGTTATATATAAACTAAGTAATCGTGAGAAAATTTGAGTTGCATCCCATTTTATTTATCCACATTCAAGGTACATCCCACACAATTACCATAATGTATGACACCCCCAACTTTTGACGAAAATCGTCTCCAACTAACGGTCAACTCCTTTGACCAATTTTTTTGGACAAAAATATTTTCCTTCGTACATGACAGAGGAGGGGGTTAGGAAAAGGGAAGTGATATTCCAGTCAAAAATTAACAGTCAAAACAGTTGACTTTTAGTTTCTGTTAAAAGTTTGGGGAAGGGGGGGGGGGGGGGGGGGGGGGGGAGATGTCATATATTATGGTAATCGTGTGGGATATACATTGAATATTAAAAAATAAAGTGGGGTGTAACTCAAATTTTATCTTTAATGTATAGTGATTTTTTTTCCAGAAATACTGAATAATAAATTATTTACAATTATTTGAAAGAAAAAAAATATTTTAGATTTACCAACTTTTAAAATGAGATTTTTTTTTTCCATTTTTTCAAAGTAAAATATTTGTAAAAAATATATATTTTTTTCGAAAAAGTTTTTTTTTAAGAAAATAAAATATTTGTATATAATTTATATTTATATCATTATTTTATAAAGTAAGAAAAATAATAGTAGAAAGAAACATATTAATGGATACTAAGTATTTATTATGATAGTGGGTATTAATGATAGTAGTGGACATTACTCATAATTGTATTATAATTATGATTGTATCCTTAATTATATATTTAAATTAATTAAATAATATAGATTAAGTTAAGAATATTTTAGGAATTTTAAATTTTTTACGGTGAAGCCTTTCAAGTTTTCATATTATATAATAGAAGTTAATATATAATAGATATTGGATAAATTACTCTAATGTTACTCCAACTATAAGATCAAAATGTTTTTGAAATCTTAATTTTGTACTTCTCAGTTTTGGTACTAACTTCATAAATTGCTTTTTAAAACATATTATGTTAATTTTGAAACACATTGAGACCACTTCAAAAACTTTTGTTATAGAAATATTTTTTTAATACTTATATTGTTAGATATTCTTTAAAATGATTCCGATGTGTTTTAAAATTGACGAAATTTGGAATAATTTATAAAGTTAGGTTATCAAAATTGAGCAGTGTAAAGTTAAGATGTAAAAAATTTCTGAACGAACGTTATAGTTGGTATGCCATAATCAGAGATGGATCTAGCCCATGACAGAGTGGACGACGACCTAGCGCCCAATGATTAACGGGATATTAACATGTCTCTATCTAAAATATAATGAGTTTGTATCATGAGCTAGCCTTAACACAAAATTTTTGTGGTGTAGTCTATCATGTTAAGCTTGCATATTAGAGATCCTTAGTTCAATTCTTGCATATTAGAGATCCAATTTTAAAAGTTTTGTCTCAAAGTTTCCAAGAACTCAGGACAGACTCTGGCAGTAATTTAGCCACATAAATATTTCGAAAATAATATTTGGCACGTGCACAACACGGTGCACGTACGTCGAGGAGAGCGGAGCGGCCGCTGCCATCCCCTCTGTCGTCTCCTCCTCCGTCGTCGACGTTCCATCCTTCTCCGTCGGATGCGTGTACCGACCGCGTTGTGCACGCGGCGCGTGCCAAACGCACGATTGTGAAACTTTAGTATTATATATATAAGATATACCTGTGCTAGAATTTGCGAGATGTTGGTCCGTAAAGCCAAGTCTTCGGCCCCCATGGTGCTGGTGACCCTCCGGAAGGGCACGACGACGAGGAGGACGCTCTTCTCGGCGGCGAGGGAGCATATGTCCTGGTGTATGGTCTTGAAGGGGGCGACCGAGGTGTAGGGCTGCACGGACACGCACCCCCTGTTGTCCTGCTCGTAGTTGATGAACACGTTGTGGAGGCGCGCCATCTCGGAGGGGTTGATGAAGCCCTTCTTGTTCTTGTGCGCGACGAGGCTGGAGTTGGCCCGGCCGGCTAGCTCCACCAGGTGCAGGACGAAGACGCACATGGGCGCCTCTGCGCTCGGGCAGGACAGGTCGAGGAGGTTGACGAGGGACGGAACGGGGCTCTCGTTGTGCAGGCAGACGAGGAGGCGGAGCTCCGCGCCGGGCTTCAGGTGCTGGATCGAGCGCCGGCCGACGTTGCTGCGCTTGCCCATGGGCTTGTAGAGCGTCGACACGAGCGGCGCCGAGACGGCGGTTGACAGCACAATGTATGTCACTGTTACCGTGTATGACTGCCTGCCTAACACCTGAGATCAACGACCAAATCCTTGGTGACAAATATCATCCAAATCGTGATGGTCGGATCCACCGTTCCCACTAAATAATATTTAGGCGAGTAATGAGATCATATGCTTACACTTCCAAGTAAGTAGTTAAGAAAGGTGATGTACTCCACCAGCCCTCTGAAGTTCATGATGAGGCCCAGCAAGTACGCTTTATCCCGTGGCACGCCGGAGAGGACGGCCGGAACCACCGTTCCCACCAGCTTCGTGACGAAGCCGACGAAACACACCAGGAACATCATCCAGAACTTGTTCGTGAAATCCCGGAACGTCACCTCCTTCCCGCCCACCAGGAACAGCAGCGGCATCATCACCTCCCCGGTCAGCAGCTGCGCCCTGTCGACCAGCGTGGACCCCAGCGGCGGCCCGTCCGGCACGCAGAGCCCCATGATGAACGGCAGGAACACGAACGTCGCGCCGATGTAGTCGCTCGCGACCCCCATCGCCGTCACGCCCGCGAATATGGCGAATATCTGCCACTCCTCGATCCGCCCACCCGCCGCCGTCGCGCTCTCCACTATCCGCAGCATCAGCGGGCGGAACGCGTAGACGGAGAGCGCCACGCCTGAGGCGAGGGAGGAGAACACGCACATGACCGTCGTGACCCCCCCCTGGAACTGGTTGAAGAAGACGAAGAGGACCATGTTGAACGAGGTGAAGACGCCGTGCACCATGGAGCAGGACATCGCCAGGCGGCCGAGCTCGGAGTTGAGGAGCTGCAGCTCGGCGAGCACGTCGCCGAGGACCGCGAACGAGGTCATGGACAGCCCGACCGCCACGCTGTTCATGAAGTTGCTCCCGACGAGCCTGGCGGAGATGCTGCCGCGGAGGCTGACGAAGAGGAGGACGGTGGCGAAGAGCGGGGCGACGAAGCTGCAGACGCCGATGGCCCACGCCTTCTTCCCGGACCGGACGATCATCGTCGGGTCCATCTTGACCCCGACGAGGAAGAGGTAGAACATGAGGCCGACGTTCGCCAGCGTGCGGAACACCGCCTGGTCCTTGTCGCCGACGAGCAGTTTCGAGAATGGGACCTTGTTGCCCATCAAATCGAACACTGGAATTTTGCCGAGCACTTCCGGGCCTAGAAGTATACCACCCTATACGTATGCATTTTTAAACACAAAACTAATCACCACAATAAAATAATGTTATTTATTTCTCTATATTTTGTTTTTTCAAACCACCATCTCTCCTTATGACGTACGTACTTACAAGAATGTCGGAGACGATGCGAGGCTGCTTGAGGGGGCGGAGGAGGTAGTAGATAATGCGCGTGACGAGCATGCAGACAGAGATTTGGAAGAGGAGGAGCGGAAATGGGAATTTGAAGGAGGACTCGTCGGCGAAATAGCCGAAGGAGTGCACGTGGAAGTTCATGGAATTCATGGGCACGCAGGTCTGATTTATTTCCCTGGAATTAATTCCGGGGAGAGCGTAGACGAGACCTTGGACTGAAGGGTCGCGCCTCCTGTCGGTCCCCTCCATCCCCTCCATGTTTAATTTCCCAAGGAAGAAGAAGAAGAAGATTGATCGATCGTCGATCGATCGATCGATGGAGAATCAATTTGTTCAATATCAACTTCTTTATATATACGTACGTACATACATACATATATAGCAAATGCAGCAATGGAGAGGACCGGAGGAGGATAGTTTGTTCGCTTGTATAATTAGAGTTTGCTATTTATAGTTATGCCTGCCTGGTTTGAATCAGCTCAGAATTATAAGCTAAGCTGGCACAACTCTCATACATATACACTTCAGAGTTTGTGTGAAAAATTAGCAGTTGGTTGTTCAACGAATTGCACAATATAGAAATTGACTCCATTTTTCTATTCTCAGGTGACTTTTCCATCAATGTAATCACTCAAATCTTATATGTGGGTTTTATCTTAAAAGAAGAAGAAGAAGATTGAAATAGAACCCAAATTACCTAATAATTTCTCAGTAACGTCTCTTTTTCTTTCTTACATGGAAATATATTAATAATGCTAAGTTTACTACCAAATGCTTACAACCTTCTTACAATCCTCTCTCTCTGGACCATATCCGGCCCCACCTTTTCCTCCAATGAACGGCTGTCACGTGGCCACGTGACGGCCATCCGAACAACCATCGGATCCCATCTCTCCCCCCTCCTTCAATGGACGGCCGTCACGTGGACGCCACGTGACGGTTGTAAGAGGGTTGTAGGCATTTGGTTGTAGTCAAAGCATAGCCCGAAATATATAGTAGGGGGTGTACAGCAGTACTAAGCACTTACCAGATATTGACAGCACAAAATGATCACTTGTTGGCGAAAGGACTTGTGCAAACTATTTGGTTTGTTGGCGAAAATTAGCCAAGTATATATGCTTATGTTTAGTGATCTTTAGGGTTCATTCATCTGTAGTTAAATCAGAGAAATCCATGTTTTCATTCTTTTTTGAAAGTTGAGTAATTAAGCCTAAAGATCACTAAACATAACCATACATACTTATGTTTAGTGAGAACTGATAAGGATGGAGAGGAGTGAAAGTGAGTTCGAATTCATCTACTAAAAGGTAGAGAAGGATGTTCAGATGAATTGGTTTCTCATTAACTAGTTTCCTGAGTGACTCTCAATTAAGATCATATCGTAGTCGAAGAACAATTACACATAACCAATATAGGATTTGAAATATTTAGTTGCAGCACAGACGAAGTAGAAAGTAAAGAAGAAAGAGGTTCTGAAATATTTCTGGGCGTTGTTTTCTTTCATCATCAGTAACTAAGTTACCAATCAGAAAAAAAAAAGAGCTAATGTTCTTTACTCTCAAATAATAGCTAGCTAGATAGTGTTCTTGAATATGTGGATATGTTCCAGTTTGATCAAGTTAGTTCACTTGATCATATCTGCAGCTAGCCACATGTTAGAGATTATATATCCTGTGCCAGTAAAGATGCATCGTTGCTCTCTGCTCAGATCACAAGAATATATATATATATACACTATGTTACTGGAGGTGCTTTAATCTCTGTACCAGAGCTTGGCACATTTACTAGTCCTACGGGATACTACTTGCTGCTATGGGCTCTCCGACACAGTCTGTAGTGGTCTCAGCCTAAGTACTAGTGATGCTCTCATTTGTATTTCACTAAGCTAGTCACATAGCTTACCCTGAGGATCTGTTTTTACTTACTGTATTTCATTTGGCTTGAGTGTTTATTGTACCTTGCTATGTCCCCTGAGGACCTGGATCCGGATTATGTCTCTAGGTGTAGGCGAGGAGAGATATCCCGAGGTTTATTGGGCAGGTGCTGTTATTGGAGACGTACAGGTTGCGGAGGACGAGGTTGTTCCAGATGACTTCTCTTGAACACAAAGTATTCATATCATTCATTTATTATGCTTAGTGTTCTTAGATATTTGATCTTGTAGTGACTTCTGGATATTGTACTTGGAGTTCTTTTTCTTTCTATTTTGATGACGGGTTGTTCCCCGTGACATTTTTTATATTGCTTTGATTGGACATATCATTTTATATTATTGTGATTGGACTTGTCTCTTTGTGATTTCGTTACTTATTGTGGATGAAATTAGATATATAAACTGTGACAGGTACTTGTAGACAATTTTATATCTATTACAGCTTAAGTGCAATCTAACGGGTCCATTAAATTGGGTTTGCACATTGGAGTTATGCTGCTGGCCATTGCCACGTGGCTAGTCCCTTGGTATTTTGGGACTGGTGCGTGACAGTTGGCCTAACAATGATCAATTTAGCAGCATGTAATATGACATGTCCCCAAGCTGAAACGGGTAAGTTGATTGCATGAGTAAAGGCCTTGCTATGTGCTGAAAACGCTTAATCAAGCACTCTGCTAAACCATTTTGGGTATGTGTCACGCCCCAATCCCAAAATATCGAGGGACTAAACACGTGGCAATGGCCAGCAGCACACACCGATGGACGAACCCAATTTAATAGATCCATCGGGGCGTACTTAAGCTGTAATACAACAATAATGGTCTAAATATACTAATCTCATCCACAAAAATGAATACAACAATATCAGAATCATAAAGCAAGATCAAACTCAATATAATATAAACTCGGAGAAATAACCCGATAATGAGTCTGATACATTTGTCAAGATACAAGAATAAAGATAACCACAACAAATACTGAGTATGGGTAAAGCCTATACCCAGAAGATACCCTCGGTGATCACTCGTCTACTGGATCTGGTACTGCTCCAGTGCCTGCTCCTGCTTTCGCTCCTGTGGTGCCCCGTTCCCCCTATTCGGGGAGCGCGGCTAAGAAATACTAAGACGGTATCGTTCGATCGGGATAGATTGAATTAAGAACTCGTCCTCGTTATGGATTTGTTTCTTCGGAATCGATTCCCATATTCAGTGGACCGTGCCCCAAGGATCGACTTAGCGGCAGAGTCAGGAGGGACCTCTCCGCTGCATTCTTTTGTTGCCTAGTTTTCGCTGTCGCTTGTTGCTTTCGTGCCTTGAGTTGGATTTCGGATTTGTTTGGGTTTTCTTGAACGGTTTCGATGGATATCATTGCTTTCGTTCTTAGGACTGCACTTCAATTCTGATAATGGAATGAGAGGAAGAAGTACTGATCAGCTGTTCGTGTCAATACAGGTGATCCAGCACTAGGCGTCGCGCAAGCGGACTCCTAAATCACTTCCTTCCTCCTTCCAACCACTAAAAGTGAGTGGCTACCAACCCGATTAGCTAGCCCTACTTGCTAGTCTTCACATCTAAATCTTGCGTTCGTGCTTGCCCCGATCAAACGATACCAAGTAATAACTAAAAGATATCAAGATAAGGGAAATAGACTTGGATCTGTATGCTTGTCATTAAAATGTGTGAACGGTTACCTACTACATGCTTGCCTATTCAAAATGTTTACCATATGCATATATACAAGTTAGAATGCTTACTTCTTCTTCTATAAATATGCTTTATGTAGAACACCCTTGCCATGCATCAATTATTCAGGGAGACTATGCAAAATACATCACACAATGCTATATATCCCCTGATTTCAATGCCTCAGCTACATAAATGCAAAACTTAACACAAACGCCGTTGATCACGGACAACTTGTGCACAAGGCCTCTCGGTTCCTGCGGACGGTCGCTGGGGCACTGGCACCGATCCGATCCGGACGGAACCTCAAGATTAGTCTCTCCCATAGGCGAGATGGCGTGCAGCGATACATGTGCCTCCGTCACCTTAGCCTGAGACTAAGACCGTCCATTATGGCATCAAAGCCAGTGATCCCCTCGTATATTTAAACCTGTTGCTACTAACTTGTGTCTTCTTGACAGGGAAGGCAAGGTAAGTATTGTGCAGGTGGTTCAGACGGACAGGTAAATGTCACCGAACGGTGACGGGTTATTTCAATAATTCTATATCTATGTCTTGTTGTAAAATAAACTAAGGCAAGATAGAAACCCACAAGAAATATGCATGCTTCATTAAAACAACGTGTTGATTGGTATAGTTGGGATAGCTTGCCTTCACCAGTACGTTTCGATGTACTGACCCTCGTTGAAACAGGTTCCCCGCGCTAGGAAGAACCGAGCGAGGAGCAGGAGACAAACCCCCAATCCAGTCCAGCTGTAGGCACGTCTCGACCGTGCCACCTTAGAAACATTTTGAAGAAGAAACATTTTGAAGAAGAAGCCTTTTGCAGAAGAAGCTAGCCTCCAAAGCAATCATGCAGCTTCGTGGCAAGGCAGTCGTTCCGTCCCAAGGTCTTATATTTTGAGTTTAGTAAGGGATGTAATGTACAGGACTGCTATCTCATTTTGTGTCAACACTTTTGTAAGCCCATAGAGGCAATCCATATGACTCAGTTCAGGGAGTTTGTAATAGATGTTCATATTATCAATAAAAGAGAACTTTTTCATGTTTCAATCTGTGTTCAATTATTTGCGTACTCTGAATATGTGCTCGCTATGCGAAACAAAAATACTTAGCCTTGTGCGGTGCGCAACCTAGGCCCGCACGGCGGTCACGCCCGGGGGACGACTATCGATTCCACGGAATCGGGGCGTGACATGTTGGTATCAGAGCATAGCTTCAAAGTTTCTTTGATACATGAACTGGAAAAGTTCCCTTAGCGATAACTCGCCTATGCGAACTCCTGAACTCGTTAAGGCCAAAATGAGATACGTTCATGCAATAAGTCCATAATACATTATGATCCTGATGTAATTTACCTTCCTTTCAAGGAACGACGCAAGCGCAACCATCAGCGCTGGCGCCAGGCGAGCCTCGGACTCAGGAGAGCAGCTCCGGAACATCAGGAAGCTCTCGGAGCCAACGAGGCATGTCCCAAACAGACTCGATTCAACAAGTGATGCAAATGTTAACCGAGCAACGACAGAGGGATGATGCCCGCCAAGCCAAGTTCGAGAGCAACCTAGAGGCACGGCTCTCAGTCCAACAAAAGCAGGTAGATACCCTGCAACAGCTTGTTCAGACCCTGGCCTCCAACCATTCTGCCGCAACGACAGCTACACCAGTGGAGCAGCCAGCGCTTGAAGTCGAACCATCGCCCGTGCCAAGGACGAGGGAAGTGACTACCTTCACCTTTGCAAACTTCAAGAAGGTCTGCAACACGCCATTCAAAGGGACTGAGGACCCAATCGTGGCCCTAGATTGGCTCGCCGAGCTTGAAGATCATTTTTCCCTCCTGGACGTGCCGGAAGACAAGCGCGTCACTTGTGCCAAACTACTGCTTCGCTTCAATGCGCACGACTGGTGGGACGTGCATCGACGATCTCTTCAGCTTGGCCATGGAGAGGAGGCGATCGCGTGGACGACCTTTCGTGCCGCGTTTGAGGAGGAGTTTATACCCCCGCCTCTCCGACGTCAACGGGAAAATGAGTTCGTTCAGCTCCGGCAGGGCAGTATGACGGTGAAGCAATACTCTGCAGAATTCAACAAACTGGCCAAATTTGCCACCGCCTACCTACCGGACGCAGCGAGTCGTGCCAGACGATTCGAAGGAGGGCTACGTCCTGGCATCCACGGGCACGTATCCGTCCCACAGTATCAGACGATGAGGGAAGTCTTAAACCATGCCCTCTCCCTCGAGCCGCAGTATCCTCACGTTGCCACCGGCGCTGTGCAAACCCCCAATCACAAACGCCAAGGCAACGATAGAGGAAACACAGCTGCAAAGCGCCCTAACAACGGCGGTTCGAAAAAGGGAAACTCGGGGCAACGATGTGATTTCTGTAGAAGGACAGGGCACGTCGAAAGTGAATGTCGCCGGAAGCACGGGTTATGTCTCATTTGTGGAGCTTCCGATCACGCCCTTCCCAACTGTCCAAAGTTCACCGAGCGCCGTCCTCCGCAACAAAATCAGACTCCGGCACCTCAAGCAAATCGAGCGGCGCCTCAGCAAGGGCGTAATCAAGCTCAAGGCCGAGTCTACACCATGACACGGGAAGAAGCATTAGCTTCGGATACCGTCGTGTCAGGTACCTTACTTTTCAATAATATACCTGCTCGTGTTCTATTTGATTCAGGTGCAACGCATAGTTTTATTTCCACAAATTTTGCCGTGGAAAACAATGTAAAAATGACTCCGTTGCACTTAGATTTAAATGTTAGCACCCCCTCTGGTACAAAAATCCCTGTTCGTTCAGTATGCCTAGGTGGTTACATTTGTATTGGGGAGAAGAAGCTGTCGCTCGATGTCTTAGTTCTAGATGTTAGGGACTATGATATCATCTTGGGAATGGATTGGCTAGGCGCATGCGCAGCAACTATCGAGTGTGCAGAGAAGCGAGTCATTTTCCGTCTGCCCGGAGAAGCCGTGTTCTGTTACACCAGTAGTCCAGCGAACGATGCGACCACGGCCTGCATGGTGATTTCGGCAAAATCTGCTCGGCGAATGCTCTACATAGGCTGCGAGGGATTTCTAGCATCAGTTCGGGACGCGCGGCAGGACTACGCAAACGTCGAGCCTAATTCCGTTGAGGCGGAGTTCCCCGACGTGTTTCCGAGCGAACTACCCGGCATGCCGCCCGATCGAGAGATTGAATTCACTATTGACACATTTCCGAACACGCAGCCGATCTCCAAACCTCCATACAGAATGGCCCCTGCAGAGCTGAAGGAACTAAAGTGCCAACTCCAAGGATTACTTGATCGTGGGTTCATCCGTCCGAGCGTGTCTCCTTGGGGCGCTCCCGTGCTCTTTGTGAAGAAGAAGGACGGAACTCTACGCCTATGCATTGACTACAGAGAATTGAATAAGGTCACAATCAGAAACAAATATCCTCTGCCACGGATTGATGACTTGTTCGATCAACTACAAGGAGCAGCAGTATTTTCAAAAATCGATCTTCGCTCGGGTTATCACCAGCTGAAGATTAGGCCCGAGGACACCCACAAAACTGCCTTCCGAACCCGGTACGGTCATTACGAGTTTTCCGTGATGCCGTTCGGACTGATGAATGCTCCTGCGGCATTCATGGACGTTATGAATCGGGTATTTAGACCTTTCATCGATAAATTTGTGGTAGTTTTTATCGATGATATCTTGGTGTACTCGAAGACTAGGGATGAGCACGCAGGACACCTGCGGATGGTGTTGCAAACCCTTCGAGACAATCAGCTATACGCCAAACTGAGTAAATGTGAGTTTTGGCTAGACAGTATATCCTTTTTGGGCCATGTTATCTCGTCTCAAGGCATCTCAGTTGACCCGAAGAAAATAGAAGCAATCACGCAGTGGAAACGACCGGAGTCAGCTAGCGACATCCGAAGCTTTCTTGGACTGGCAGGATACTACCGTCGGTTCATACAGAACTTTGCTAGAATTGCTTCACCCTTGACGCAGCTCACACGGAAGGGTGCGAAGTTTACTTGGACGGACGACTGTGAAGCTTCGTTTACGGAGTTAAAGCAGCGCCTCGTCTCCGCTCCGGTCCTTACTTTGCCAAACGGACCTGACGACTTCAAAATATATAGCGATGCATCAGGAAGGGGACTAGGATGTGTCCTGATGCAACGTGACAAGGTGATTGCCTACGCGTCTAGACAGCTAAAGCCTCACGAGCAGAACTACCCAACGCATGACCTCGAGCTTGCCGCGGTAGTGTTTGCATTGAAGCTGTGGCGCCACTATCTTTATGGAGTGCCGTGTGAAATCTATACGGACCATAAAAGTTTGAAATATTTGTACACTCAAAAAGATTTGAATCTTCGGCAGCGGCGATGGCTTGAACTCCTAAGCGACTTCGACCTCATGATCAGATACACGCCTGGCAAGGGAAACGTCGTAGCTGACGCATTGAGTCGAGTGTTTGCAGGAAGTTTGGCTATTGATGATAGGCTGCGCCGGGATCTTGAATCACTGGGCATTACCTTGAAAATCAGATATACAAAGTGGGCGCAAGTATCACAACTGCGCCTCGAACCCGACTTGTTACAACGAGTAAAGACCGCTCAGAAGGACGACCCGTTCCTGCAAAAGGTTCATGCCCTTATCTCAGCAGGGAAGGCGTCCGACTTTGCGGTAAGCACGGATGGCACGCTTCGAGTGAAGGGAAGACTGTGCGTTCCAAGCGACGCGGCCCTCAGGGAAGAGATACTCACAGAAGCCCACTATGCTAGCTATACTTCTCATCCGGGTAGCACAAAGATGTATCGGGATCTTCGCACGGCATTTTGGTGGCACGGCTTGAAAAAGGATGTGGCGCAGTTTGTGTCGCATTGCATGGCTTGTCAACGAGTAAAGGCCGAACACCAGAAACCAGGCGGAGAACTACAGAGCCTTGCTATTCCGGAGTGGAAATGGGATGATATAACGATGGATTTTATCGTTGGTTTGCCGAGGACGCAACGGGGACATGATGCAGTCTGGGTTATCGTCGATCGACTCACCAAGTCAGCTCACTTTCTGCCTATCAAATCTACTTGGAGTGCCGACCGCCTGGCTCAGATATATCTCAATGAAATCGTTCGACTCCATGGCGTGCCCGTAACCATAGTCTCCGATCGAGATGGTCGATTCATATCACGTTTCTGGGGAAGCCTGCAGTCAGCAATGGGGACGAAGTTGAAGTTTAGCTCCGCCTACCATCCACAGACCGACGGCCAAACCGAGCGTGTCAACCAGATCCTCGAAGACATGTTGCGACTCTGCGCCTTGGACTTGAAGACGAGTTGGGACCTTCATCTACCTTTAGCTGAATTTGCTTACAACAATAGTTATCAATCGAGCATTCAAATGGCGCCGTATGAGGCGTTATACGGGCGGAAGTGTAGATCTCCTATCTGCTGGGACGAAGTTGGAGAACGACAAGTACTTGGCCCTGAACTCGTGGAGCAGACCGTCCAGAAGATTCGGCTGATTCGGGACAGATTAAAGATAGCTCAAAGTCGTCAAAAGAGCTACGCGGATACACATCGAAGACCACTAGAGTTCCAAGTAGGCGACCGAGTATTCCTCAAGGTCTCGCCCATGCGAGGAGTCAGTAGGTTCGGAGCAAAGGGAAAGCTGAGTCCGAGATTTGTCGGCCCGTTCGAAATACTAAAGCGGGTTGCCTCAGTTGCGTATCAGATTGCTCTACCACCATCCCTATCCGACGTACACGATATATTCCATGTTTCACAGCTTAGGAAATATGTGTACGACCCGAGCCATGTGGTAGACCTGGACCAACTGAACCTACAAGCCGACTTGACGTACGTAGAACAGCCTGTGCAAATTTTGGATAGAAAAGAAAAGCTGCTTCGGACTCGTTCGGTTCCTCTAGTGCGCGTGCTTTGGCGGAATCACTCAGTCGAAGAATCTACTTGGGAGCTTGAATCTGATATGAGGGAACGGTTCCCCTCGTTATTTCCTAGTGGTAGGTTTTATTCCTTAAGTTTCGGGACGAAACTTCCAATTGGTTGGGTAGGATGTGGTGCCCCGTTCCCCCTATTCGGGGAGCGCGGCTAAGAAATACTAAGACGGTATCGTTCGATCGGGATAGATTGAATTAAGAACTCGTCCTCGTTATGGATTTGTTTCTTCGGAATCGATTCCCATATTCAGTGGACCGTGCCCCAAGGATCGACTTAGCGGCAGAGTCAGGAGGGACCTCTCCGCTGCATTCTTTTGTTGCCTAGTTTTCGCTGTCGCTTGTTGCTTTCGTGCCTTGAGTTGGATTTCGGATTTGTTTGGGTTTTCTTGAACGGTTTCGATGGATATCATTGCTTTCGTTCTTAGGACTGCACTTCAATTCTGATAATGGAATGAGAGGAAGAAGTACTGATCAGCTGTTCGTGTCAATACAGGTGATCCAGCACTAGGCGTCGCGCAAGCGGACTCCTAAATCACTTCCTTCCTCCTTCCAACCACTAAAAGTGAGTGGCTACCAACCCGATTAGCTAGCCCTACTTGCTAGTCTTCACATCTAAATCTTGCGTTCGTGCTTGCCCCGATCAAACGATACCAAGTAATAACTAAAAGATATCAAGATAAGGGAAATAGACTTGGATCTGTATGCTTGTCATTAAAATGTGTGAACGGTTACCTACTACATGCTTGCCTATTCAAAATGTTTACCATATGCATATATACAAGTTAGAATGCTTACTTCTTCTTCTATAAATATGCTTTATGTAGAACACCCTTGCCATGCATCAATTATTCAGGGAGACTATGCAAAATACATCACACAATGCTATATATCCCCTGATTTCAATGCCTCAGCTACATAAATGCAAAACTTAACACAAACGCCGTTGATCACGGACAACTTGTGCACAAGGCCTCTCGGTTCCTGCGGACGGTCGCTGGGGCACTGGCACCGATCCGATCCGGACGGAACCTCAAGATTAGTCTCTCCCATAGGCGAGATGGCGTGCAGCGATACATGTGCCTCCGTCACCTTAGCCTGAGACTAAGACCGTCCATTATGGCATCAAAGCCAGTGATCCCCTCGTATATTTAAACCTGTTGCTACTAACTTGTGTCTTCTTGACAGGGAAGGCAAGGTAAGTATTGTGCAGGTGGTTCAGACGGACAGGTAAATGTCACCGAACGGTGACGGGTTATTTCAATAATTCTATATCTATGTCTTGTTGTAAAATAAACTAAGGCAAGATAGAAACCCACAAGAAATATGCATGCTTCATTAAAACAACGTGTTGATTGGTATAGTTGGGATAGCTTGCCTTCACCAGTACGTTTCGATGTACTGACCCTCGTTGAAACAGGTTCCCCGCGCTAGGAAGAACCGAGCGAGGAGCAGGAGACAAACCCCCAATCCAGTCCAGCTGTAGGCACGTCTCGACCGTGCCACCTTAGAAACATTTTGAAGAAGAAACATTTTGAAGAAGAAGCCTTTTGCAGAAGAAGCTAGCCTCCAAAGCAATCATGCAGCTTCGTGGCAAGGCAGTCGTTCCGTCCCAAGGTCTTATATTTTGAGTTTAGTAAGGGATGTAATGTACAGGACTGCTATCTCATTTTGTGTCAACACTTTTGTAAGCCCATAGAGGCAATCCATATGACTCAGTTCAGGGAGTTTGTAATAGATGTTCATATTATCAATAAAAGAGAACTTTTTCATGTTTCAATCTGTGTTCAATTATTTGCGTACTCTGAATATGTGCTCGCTATGCGAAACAAAAATACTTAGCCTTGTGCGGTGCGCAACCTAGGCCCGCACGGCGGTCACGCCCGGGGGACGACTATCGATTCCACGGAATCGGGGCGTGACAGCTCCTGCTAATGCTCCTGTCCCGTGTAACTCGGGGTCGATCTCGTCTGCTAGTCCTGGGGACAAAGTCCGGTATCCAGGTCCTCAGGGGACATAATAAGGTACAGAAATCAACATGCCAAAATGCAGTGTAATAGTAAATGAGATAAATAGGGTAACTATATAACCATCTGTCACGCCCCAGTCCCAAATTAACGAGGGATTGGACACGTGGCAATGGCCAGCAGCACACACCGATGGACAAATCCAATTTAATGGATCCTTCGGAGTGTACTTAAGCTGTATTATATTAGGCAGGGTTTACTATCTCATCCACAGAACAGCATGAACTAAAACAAAACATAATTAAATGCTGAAAGTAAAGTTACAGACGAATATTCAGCAAGAAATAATACTAAGTCGGGTGGAGACAAATCCACTACCGACAAACAAGAAAATAAAGACAAGAAAGAGATAACTAAAACATGCTAGAAAGTAACTAAGAAGCAGGGCCATCAACTGCAATCAAACTCTCGTCTGGTGCTGGTCCGTAAGCTGCGGTACTCCTCGTCTGCTAAATCTGGAGAACAAAACCAGGTCCTCAGGGGACATAGCAAGATACAAAAGAATACGAGCCAAATACAATAAATGACATGCAAGATAGAGAAGAAAGTAAACACAAGCAAATAAGACACAAGAAATCACTATATCTAAGACAGTGGCATGCCAGTGATACTATCAAACATGACTACTAGCAATCGGGGTAACCGCATCTCAATGGGAGATCACGATCCTATAGAAAGCAGTCCAACGGGGACTCACAGTCTATAGTATGGCTCTTTCGCAGCTCAACGGGAGCTCACGAAGGAGATAGTCAAGTGAACAATTCTCTGTTGCAGTACAATGGGTACTCACAATCGAGATTTGCTCAAGTGTAGTCAATGTCCAATAACAATCATCTAGGAACTAAGAAATCAGTCAAGTCAACTCCAGGAATGCAGAGTAAACATATAAACCATCACAATATGTCTATGGAACAAGTAGTGATCCAAGGAAAGAGCAAATAATGTACATGCACGCAAAACGAGGAAATAAGACTAGAGCAGCAAGAATAAATCAACAAGCCTCAAGAACTATAAGAAAGTAACAACTGAAAATCATGCAAACATTGTACAAATATCTTGCACGACAATGAAAAGTAAACCAGGAGATAAGTAGCAAAACTGCAGGATTTGGCAAGGTATACTTGGCTGGGTTTTGGTCTCCAATTGTAGCTCTGACGTTAGCGGGGATTGCAGGCAGTACTCCGGTTGCTGAAACAGACATCACCATCAGGTCCAGAAAATATTAATCAGCTAGGAACGCCTGTCCTTGAGTCCAATTTGGAGACAAGGACAAAAACGTTATTTTCGGATCAAAGCGGGGTCCAAATGTGGGCCGCTTTGCACCGAAAATGCGTCAGGGTCAAAGGTCTCAAAAATAGTCCAACTTAGTGTCAACAAGTCAGGAACGTTGATACGAACCCAACGGAACTTCCAGAATTGGATTCCGATGAGCCGTTCTCAAAATCACCCGTCAGGTGGAGCCTGTGGGGCCCACGACACGCGATTTTGTCAACGTTCTCAGAATCGAACCAAACTTGGCTCACAGGACCAGCGTATTGCTACGAGTCCGATGGCGCAAGTTTCGTCTCGATCTGACATGTATACACTAAGTTACAGCGAGATCCAGAAGGGTCGGATACGGGGCGGTGTTCGCGGATACGCACTGATTTCGGTGTGCACGCACATCCGAATCAGCTTCCGCGAAATCCCGCACGTCCGTAGCTACGATGCGCACGTATTGGTAAAGACCGCACGTGACCAAGTCATCCCGTTTGGCGGGGCGTACTCAGTTCCGGGGTAAAACCAGGGTCTGGTTTTCCTGTTTTTGGATCGCGGTGTGCGATCACCACAGGACGCGACTTCCCGAGCGGTTTGTCCGAGCACCGAGAGGGTCATACAGGCTACGCGATACAATTTACGGAATCGAAATCCGAGCTACGAGCAGGAAATTATAAGTACCTGAACTGGGCTTGAAAATAGCGTCTCCTTCGTGTCTGCCTTGTGTCTCGAGCCGTGTCCTGTATCGTGTCCAGGTTCTGTTCTCCTTAGGGTTTCAGTTCAGGGGATTCGTCGGAGTCGGGAGGCTGCTCGCTGGTGGCCGGGCGGCGCTCGGGGAGGCGCCGACGGAGGTGGCTGGGGGCGGCTCTGCAGAAGGAGGCGAGGCACGGCGGTTCGATCTCCGGCGAGGCGCTGGGACGGAGTGGGCAGCAGGGCGGAGGGGACAACGGAGCAGGGCGGTGTCGCGGCGGAGCGTAGCGGAGAGAGGTTAGGGCTGCGGCTGCGGGGTCGTCGGGCTCGGGAGGGAAGTCTACGGCGAGGTGGCCGGACGGTTTGCCGGAGGAGGCGGATACGACAGAGGGGAAGAGAGGAAGCAGCGGGTTCTTATAGGGTGGAGCGGGAGGCGAACGGGGGACGGTGAGGGAGAGGAGGCGGAGGGTCGGGGAAGATGGAGGGCGGCGGCGGCGGCCGTTTCCGGCGGCGGGGAGGCGGACAGTCGGCGGAGGCGTTTGGGAGAGATGAAGAGTTCGGGTCGGTTGGATAGGCGGGTCGGGTCGGTTCAAAGGATCTGGCCCGATCCAAAATAGAATGCGGGTCGGGTTCGGGCTAGCGGGTCGGGTCTGGGTTAGACCCGGATCCGACCCAATAGGAATTGGTTTAATAATAAACCCGGTTTGGTTCAATTTGGTTTGGTTTATTTTATAAAAAACCCGGTTTATTTTAGTTAATTTAAATAATTAATATTTGGGGCTCTAAAAATCCATCCGGGGTCCAATAAATTTCCGAAAAATTACCCTAGGTCTAGTTTTCTATTTTACACCATAAAATATTATTTTCATAATATTTTAATATTAATTAATAACATTTAAAAATCCTTTAAAAATTAAAACAACTGATTTAAATTACAGAAAATTCCAAAAAAATTCCAGAAAATTCAGAAAAATCCAAATTTATCAAATTTTGAAAATCAGGGGATTACACCATCTATGTGAAAATGCAATTTGAGAGCATCACTAAACTCAGGCTGAGACCACTACAAGCTCTGTGTTTGGGAGACGGTAGCAGTGTTTATTATGTGTTTACTATATATATATATATATATATATATATATATATATATATATATATATATATATATTCAGCCTGTAGCATGTGTGACTCTCCCCACCCCATGTAATCATACGTCTCATGTCCACAACGTCTCATATACACGTCACGCAAGATCAAAACTAATGCAGCAAGTCATATAATGTCTAAGAATATAATGTCTATGTCATAAAACCTGAATCCTATACAGAATCACCATGAATATCTCAGGAAGATTCCGTCTCATGAATAGTGTCAAGTGTCCTGGGTTATAGTGTACTTGATAAGACAAGTACGAGAATGTAAAGGGTCACGAATGTCCATCTCTAAGTGACGTTACACAACTCTGCGTACGGTGTTGGCACCCGACTATTAATCGGACGCTAAGTAAGTCACACGGTCCTAGGTCAAGCATGCACAAATATATATAGTCAAAGGAATAAATAACAAGAACTGCAAGTTTGGCAAGGTACACTTGCTTGTGGTTCTGGCTCCAACTGTAGCTCTGGTCTCAGTGTGATCTGTAGGTACTCCTCCGGTTGCTGAAATAAACATCACCATTAGATTCAGAAAATATCAAATGGCTAGAAACGTCTGTCCTTAAGTCCAATTTGGATGCAGGGACGAAAGTGACAGTTTCTGGTCAAAGCGGGGTCCACATGTGGCCCACTTTACACCAAAAAATGTGTCAGGGTCAAAGGTCTCCAAATTTCTCAAACTCAGTATCTACAAGTCAGGAACGATGATACGATCCCAACGAAACTTCCAGAATTGGATTCCGATGAGCCGATCACAAAATCGCCCGTCAAGTGGAGCCTGTGGGACCCACGATACGCGATTTTGTCAACGTTCTCGGAATCGAACCAAACTTGGGTCACAGGAACAGCGTATTGCTACGAGTCCGATGGCGTAAGTTTTGTCTCGATCCGACGTGTGTACACAAAGTTACAGCGTGTTCCAGAATGGTCGGATATGGGGCGTTGTCGGCGGATACGCATTGATTCCGGTGTGCACGCACATCCAAATCAGCTTCTGCGAAATCCCATACGTCCGTATCAACGACGCGCACGTTTCGATAAAGACCGCGTGCGACCAAGTCGTCCCGTTTGGCGGGACGTACTCCGTTCCGGGGTAAAATATGGCATTATTTTTCCTGTTTTTGGATCGCGGTTTGCGATCACCACAGGACGCGATGCACCGAGCGGGTTGCACGGGCACCGAGAGGGTTACACAGTCTATGCGTTGCAACTGACGGAATCGAAAATAGAATTACGAGGTGAGAGAAAACGTTACCTGAACTGGGCTCCGAGAAGTCTGAATTCTCGTGTCCTGCTCGTGTCCTGGTCGTCTACTCCGTGTCCTGCGTCCTGTGTCCGGTCTCGAGTTGCTGTGTCCGGACACTGAGTCGGGGTTCGAGTCTAGGTTCTGCGGTGTCCGTGTTCGCGTGTTAAAGCTTAGGGCAGCGGAGACTCGCTGTGGCTGCTCAGGCGGAGGCAGCGGGGCGGAGCTGGTCGGCTGTGCGGTGTTGGCGAGGCGACGGCGGCGTGGAGTCGGTGCTGGTGTTCGTCGAAGGGTTCTGTGCGGGGCGGTCGACGGCCGAGGGTCGTCGACTGGCGAGGGGGTCGTGCGGCGGGTCGAGAGGATGAGGGGAGGTCGTGCGGCGGGTCGAGAGGATGAGGGGAGGTCGTTGTTGCAGCGGGTGGCGGTCGAGCGGAGGGTGGACGGCCACCGCGGTGGAGCAGAGCTCGCTGACCGGAGGAGGTCCGGCCGGGCAGTGCTCGGTTGGGGTAGCCGCTGTACTGCCGGAGCGGGATGGCGCTGCACAGGCCGGTCGTCAGTCAGGGACAGCCGCTGGGGTGCTCCAGGCTGAAGCTGCGCGGGCGGTGTGCCGCCGGAGACTGGCCGGAGGGAGGTCAGGAAAAAAGGGGGTGGCGGCTGATGGCTAGGGTAGGGTTAGGTTTAGGGATTTTTAGTATTTTTTTTTGTTGTGGAGAAAAACTAGGAAATTATGTATTTATACATACAGAAATTTGGGCTAGGGTTTGACCTAGGTTTTGGGCTGGGTCAACGCTCCATGGGCTTGGCTCCGGCTCTCATGGGGATGTTGGGCGTTTGGCACGGATTTAATTCGGTTTAAATGTACATCAGTTTTCAGGACTTTAAAACTGATTTCGGGGTCCAATAAATTCACAGAAAATTACCCTATGTCCGATTTTCCATTTTACACCATAAAATATTATTTACATAATATTTTAATATTAATTAAAATCATTTAGTCACAAAACACCTTAGTTTTAATTCCCAAAAATTACAGAAAAATTATGGAAAATAATTTTATAAAATTTAAGAAAATCAGGGTGATTACAATCTACCCAACTTATAAAAATTTCGTCCTCGAAATTAAAATTAAGCCATGGTAGAAGTCAAGGATGGTATAAGATTTGCATTGGTTAAGATGCAAGGCTAGGTTTAACGAAGTGGGCGATGTTGCACGTTGCATATTCCGAAAATTATGAGAAAATCCATATGAGCGAAAAAATAGGTTTCTTCGTGTGTCATGTCCAATAGTGTGGACACCTAAATGCTCCTTTGCATAAAAGAGCTCAACAATTGGAAAATTGCACAAAATGGAAATTGGGTGATGGTCACGTCTAGGACAAGGATGTGGAATTTGTAAGAAGGTAGTGACTAATGAATTGCTCCAATTATCGTAGCAATGGTAAGGTGCGCCAAGTGATACCATGTTATAAAACTGAATAAAATATCGTGTTCTATTTCTAAGTGGATTCGAGCTAGCCTCAGTCTCACTATCTAAGCCAAGTAGGTCTAATTCTTAGGTGAGGGGGTTTCACAATCAAGCCAACTTAAAACAATGTCGTCCTCAAAACTACAATGCCGATTATATCACATATGATATATCCTTAATTACGAAAGGATAATCCTCAAGTGTGTGATCGGCCTACGGGGTATATCTAGTATTCTCTGTGTATAAAGTTATACCAAGCACGAGGTTTCGTCTTTCCGAAGTAAGGGAAGACGGAGACCAATAATAAAGAGTTCAAGGGTAGCGTAATAGAATAGAAGTATCGGGATCAAGGCGTTTAAAGAATTCAAATAGGAATTGTCAAAGCAGTTGTGGATTAAAATCCTATTTTGGTAATCCTTTGTTCGCCTGCTCGTATTAGCACAGTTTATGTAACCGATATGCTCAGACATATCTAGAGGGAAAGTACACTAATCAACTATATATCTCAATCCACGTAAGGTAGTCGTGCGAAGAGCGAACCAAAATGCACTAAGGTTGATCAGACCGTAATACATTAATTCTGAATAGACAATTGTATTAGTGGGGTTGATCAGGCCCCAATAACACATATGTCATGAACAAGCTTGATAAAGAATAGGTTTGCAAAAAAAACTAGGCTATAATATAGCAGCATAAGTCAAGGTAGTACAAAAATTATAAGTACGCTAGATGATGATGAAAGGAGGTATAAATTAATTCAAGTTCACCAGAAACAGAAACAAAATAAGCAACAATAATAAACGACTCTACAATCTCTACAGTTATCATACAACTCCTTGTCTATGTCGCTAGTCGACCAAATGGGGGCAAGGACCTCTAAATTCTATTGTCTGAATAAACACTGTCGTCTTATGCTAGCATATACTTAATGCCATTCAATTACACCGCCTCGATGAGTCGAGTGGACTATGTGGTACTAGGTTGTGAGGCATACTACCCAACTTATAAAAATTAAACTAATACTGTGACAGTCTTAAGAGGATCCTGCAAAATAACCTTGCACATCTAAATAAAACATAAACTCTTATTAGGGTCTCCTATGGCATCACGTAAGTAATGGTCATCTTAAGTCTTGATCATAGTGCTCATAGGTCATGTGTCAATAGCGAGAATGGACAGGTTACTAGTCTCAAGGGAAAGGAAAGATAACTTGTATCGAGGTGGGGGTACATATTACGTGATTTAACACTAAGGAATAATCATCGGGTCACAATCTACAAGATTAACTCAAACTTCTCGAACTCTAACTACCAAGCACAAAATTTTCAATTTTAAAACTACAGCTATAATCCTAGCAAACTATGGGTCCTTAACAGGGAATAAAATTACTGGGCCTACTATCAAAAGTGTCAGGTGACACAAATTGAAAGACGGAGGAAAGAAGAACATATTTTAGTCGTTGCGCATTAGCGAACGTTAAGGTCGCCGATGAACAACATATGAAATTAAAATATGGGGCTCTAGATAGCATCATGGTTTTCTAAGGGGAAGTGGTATGCTAGTTGTTAGGTTTGAGGTATGATTAGGAAAATATTCTATACCTTGCTCTTGGCTTTCTAAGGCACTGTCTGCTTATCTCAAGACAAGAATCTAAATTTATAGTTCTCCAATACTTATCTAACTGCGAAGGTTAGGTTCAGTCCTAATATTAAATTTTGGTTTCCTATTGGTTCCTCAATACTAGGGTCAACCATTATGGTAAAACTTCTAACTAACTCTAGTAGTGTCTATACTACTCTCAAATCTTCATAATACATCAGGGGGTAATGGTAAACCAATTCTAGAGATAAGAAATTCTAGGGTTCACTAGATATTCTGAACTTAGTGGGGGTGACAACACTCTAGTGGTACTCTTATAGGAGGGTTACCTTACTTATCCTCTAACAACAGGAACTTATATATTCTAAGAGAGGCTATACTCAAGAACTAATAGGGAAGCACGTGAATCAAACAGGATGCAATTTATCCGAATGGAATGGATTGGAAGGAGAAGTCCAAGTCAGTTGTGGATGAGATCCTATACTCTAATCCTAGGTGCAGGCTTGCTCGGTCCCTATGTTGAAACCGAACAATTTAGTCGTAGACCTGCATGGGCCACCACAAAAACCATGTCACGCCACAGTCCCAAAATATCGAGGGACTAGACACGTGGCAATGGCCAGCAGTACACACCGATGGACGAACCCAATTTAATGGATCCATCGGGGAGTACTTAAGCTGTAATACAACAATAATGGTCTAAATATACTAATCTCATCCACAAAAATGAATACAACAATATCAGAATCATAAAGCAAGATCAAACTCAATATAATATAAACTCGGAGAAATAACCCGATAATGAGTCTGATACATCTGTCAAGATACAAGAATAAAGATAACCACAACAAATACTGAGTATGGGTAAAGCCTATACCCAGAAGATACCCTCGGTGATCACTCGTCTACTGGATCTGGTACTGCTCCAGTGCCTGCTCCTGCTTCCGCTCCTGCTAATGCTCCTGTCCCGTGTAACTCGGGGTCGATCTCGTCTGCTAGTCCTGGGGACAAAGTCCGGTATCCAGGTCCTCAGGGGACATAATAAGGTACAGAAATCAACATGCCAAAATGCAGTGTAATAGTAAATGAGATAAATAGGGTAACTATATAACCATCTATGTGAAAATGCAATTTGAGAGCATCACTAAACTCAGGCTGAGACCACTACAAGCTCTGTGTCTGGGAGACGGTAGCAGTGTTTACTATGTGTTTTACTATGTGTTTACTATATATATATATATATATATATATATATATATATATATATATATATATATATATATATATATATATATATATATATTCAGCCTGTAGCATGTGTGACTCTCCCCACCCCATGTAATCATACGTCTCATGTCCACAACGTCTCATGTACACGTCACGCAAGATCGAAACTAATGCAGCAAGTCATATAATGTCTAAGAATATAATGTCTATGTCATAAAACCTGAATCCTATACAGAATCACCATGAATATCTCAGGAAGATTCCGTCTCATGAATAGTATCAAGTGTCCTGGGTTATAGTGTACTTGATAAGACAAGTACGAGAATGTAAAGGGTCACGAATGTCCATCTCTAAGTGACGTTACACAACTCCGCGTACGGTGTTGGCACCCGACTATTAATCGGACGCTAAGTAAGTCACACGGTCCTAGGTCAAGCATGCACAAATATATATAGTCAAAGGAATAAATAACAAGAACTGCAAGTTTGGCAAGGTACACTTGTCTGTGGTTCTGGCTCCAACTGTAGCTCTGGTCTCAGTGTGATCTGTAGGTACTCCTCCGGTTGCTGAAATAAACATCACCATTAGATTCAAAAAATATCAAATGGCTAGAAACGCCTGTCCTTAAGTCCAATTTGAACACAGGGGCAAAAGTGACAGTTTCTGGTCAAAGCGGGGTCCACATGTGGCCCACTTTGCACCGAAAAATGTGTCAGGGTCAAAGGTCTCCAAATTTCTCAAACTTAGTGTCTACAAGTCAGGAACGATGATACGATCCCAACGAAACTTCCAGAATTGGATTCCGATGAGCCGATCACAAAATCGCCCGTCAAGTGGAGCCTGTGGGGCCCACGTTACGCGATTTTGTCAACGTTCTCAGAATCGAACCAAACTTGGGTCACAGGACCAGCGTATTTCTACGAGTCCGATGACGCAAGTTTTATCTCGATCCGACGTGTGTACACAAAGTTACAGCGTGTTCCAGAATGGTCGGATACGGGGCGTTGTTGGTGGATACGCATTGATTTCGGTGTGCACGCACATCCAAATCAGCTTCTGCGAAATTCCACACGTCCGTATCAACGATGCGCACGTTTCGGTAAAGACCGCGTGCGACCAAGTCGTCCCGTTTGGCGGGACGTACTCCGTTCCGGGGTGAAACAGGGCATTATTTTTCCTGTTTTTGGATCGCGGTTTGCGATCACCACAGGACGCGATGCACCGAGCGGGTTACACGGACACCGAGAGGGTTACACAGTCTATGCGTTGCAACTGACGGAATCAAAAACGGAATTACGAGGTGAGAGAAAACGTTACCTGAACTAGGCTCCAAGAAGTCTGAATTCTCGTGTCCTGCTCGTGTCCTGGTCGTCTACTCCGTGTCCTGCGTCCTGTGTCCGGTCTCGAGTTGCTGTGTCCGGACACTGAGTCGGGGTTCGAGTCTAGGTTCTGCGGTGTGTCATGTCCCGATCTCCCGCAGGCAATCGGCCGTTCCCGCTAGGCGGGAATCACCCTCGCCAGCGCTCCCGCGGAACGATCGCTTAACCCATCCGGGCGTGATGCCACACGAGCGTGATCCACGCCCGTGCAAGGCCCTGGTTCATTGGCTGGCGGCAAGAGTTCTAAGCCACAGAGTCGCACAGATTGTCCGAGTGTAGCGGAGTCATGAACGCATAGGCGATCAGTAACAGGTTCACTGAGTCATCTCCCGAAGTTGGATGAAAACACGGCAACATTCAAGCAGACAAGCATGCGTTTCTAGGTTCATAAGCAGGCACGTTGCTCGGGCCCGAAGGTAAGCCGAGAATTGAAACCGTTAAGGTACGTAGCATGCGAGGGTCTGAATATAAGCAGTATTTCAATTTCCATGTTCTAGCAAGCAATACAAGTTGGAATTATTCCCTTAGCTAGGTGCGTTGGATTTATTAGCATGCAGGGGGTGAATCACCTAGCGACTAGCATGAATATTCCAGATTTTATGTGTGCTGGCTAAGCAAAGACAAGTTCACCGTAGCCACCCACCTTAGCGATGATTCGCCTCGGTAGAGCGATACGTCTGAGCGAGCCTCTGAAAGTCCAAGCCGGATTCCTGTAGGGACAAGTCTGGATATCCTTTGCTTCTTGATCGAGGCAAAGCGGGTCGGGACAGCTGCACGATTGCCGATTGAGACGGCAGTCCGCTTGAGCGGAATGGGGTGTTACACGGTGTCCGTGTCCGCGTGTCAAAGCTTAGGGCAGCGGAGACTCGCCGTGGCTGCTCAGGCGGAGGCAGCGGGGCGGAGCTGGTCGGCTGTGCGGTGTTGGCGAGGCGACGACGGCGTGGAGTCGGTGCTGGTGTTCGTCGAAGGGTTCTGTGCGGGGCGGTCGACGGCCGAGGGTCGTCGACTGGCGAGGGGGTCGTGCGGCGGGTCGAGAGGATGAGGGGAGGTCGTGCGGCGGGTCGAGAGGATGAGGGGAGGTCGTTGTTGCAGCGGACGGCGGTCGAGCGGAGGGTGGACGGCCGCCGCGGTGGAGCAGAGCTCGCTGACCGGAGGAGGTCCGGCCGGGCAGTGCTCGGTTTGGGTAGCCGCTGTACTGCCGGAGCGGGATGGCGCTGCACAGGCCGATCATCAGTCAGGGACAGCCGCGGGGGTGCTCCAGGCCGAAGCTGCGCGGGCGGTGCGCCGCCGGAGACTGGCCGGAGGGAGGTCAGGTAAAAAGGGGGTGGCGGCTGACGGCTAGGGTATGGTTAGGTTTAGGGATTTTTAGTATTTTTTTTTTGTTGTGGAGAAAAACTAAGAAATTATGTATTTATACATACAAAAATTTGGGCTAGGGTTTGACCTAGGTTTTGGGCTGGGTCAACGCTCCATGGGCTTGGCTTCGGCTCTCATGGGGATGTTGGGCGTTTGGCACGAATTTAATTCAGTTTAAATGTACATCGGTTTTCAGGACTTTAAAAATGATTTCGGGGTCCAATAAATTCACAGAAAATTATCCTATGTCCGGTTTTTCATTTTACATCATAAAATATTATTTCCATAATATTTTAATATTAATTAAAATCGTTTAGTCACAAAACACCTTAGTTTTAATTCCCGAAAATTACAGAAAAATTGTGGAAAATAATTTTATAAAATTTAAGAAAATCAGGGTGATTACAGTATGAACATGAGGGACAGAATGTTCAACTTTTATTCCTACGAAAGCACAATAATCATCAAAAGTACGGGAAGTGAACTCGACTGCATTATCAAGTCGAATCGTTCTAACATGTTAGTCAGGAAAATGAGTCTTAAGCTTAATCAACTGAGAAAGCAGCTTGGAGAAGGCAAAATTTCTAGATGAGAGTACAAAAATATTTGACCATCGACTAAAAGCATCTATTAGAACCATAAAATACCTGAAAGGTCCGCTAGCAGATCAATTGGTCCGCAAATATCACCTTGTATTCTCTGAAGGAATGGTGGTGATTCAGAATCTATTTTGAGAAGTGAAGGTCTTGTAATGAGTTTACCCTATGAACAGGCTACACACAAATGTTCTATAGGAAAGGAAAGACTTTTGTATGATAAATATTGCCCATTGTATCATTGATGACATTTCTCAACATAGTCGATCCTGGATGACCCAATCTGTCATGCCAAAGGATTAGATTCATTGGATCATTTAGCCTTTTGATAGTGATGGGGTAAGATTCTACTACTTTCAGAGTAGTTTAATATAGCCCCGAGGAGATTAACTTGCACTTTTCTAATGTGAGCTTATTGCTTCCAACATTAAAGGTGATACAAAGATACTCTTTGTTATTATCGTTCATGGTTTCAACATGAAACCCATTCATTCGAATATCTCTAAAGCTGAGTAGATTTCTATTAGATCTACTAGAGAATAATGCATTTCGAATGACTAAGTGTGTTCCATTTGGCAGCACAACATCGGCCTTACCATAACCTTCTATATCTGACAGGTCCAGCAATGGTGGTCACCTTGGCAGTGTTTGAGGCATATATTGTGAAAAACTTCCTAGTTTTCAATATAGTATGAGTTGTTGCACTATCTATCAATCATATGCCATCATCATTGTCCATACCTTTCAAAAATAAAAATTAATAATATATTAATATGCTACTAAATGATTAAATTTGACATATTGTCAATTATTACAACTTGATCTAAATTTAAAAGAAAGTGCTTCAAAGAAAGTAAACTACCTAGACTATTAATCATATAATGACCAATGTATTCAAAGTGGAAAGTAAATAAACTTAGATAAGCATACAATAAAATTCATTGATTTTGCGTATCATGGCGTTGAACTGGTTTTTCGAATTGCGTTTCCACCCTTATCTTGGAAGAAATCATTAAAATCCATGTGTGTTGTACCCTCCATGAGATTATTCTCCACACCTTTTAAGGCTTCATACTCGTTCACTTTCTTTTATGAGGTGCGACAGTTTCGCATCCAATGAGCAGTTCTTCCACAACGTTTGTAAATATTAGTTGGAGCAGCTGGATTGGAAATTTGGGCATTGTTTCTTCGAGGATTAAATCTCTTATTTTTGAACTGTGTATCGTTCATAGGACCAGAATTGTAGCCATTTCTTTGGCTTCCACGACGTCCATGTCCTCTACCTCTGTGATTTCCTCGACCCCTAGTATTGGTCATTTTTTTCGAGCACTAGTCGTATTCACTTCAGCTGGACTTGGTGCAGACCTAGTTGGTCTACTAGTGTGATTTTTGATTAATAACTCATTATTTTTCTCGACCACAAGTAAGACATCAATGAGTTCAGAATACTTCTTGAAATTCTCTTCCATATACGTCTGTTGTAGGGTCATATTAGTCGCATAAAATATGGTGAATATTTTCTCTAGCATAGAATACTCTGTCACTTCTTCACCACATAACTTCAATTGTGAAGTAATCATGAACATAGTTGAATTATAGGCTGCAACTGTCTTATAATCTTAAAAAAGTAGATTGTGTCATTCATGAAGTACATCTGATAGTATGACCATTTTTTGGTGATCGTATACCTCAACTAGAGAATTCCATAGCACCAAGGGGTCATTGACTGTTAAGTACTCATCCTTGAGATCATCATGAATATGATGTCTTAGAAAAATTAAAGTCTTCGCTTTATCTTATGCAGATATTGGCTTATCAACCACAATTGCGTCACCTGAGCTTTTGGCTTGAAGGTGCAATTCAGCATCCAATCTCTAGTTGAGAAAGTTCTGGCCTTCTAAGTTTTAGAGGCTTGAAATCATGCTTTGTGAGGCTCGACATAATGCTGTATAAGATCAATAATAAGTTAACATAAGAACTTGGTAAATCACCAAACAATTCATGTTCATGGTGTATGCTTCAAACAATGATGTTTCAGAAGTCTATTTATATCAAACAAATCTTGTTCATGGTATGCTTCGATCAATGATGTTCCAGAAGTCGTAGGTAAATACCAAACACTAGATGTTCATGGTATGCTTCGAACAATGATTATGTTCAAGAAGTCTTTAAAAAATACAACATATGGTATGCTTCGAACAATGATGTTCCAGAAGTCTTATATATATAGACCAAATAATTCATGTTCATGGTCATCAGATCTCTGATGGTTTTGATCTGAATGTATTAACATATATAAAAGAAGAGATAAAGAATAACTCCAGCGTTCTCTCCGAGAGATCTATATACGATTAACATCGGAGTGCTATCAGAGTTAACTAAAAGAAGTAAGATGAATGGATACAAATTATTCTTTTTTTCCTAGCGGTATGCCAAGAGATGTATAAAGATTAACATTAGGCTGCGCCTAGGGTATGCATATGCAGAAAAAAAACATAAATAACCATACCTATTACCGAAGTGGAGAATCCACAAATGGCGGCTTCACTGAGATGCTCTCGCTTATTTCCTTCCATTAAAGCTATTGTTGATAACGTGTTAGAATAAACGTAGAAGAAGGAAGAAGAAAATAGGAGAGAATATCTCTTATTAGTGTAATCACATAGTGTGAGGCAAATGTCTTATTTATACAACCCAATGAAGGTGTAATACTAATCTCTAACCAATGTGGGACTAAAAACAAAGTGGAAATCCAACCCTTTAGTAACCCAAGTTATAATAATTTTAAGGATTTTATGGGTAATTTAGCACCAAAAAATTCCTATAAATAGGACGTAATTCTTCCAAATTTATCACAATAATTTTTTTCTCTCTTGCAATAATTACAAGCAATATAGTGATATTCAGTGAAGAGGCTACTTGTTGTCATGAAAAATAATCAATCACCACAGCAACAGTAACATCACAAGATCAACCCACACCGCAACCTCAGGGGGTACAAGAGCCTTAACTTGAAAGAAGATCAAAAATTGGACAGCATTTTAGCGGATTTTACAATGAGTGTGATACGGAAAGAATAGTCTCGCATGGAGTTCTTGTTTAATGCTTGCATTGTGGGAACCGACTCCAATGGAAACCTAAATGTGGCACAGAAAATCCATATAGGCATATAAACTAGTATATTTAGTATCTTGCATCTTCTTGAAAAAAAATGTATCATTTATTAATATGTATTATTATTGTTAGACAAATCATAGGTATATTTAAATTATTTTTTCTATAGTTATTTTATTTTTTGTTTTCCTTGTTTTTTTTTTCCATCTTTTTACCCTTCATTTTTTAAGAATTACTTTTGTTTTTTGGTATTTTTTTCATGTTTTTCATTTTCTTTAAGATTTTTTTAAATTTTTAAGTTCTTTTTTTCATTTTTTTGAATTTTTGAATTTTTGAATTTTTTGTTTTTTGTTTTTTTGTTTTCATTATTTAGAATGTTTTTTGGTTTTGAAGTATTTTTTATCATTTTTTAAGGATGATGTTTTTCAGTTTTATCATCTTTTTTTATTTTTAGGATTTTTTTCTTTTTTGGTTTTTTAATCCTTTTTCTGTTTTTTATTTTTTTATTTTTTTTCAGGAATATTTATATATTCAACAAACATGATAATATAATTATCTAGAAAATTTAATTCCAAAAATTTTGATTTCCAAGAATATAAATTTTCAGCTATATAGTAATCCGCGTGTTAGGTAGTTTAAAGATCCAATCTGAACGGTAAAAAAAAAAATTCATCCGACACACACATACACTAGTCACCTTCACGTGCATTGCACGTACCAAAAAGAAAAAAAAATATCTGATATTAAAATACTGTAAATACGATTTGAATATTGGATATATTTTAGAATTTGTTATAGATGTTTATATGAGTTTGAATATATGTTCAGGTAGTTAGATGAATAAACATCGTCTTTTCGGACGTTATGACCGATGCATATTACCCAGGAGGTTGCGGGTTCGAGCCTCCTGGATGCCATTTAATTCTTCTTTGGGAGAATTAAGTGGTGAGTTGGTGATGGGGCGCATGTGCGGTTCAAGTGCAGTGCAGGTACAAACCTACGATCCGAGATGTGTGGAACTTTTGGACCAAAATATGGTGGACCTTCAGGTCGAGTTTGTAGGCATTCGGATCAGTTTACCTCTTCCAAATATATATATATATATATATATATATATGCTCTGCTCAGAAACGACCCCTACATCTGACTTGTCCAAGCCCAAATATCAAAGGAGAACTTGATAAGAAATAATACCCGAGGTTTGATTAGATTTATTGATCAATGCTAGAATTCCTACATTTTCTAATCCTTAGGGTTAGGCAATTTAGAAATATTTGTCTGAACATTGTCTGTCGTGTTCTCGCTCATCATCCTATATTAATGAAAAAAAAAAAAAAAAATAGAAGTTAGGCTAAAAAAGGTTTCAAAAAAGAAAATACGAAGAAAAAAAAAAAAAGAATAGTGCTACTTCTACAACTCTTCTATCAAGACCTTCTACTCATTGTTTGTTTTATGTTGGATTGAAACTTGCTGTGGTGTCAAAGGCTTGTTCATTGGTCTTCCTGATCTTTTTTCACTAGTTAATGTGGACTGAAGCTTGCTTGCTTAATGTCTTTGCCTGCATCATCAGTTTTCCTGAGAACAGTTGAAAAAAAAAAGGTTCTGCAACATTTGTTGTCATTACTAATCCTGGGCCAGCCTTTGATGATTCTCGAGCTTCATCATTCATTGCCAAGTTAACCATCCAAAGCAGATTTCTAGATCGTTAAGCTAACCTTAAGAAACGACACCCGAAGGGGTGTCCTTCTGGCGCAGGAGGCCAAGCATTCTACCAGACATCTCGGTCTGAGAGTCCCGGTCATCTTTACTAACTCATTTTTCTTAAGTAGAATTTTAAAAGCAAAGACGCATATAGCATTAAGCCATGTTGGGAAGAAGAAGTACGAACGTTAACATGGGAAACCAGGTAGCAAACTTGGAAAGGCACCACCGCTCTTTTCTAACTATTTTCTTTCTAGTGTGGAACATGATGTTTTCCCAAGATATCGAGTACAAATGATCAACTGATTCAGAAGATTGGATTGTTGAATGAATGGTAAAGGAAAGGATCAACAAAAATACCTGGGCAATACTCGTTTTGAGTTTTTTTTTTTTTTTTTTCCGTATCAACTGAAACTGAGAACCATACCACTTGCAAAACCTAGCATCTTGATGCTTGAAATGGTTAAACCTCTAATAGTTGTAAAATAAAGAAAGAAAACTACTGAAACAATAAACAGAACTGACAAAAAATGCGCACTTTATTGAATGTCATAAAAAATACGTTGTCCCATAACAGAACCCACATGGGATTGATACAGACTAAAAATTGGATCGTGTTCTTGGTATTAGCAATAATTCAAGATAACATGTACAATTGAAGGGTTTATCATATACAACATTTAAGATTCAATGTTTTTTTATCAAAGCTTGGTTTTTGAATGATGAGGGGCATTCTCATCATCGAAGATCCACAACATCAAACTTGAGTTTTGGGTTCATGTAGACATCGGAGCAGTGGTCATAAATTGCGCCGCCACCTGATGGCTCTGGGTGAGGATGAAAGCCGCGTTGCTGGCAATGCCTTATGACCGACATGCCTCCAGGAGCTGTTAGCCGAAATATCCCATGACTCCTGCAATTCACAAAAATAAGAGCTCTGTTTGTTAGGAAAGAAAAAAAAAGTGGAAGGAAGGAAAAAAACAAAGAGAGATACTTTCCATCCACCATATGGAAAGGAAAGGCAATTTCCTTCCTTTGTGTTTGGTAGGATGGAAGGAAAATGGAAGTGATACACTTTCCTTTGTTTGGTATGGAAGAAAAAATTGAAGAAAGAAAAATAAAAATATAGACTTCACCAATTATATCCTCAATTAACAATATTTATTTACCATTTGACTTTATTGAACTACTTTAAAATAAATAATTCCTATAGGGCATAATTGTAAATTAAGATGGGCATCCACTTTTTCTCCCACTTTTGGAGTGATTGATTTTCTTAGGTTACGAGGGAAAACTAATCCCTCCAATTTTTCTTCCATCCACTTTTCCTTACATACCAAAGGAGAGAGAATGTATCCTTCCTCCCACTTTTCTTTCCTCCATTTTCCTTCCTCCCACTTTTCCCTCCTACAAAACACACCCTAATGGACTACTCATTTTCCCCATAACAACATTAGTTCCTAGTTCTTACAATCAATCTATATTTAGGAGACCTGTGGATGCTACAGTACTTGAAGAGAGAAGATTCAGAAGGGGAGACAACACATCGAATTAAAGTTTAAGTAGGAAGCCTAAGCTTGATTAGGGAACCACCTGGATGATATATGCCTGGAATTCCCTATTCCCGGATGTCAGCTAACTTGATAATAAGATAAGGATGGGCGATAAAAAGTGTGAAAACAAAAAATCACAACGTTAAATCAAAGCTTGACAAATACGGCCGATGCCTGGATGCTCTCTAACATATTATATCGGTGTATATAGAAGCATTCAGATATACCTCCCCCTATGGCACCCATTCCTTTAAAAGTAAAGTATCTTACTGATCACCTCTGCTTACATTCTGAATATCCATCACGAAAGTTGTTTACCAAGGGGTTGTTTCGTTGGCCATAGATGGAAATACATGCACCATTTGCTGCATGTAGCATATGTTGTTGTAAGTGGTGTTGCAATTACACTGCTTGGTTGCAAGTAAATGGTGTTGTAGGATTTAAAAATCCATTGTTTGGAATGATGTAATTAGGGTGTTGGGTTGCAACTTTTTTGTTATAAATACAAATCACAAAACCATTCTATGATTGTGACTTTATAACATTTTGGATGAAGAGAGAATGAGAGGAAATGGTATAATAAACCTTGTCGTAAGTGGTATTGCGGTAGTTGGGGGTGTTGACGCAACATTTATTTCACCAATTCGTTTATTTACATCAAACCAAACATTGGAAATTGTGTAAATGTTGCATGTATTTCCCCTTACAACCAACCAAACACCCCGTTAGTGGAGGACCAGAGGTACCCAATTTAAGCGAAAACTAGATGCCTTATCTTATCCAAAAATAGTTGATTAGAAGAAATTCAGTATAGCACTAACGGGTACAAAGATACATCATGCTGATCCTTTTGATTTTCTTTAGAAATTATTCACATAATTGAAACATCATATAGTTCTTTCGATTTCCCATCATTTGCAGAATTAAAAAAATGACATGTGGTCAATATCATCATAATATATAGTGTGGAATTAACCAAATCTAGGTTGAGTTCAGATCAAAACAATGCTCTATTCTTCATACAAGCACCTCAAAAGGCACTGATTGCAAGGAAACCGAACAATAAGTAACTGTATTTTATCCCAAAAAACTGTAAAAGAATTACACGTTACAACTTACAAGCCTAGAGATCAAAGAATCTGGAAAAGAAAATTGCTTGGTTTCGCTAAAGTGTTTTGTCAATTGAACCTTGTTAACCGGAAATTTGCAGAAATTCCATAATTTTATACTATAGCTTCTTGAAAAAAGAAAAAAAAAACATCAAGTATAATATCAATTTGTTAGGTATTATAAAATACACTGTGAACATGTTATTCTGATAAAGACAGTTTTCTACATGCAAAATAGATCGACAGTAACAGATGAAACAAACATTAAAAGAGAGGACTTGCCTTGAACTATCTCTGGGTGCCATAACAATTGCAATCGCTTCAGGCAACATAATCTAATAAAATTCAGGAGACAAATTACATGAGAAAACTAAAACACAACTGATCAAAATGTAGCGGGACTTAGTATTGTTACTTAAAATTCACATCTTGCAGTTTTCTTCCCTAGAAAGCATACATATTTTCATATTTTAGATTTTGGGCAGAGATGTTTGCTTGCCAGTTTAGTTAAAGACTTTGCACTTTAATAAAGGACTTTGCACTTTAATAAAGCTGAATAGAGTAAAAGAAGTCATGAAACCAACCATTAAGGATTCAGATAAAAACTGTGTTGGTGTTTGCTTGGCAAATATATTGTGTTAGTTGTAACTGTGGAAGACAAAAAACATTATTTCAAGTTGAACAGTAGTAGGTAGCACTAAAAAAGAACAAAAAAATGGAACAGTATATAATTATATATATCAAATCTAATGTTATTATAAAATCTTGGATAAATTTTCTTTCATTGTCTTGTGTGTGGCAAGCATGGCGTCAACTGCGACAATAATGACAAGGTGAATGTATGGAAATCAGTAAAAGATGTATATTACATACCTGATATGAGTAATGGGTATGAACATCAATTGAGGACATGAAACAAGACTGTGTAGGATGTGTCTGCCATGGAAATACATTTTAAGTTAGCAATATTAAAAGATCACACTGTAAGGGCATATCACAAAGCAGGTACTCTTGAGACATGAGAGAAGTCAAAGAAAGAAGAAGAAAAAAAAACTAAGTTCAAAGTTTCTAAAAAAAGAGCCATATCTGTCTCTTCAAAAGTTTAGGAATACTTTAAAATGCTTAAAAAGCCTGTTTAACTATTTTTAATCAAAGAAGAAAATGCTTAAGATATTGATAAATCTATTACAAGTCCAAGAACCAATAGCATACATCTAACACTTGTAAGTCCCAAACAAAGAATGCAAACAAACAAACAAACGTAACAAACGTACATGTCAGTAGGGCTGAGCATTTCTCAGTTTAAAACCGAAAAACCATCCCGAACTAGATTAGTGGTTCGGTTCGGTTTTATACAATACGGTTCGGGGTTCGATTTCATTTTTCTAAATTTCGAGTTTGGTTCGGTTTTCGGGTTTCCTAAACCTACCCGAACCAAAAACCAAATTAGGTATGCCAAATTACATATAGACCCTCACCCTATATATATATATATATATATATATATATATATATATATATATATAAAGTTTTTTTCAACCCTAATTCCCTAACCCTAAACTTCTTTAAGCTCTCTTCCCTTCTCTTCTTTGCGGCGTGATCGAGTAGCAACCTCTTCTGAGTTCTGAGAACAGATTTTTGGCTGTTTGGGATTTCGAATCTTTCGATCGACCTTCTCTTCCCAGTTATGAGAATGGAGGGTTTTGGGTTTCGACTTTCGATCAACCTTCTCTGACGTTCTCGACTGAGGTTAGAACCCTAAATCTCATTGTAATCTCTTCTAAGTTTATTTTTTATCTCAATTTTTTTTATTAACTAATCCTTCTTGCAGGACTATCGCTTGCTCGTCTCTCTCCATCGATTTACTTCTATTATCTGGACCTTTTTCTATTAACTTTAAGACTTTAAGTATCTCCCAAATTACGAACTTTTTTGTTCAGTTATCACTCTTTTTGTTCTTTGTTTGGGATTGTGTTCTTGGTGTTGACTATTGGAGTGGCAGGGTGTGGGATGCAGCAAAAAATAAGTAGCAACATTAGCATGTTGCCAGCAAAGAATAAAGTGTGGAATTTTTGTCCATGATAAAAAAAAAATCTTCTATTGTATGTTTTGTCTTTTGATTGTGTTACTTTGCTATATAAACTATGCATATAGGTAATTCCATGAGCTTTCAGTAACATTTGTCTATTTACAAATATTATCTTCCTACTTTAGATCATTGAAGGCATTGAAACATTTAGTATTTGATACATGTTATGGTCAATAGGTGTGCTTTAGGTGACATGGCAAGATACAAGCAGTCACTCCCAAAGATGCTTGTGTAATGCTTCTAAAAGGCGGAACTGTTTGGCAGATAATGTCACATAATGCTTTTAATATTTTGTTTCCATACCATTCAAACTTTAAAATATACAACCAAATTTAAGGTTATTGTGCTACTAATAACTTTCATAAACGTTAAGGCTTCGTTTGGTAGGAAGGATGGAAAAGTGGAAGGAAGGAAAAGGAGTAGGATGTACTTTCCTTCCATAGGGAAAGGAAAAATTATTTCCTTCCTTTGTGTTTAGTAGGAATGATGGAAAGGAGAAGAGATCCACTTTCCTTTGTTAGGTATGAAAGTAAAAGTGGAAAGAAAGAAAATAAAAAATATAGGTTTTACCAATTTTATCCTCAACTACAAACATTTATTTACCATTTGACTTCATAAATATTTTTAAATAATACAATTCTTATGGGGGTATAATTGTTAATTGATATAAGCATGCACTTTTTCTTCCACTTTTCCTTCCACTTTTGGAAGATCTCCCTCCACTTTTTCTTCCTTCTACTCTTCCTTCCATACCAAACAAGAGAAAATGAATCCTTCCCTCCACTTTTCACTCCTCCATTTTCCTTCGTCCCACTTTTCTCTCCTACCAAACACACCCTAAGTATTGTTTTTTTTTTTTAATTAATGACTTGAGTTTCATAAGATACTATCACTGATAAGAACGAATGCATAAGACTGATAAGAACAGACGTTGCCTATTGTATGTTGTTTAACATGTTGGGATTGGGTTGGGTACTTAGATTATTCACTTTTGTTGCTTATCACTTTATTGTATGTTGTTTAATATGTTACATCAATCAATGGCATCAACTTCATACTCATGCAATGTGCGTTTTTTTCATTTTTATTGAAATTTGTTATCTATGTTGTTCAGGGCGCGCCACCTTTTGGCACCCGACAGCGCCCTGGTGGTTTTTTTATATAGAACAAATTTGCAAAATCAAAGGTGAAAAGTTATTAAATAGAGAAGGAAAAAGAAATAAAGGATCAATAATAGCAAAGAGGGATATTGTTGCATAAGAATACTTGGTAAACCATTTAAGTAATCAATAAGATATCAAAAGGCTGGCATTGACAAGAGCAATCATGCTCAACTATAAAACAAATAATGGGCATCCATGTCAATTTACAAGTGAATTTCTATTCGCAAATAAAAACTCACATGAATCCATCCAAGGGGAAAGAGAGAGTGCTTGTCCTGGTACTCAAATATTTCCTCTTCGTTTGTAGTCTGACACTGGACGACGAGTAAAATTGTTATAGTTAAAAGTAAAAAAAATATTGTTAAATAAACTAGAGAACTAACTTACTGAATCAGATGTGCCCTCCTGTTTTGGGATGATAAGAGTCGTCACATAAAATTTTCTGTTTTTCTGCAAGCAAGGAAAATGTAAGCCTCTTTTGATACAGTCAAAAGCTTTTTTAACTTATAAAGATTCATGAAGTATTGCCCCTTACAAGTGAACCTGCAAGAACACCACAAGTTTCTAAGCTTCTATCAGTATTTGACTTGGCAAACCTCATGAAGCTGTCCATCATTGTAGTTGACTACAAAAGCAAATAAGAAACTGTTGGATGAGAAAACAGACAAGTGGTGCTAAAATTCAAAAATAAACCAGTTAAGTGTCAGTAGAGAGCTAGGTTGCTTGTAGAAGATGTGCATAGTATATTAAAGCAAGAGAGCATAGGAAAGTCTTACAATGTGAACTTGTAAAGGAGATTCAGCGCGCAGAAGCTCATCCTGAACTGATGTTGCTTGTACAGATACGGAGTTGGAAAATTCTGAACTGATAGCAGCTAAATCCTGTACTTCTGCAAGAACGGGTGGAGGAGAAGGTTCTCTGATGATATTCATACTAATACTACCAGGAACTTCAGTAACATCTAAGGTGCTCAGTGTACTTGGTTCCTCAGTATGAACTCCAGTATCATGCAAGGAAAGGACTTCTTCAAGTGGTGATTTTGTATGTTCTGGCTCACCCTTATCTTCTGCAGTCACAGGTTCATCCTTTGTTGGCTGGTGAAGGCTGCTCAAGGATAGGACAAAACTGAGCTTATTACCATATAGCTTTGCACAGAACTGTAGTAGCATGAGCATGAGGTCATCGATCTTGCAAAATGACACACCAACTAATTATTCACCTTTACCATATTGTGATCTAGGCTGCCTGGCAGGGTCCTGTCTTGAAGTTTAGACTATATTCCTTTAATTGAGACAGGAAATTATTAATTATGTGAAATTCCCACAAAGTTTTAGTTGATTACTGTAAGCCTTTATCCCATTATTTCACTTGGCCACAATTTGTTGAGAATCCATCATTTATTTAATTTTGGATACTTCTCTTTACAAAATCTTATGCGAAGATCTTGAATTATTCAATTCAGAAAAGTTTTGCCCAATACCCTAACCCAAACAATACTCTGCATAGACAGGGTAGCAGCTCTCTGAGTGCGCCAATGGGAATGGACGGTGCCACCAGCAACTCACTAATAGACTGGAGAGAGAGAGAGAGAGAGAGAGAGGATTATTTTTGGTAAACTAAGTTTTTCTTTTGAGAATTACAAGAATTTAGTTAACTGAGAGGCGTACTTTTCTTTTTTTTGGTTCAGATTTAACGGTTTGTCAAAAAATGACAGCAAGAGAGTAATGTCTAATAAGGATAAAAGAGAGGGTCATAAAATGTAAAAACACTAAGATGGATCCTGCAATTTACCAAGAAAGTGAATTGAGAATTTTTTTTTTTTTTAAAATCGATACTAAATAATCATTTGACAAAAATATAATCTGAGCTGAAAACTAAAATCTCGAATCTGAAAGATATTGGAAAAAATACACATGTTTCTCAAGAAGAAAAATGTGAGAACTAGATTTAAAGCTTAACCTTGGGATCTCAATTGGACTCAAGTCAAGATTGCTTGGATACTGGATCTGCACAAGGGACCAATAGTAATATTACTACGATATCTGAAATTAAAAGGATGAATTATTATGCATTACCCCGTGACTGATAACTGGTGGCTGCCATTTTCCATTCAGTCCATTTGGACCTAAGATGGAATGTCTTGATAAAGTCTCCTCCTTAGGACGAGGGAAGCTTAAAGACCTACAGAAGAATGTCTAGCAACATCAATCAAGCAAGAAAATTAAAACATTATTCCCCTATGATACTCATTACATGTTATTTACCAAGAGTTAAGTATACTTATCCGTTAAAACTATAATACCAGTCGAGAAGCAACATTATTAGTATCCTAAGCACTAATAGACTTGAACTAAAGGGAGATGCTACATATTTCTTAGTTCTTTCAATAATGCAACATTATAGACTAAATACTGCAGAACTTTTTTTGCTTCCGACTAACTATTTTCTAAAGGTCAGAGTCTGATATCCAAATTGCTAGAATCTAGTATAACTTTCTTCACCAATGAAATATGAACCTTTTCTTTTAAAACTCCAGGTCCCATCAGCTCTAACTCCCTCCCTTGGAGCAACTAAAAGAATCCAACTCCAATAGAATACTAGCACATTCTTTTAATGTGACAAATCCACAGGTTTGACTGTTGACTCGAATCCATTTGATCCAAAAGACCTAACACTTAAAAAATTAAACCCTTGGTAAGACTCCAAATTAAAGCATGCACCTTTTCGGATACACCAGCTTAAGCTCTAATCATGGCACGTGGTTGTGAAGAACAATTAGATCATGTCACTCGCATGAGCAACTAGACAAAGTCTCTGAATGTTGTATGAATACCAGGAGTTCCTTTATAAGAAGGAAATTTACTCTTATGAGTTATGACTAAAATCCACTAACAAACATTTCATTTACATCTTATATAAAATGTATGCTAACAGAACATCACAACCCTTTACAATTATAGAAGACATTTCTCATACATATGTTTCATATGCATATAGGATAAAAATTAGACAGTAATTACAAGTTTACATGTCAAATTCACAACAATATAAGCATTCAAGTGTAGACAGGCAAGCCCTTTGACATAATTACGGAGAACTGACACTTCCTTTCTACCATCATAAGACTTCTTTCAACATCTTGCTCCTGGACATAACCATTCTTCTTATTTAGTTATAATCACATGAAAAAAGAAAACTAAAGTGGGAAGTTGTTCAATAACCTGAGTAAAAAAGGTGAAGGGATATCCTATGATAGGTATCATTTAAATGATATCATATCGTTAAAATAACAAATAAATAGTTTGATTTAACAATGGGAATGAACAGAATTACTTCTATATTTACTATTTAGCAACTACTACTGGGGAAAGTAAAGGAACCTAGTTTTTTCCATAAAGGAAACTAGTTTGAGAAAACTAGCTTGGTCAGTAATCCATTGCAGTAGTGCCAATGAAAATAGATAATAAGCTAATCAAACAGAAATTTGCAGCCATACTATGCATGTGATAAACAGTTATAAGCCACTGAAATTGCCTCGTACATTAAGTTACACAACAGGGTGTGATGAAGTCTACATTCACAGCGTCTAGCTATAAACAAACAATGATCCTCATTTTTATGCCCAGCAGGGTGATAAGAGTCATCATTCACAGCACCTAGCTATAAACAAACAGTGATTCTCATTAATTTATTCACATTAATGGAGCTATTATACAAGAAAGGTTCTCACAGATTCTTACAATTTGCGAAATTGTTCTTCTGCAGGCTTGGTTTGTGGTAACATGTACCACTGCTGAACTGAACCTCTAGTGTAGCCATCTTGGATAACAAACCGATTAGTCTGCAATATTCAACAAGAATATATATGACTCAGTCGAAGAAGAAGTAGCTTGTTTCCTAATCACATGGCACACACACTTATGGTAATATAATCATAATCGTTTAAGATATAGCCATCTTGGCTAATATGAATGTACAAAGACCTAAAGAATGAAGACATTTTATAATGATAGCAAAATGCAAATTGATCCTACCTGTCTGGACTCATTTCTTACAGTCTGCCTGTTAACAGAAGGCCATTCCAATGAATTGCCTGCCAAAGAATTTTGGTGAACTTGGCCCCAATTGTTCACTTGATTTCTAGACTTCATGTTAAGTTCTTCAGACCTCCTTTGTACATCTGGCTTTAGTTCCTCCAGCTCATTAAGGACATCTAGTAATTTCTATATTAAAAGTATAACATGTCAAATTTTGTTTCAAATTAACTGTAAACAATAAAACAAATGAGCAATAGTGATAGACCAAGCAGGCTGCAAGGCCTGCAATCTGCTACATAAAATAAAAGCTCTTAAGCACAAGGCTTCAGTGAAAAGAGCTTAATGGATTTAAGCATAGTTGTATATACCTTCCTGTAGAAATTCCTTTCACCGTGTAGAGACACATTGTAATCTCGATGGAATGGAATGGTCTCAGTGATCAAGCTGCATCAAATAAAGCCCACTTATCCTATGAGTTTTAAGAATAAACAGGTAATGAAAAAATTATATGTTTCCTCATTTCTTTGTATTTATGATTATTATTCAGAAAACCAGAAAAGTATACAACCACCCAACAAATCATACACATCTGAATTAATCGCTAAGCTTGAAAACCAGAAAAGTACACTACCATCCAACCAATCATACACATCTGAATTAATCGCTAACCTTGAAAATCGTAGAAGCATGACATAGAGATCTACTATATTCTTCTCCTGACGATATATATCAGCCTGCACAAAGCCAGCAACTCATCAGGATTTCCTGTTTGATTATTGTCTAAGAATATATTGCTTCTATTTATCAATAAACATTTGAATACACTCGAATGTTTCAACTTTTTATTCTATGGAGTTTATATTGTGCTGTTGTTTATTGAAAGGTGGTCCTCAATGAATGCCAAAAGTTACAGTTTTAAATTGATATTATACTGTTTGAGAACAGATTGAAAAAATGGCTGATTTTCTCGTAAACACTTTCAACTTTGCTAATAGTTCACTTGGTAAACATAAACAACTTTTATGTTCATTTCGCTATCACGATTTATTTATTCACTTTTACCCCCAAAGGCATTAGTATAATATGGAAAAGACACTTATACCCCTCCCCTTTTCCTCCGCTCCCCCTCGCCTCCATCACCATCCACACATCATTCACTTCCATCTCCGCCCTTCTCCAGCACCTCATCCTCCTCCCTCTCCCTCTCCTCCACCCTTTCTGCCACCTCCATCTCCTCCTCCCGTGGTGTTGATCAGACCAAATTGGTGAAACAAATATTGTATACAAATTTTACCCATATTTCTTAAGTGAAGTCGTCGGTGGTTGTGATTGGATATTCAATATGAATCTTTGGGTACTTAACATGAGATTTATGGGCACTATCTAATAGTGGAAAGTGTAAAAAAAGAAATCTAAATGAAGGGAAGGTGGATTTGGAGGTGGAAGAGGATGTGGTGGAGAGAAAGAAGGATGTTATTGTGGAACAAGAGGGAGGAGGAAGTGGGTATTGGAGTTGGTGGAGAAGGTGGGGATAGAGGTGGAAATGAACGAGGTGGTAGAGGTGACGATGGATAATTAAAACAAAATAGTCGTTACAGGTAGTATAGTGTTAAATCAGTCATGTGTTAAGGACATGAGTCATAAGTCCAACAGTTTCACTAACAGAGGGTAGCAAAGTGCAACCACTTGTAAATTCCGTAGTACCAGGGTCATAAAAAATAAAAAATAAAAAATTGTAGTAGCAAAGTGAAAAGTCTGACATTGGAAAATAATGTAAGTACCATGTATCTGAAACTTCCATTTGGATAACTTACATAACACACAAGCCGAAAGAGTGTCTATCTATGTTGCATTGATATCAATACGACGCAACATGATACATAGTACATACACGGCAACACGGAAACAACACTTACTTTGAGAACTATGTTTGAAGTGTACAATGTGTGTCTATGCTCACGAGAAAGAAATTTACTTACAACTAAAAGAGTGGCAGCTACTCAAGCTTAAGGAGTGTGAACTAATGCGACTTCTTCTAAACTATAAGCAATTACTTCAGCTAACTAATGAAAGAAATGATAACTTTCTTTGGATATTTATTAATGCATAGATGAAAAAGAATTAACCTCTATTAATATTTTCAATTAAAGCTAATATACACAAATTCCCCACATTCTAAATTGTACACTGGCCAAGATTGAAACTTTTTTCCAAGCCCAAAGAGATACAACCAACAAAACCCTAAAATTTTAAAATTTTAATATATAAAAGAACACAATTGGGAAGTTCATATGAGAAACTGCTTGATTAGATAACACGTTACTATTTATGGAATGTAAAAGTGAATCAATGGGGCTTCTTCTAAACTAAAAGCAATCACTTCAGCATAACAACGCAAAATTTAAACATACTATTAACATTGATCACTACATATATGGTAAATGAATCGAAAGAGTTCCAAAATTGGAACTTTATTCCAAAACCAAACAAACACGACCACCAAAACCCTAAATTTGATCAAATTCAACAAACAGAAGCGCACAAATCGAAAATTGTCACGAGAAACTCGCCTGCTTGATCAGATTATGGGCGATCCGGTAGTAGTTCCGGAGGGTGATCCGGTTGTCTACGGGGAGCCTCGGCGCGCTGGCCGCGATGCTGAAGGACCCCGAAGAAGACTTCATCCTAATTTCTATAGCTTCTTCTCCTAGCTCAAGATCCGAACGGCATTGAATCTCGAGCTCTCGATAGAGAGTCAAATTGGGAGAGGAAATTTATATATATAACCCTAACCCTAATTATTATTTTTACGAGAGAATTTTTTGGGTCTTCTTCGGAAGTGTCGATATAATGGCGTGTTGTCGATATAATGGCGTAATAATAAGGAAAGAGGTACAATACATCAGTAATAATAATAATAACAATTTTGTAGTTAATTACTTGTTGATTGTTTCTAATAAATAGGGATTTTTTAGATAATTGCTAAAGGTATTACATAAGTTACTCCGGATAGTCCAATTTTTTTTAATATTTATCCGTTTGCCACAAAAAATAATTATTTGGGGTTGTCCACTACATAGCATAAAAGTCAACTCTTTTTTTCGTTTTTTCTTCTTCTTCCCCTTCCTCTCTCAAATTCTAAACATTGTTGTTCTAAATCAATATCCATGTCTAAATTTTATCTAGTAGTAACTAAATTTGGTTTATGATTCATTTTGGATGGATTTTTGAAATCTCAAACCCATTTTAAGGTTTTGAACTTCAGAAATCGTCCACAATCGCGACGGGACGATGATGGACTGTAAAAAATTTTAACAGTCCTGTCTATAGTCAGGACTGTCAAATTTTTTGACAATTCTTCTAATTTGTAGGACTGTCAAAAAAATTGACAATCCAAAAAAAATGGAACTGTGTATTGAGGACATTGACGGGGATAACCAAAGTTGGTTATCATCTTCATTGCTAGCAAATACAAGAAACTAGTATTGTTCCAATTACACTTTCATCTCTCCCAAATTTGTGAAGTATCTAACTAAGCTATTATCATATATATAGTCCCCTACGTTGATCGCACGCTGCCCGCGCCCCCCCCTATTCGCTCTGCATCCCTCCCTTAACTAAACTAGGGCCCATTTTCGACAAACCCACCCCCTCCAATCGTCGGCCGTCACGTGGCTTTTGGGCCACTGGCGAGCCAAAAACCGACAAGCAACGTAGCAACACTGATACTAGAAGGGCTAATATGCTTACAATCCCCTTACAACTAGGGGGTTACAATCGCCACGTGGCGGACACCCATTGTAGTATCTCGTTCCCCCTATTTGGAGAGCGCGGCTACGAAATACTTTCGGTATCGTTCGATCGGGATAGATTGAATCAAAATCCTTTCCTCATTATGGATTGGCTTCTTCGAAATCGATTTCCATATTAAGTGGACCGTGTCCCAAGGCAGTGTCACGACCCGCACCCGAAAAATCGGGCATGAGTCGTGGGTACGTCCAGCCTACGCCGCAGCATCGGCGGTAGAACGCTGTCTAGGTCAACTATCTAGATAATAATCTCACACAAAAATCGGCCATGACCTCTCCAAAAGGAGGGCAACCACACAAACAATATAAACCTGTCAATATCTCAACTCCAAACGGAGGAGCAATATCACAATGATAATCAAGTACTCAATCACGAATCTAAGCACGATAAGATAACAAAGAAGACTAACAGCTATAAAGTCTAACCAACAACAACTACTACAACAACCACAACATCCATAATAATAATACATCATCCAAATCATCCAAAATAATATACAATACAAGGTCTCAATCCAAAACCGAAGACAAATCCGGTGCTAAAGCTAATAAAACAACAACAAGGTCCTAGTGATCCCGGCTACCAACCCGGAAATCACTCCTAAACTAGAGGGTCCCTGTCTGCACCATCGACAGGCTCAGGTCCATAAAACGTCGGACACCAATCCTCCGGATACTCTGAAAAATATGTCCAGTCAGGACTGGAGCAAGTACATCTCTAACAGCAGTTCCATTTAAATGATAAAAACTATAAAACAGTTATAGCAAGTAGCAAGAAGAATGAAGCAAGTATGAAACAAAAAAATATGTATAACTGGTGCATAAAGGTAAAGATGCATGGATATCAGAGCAAGATAGTAATAACTACAAGATACAGGAAATCTAAGCTAAGATCAAGTCCGTGCACATGAACGTGTAGTGAGTCCAGCATGAAAAACATGTAGTGAGTCAAGTCCAGAAATATGTAAGTGAGACAAGTCAAGAAATGCATGAGAGTCCAGACTATAAAGAATGAACTCGGTGTCTTTGAAATACTTGTTTCGACATGTAAACGGCTAGGGGTAAGTACGGCTCATCGCGCACTGGGTGCACGGCTGCTATCATTCCAGATTAGACCAGAGGGAGTGATTCCTGATGATGCCAGATAGGAATGTTTACATGTCTACTCGAGTATTTCCCCGCCCCGACTAATACAAGTGGATCCAAGATCCGACACGCAAATCAAGATGAGTCCAGCCTGAACATGAGTGATGCCTGTAGTGATGCCTGTAGGTGATGCCAGTAGTAATTCCAGAATAGAGGCCAGAAACATGAAATGTACGTGTCGCAAGTAAATGAATCCAGAAATATCAATCAGTGTCCCGTGTTGTGCCAGAATAATCAGATGATACTATACTAGAAGCTGAATCATAATAATCATCAAATAATAAAAACTATCAGAGAATGTACTCGCCTGACGTCCTGAGCAACTGGCGATCCGAACTGGTGTCGCAAGGACCTAATGCGAAAAGCAAGGTTAAACATGATTCTAATGAGTTAAACAGATATAAAATAACTAAAAATAGGCTTCTAGGGTCGTTCTAGGTCAAACGAGTCAAATCGGTGAAATCTGGGTCAAAAAGTCAACTCTGGGTCCAAAAAGTCAACTCTAGGTCAAAACTAGGTCAAAAGTTGACTTTGGCGGTCAACCGAGTCAACTACGGTCAAGTCTGGGTCAAACTAGGGTGCTCCTGAAATTCTAGGTCAAACCGAGCTCATTAAGCTAGAAAACTCACAAACTCGCCTCCTTGAGATACCGGGATACCCTCGGTATCCGATACCTCAACCTAGGCTATATACCCCGCCTAAACCCGCTAAAACCTATGCTAGCACGCATAAATATATAACATAAGCATATAAAAATCACTCCAATACTATTTCTAGGCTATTGCTCAAAAAACCCCGCTCGAAACCCAATACCTTGGTTATCTTAAGGTATTGAGATACCTCGGTATCTCAAGGTATTGAGATACCTCGGTATCCCGCTCTAAACTCAACCCGACTATCCCTCTAGCTAACTAACTATGCATAAACATATATATCTAGCTATAATCTAGGCTAAAATATAGATATCTAATACATATAGGCATATACCTATATATCTTCATATATACACATACCTTACCTTACCTTACCTTACCTTACCTTACCTTACCCTCCTCATAATATATAAATATACCTATATCTAGATATCTAAACTATCTACCTAGCTATATGTAGATATCTATATATAAATCTATCTATCTCTCTCTCTAGATATCTATAGATATATATATATAGCTATAGGTGTATATATATATCTATACCTAGGTATACCTATCTAACTATATAACTATCTATATAGATATCCATCTATCTACCTATTTATGTATCTATCTATCTAGCTAGCTATATAACTATATATCTATCTATCTAACTATCTTTCTATCTAACAATCTATATATCTATCCATCATCTATCTAATTACCTAACTATCATTTATCAACCTAACTATCTTGATATATGTATCTATATATATACTTATCTATTACCTATCCATCTAAGTATTAATCCAACTATCTACTAATCTATCTATCTAACTTATTATCTATCTATCTATTGAAATATCTATCCATCTATATATCTATCTATCTATTTATATCTATGTATCTATCTATTTACCTAGCTATCTATTTATCTAGCTATCTAACTATCTACTAATATATATCTATCTAGACATCTAATATCCATCTACCAATCTATCTTATCTATTCCTCACCCTCTCCCTCGCAACCTGCCTCGCTACTACGCTGCATGTGCTTGCTGCTGCTGCTGCTGGCTTGCTTCGTATTGCTGCTGCTACTGCTCTTGGCTGCTGCTGCTGCAGCTACCTGGCATTGCTGCTGCTGCTCTGTGCCTTGGCATTGCTGCTGCTGCTCTTGCTGAGCCTGCTGCTGCTGCTTTTGCTGCTGGTGCAGCTGCTCGCTGCTGCTGGAGCAGCTGCTTGCTGCTGCTGGCAGTTGGCTGAACCCCCCCTACCAACTCACAAACACACACACACACCTATATATATATACATATATATATCACTCTCTAATATATATATACATACACATATATAACTATATATATATAACTAGATACACATATATACACACCTATATATCTATATACTAACACACACTAACACACTCAAACACAAATCAACACACACACACATAATTATATACAAACACATATTTATATATACATACACACATATATCTATATATATATAAACACACATATATCTATATACATCTATACATATACTCTCACACACATACATATATATATCCTCACACACTCTCACACTCACACACCCTTACACACACACTCTCGCACACACTAGCACACACTCTCACAAACACACAACCACACACACAAACACTCCTACATATATATAAATATATATACATATATACACACTCACTCAAACTCATATATATATATATATATAGGCACTCACTCACACTCACACACACTCACCTACGCACTAGCACACACTCACACAAGCACTCACTAACACACTCACAAACACACTCACACAAGCACTCCCTAACACGCTCACAAACACATAACCACACATATATATATAAATATATATATAAAAACACACACACAATATATATATATATACACATATATAAACAAACACAACACAACGCACACCACGCCCACAACGCCCACCAACGCACGCCCAACGACCCCGACACGCACAAACACCTAAAAATATATATAATATAACTCGAAAACTCTAGCACACACTCCCCGATACTAACCCAACGCGCGCACAAGCCCGAAACGAGGAAACCAAGTCGAAATGGTCGTTCGGTCATTTCGACGAACACGTGGTGCGCGGCTCGGAAAACCTCCTGAAACGCACACCAAACGAACTCGGAATCGGCCCAAAATTTACCCACGCACTCTAAACGATGCCTAGATCCTAGAAAATGTACTCTCGCGTCGATTCTAGGTCCGTGGCGGAAACGCACACGCACTTAGAATCGGCGACGACGAAAAGCCCCAATTTCGCCCGAAACGCCCGTTTCTCCGCGACGCGGCTTCCCGTGTCCGAACGGAGACACGCACTCACCCTCAAGACACCCGACAACGTCTATCTAGGTCCGTCTAACCTAGGGCATCATCCAAAATTGGGCCAAATTCGGATTTCACCCGAAATTGACACAAAACCTAGTGTTAAAGTCTCCAAACACTACCCAACTAGTTCCAACTTTCTTCCACGGGTAGCCTAAGGGTCTAGGAAGGTTCTAAAATATTTAACTATACTATAAAAGAGTAATTACAAGAGAAAAATTAGGATTTACCTCTTGGGAGTTGGAATCCCAAGCCAAAATCTCCAAAATGCTCCAAATCCTCCAATCCAAGCTTCCAAGCCTCAAATCCAAGCTTCAACACCAAAATCTAGGCTCTACCCACCTAGGTTAGGGAAGAATGTAGGGTTAGGGTTAGCTTAAGGAAGAAGGAATGAAAGAAAGAAAGAAGAAAAGTGAAGAGAAGCTTACTTGGAAGAAGAAGGAAGAAGAAAGGAGAAGTGGAGAAGAAGAAATGAAGAAGAAGAAGAAGAAGAAGAAGAAGAAGTGGAATGATAAAGAGGGAGAGGGCTGCTGGTTTCCATGGTTGGGAGGGGTAGGTAGGGGCCGGCCACTTATAAAAATGGGTTCACACAAGTTTTCAAGTTCCCAAAACGCCCCTACTCACACGGTTTTGGGTTCCGGGTTCCAAATGCGCTCAAACTAGCTCCAAATCTCTCCAACTAACCTCCTAAAAATAAAATAATAAATCTAAGCCCCAAAATAATTCTCACAAGGGTGTGGACTGGGTCGGACATGGGTCCACTAGGGTCTGACATGGGTCCAGGCTAGCCAAAATCCTAAAACAATCAATAAAAAATATAATACAAAAAAATAATGCAATCACTAATTAAATATAAATACAATTAATTATAAATAATACACAATTAACTAAATTAAAAATAAAAAAAATACCCGACTTTGGAAATGGGGTGGTGACAGGCAGGACTTAGCGGCAGAGTTAAGAGGGACCTCTTTGCTTCAAGTTTTATTGCCTAGTTTTTGTTGTCGCATTGTAGCTTTCGTGCTTTCGAGTTGGTTTTCGAGTTTGCATTTTCTTGAATGGTTTCGATGATTTCATTATTTTCATTCGTTGAACTTTGCTTTCGTATCGATTTTGAGTGAAAAAGAAAGAGGTATTAATCGTCTGTTCTTGGCAATGCAGGTGATCGTGCAGTAGGCTATTGAAGTACCTCTCTTCTTTTATCTCCCCACCAACTTATGAGTGGCTACCATCCCGATTATCTAGCTCTTCTTCCAAGTCTTCACATCTATAATCTTGATCTCTTGATTGTTCTGATCAAACGATACCATAATAACTAAAAGATATCAAGATAAAATAGAATAGACTTGGAATGCTTTATGCTTCTCAAACCAACTTGTGAACGATTACACTGTTGCCTGCTAGTTCGCTTAGGATGTTCTTTCATCTTGTTTCAATTCTAGTTTGAACATATTCTTCTATTATTGAACACACGATTTAATAAGTCCATAAAGGAAGTAGGGGCATTGGTTAGTCCGAATGGCATTACCAAAAACTCATAGTAGCCGTAGCGAGTGCGAAAGGCTGACTTCGGCACGTCGTCCGACCTGATCTTGAGCTGATGGTAACCCGAGCGTAGATCAATTTTAAGAATACCGTCGCACCTTGTAGTTGATCAAAGAGGTCATTTATCCTGGGGAGGGGGTACTTGTTTTGAACATTGGCCTTATTTAATTCACGATAGTCGATGCAGAGCCGTATTGAGCCATCATTTTTCTTTACAAATGATACAGGTGCACCCCACGGAGACACGCTAGGACGAATATATCCATGATCTAGCAATTCTTGCAACTAAACATTTAACTCTTTTAGTTTTGCCGGGGCCATCCGATACAGAGCTTTGGAAATTGGTCGAGTTTCTGGAAATGTATCAATAGTGAACTCAATCTCATAGTCCGGCGGCATGCTGGAAAACTCATCGAAAAATACATCAGGAAAATCTGCCACAACAGAAGTAGACTCAACATTTGCGCAATCTCGCTGCGTGTCTCGAACGGACGCCAAGTACCCATCACAGTCGGAATATATCATCCGCTGAGGAGACATTGCAGAGATCACCATGTAGGCACTCGGCGCTCTCGATGGTGGACTGTACGCATAATAGAACTCGATCTCGCCAGGTAGACAAAATACGACTTTCTTTTCTGTACAATAACGGAGAAGGAACAACTGGTGTTATTATTAGAAAAGCAGTATCCCGCTGATGTTGGAGTTATATCAGCCTTCTTCTTCAATTATGTGAAGCTTAGTCCTGGCGAAGCACTGTATATTGGTGCTAATGAACCCAACACATATGTTTATGGCGAGTGTATGTAATGCATGGCAACATCAGACAATGTTGTGCGGGCTGGACTTACTCCCAAGTACAAGGATGTGCATACCCTTTGTTCTATGCTAACATACAAGCCCGTGAGTGTTTTTGTACTCTTAACTTTACTAGTATCTTACCTTCAGTGTTTATTACTTCTGGAATTTTGTGCGGGCTGGACTTACTCCCAAGTACAAGGATGTGCATACCCTTTGTTCTATGCTAACATACAAGCCCGTGAGTGTTTTTGTACTCTTTAACTTTACTAGTATCTTACCCTTAGTGTTTATTACTTCTGGAATTTGTTTACTTGCAAGCTAGCACCAAGTATCTGCTAAAAGGTTTTCTTGACTTATATCTGCGAAAAGGTTTTCCGACTTATGCTATTTCTGTCGTACGACATGTAGAAACCTTACGATGACGAGAATAACAAGACACAAGAAACATGCAAACACACAATATTTAACGTGGTTTGGTCACGCTCGACCTACTCCACAAGACAAGGGAGAAAAAATAATTTTGTTGAATCAACAAGAAAACCTTATAATGATTACACACTCAATATCGTAATATGAAACCCTCCCTCAACGAGATCTCCAACGACCTCTTCTTCTTCTTCTCCTCTCCATATTCCCTTGCTGGCTTCCTTTGCAAACCCTAAGAAAAGTCCTTCCCCTAAGAAACGTTTCCTTCTTGCTCAAGAACTCTCAAGCAATCCTTAACCTCCAAGCACACTAAAGCTAGGGCATGAGAAGCCCTATTTATGACTTTTCTAACTTTTTTTGAATCCAAAGCTAGGAGCAATCTGGACCGTCGAAACAAGCAACATTAGATCTGAACCGTCGAAATAAACAATATTAGATCTGAATCGTTCATGGAAGCCACCACTCCCCGACTCACTAGTGTATCATTTGTATGTCATCAAAAGTTAGTGTGAGTGTGCTTTTGGACCCCTAAACCTGCTGGAACAAAACTCACTTCACTGGCAGGCTGACGGTAAAGATGTTGGATGTGCGTCTCGTATACGCACGGTAAAGATGTCGGATGTGCGTCTCGATGTCCTCATCACAGAGTCTCTTCTCATAAAGGATCATTGTTCACCAATTGATCGTAATACCTCAAAAGCCAATATAGGAGTATGAGTCTCTTGTCCTCCTTTAACTTCGAGACGCATAAAATCACAACAATCTTGTTGAAGCTGTTCAGATGACTTAGAATTTGGGTTCCTTCATGCGTAAATTGTAGAGTTGCTTCTTCATGTGCAACTTGATAGGCAACAACTTTGTCATATATAAGCCTTATAACCATAAACCACGACAGAAGTTTCTAACATAACATTATACATCATCTCATCCATCTCATCCGTCATACAAAAATCTCTATCATGCTTTGTGCCCTCTAATCTATGTTATCCTATGCATCACATGTCATATCAGCAAGCCTTTTGTCCTTGCATGCGATGACCTTAAACCTATGTTATCCGGACTCTCCACTTTAAGAAGAAGTACCCGTGTCGACCCGATAGGACATGAGTATGAGTATGAGATCCGTATCCGATTCTTCATGGTGACAATCAAATCCTTCATGGTGACAATCAGGAGACTGGTAGTGAATTTGATAGTTTATTTTAATATGGTAGACTGGTAGTGGGAGAGCTGAAGGGACGGTCCCTTAGGGATTTATTCAACTAGTTTAATAAATTTTACTACTAGTTTATAATTACATGTCTTTTTATGAAATCTTAGTCATATCTCCGTACCCGTATCCAAAATTTGGATCCTTTTTAGCCGAGTCCGTATGTCATTCAATTATGAGTTTGAATGGACCGACTCTTAGATATGTATCCGTACCCAACATCCGTACCCGAGTCCAGGTAACATAGCCTTAAACAAACCTTCTTTTCACAAGGATTGTCTTGACCCTTCCCTGCCACAAAGAGGAGTTTTCTTTACCGTTGAACTTCTCCACTTTGAACTTTTGGTGTTATTAACCTTGCTACTCGTAATCCTGAAATTGAGAAATATTCTCTCGGATCTTTACGAACCAACAATTTTAAGAATCCCGATCTATGAAGATAGGGAGTGTAACCAATATCGTTATCTACCGTCAACCTAGATCCAAGAATTTGAAATCTCGATAGTTTCCTTAGCTTTGATACCAATTGTCGTGCGACATGCAAAAGATCGCACATAAATAACCTCACGACAATGAGAATAACAAGGCACAATAACCGAATAATAACAAACATGAAATATGCAATATTTAACGTGGTTCAATCAAGCTCGACCTACTTCATGGGACAAGGGGAGAAATAACTTTATTTAATCCACAAGAGAATCTTTCAAGGATTACACACACAATATCATAATGCGAAATCTTCCCTCAACGAGATCTCCAATAACCTCTTCTTCTTCTCTCTAGATTCTCTTAGTGATTTCCTTTGCAAACCCTAAGTCCCTTGCAGATTAGTCTCTTATTAGGTTTTTGCACGTGAATTTGAAGGAAAGGACACAGTTCGGTAGGTTTGCGCATTTAAATCAATGGCTAAGATACCCATGTGCACAGAATAGTTGATGTGGCATTACCGGATAACTCACAATTGAATATAATCAAAGCCGGATGCAATTTGATAAGAGAAGAAAGAAGGGATTGCTTAAGAACTCTCAAGCAATCCTGCAATTCTTACACCAAAGCTAGAGCATGAGAAGCCCTATTGGTGGTTCTCCCAACTTTTCCAAAGGCATCAGCAATCTGGACCAATAGAAACAAGCAATAGTAGAAATGAACTGTTCCTGGAATCCACCTGTTCCGACTCACCATTGTCCTGCCTGAAGATAGTGTGGGTGGATTTTTGACCCCCGAACTTGCTGGAACGAAAACTCACTTCACTGCGGATCTGATATTCATGGATCTCTTGAGTGTGTATAGCAGCTTTGACTCCTCCTGGACTTCTCCGATCATCGGATGACATCCGTCACACTCCGTAGTTGAACGAGCCGTATACAACAATTTCTTGATTTACCTATTGAATCATGGGTGCAAAACTTATAAGCTATTTTTTTTGACATTGTCATTTACTCTTTTGGCAGTTGCAAAACTTCGTATTCCAGATATTATGGCCTTTTCTAGTTAGCAAACCTACTGATACTTTCTAGCTTATTAACTGAATGATTAGCCTTGCCATATTTTTTAAGCTGATGGGTGGGTGCATGTTAACGAAGTTCTTGATGGAATTTACAGAGTACTTAACTTTTAACACTTTGTAAGCCGGAAATTCTATAAAGATTACCATTATAGCAGAAATATTCTACTGATCAATTTGTTCGCAAGTGTTCTTTCTATGATTGTGTATGGTTCATTGTTATTGTTATTTATTCTTTTTTCTGTATGGGTCATCTGGCACAATTAAGGCCAAAGTATGAAGACACGGATACAAAGGAGTAAGCAACTGAATGCAAAAAGTCTCAATATCAGAGAACCATAAGAAGTACATGGACTTCTTTCGTTAGCAGTAGCAAGTCATGGTGCATACCACTATACAGGGCAATTTGGTCGGATGTTCATTCTTTTTTCCATTGTTTGTTTTAGCCCATGTGTTAGGTTCTACATGTCCATGTCGATGTCGGGTTCATATGTTAGTTAGTTTGGGTTTTGAAAAAAATATCAGTTATCGAATACCGACTACTGGAAACATATTAAAGTTTTGGATATGTGTTGGATATCCATTTTAGACTATTAAATGTGTATTATATATACTAATATATCCTAACTAAGTGTACTAAATATCCAAAAATTAACAACTAACATAATAATTATAAGATGGAATAAAATGGTACTAACATGAAAACCGTCCTTCATATTAAGTAATTTAGCAGTCTAATTGTCTAAGTAAGACAATAGGTACAAATATCAAAAACATTATTTAGTAATCAAGAGTTCAAGTGATTTAATTCTTAAAATATACAATTAATTTTAAGAGTAACGTGGTGTAGTCATAGCCAGATATGGGGCTGATTTGTATTATTGCTTAAAAACCTAATTTGGGTCTAATTTCATTCTCTGTCGTGATTTCATCCTGATTTTCCTGTTGAAAATTATGTGTGAGTGTTCATTTAAGTATAATGCTTATATTTGTATATTCTATTTCATTATTATTATTTTTCTTGTTTGAATGTTATTGTTGGAATGTAAGGAAAAAGAAGAATGGATAAAAATTCGTACCCTAGCAGAAGCAAAAAAAAAAAAAAAAGAATTAAGAAATTAGTAAGTTTTACTTGGTTGGCAAAAAAATATTTATAAGAAAATCAGACACAAATTAGTCCTAATCAAAGCCAACTTTAAATCACTAAATTTTTGGTTGCATCCAATTTTGCTTGGTTGGAAAGTCCGTCATTTTTTGCCTACACAATTTCAAAATATTTAGATGATTTACAAATCCGTGAGCCAAGACCGACGATTTCTATCGATTTCAGAATTACGAAATTTGCCTATATCCGTTTACAAGTGATTTTACAATCGGACAAAATTACGATGAAATTAAGCTACGAGTACACCCATGTAAGTAATTAAGCTACGAGTACACTCATGTTTTTTTCCTAGCTAGGGCTCAGTGGATGATGATCTATCTATAAAAGAAATGGAATGGATTGGGAGTATCTATCTGCCTATAGCATGTGTCGGCTTACGTAACTCTGATTACTGGACATGAAGTGGAGTGGGCTCCACTCTCGGGGGTTTAGTCCCATCAGGAGTCCAAGCCTGACAAGTCAGAGACTTGCTGGGGGGCACATGCTGATGATGGTACAGATTCCCTTTAGCTTCATAGGAAGTGGCAGCAATTCAAAGTACCTCTGTCAGGTTCACGAAGACATGCATACATGCACTGACTGAGCAAATACTTTATAGAATCTGTATTGTATCCTTCTTAATTGGCAGTTCCGGAACGGTTTTGGCAGTTTCGAATAGGTTGGATGTTAGACCGTCTTGGTACCGATATATCGGCCGATACCGCAGATTATGTTGAGAGCGAAGATAAATCCCTTTGAAGATGAATTATGATTATGGGTCGCAGATATCGGTCGTATCGAGACCTCCACTATCTTCTTCTGCTTTGCGTCAGGATGATTCAGCGCAGACGACATAAGTCGTGGAAGGTTACGACGATGACCACCATGCATGAATGGAGGTCAATATTGTGTTTAATGCAAGAGTATATCAACGCCATCAGATCAGAGAGGACTGCACCTACTACCGATGGTGTCCCAGCCACTCATGCCATCTCGACGTCCGATACTATCCGTGCCGGCCATCCTTGCCCTGTCGTTCCTGCAGCTTCTGCTACTCCAATTGTCCCTACCATATCTACGACCACATTGACGAGTCTTTTGAGTTCATTTCCGTCCGAGGTGTTGAGTTCACTACAGGCTGACGTAGTGAGCTCATTTCCGCCATACGTTTTGACTCGTCTATGAGGCCATGCACCACCAGAGTAGTGAGTAGTTGATATTTATGTATACATTATTTGTATATAGTGAAGGGTATGTTTGTATATTATATGTATATTGTGAAAATTCTACAACTAGTTGGACTCAGTGTTGTTTATACTATATATGCTATTTTATTTAATGTTTACTTGCATTGTACTATTATTGTGTTTCTGGATTTTCAGCGTACGTTTTGTGCCGCTGAAGGTCCGATTGGACAAGAATTATATTCTATGACGGATTGCGTCGGATGGTTTACATATATTTGTATATGATGTGATTTTTGTGATTACATTTTTTTTTTCAATTCTGTACAGGTTAGCGACGGCTGGACGACCTACGACGATGGCTACGCGGTTCATAGGCGATGCATGAAGCCATCACCGAGTGCGTATCAGAAGGAACGTATCAGAAACTTATATACCTTCGCTTAGCTGCCACCAATACAATGCTATATATTGTCGCAGGGAGGTCACTTATCCGTCGCAGACTAGTCGAACTTATCCTTCGTAATGTTAGTCGCCAAGACGTCACATAGTCGATGCCTATTTATGAACGCTGCTGATAGGACAACTTTTCGTTGCTATAGAGATCGACGCCAAGTAGCTGATAAACAGATTCAGTTACCAACTCTATCTCCTGCTAACAAGGAGTCAAAACAACCTGTAACCTCTTCTCCTTAAATCCCTCCATACCAACAACCTTATTCCTTGTAATCCCAACAATCACTTGTAATCCCAATATACAGGGAACTATTGTACTCATGCTTTCTATATATATTGACAGAAACAACACTGGAAGATGTGTGGTTTGAAACCATATTTTCTTTGTATTTCAAAAACTTTCATGGTATCAGAGCCATAAAGTCCAAAGACTTACTGGTTGCATTTTGTGCTCTTCATCTTGTGTTCTCTCCGTCAATAGCTTTATTGGAATGGAAGGAATCAGTCCAAATACGGTTGTCTCCAACACGCCCGGCTTCACACTAATGAAGCTTGACAGAAACAACTATCCCTTGTGGCTTGCCCAGATCTCTCCCATATTAAACAGCAAAGGTTATATGGGGTTTGCAGATGGTACCAATAAGCGTCCATCAAAGTTTAAGACAGGCGCAGATGGCGAACCTACGACCGAAGTTGATCCGGCATATGTTACTTGGCAGCAGAAGGATCAGACGGTCCTGAGCTGGATCAATAACTCTCTTACTCCATCCGTATTGTCGACCGTTGCTCGTCTCGGTTCGTCTCATGAAACCTGGAAATCATTAGAGAAAAGGTATGCTTCTCAATCACATAACCGGATAATGCAATTAAGGAATGAATTGTTTAGTACTCGAGGTGAAGGCCTTTCCATTACTGAATTTGTTGACAAAGTTACTCATCTTGCTGACAATTTGGCTTTAGCTGGCAAACCCATAGATGATGATGATCTGATTTATATAATTATGAATAATGTTGGTCCGAGTTATGAAGCTACTGTGAGTTCAGCACAAGCCCGTGATACGGCTATTTCATTTGATGATCTTGTGGCACTACTTCTGGGTGCTGAAATGAGGCTAAAAGCATACAACACACCTGCCCTTGAAACCACGCCTACGGCAATGTATGCACCAAAGCAAAACTGGCAGAACAACCGAGGTAGGGGCTCTATGAATCATCGGGGAGCTTCCATGCGAGGTCGAGGCCGTGGTCATGCTTCAACATCTGACACCATTAACCATGGGTCTTCACATTCCAATGTCAATACTCCAGTGTGTCAGATATGCAATCGACCACGACACACAGCCATTGATTGCTATCACCGCATGGATCATGCGTATGAAGGTCGTGTTCCTACTCAAAAGCTTCATGCCATGGCAGCCACTGCATCGTTCCATCCCAGGGCTACAACACCGCTTACTTCTTTCAACAACAATCCTTCCACATGGATTTCTGACAGTGGCGCATCCAACCACATCACGTCCGATCTTCGAAACCTCACCGTTCATGATGAATACCAAGGCAAAGACCAAGTTGCAGTGGGCAATGGTGCAGGTTTGAACATTCACCACATTGGCTCTTCCAAATTTTCTCATAATTCTTCATCCTTTAACATGAACAACATCCTTCATTGCCCTACTGTTGCTGCAAATCTTCTTTCTGTTCATCAATTCTCACGTGATAATAACTGTTTCTTCGTGTTCTTTTCTGATTGCTTCTATGTAAAGGACCTAAAGTCGGGGAGGACGCTTTTCCGTGGAAAGAGTGAAAATGGTTTATATCCTTTAAGCATTCACCATCAGATCTCTACCAAGGGTCATCCATTTGGTTTTGTTGGTGTTCGTGTTGGGGCTCAAGTCTGGCATTCTAGGCTCGGTCATCCAGCCTCCAATACTCTTATGCATCTTTTATCGAATAATTGTTTGTCTTTACAAGGAACAAACTCAGTTTCATTGTGTCATTCATGTCCATTAGGTAAAAGCACTAAATTACCATTCCAGTTGTCCGATTCTGTTTCTAAACATCCTTTAGACTTGATACACTCTGATGTTTGGTGTTCTCCTATCGCCTCTATCAAAGGTTCAAAATACTATGTGCTGTTTGTGGATGATTTTTCCCGTTATTCATGGATTTTTCCTATGCAATTCAAACATGAAGTTTCTGATATTTTTGTAAAATTTAAATTGCATGTGGAAAATCTGTTTTCATCCAAAATCAAATTGTTTCAATCAGATGGCGGAGGCGAGTATACCAAACATGCCTTTCAAAGCTTTTTAGCCCAACATGGCATTGGTTTTCGCTCTTCCTGTCCCGGTCATCCTGAACAAATGGATTGGCTGAACGAAAACATCGCCACATTGTTGAAACTGGGCTAACTCTCCTTGCCCACGCTCATATGCCCGTCACTTACTGGGTTGATGCCTTCAATACAGCCCTATATCTCATCAATCGCTTACCTACTCGTGTTTTGAAATATCTCACTCCTTATGAAAAGTTGTTCGACAAAAGTCCAGTATATGACACCCTTCGAGTGTTTGGTTGTGCCTGTTTTCCATACCTCCGTCCTTACAACACCAATAAATTGCAATTTCGTTCCAAAAAATGTGTCTTCTTGGGCTATTCTCTCAATCATCAAGGCTATCGGTGTCATGATCCCACTTCTGGTCGTGTGTATTTATCACGTCATGTTGTATTTGATGAACACTCTTTTCCATTTAAAGAAGATATCCCATGTACTGTCACAGCAACAATGTCCCTTGACGACTTTGTTCTTCACCTTGACATGAACACATTGCCATCCCACCAAACCCTCGCCCCCCCTCCTCCACTTCGTGCTCCCTTGCCTACCACCACCTTACCAAACCATGAACCACACCAATCCCCAAACCAGTCACCCCTCCTTGAAATTGCTCCACCATCACCCCCTCATGAACCTGCACCTTGCCCGGCAACGGACATTGTCTCCCACTCCATGGTTACACGAAGCAAACACGGTATACAAAAACCCAATCCCAAATATGCTATGCATGTGGTTTTTGATGACAAAGTGGAACCAAGCTGTTTTAGCCAAGCAGTGAAACAGGTGGAGTGGCGACATGCTATGGGAGTGGAATTCAGTGCCTTGCAACAAAATGGTACTTGGACTTTAGTTCCTCCATGCTCCAATATGAACATCCTGCCCAATAAGTGGATTTTCAAACTCAAAAGAAGGTCTGATGGTTCACTTGAACGATATAAGGCACGCCTTGTCGCTAATGGTTTTCATCAACAAGAGGGCATTGATTATTCAGAGACATTTAGCCCTGTTGTGAAGCATTCCACCATTCGGACTGTTATTGCCTTAGCTGTTCATCACCATTGGCCTATCCGTCAATTGGATGTTCAAAATGCCTTCTTACATGGAGTATTGTCTGATGAGGTATATATGTGCCAACCAAAAGGATTTGTTGATCCGAATTATCCTCACTATGTGTGCAAACTTAACAAGTCTCTATACGGTTTAAAACAAGCCCCTCGGGCTTGGTTTAAACGCTTCTCGGATTATCTTGAGGATCTTGGATTTCAAGGCTCCAAATCTGATTATTCCTTGTTCACTTTCCATCAAGGTGACTTGCTTATTGTGTTGCTCATCTACGTGGACGACATTCTAATCACAGGAAACAATGCTTCATATGTGTCGCACTTGATTCATCAACTCGGCAAGCTATTTTCCATGAAAGATTTGGGGCCTCTGAACTATTTTTTGGGCATTGAGGCTACATCGGCTGATGGTGGATTATATTTAACTCAAACAAAATACACGACAGATCTTCTTCATCGTACCAAATTTCAGGATGCCAAACCAGTGTCTTCACCAGTTCAAGCTGGTAAGAAGTTGAGTGTGTTTGATGGAGAACCTTTATGTGATGCAACTGATTATAGGAGTACGGTGGGTGCTCTCCAATACTTAACAATCACCCGCCCAGATATATCCTATGCTGTCAACCAAGTTTGTCAGTTCATGCATCAACCGACCTCGGCTCATTGGAATGCTGTTAAGCGCATTTTACGGTATTTGAAGCACACCTACGACCATGGATTGTTCTATCGTCCTGGCTCACTTCACATCCAAGCTTTTTCCGATGCTGATTATGCAGGCAACCCGGATGATCGTCATTCCACTGGTGGATATACCATTTATCTAGGCCACAATCCTATTTCTTGGAGTGCTAAGAAACAACGCACGGTTTCTCGCTCAAGCACTGAGGCCGAGTATCGTCAATTGGCATATACAGCAGCTGAAATCTCTTGGTTACGTTCTTTGTTTCGCGATCTGCACCTTCCTTTACCCCGGCCTCTTATTTGGTGTGACAATATAAGTTCCATATCCTTAGCATCCAATCCAGTTTTTCACTCCAAGATGAAGCATTTGGAGGTGGATTATCACTATGTTCGTGACAAGGTGGTTCATAAAGAGCTCGAGGTTCGCTACATTAACACCATAGACCAGGTTGCAGACGTTTTCACAAAGGGACTCTCAAGTTCACGTTTTCGACTGTTAGTAAACAAGCTTATGGTCCGTTCTCGCCCCATTAGCTTGCGGGGGTGTGATAAACAGATTCAGTTACCAACTCTATCTCCTGCTAACAAGGAGTCAAAACAACCTGTAACCTCTTCTCCTTAAATCCCTCCATACCAACAACCTTATCCCTTGTAATCCCAACAATCACTTGTAATCCCAATATACAGGGAACTATTGTACTCATGCTTTCTATATATATTGACAGAAACAACACTGGAAGATGTGTGGTTTGAAACCATATTTTCTTTGTATTTCAAAAACTTTCAGTAGCCATCGTTTTGTCGAAATTTTAACTAATTGGCGACGACTTTATGTCAACGACGCTTCGTTTGCACCATTTCTGCCTAACATTCGTCATCAATTAGTCGCTAATGCAATTTAGCGACTATTTGGCGATGGATAAGTCCATTGTTATTTAGTAGTATTTTTTTTTTTTTTTTTGTAGTGATGGAAGATATGATCTTGTTCTTCGTGCAACGAGTTGGAACTCTGCTTGGTGGCTCCCGGGAGCCATAACACCTGCGTCACGTGTCCTCTCTCTATTAGAGAGGGGGTCCGAAATTTTAGGACTGTGGGTCCCTATGCATGGGGGGGGGGGGGGGGGGGGGGGTTATTGTGGGCAATGATTGGGAGCCACGTGGGCGGGGAATGGATTATCATTAGGTGGAAGGAATTGTGCGTGCACATGAGGTTTATAGTGAAAAATGTCAGGTGACACAATCTTAAGTTTCGAGAGCTGTTCCCGACGTATACTACATTCCGATTGTATATGCACCTACCTAAGCTACTCGACAAAATTAGGGTTTTGGGGTTAACCCCTAGATCTAGACTACGTGCATGTCCAGATTGGACGTTCCCTTCGCGTTCATTGCGATTTCAAATATTTATGGGATGTTGAATTTTTTGTTATGTAGCGATTGATTCCAATGTAGTTCAAGACTTCTTCACATCTCGTTTGATGTGATTGGTCTATTAATGATATTTCATGCGAAAATAGGCTCTTTTAATAGAGTTTTGAGTTGCAATACCATTTGTGAGAAATGAACTGCATTAGTTGTGGTGTTTGGTTTCTCTGATTGAAAATGCTTAAAGTTGTCTTTACTACGTAAGTATCTGAATTAGAATGAGATGTAGCAACAAATGGAGCAATATATATATATATATATATATATATATATATATATATATATATATAGAGAGAGAGAGAGAGAGAGAGAGAGAGAGAGAGAGAGAGAGAGGGGTAAACGGTATATGAGTCATAGGCTCATATATCTATATAAGTCATAGACATGTGGACCAATAGAAATAGATTTCTACATTCCATGTGCCACTAGGACACTCTATTCCTATTGGTCCACATGTGCATTGGCTCATGTAGGAATATGAGTCTATAAACCTATAACTCATATCTCCTTTTTCATATATATATATATACTTATATATATATATATATATATATATATATATATGACACGTTTAGTCTAACGGTTAAGACCGATTCACCTGGACGGGGAGGTCTCGACCCGGTGCCATTTAATTTTTCTTTGGGGGAATTAAATGGTAGAGAAGTGGTTGGGTGTGGTGCGGCCCGGTCGTTGCGCAGATGTGATGCGAGTGCAAGTGCGGTGCTGGTGGTCTGGTGCGACGTGGAGCGGTGCGACTACGACTGAGTGAGACCTTTAGGTCGGATGGAGCCTTCGGACGTGGAGCCTTCGGGCTGGGTTGGTGGTGCCTTTGGGCCGGGATGTAAGCCTTCGGACTGGGTGGGACCTTCAGGCTAATGATTGTATATATAGCCTTCGGACTGGATTGGTTGTAAGCCTTCAAGCTGAGTTGTAGCCTCTCGAAAAGACCTGAATAAAATTTACCTTCTTCATATATATATATATATATATATATATATATGAAAATATGAAATGAAAAAAAGGCCTTAGGGATCCAATAGTCGCTTCCGTCCTAGGGCTCGTGCCCCGGGGGTTTCGGCGGCCGGAGCGTCCCCCTCTGTTTCTTTCTCATCTGGACGACCCCCCCCCCCCCCCCACTCTTTCCGGGCCGACCTGCTGACCCCCCATTCGTCCTAGGGATTGCACCCCCCGATGCCTCTCCCACTACTGTTCATTTTTCCTCCACTCTCCGAGCCACCTCTGGTAAGTCATTTGATCTGATCTCCTTTGACGGCAAGTTAGATTGAAGGCGGCTCTCCATTGGGCGTTACCTAATGCTTGAGAGTAGCGACAGAGGCATTAGAATCGAGACTGAGGGCAATTTCTGGCTGGAGGACAAGGAGGAATGGCCGGATCCGTTCGAGGGTGTCTGGTCCACGGTCACAAGGTGGCGACGAAAGGATGTTCTCCATTCGGCACAAAATCGACGGGAGGACGGAGGAGAACTTATCAGAGGGAAGAAGGGTCTCGAGGGTTATTGTAGACCCCGAGAAGAGGAGTCAAGAACCACAGTGATCCTCCCATGCTGGCACTTCCGTGGGGAGCAGGTGACATGGGAGATGGAAACACTCGATTGCCGCTGAGAGGAGGCGGGACATGGGTGCAAGGGTTCGCATCGAGGATGAGTGTTGGACTGCTCCGGGGAGCACGCAGGTTGCAGTACTGGACTGGGAGGTGGTAGATCTGGAGAGTTGACAGGGGATGCCAACAAGCCTCGGTTCCTTACTTTCCCGATCTCTAAATCATGAGCTTCTGTGTGTGCTTCTGGCAGCCTTCTTTCTTCTGCAGCAAGTGTGGAGGCATAAGACCCGAGTGATCTCTAGCTCAAGAAATTGAATATATATATATATATATATATATATATATATATATATATATATATATATATATATATATATAAGTTTTGCAAATCAAATACATCTAATGGAAGTGCAAATGCTAAGATGTTTCCCCCTACGAGTAGGATTTTATTCTCCCTCTTGACTAGGATCTGCATAAAAATGTGTATGCAAAATGTTTTCTTACAATAAACCGGAGAAAACTTAGATACAAATGGTTGTATTAAAGTTTTGATGCAGCCACTGTATAACAAATTGATCCCTCGATACTCTTTGTTTTCGTAAAGCGTACAAGTATGTATATATATATAAACTTCAAGATGGAGCCCACTTATGATATAGTGGCTGTATCAAGTGATACAGACGTCTGTATCAAAGTTTTTCTCCAATAAACCGGAGCAGTTTCTTGATCACTTTTTGTTTTTTGTTTTTTGTTTTTGAGATGCAGTTTCTTGATCAGTTGGGGGACCCTTGAGAATGGCGTGCACTGACATAACAGCAAACGGTGAAGGGCTCATCCCTAGATTCCGTCATTTTTTTGGTGGCATCCAGCTGAAGCCACCATTCATGGTCCGATGACTGAAATTCCTTTGTCCATGCTCATTTAGTCTCGAGACTGATGTTCAACTAGCTACTTGTTGCTTCTTAACTTAATTCAAACAAACTCTGCTGGCATGGGTCAAGCTTCGATCGTTTTCCAACAATTCATTTCTTGTAGCTCTACCATTCATTTTGTCAAATTACTTTCACTTTCTACCTTATCTTTCCATCCAGGGATGATTTATTAGTGACCAACTACTCGCTTAGCCGTACAGATGGCACTGAGCAGTGCTTAGTGAACAGAAGATGAAATTATTCTCCTTGCACACGTACGTACATATATATATATGCCAACTTTTGATGCATGCTAGCTATTACAGTCGATTGCGATATAGTGCACCTGCAAGTTCAAATGAAATTTTCTTTCGCTCTTTTTTGAATGCTTTAATCTTGATGTTCTTGTTCAAAACATATTCATTCAGTGATCTTTCCGTGCTAAGTATGACTTGTATGTTATATTCTTTAACTCTAGCTAGTTGGAGATTCATGCCAGCAGGGAATGACGAGTCTGAGGCTTAAATATATAACCACCCCAAATCTTATAGTGGCCATTTTACAGGAAAACCTTTTCTTCTCTAATAAACTTTTGATTTTTGCGTCAATACTGTATATATACTCTAGTATATATGTGCATGTTCTTTGTACGTATTTCATAATACTTGGGAAAAGCAAACAACAACTCTTATTTTTTTTTCAGTTTTTAATTAGTAAACATAAATAAGAACATTTTTGGAATAAAAACTTCCACGGTAAAGCTTCAAAATTTATTATTATACAGTAAGTAGAAGTCGAGCACGTGTGTTGCACGTGTCTTTTATCCGTATTTTTTTTCTACATTTTAAAATATATACTTGTATGACAAACCTATTTTTAAATAATATAAAGTATTTCAAAGTAATTTTATTTTTGAGATGATGAACGTTTATTGTAGGTGGAAGTGTGTAATTATTAGTTGTTAGTAATTATGTTAGTGGGGAGATGTGTAATTTACATGTTTATCCCTAGTTAACTAATATATTTTTATATATAGAGAAGGATATTTTTGGAACACGAAAATTCTACGGTAAAGCTTATTAAGTTTTCGTATTATATATAAGATTACCCCTATTTAATTAGCATGTTTTTAATATATAGAGAAGGACATTTTTGGAACATAAAAGTTCCACGGTAAAGCTTAGTAAGTATTCGTATTATATATAAGATTACCCCTATTTAACTATCATATTTTATATATAGAAGGACATTTTTGGAACATGAAAGTTCTACAGTGAAGCTTAGTAAGTTTTCGTATTATATATATATATATATATATATATATATATATATATATATATATATTGTTGGGAACGAAATACAAAGACTGTTTTTAGAAACCAAGAGATTGCAAAAAAATTGAAATAAATTACACAAAAATCAACTTGTCAAAAATCACAAACTGTATGGAAAACTCTTGCGAAAAAAACTACGGGACGATCGGAGTCCAACATTGAAAAAATCTTCAATAATGAATTAGAATAATACACCATCTACAAATTTTTCCACCAATCCAACTGGATCACCGCAACTACTCAAACTATTAAAAACAGATTACAAGAGGTTACCGAAGAACGGAGATGACAATCACAATCACAATCACCCGAAACGGTCTTCTTTCGAAATAGCCACCAATCCCTCTCTCTTCTTTGAAACTTGTAAAGTTGGGAAAACACTCTCTCTCTCTCTCTCTCTCTCTCTTTGTGATGATAGGAATTAGGGTTAGGAATAATGTATTTAAGGTCCCCTAATCCCGAGACAATCTGAACCATTGATTTGATTAAACGATGAAAATATGATATCATTTTCGGCTTCAGCCTTCGACATCGGTATATCGGCAGTATACCACAGTACCGAAAAATCGGTATTTGTGAGTCAGAAAATTTCTAGAGAGAACAACATCATTTCTACCATTTTTGGCATACCGTCAGTATACCGAAGGTGGTATACCAGCGTATATTGGTGATGTCTACTATTTTTCAAATTTTGATGGTTCTAACACCTGCTGAAATTTGTCTCCTTTGTCTCCTTCGATTCTCCGAGTTTCTTCTACACACGGATGACATTTATAACACTTCCGAATGTTCTCCGCATTGCTAGGTTGAAAATTTCTTCCTACAGCAACACATGATCTCTCCCTTCCCAACTAGGTGAGGAACTCGTTATTCTGGTGATCCTCTTGCAGTACTCAAATTTTTCTTCGGCAGAACCTTTGTGAGCATATCTGTTCAATTGTCCTCCGTATGAACTTTTTCAAGTTTCTCATCCTTCATCTCAAGCATGTCTGGTTTCCAATGATGCAAAGTTCTTCCGAAGGTTCATGCGAAAAATATATTATTATTTTTTTTTTTTTTCTTCCGTTTTTCCATCTTTTCTACCAAATGAAACATTAGTGTTCAAGCAAAAAAAAAGTATTTTCTCTTCTATCAGATATGTGACTAACATAATGAATTTCGAAAGTATACTCGAATCTTTAACTTTACTATTGAGGGTATTTGTATAGGTTAAAATCTTCGGTACATGAAGTCCATAAAACCTTATCAAGAAGAGAAGGGAAAGAATAATTGTATTCTTCAACTGAGATAAGTAGAGGTTAATATTTTTTTTTTTTATAGAGTTTTACTTGGAAAAGGTCTTCAATCTAAAACTCTTGTGTATTTTAGCAGTTCTACACTTGAAAATATGATATGAATTTTGCAATTGGCACATCATCCCACAGTGGACAGACAAGGAAGGATCGCCAACATTAACATTCAGTCAATCACGCGTGCAGTCAAATGACAAGTGGAAACAAAAAAATGTATCAATCCAATTCCCAAGAAAATGTGTCCAATCACACTGATGAGATGTATCCTTCCTCCCATCACACCTATCCACGCAATTTCACTTACTCATTCATTACTTGGTTTCCCCACCACACCCAATCCACCTGCTTTTACATATGTCATGCTGGTGATGAAGTGTGGGGGGCTAATCACCAAAAGAGTAAGTCTAGATGTACAGTTACTCGACTTTCCTTGGAAACTCTAGTTGCAGAAGGACTTACTTGATTCCATTTTCCTTTTTCTTTTTTTGCATAGAAAGTCTTTTCCACAGACAAGGAACAATCAGTGGAGTGATGAGAGGGGGCCACCACATGGTCTACCTCTCCAGTGAAATCTATTAACTTGGCTCTATCTGAAATGACCACACGTACTGTGCTTGAAAGCAAGATCTCTCTCTCTCTCTCTCTCTCTCTCTCATGGCTTCTATCATTCTCTATTCCCCACGTATGTATCATCACTTACCAAAAATAGAGTTTGATCATCTACTCTCGCATTATGTATGATTTAGTGATGGATTAATTCTAGTTGCTCATGCTACTGATAAACTTGCAGACAATTTTTTTGGCATTTAATTAAGTTTGTATTTAGTATTGGAGAATCAATGTTCAAGAAAGAAGCTTCACAACAACTACAACATATATAAAGAATTTTTGTTACAACTTACTTTAGTAAACATATTCCAACTCATAAAATAAATAAATAATCTAATTGAGACCGAGATTTGAACTTTATTCAATGTTCTTAAGACAATATTCGTCCCGCTCATATGCTTACGGTTTAGTGGTGTTAGTCTCCCAGGATATAACGGTACTTCTCCTCCGGTACTAGCACTTCAAACCAAATAATTATGATTCAAGTTTTATCAAATTTTTTAAGATAATATGATTTACCTTATTGAAGCTTCAACCTATAACAAACCCAAAGGTATATCATTGCATAGTGATACTTACTAATCCACCTATATTGCGCTATTATTATCGACAATCCAATGGAAGATAGTACGTATCTATGTATGTAGACACGGATACAGACTCTGATATTGGCACCGGTACAGATGGAAGTACATATATATATATATATATGCACATGAAATACATCTATATACATTTTATATATTCCATCCTAGTATAGTATATATCTATATTTATACAATGTTTTCGGTTCTGGCTAGTTCCTAAGAAGTCTTAGAAAGGATTTGATGCATTCCATTGCTCAAATATGTATTGTGTCGGACGTGTATAAGATACTGACACGAATACGCTCCTGCAGAAGAGTACTCATGTATAGTGGCGGAACTAGTCTCTAAAATTATAGAGGGATGATTTTAGATATAGCTTGAACAACACGAGGACACTAGCATCGCATTGCACAAAATATCAATTTTTTGATAATTTATTTATCACTTAATTGTCGCATACTTCAAATCCAAACAAAAGAATAAAACATAACCAAAAAATATTTATAAAAAAAAAAATCTCAAAACAAAATTTCTAAAATTTGCGGCGGGCTACAGCTAGCCAGGCCGTGCCCATTGATAACTAGGCCTCTGTCCATGCAAGATAGGCTAACAACTCTGAGTTCACAATTGGATCTAGATATACAATTCATTTTCAGCAGATAATTAAGAATAATTCCATAAGGTCTTAGTAAATGATGACTAGTTTCATCTGGAATGTCTATAACCTCAGATCTCAATGGCCTAACAGTGGTCAAGGATCCAATGATTCATTCATGAAGCATGGCTCACACAAAGATTCTCACATCAAGAAGCTCAACTTGGCCTCTTATGTTCTATCCCCACAAGAAAGACTCACTGAAGAAAGATTCCACCACCACACTCCTCATCATGCTGCTTTCTAACTTGCCACAGCTCATCCATGCTCCATAATCCCTCCCAATTATCATTCCCACTGCCACCACAGTCGGATGCCGTCGGCAACGTCGCAGGGTGATCGAGCGTGTAGAGACCGTAAGTAAAGAACGGGTCGTCGTAAGGGCTCAACGCGAGTTCCGCCGAGGAATTACTCGATTGCCCGTAGCAACTAGTACTTGGATTGGATGGACTGAACATGTCTGAGGAATTGGTAGTGTTGTAATCAACTTTTTGAGGATGGTTGGGTATTGGCATGAGGTCAGGGTTCGGGTTCGGGTTCGGGTTCGGGTTTGCGGATGGGTCGGTCAGGGACATCTTCTGGAGCAGCCTCGGCATCCAGTAGCACCTGACCGCGTCTCGGAATATGGAGCTGTTGGCGTCGATATTGAGCTGCCTCGCCTGTTTCTGCACCTGTGTCCTCCAGTAGTTCTTGATCTCGTTGTCTGTCCTTCCTGGCAGATACTGTGCAATTCTTGACCACCTACATGCAGTTCATGCGGGACTTTGAATCAAAATATTTGAACGTGTATTGAAGATGTTATGGTTATTTGATGTGACTCAGATTTACGAGTCACTTCAATATAAAGACTGATCATTCCCCCTCTCTCTCTCTATATATATATATACTATATTATCAAGAGAATTCATGAATACCGAATATATATTTACTCGGACCATATATAAATCACCTGTTCCCCCACTTGGAGTGGAGTTCAAGAATCAAGAACTGCTCTTCAGGGGATAGATTGCCTCGCTTCACGTCGGGCTTCAAATAGTTGAGCCATCTCAATCTGCAACTCTTTCCAGTCCTCTTCAGGCCTAATCGTAGATATAAATTCACATAAGTACCCTCTCCATATATTATTGATAAACTCCAAAATTACAAAGCTATGATCCGACCCAGATTACAAAATAGGTCATCTGGAATCAAGAATATCTATGTCAGTCATTAGTAGAGGTGCAAACATTACCGGAGCATCTCGCGAGTAGATTCCATCGGCCTTCGGCGTGGCGAGCAATGTAGTGGATGAGCATGGTGTCCTCCTCAAGAGTCCATGGCCCCCTCCTCAACTCAGACTCCTCACATTTGTCTCCCTTCTTGGAAGGCATAGTATTGCCTCACTTTAAGATAACTTGGTGGCTAGTAAAGTTATGGCAAGCTGCCCATGTTATATAGACCATGCTAACCAAGCCAAAAAGCCTACCAATAATGAAGTGCATTTGGAAAAGTGAGAGAGAGTGAGAGAATCACTTCAGCAACCTTTTTCTCCCATATGATTCATGAGTCATGACCAGAAGCTATGGCAAGGGAATTTTATTGGGTAGATGTGGATTGTGTAGAGTAGTACCTATAGTAATAGAGTTGGTGGTTTAAACTTTTAAAAGAGACCCGAGTTTCTTGAGAGAGTGGCAATTTTTTCTACACATTCATTCTTCATCAATCTTTCCTTTTACACCAAGCTAGCGTGTTTGACCAGACATATGCTTGTGGCACTTCAGCTGCTGGGATTTGGAGAACAATTGTTTCGTACCAACACACCATATAGTGTCTTCTTTTTCAATTGCTTGATTGCCACATTACATTAGAGATTTAGATGTAGAGCCAATTTGTTCATTGTAATATATGTGCTTTGCTTCAGGGAACATTTTGAATGTATATATGTTGTGCGAAGGATCGCCTAACTTTTGTGCACATGCACCTAAGTACCAGTTCTCTCTAATCTTTTATACGCTACATAAAAGATTATTTCCTAGGATATTTTGTCCCGGCAGGGCCGGTCCTGAGTTCATGGGAGCCCTAGACGAACTTAATTTTAAAATGGGACCCAATATATAATGTAAAAAAGTAAAAAAATAACTGAGAATAAATTAAAAAAATATTTTTGGGGCCCTTTTGGTTCTAATTTAGATAAAAGACTATTAATATATATATATTTTTAATCATATTTTTTGGGTCATTCTAGTTCATGGGTTTTGGACGGTCGTTTTTGTTGTCCTAGGCCAGGGTCGGCCATGTGGCCTGGGGTAAAAGTTTGAGTTGTTTTCACACTTACCTACTAAAGATCAGAATAGTTTGTAAAAGTAAATGGATAACCTTGAAAGGTTACCACTGAGGGGATGGTCCAATGGTAGCACCGGCAAAGAAAGGGAAGAGTGGGTGTGGTTTCGAATTTCATCCTGAAAAAAGTAGGAGAAGAGTCTTTGTGCCACAGGGTTATCTTCCTAGTTTGAAGCTAAAGCTCACATTGTTTAGAAGCTAAAACCTATGTTGTATGAGTATGGACATAGATACTATTAAGGACATGATAATACAAATACAAGATACATGATATATATATACACATAACCACAGGAGCGGACGTCGAAATTTAAAAGAGGGGGAGTCAACCTCTAGGGCTGCAAATGAGCCAAGCCGTTCGCAAGTTGCTCGAAGTTCGGCTCGATAAAAGCTCGTTTGAACTCGGTTAGTTTAGTAAACAAGCCAAGCTCAAGCTTAGAAGTACTCGGCTCGTTTAGAAGCTTGCGAGCTGACTCGTAAGCTGACTTGTTTAGAAACTCGATTATGAACTCGTTGCTGGTAATCTACAAATTTATTTTGTTATTTAAATTTAAATTTGTTCTTTGTTGAATTCTAATTTTATGCATGTTCGTATAACATTATGGTTGTGTGCATTATATATAATTATATGTCCTTAATAATTGATATTAAGGAACTTTTTAAATTAAATTTTTATAAATAAATTGTTAATATTATATGTACTTGAATTCAAGCCTAACTAGCTTGAAATTAAGTTCGTTAAGCTCGAAATCAAGCTTAATGAGCTTGAAATAAAGCTGAACAAACTTGAAATCAAGCTTAACGAGTTTGAGTTTGAGCTTATCAAGCTTGAATCAAGCTTGCTTATCAAGCCAAGCTCGAGCTCAAACCAATTCAAGCTTAATATAAACGAGCTCGAGCCAAGCTCAAGCTCTAAAATAAAAAAATTATCAAGCTCGAGCTCGGTTAATTCTAATCAAGCCAAGCTCAAGCTTATAAAAGCTTGGCTCGGCTTGGCTCGTTTGCACCCCTATCAACCTCAATTGTAAGAAAAAGTCCAAAATTTTGTTAAATAATGTTCGTTTCATCAAAATTTTGTTTTTCCTCCACCATAGCTTCTCCTCTCTCTGTATCGAATCAATAGATTATGAAGAAAAAGTATAACTTGATGTAAATATGATATATAAATTGAAAATTACAAATTTTGGAGAGGGCAAAATGTAAAATTGATGAAGAAGAATTAAAAAGAACATAAATATTTAACTCGATAGCAAAAATTTAGTAGGGGCAACTGTTCCCACTCGTCCTCATGTAGGTCTGTCCCTGCATGTCCATATAGGTACAATAAGTAGTGACCTATGTTGCATGATACAAACATAACTCGGATACAATTCCAAACTTCCTGCTAGCTTGGGCCCACCCCGGACCAGGAAGCCAATGGTTGGACGCTACGTGGTCACGGGCCAGCGCGGCCACGCCCTTGGGGGACAAAGCAGCAGCGCTCTATAGTTAAACAATCATATGATGATATGTAATTGGAGGAAATATCTCTGTACTATTAAAATTACACTGAAGGTTTAAGTTCATAATGATTAATAATGGATCGATGATCATGACCCTTTGACCCTGATCTTATATATTAGGTTGTTAGTGCAGCAACACTCCTTCCAGATATTGTGAGCCTCTCCGCCTATTATCTTATGTTGAACATGTATTGATTTGCACTATCCTTGACCATTGAACACTTGCTAGCAGTGTGTCAAAATTTAGCTTCCAACCTCTATTTTAGTACGTACATGCATCATGAATTAATGCAATCAATAGGACTAAGTTTGAATTGGAAGACAATTGTAGCTGTAAAAATATATGATGGTCATCGTCACCATCCAAACATTCTACTAGTAGAAAGACGTCGGCAATGGAGCAATAGAAAGCGCCATACTAATTAAATTGACACAGTTTTATAACCGATTGTCAAACCGACGTTATATTTATGAGCATAACATGATAATGTCATAAAATTTAGGTGGTCAGTTGGAAGGTAGAGGCAGACCTACTTTATAGATTATAGTTTATTCTTATGCAACTAAGGAACATCCTCCAAGTTCTTTTGGACTGAAAATTTTGACGAAGAGATAAGATGATATAATTTACTATAGAAAATTTTATTCTATCTCTATGACATATTATGTCAAAGAATGAAGGAACGACAATTCCATATAGCTGTAAAAATGGTAATAGTACAATAAAATAATCAAGTCAAATTAGCATTAACGTGGTATCAGTCTTATCTCTTATTAAATAACGTTGATACTATGCTAATTCTAATTTGACTTCATTATTTTCAGCATTATATTCTTATCAAAGATCAACAGTGCAGATTGCTGTAATGAGTAATGCCAATATGGAATGACATTATTTTCAGCAGAGGATGGCATATGCAGAAAATAATGCCAGTCAGGAATGACAATCCCACCTATTTCATCAAAGATCAACAGCGCAGATCGACTAGTATGCAATATTGTGGTTGTAAGGAGTAATCAAACGTTGATTTGTCAGTATCAGGCTGACAAGAGCCTAGTCCTAGCTAGGATGGGTAGTATATGTTGGTATTTTTCACTTTGTTTCGAGAGTTTTAGTTTTATATTGAAAAATTACTAATGTGTATATCTCAATATATAGTTTTGTTTAGTATTGGTATATACACATGGGGTGGTGATCCATGTAGATTGATTTTTCTAGAGAGATTAAGTGTGAACCCCATTATGACAATTTTTATTTTGTCACAACCTTTGGAAAGTTTCTCTTAGGAGCTAAGCTCCAAACGACTCGGACTCGGGCTCAAGGGCGCAAAGTGGCACTTTGTTTGCGCACTTTGCACTTAGTCCTTGCGACCGGGAGCTATGCGGCCAGCAAATTAGATTGAGCGAGTCGAGTGTGGAGGGGACATGGACTGTTGTTGGCGGCTCGGTGCGGCGCACACGACGCGTGGTTCTCTGTGCCACGCGGCTATAGCTTTCGGCGCCTGGCGGCGCAGTCTGCTCTGTGCAGTACAGCGCGCAGACGGCTCGTGGCTCTCTGTTCCACACGGCTGCAACTTTTGGCGCCTGGCGGCGCTGTCTGCTCTGTGCAGTACAGCGGCGCATGCGGCCTGATTTTTTTCTCAGGCCGCATGGGAGCTGAAATCCTCTTTAAATAGAGGCTATCATCTTTCATTTTGAGTTGTTGAAAAAAAATTGAGAGAGAAAAAAAAAACCGAGAGCACCAGCAGGACCTGCGGCAGCAGTTCACATCCTTCTTAAAGAGTCTTCCGAGTGATCCAAAGGTGACCAAGAGCGTTCCAGAAGTTCTCGTGTGGACTTGCTGGATCTGGAGGAAAGATCTTTGTATAGCGTGAATCTTGCCTTGAGCTCGGGTGTTTTTGATCACCTCAGCAGGAGTTTTCTTCTTTGTATTTCTGTTCTTGTTCCCGTGATCTTCTCGGTGTAGCGTTTGTGAACGTAAATAAAAGAACAATTTTTTGATTCTTGTTGTATTTGTATTTTTTTTGGGTTATCAGTTTGTAACATGTTCCTGGTTTAGTGCTTCTGTGGGGTTGTGTGTAACTGTAGAGGAACTCTTGTGTTAATCTCAGTGTACCAACTTCTCTTCTGGAGTTTGTAGAGACGAACTCTTGTGTGAGTCTCTACTTAGTGGCTAGGCTCTTCTTCTTTGATCTGACCTCGGGCCTAACAATCTCAAGGCAAGATTCGAGTTAGAATGGACAACCGCTCAAACCTTCTCGATACTAGCTGTCACAAGCTTGAGAAGTTTGATGGCGAGCACTACAACATTTGGAAGAGGAAGATCTCCTTGAATCTTCTTGTCAAAGTTGCTTATGTGTTGGTTGATCCTGAACCTACCATTCCCGAAGATGGAGGAGAGCTTGCAGTTGGTGTTGCACAGGACGCGCACTCCAAGTGAAAGGAAGACAACGACCTCTGCAGGTTGTTGATTCTTAATGCTATGGATAACTCGATGGCAGAGTCCTACAACAAGAAGGACTTCAACTAGCTGAAGGTGAAGTTGGCTCAGTTCAAGCCAAAGCCGAAGACTGATGTGACGTACTACAATTGTGGCAAGAAGGGTCACTACAAGAGCGACTGCAGGTCGAAGTCTAAACCGAAAGAGCAATGTGAGCTTAACCTAGTTGCTATGATTGCGCAGGTTGAGTCACATGTTGTGGACACTGACTGGTGGGTGTACACTGGTGCATCTTGCCACGTGTGCTTTAAGAAGGAGCTGTTCGTCAAGTACGAGCCTACCTCTGAGAAAGTCTAAATGGCGGATAAGTCTCAAGTTGCAGTACTAGGGATCGGGACGATAGTGCTGAACCTGACTTCTGGAAAGTCACTTACACTGGAGAATGTGAAGCACGTACCAATGATCGCCAAGAATATGGTTTCTGGGAGTCTGTTGTGCAAGGCGGGCCTGAGGATGGATATCAATGCCGGTCAGATGGTGATGTCCTACAAGGGAGCATACTTCGAAAAAGTTTTCTGTACCGAAGGGATATTTAAACTGCAGCTTGTAACTCCTTCTGTTTGTATCAATGCAGTCTCTACTTGTAATTATTATCTTGAGTTGTGGCATAATAGACTAGGACATGTGCATTATAAACACATTAACAAGATGTCAAGTCTAGGCATTATCTCCAAATGTGGGGGTAAGAAGGTGGAAAAATGTGAAGTTTGTGCGCAGACGAAGATCGTCAGGAAGCCGTTCAGAAGAGTGAACCGAAGCACAGATCTTCTGGAGTTGGTACACTTAGATATCTGTGACTTCAAACAATTATCCACAAAAGCCGGAATGAAGTATAATATCAATTTTATTGACGATTTCTCGAAGTACGTATTAATATATCTTCTCAAGTCGAAGGACGAAGCGTTCGAGAAGTTCAAGAACTTCAAGACTGAAGCAGAATGTCAACCCGGTCAACAACTCAAAAGATTCAGAAGCGATCGAGGTAGAGAATATCGTTCCTTAGAATTCGTATCGTTCTGGAAAGAACATGAAATTGTTAACAATATATCTAAGATTATAACAAGATATACTATATTTATACAATTGAGAACAGTAAGGTTTATAAGGATCATAATGGGTGATGACTGACCCTGATCTGATATAAGAATCAGTTAGCTCTTGTTAGCAATTTGCAAGAAAGCTAGTTCCAGTTTTTGCTTGTCTCGCTATTTATAATTGTCTGGTAAATATGTTTTGTTTTTAATTTATTAATACATAGCTATTGAACAATTGCTGACATTGTGTTAAGCTCTGATTTCAAAGAAAAACAGCATCACATTCCAAATTTCATCGGGTCTTTGTTGACATATCTGCAGCATCAAGAAAAATTATGCTCCAGAATGTAATCCACATCTTTTTTTTTCATCAGTTCTAGTTGGTCACCAACCCAACTGTGATACTTCCATACATGACAGTTCTTTTATTAAGTTCAAATGCATATTGACCCTAATCGTTATATGCACATTTTGACTCTACTAAGTTCTACAAATTGTAATTAGATAAAACTTGTCCTCATCTACAATAAAGATTGAATCCATGAACCCTACCTCGCCATTATTTTCCTTCAAAATGACATGTGCCATCAAATCATCTCACTATTTATGTCTGTGCCTATCTATAGGTTTAGCTCTGCTAACACACCAATTTTTCCAAACTAATTTAAGAAGGGATACTTGAGTAGCTCTGGCAACAGCAACAGCTATAGTATAGTATAGAGCATACACAACTGGTCAAATAACTATCACCAGAATATATATATATACAGAGAGTATAGTGCATCAAACAAAAACCAACACTCAACCTAATTAATGGCAAGCTATGTTGCACAAATACAAATACGGGATAAGGACAAAATTCGGATAAGTGATACGGACTTTTCAAATAAGAACAAGGTGGCCTATATATGTTATATGGATACAGGTACGAACATATGTTCATGACAGACTATTCATTCTTCTTTGTAACATAACATGAAAGAGATCAGAGAATTTTAACTCAAAGTCTCTTGATCCTAATTCTTTCCTATTCTTGGAAATTACCATGCAATCTTTTTGGGGAGAAGTAGTTGGGGAAAAAAAAAAGTATATATATTCAAAAATATTCTCAAGTTTTGTTTTCATTTTTTTTTTTTTTCGAAGAATATAAATATTATTGATAATCTCCAAAATTACAAAGCTATAAAATCCAATCCAGATTACAAAATAGATCATTTGGGATCAAGGATATTTATATCAGCATCTATATTTCTTTGTAAATACTGAGAGAAAGTCTCTCTCGAAGATATTCCGATTGCATTTCCTCCAAACGTGCCAAACCACCGTCCCGAAGATAAGTCTGAGCCGACAGTACCCTCCAGTTCCATTTATTTTCTGAGTTTTAACTTCATTCAATACAAAAGACAGTTCTCTATGGTGTTATGGAGGATTGATATTGTATATTAAGGCAAATATGTCCATGGATGCTCTTCAATTGGCTATCTTGATCAACTGCTCCTAGTCCGATTCTATCTTTTCAACCTTAGACCTACTTAGTATCTTAGTTAGTATATGGTTCAAAGTTTTATGAATACTATGATCCCATCCTTTTGTCTCAAGAAAGAAAAAAAACTACCTACCCAATTCCCCCCTGCTCTTTTATTATCAGAAGATTTGGCCACTTCTTTCTGAACTACAAACAAAAAACTTTGTTGCCCCCTTCTATTGACCTCTTGTAATTAGGGGTGAGCATTATTCGGTTTGCACAGAAAATCGAATCGAAAATATTCGGTTCGGCTTAAAATAAATCGATTTGATTTCGTTTTTGAAAATATTAAATTTTTTATTCGGTTATCGAATAAAATAATTTAGTTTATATATATATATATATATATATAAATCAAAAAATTGCGAATAAACCGAAAACAGAACCGATTTAATTCGGTTTGTGTTGGAGTGGGTGGGGTTCCCAACCTATGTGAAAAATACCCCGAAGTAGGATTGAGTATTTCTACATATAATAGGAATACCTCAATTTATTTGGATTGGATATTACTAAATATAATAGAAATATCTCAATGGATTTGGATTGGATATTCCTACATATAATAGGAATATGCCAATGGATTTGGATTGGATATTCCTATCTATAATAGGAATGCTAGTTGTGGGTTTGAGGCTATATATAGGTGTCTCCTGACCCTAAAATATATCTCTCTCTAAAAAAAAAAAATAGCAATAAGGAGAGAAAAGGAGGCAAGAGTATCATTGCAACATTGGAGAGGAGAAAGAAGGATTGGAGGCCGTTTCGAAGAAGGAGATCAGTTTCGGATATTTCTCGTTGTCTTTCTTCTTCGTGGTTATAACATATTTTCTGTTCCAAAAGAGTTGTGGTGATCCGTTTGGATCGGTGAGAAGTTTGTAAGGAGTCGGTGTATTTCTTATTCCATTAGTGGAGACTTTTCAGGGTTGGACTCCGATCGTCCCGTGATTTTTTTCGCAAGGGTTTTCTACGTCAAAAATCTCTGTGTCTGCGATTTGTGTTTGGCATTTTTTGTTTGTGCATTTTGCTCGATTCTATCGCAGGTACTCTCTGATTTGGGGAACGATTTTCGCACTTTCGTTCCCAACAAAGTGGTATCAGAGCCACGTTCTGGAATTTCAGAAGGGTGTCAGGAGTTGACAGGCAAATCAGGGAGGAGAGATGGACGCGAAGCCGTTACGCATGGTAAACCTGAACGGTACCAACTATCATTACTGGAGGAGCAAGACGAAGGATCTGTTATTTGTCAAGAAGCTGTATCTGCCGGTATTTGCTTCCGAGAGGCCTAGTGACAAATTCGAAGATGACTGAAATTTTGAGCATATACAGGTGTGTGGGTACATGGCAGTTCGTTGACGAGAACATGTACAACCATGTTGCTAGTATTGAGCACGTGAGGACACCGTGGGATAAGATATCATCTTTGTATGTGAAGAAGACCAGAGTAAATAAAGTATTCCTGATCCAGATGATGATGGATCTGCAATACAAAGATGGGACGTCTATTACGGATCACTTGAGTGAGTTCCATGACATGGTTGACCAGCTATCCTCGATGGGAGTCAAGTTCGACGACGAGGTTCGGGGACTATAGCTGATGTGTACATTGCTAGACTCATGGGAGACCATACGAGTGTTTATAATCGCTTCTGCTCCGGAAGGAGTGGTCAGTCTGGAGTTTTCCAAGAGCGGAGTACTGAATAAAGTGATACGGAGATATTCTCAGGACACTTCATCCACATCCCACTTAGAGGTGCTTGTTTCAGATAGCCGTGAAAGGTGTAAAAGCAGGGGTCTAGGCGGTGGCAGAGACAAAAGCAGAAAAATGTCTAAGGGTCGGTACAAGGACTCGGAGTGTTACTATTATGGCAAGAAGGGCCACATCAAGCGGAACTGTTTCGCTTGGAAAAGAGAGAAGAATGCCGACAAGGGGAAGCAAAGTGAGAACACTACAGTGGCGGCCTCGACACATGGATTCGACGTGATCATTGTAGGTGATGAGGTAGTTATGAACCTCGTCTGCGATGACAACTCTTATTTGGTGGACTCAGGTGCTTCAGCGCATGTATCACACAATAGGGCACTATTTGCTACATACACAATAGGGGACTGTGGAGTGTTGAAGATAGCAATGGAGATGTGTCGAAGGCGGTTGCTATTGGAGATGTGAATTTATGGACAATGACAGGTGCAGTTCTTATTCTCAAAGATGTCCGTCATGTCCCTGATATCCGTTTCAACCTGGTGTCGATTGGAAGGTTGGATGACGAGGGTTTCTTCAGTCTCTTCGGGAATAATCAGTAGAAGTTTTTCAGAGGTTCGATGGTGATTGCCAGAGGAAGCAAGAGGTCTGAAATCTACTATATGAAAGGGAGCGCACAAGGGGCACAAGAGGTTAACACAGCTATTGATGCATCTACTGAGTTGTGGCACAGGCGGCTCAGCCATATCAGCGAGAAGGGGATAAGCTACTTGGTGAACAGGAAGGTGATTCCAGGACTAAAGTCTACAAATTTGGAGAAGTGCATGCACTTTTTGGCGGAAAAGCAAAATATGGTATCTTTTCAAAGTCACCCAAGTTCAAGGAAGCCAGCGTTGCTCAAGTTGATTCACTCGGATGTCTGCGGTCCTATGAAGGTAAAATCCATTAGTGGTGCTTCTTATTTTGTAACATTTATTAATGACTGTTCGAGGAAAGTTTGGGTCTGTACCTTAAAGACCAAAGATCAGGTGCTGCCCACTTTCAAGGAGTTTCAGGCCTCTGTTGAAAGGGAGACGGGCAAGAAGCTGCTTTGTGTTCGGTCGGACAATGGCGACGAGTATATTGGTCCCTTTGATGCTTACTGCAGAGAGCAAGGGATACGACACTAGAAGACTCCACCAAAGACACCGCAGCTCAACGGTGTAGCGAAGATGATGAACATGACGCTAATGGAGAGGGTGCGGTGTTTGCTGTCAGAAGCAAACTTGCCAGGCAACTATTGGGGTGAGGCACTTTACACAGCTGCTTATGTTATTTATTTATCTCCTAGTGCTCTTTTGCAGGGTTATGTGCCTAACAAACTATGGTATGGAAAAGAGCCGTCATATAATCACCTGCGAGTGTTTGGTTATAAGGCTTTCGTGCATGTACTGAAGGACGAGAGATCCAAACTTGAGTCAAAGACGAGGCGGTACATCTTTGTCGGCTACAGTCGATATGAGTTTGGCTATAGACTCTACGATCCAGTGAAAAAAAAGCTCTACAGAAGCAAGGATTTGGTATTCGTCGAGGATCAGACCATGACCAACACTCACGATTTTGAGATGCCTTCTGAGGCTGAGGAATTGCCTGAGTTAGAGTCATTTCGCTTCGAGCAGTTTCCAGAGGACATGGCAGAGGATCCAGTTATGGGGGAGCCAGTACATGGAGTTGCTCCCAAACTTGATCATCAGTCTGCTGATGGTGGTCAGGGTGACCCTCAGGAGGATGAGCATGCCGAGGAGGCAGTTCCTGGAGGGAAGGAGACTGTAGATATACAGCCAGCACCAGTGGTTCCGTTGTGGAGGAGCGATAGAGAGCGTCGACCATCTAAGAGATACTCACAGGGTGAGTATGTGCTACTGACTGACGGGGGAGAACCCAAAAGTTTCGCAGAGGCTATGGAAGACGAACATAGGCAGGAGTGGATGGAGGCCATGTAGGAGGAGATGAGTTCCTTGGAGGATCATGATATACCTACTATAGATTGATTGGAGATTAATTACCTACATAAATGTCAATATTCTAGATCATGATTGTGGGAGATTAATTACCTACATAAATGTCAATATTTTAGATGCATGATTGTAGTAGATTAATTACATACTATTGATTAGTAGTTACATATTATAGATTGGTTGTATTATATATATTTAGTTTAGTTCAATAAAATGATAATGTCATAATTTCACAATATTACTTTGTCTTTTTAATATATTAATTGAATAGCCATTTACACCACTTTGGTCATGCTTTCTATATCGATAGTCAAATCTTTTTTTGGAAGTAATGTGTTTTGCTTGAGCAAAAGAAAGTGTATATGGAGTCATACTGTTTGCAAAATCTTAGTATGCTCTTCATGCACTGTCCCATTTTGATTAATTTGACATTATAGTATCTCTATCAACGCTTAATTTGTAATATCTGCTTAATTTTTAAAAAAAATAAAAATTTGAAAAAAGAATTCTTAAGAAAAATGAACAAAATAAAAATATATCCAAAATCATTCTTAAGAAACTGAAAAAGATAAAAAAACAAAAAAAACAAAAAAAACTGAAAAAACTGAAAAAAAAAACCTTCAAAAATGAAAAAGGATAAAAAGAAACTGAAAAAAGAAAAAAAAAATAGTGAATAGAATAGAAACAAAAACAAAATTTAGCCAGGCAAAAAAAAAAAAAAAATTCCTCATCCATTGATGGATAGAGTTTCTATGTTTTGCAGATAAATTATTTATCGAATATTCATAATTTTTAAATATAATTTTTTATAACAAAAAATTAAACGCCCCCTGGATCATGACCATGACTGATGTAGGAGTGATGTTGAAGCCAAACTTGTGCACTTGCCATATTTACACATTCAACCATGTGCATGCACCCATTGAACAAAACAGTTTGATGTGTCTATGACCAAGATCAGTAGTTCTAGATTGTTACGGAACATCAGCTTTACGCATAATGGAGGCCAGCAGTTTAACTTCCACTGGCATCAATATTTCGCTCTTTTTGAACAGGCCAGTCAAGCTAGGCGAGAAAGCTTTCATACAGATGGTTGTATCAAAGTTTCGATACAGCCACTGTATAACAAATGGATTCCACCTCAAAGTTTATATATATAAATAAAATTCTTAGAGGAACTCATGAGTTTTTTTATTTTTTGACCCATGCAATTTATAACCGATGGATTACATCCATCTTACCTTTTGAATTTTTAAAAGGATCTAAATGCAAAATTACAACTAACTAAATTGAAAAAATTATTCACTTGTTATACAGTTGCATTATCAAAACTTTGATACAACCGTCAGTATCAAAGTTTATTCCAAGCTAGGCAAGAAGAAGAATGGAGAAAAAGTATGAGATCTTAAAAATAATGTTGAAGAAAAGGATATCATGCTTTTAATCTGGTGATCGATACCTAGGTTAAGAAACTATTAATAGCTAGGCGCTTAGGTGCCATCTCATGATGTGTTCATTGAATCCTGGTTGGAATTTCAATGACGGGGATAAATAGGCGAATCATCGTTGAGGTAGTTAAGCATTAGTTTAACTAATCTTCACCACCGGCCTAGTGAAAAAGACTGGGGATCGTTAATCACAAACGAGGTCATCAGCGTGCTTATTTCACTACTAATTAAAGATCGATCAGGTCGTTGGTCAAACAAACTATGGGATGTTGATGTGCATTAAGAAATAGTTGAGCTTGGAGAAGAATGGTTAGTTATGTTCTCAAGTCTAATCATTAGGCAATCCGAAGGACTTGGAGGGGGATCCTTCCTGGGAATACAAGTTGATCTAGTAAAATGAATGCTACCAAACATGATTCATATTAGGCCAAGTTAGGGAGCAAGTATATATGCCAATTGAGTAGGTATGGGAACTGTATTTTATTAATTAATCCTAAAGTTCTACGCAACAATATATATATATATATATATATATATATATATATATATATATAAATTTATCTTTTTCGGACTAGATTGATTGTAAGCCTTTGGACTGAATTGTAGCCTCTCGGAGAAATCTGAATAAAATTTATTTTTTTCGGAAAAAAAAATATTTATTGAAAGAGCCGGAGCCACATATATATATATATATATATATATATATATATATATATAGAGAGAGAGAGAGAGAGAGAGAGAGAGAGAGAGAGAGAGAGTGTGAGTGACAGAGGGGGTAAACGGGATAGTATTTTCCTACAGTGTACTAGTAAGAATATGAACACTATAGCTCATAATCGAATATGTCGCTACTGGAACTCGATTCCTCGACTACTCGGATCGTATGTTTCTGTTCTACTATCAGACTATATATATATATATATATATATATATATATATATATATATATATATATATAGTGTGTGTGTGTGAAATTAAGAAAATCATTAACTACCATTATCATGCTTAGAAACCTACTACTACCAAAGAATATCTTAGACTAATTATTATGTTAAGATCTTCTAGCTAGCATCACGAAGTGACTTCTAACTTAACAACTTTCAATTGACTTCCGCAGTCCGAAAGGGTGCTATTAGGTCAATTCAGCCAACTGCCTCTCTATCTTGGGGGCCTAAGCTAGGCCTTAAGTCATGCATGGCATCAGAAAGCGTTCATTGTTTTAGAAGGTGAAAATATATAAGAAAGGCCCACAGGAAAGGTACAATGGGCAGGTCCAAGTCGTTCGATCAATATCCAAACCTGTCCAAAAACATTTCAGTCCAATATTTTGGCCCAACCAGATCTGTTTTACAAAAGGCTCTTGATAAAGACACCACAAAAATGACTCGGAACTAGTCCAGTATTGGTACTAGTCCAATTAGAAAGAAATTTTATTCAGGCTAGCCCAAATTTTACTAGGGCTGCCCACCCTCTTCACCTCCCTCCTCCTGCTCCCCCTCTCGCTCCTCCACCGCTCGCCCCCGCCCCCACCGCTCGCCCCCACGAATAGCAGGAAAAAAAAATGGCAAAAGCAGCAGCAGCGACCTCGTCCTCCACAGCTCGCCGCCGCCCCCGTGCGGGCGCCTCCGCCTCCTCCTCCATCCCCTCCCGCTCCTCTGCCTCGTCCCTCCCTTCCGGCCTCCACGCAGCTCCGCCCTCGTGTCACCTCGCGTAGCCCTCCCTTACGGACTGTTAAAATTTTGACAGTCCGACCAATTGGAAGGAGACAGTCCTAAAAAATTAACGTATATTTTTAGGACTGTCAAAGACTGTCCTTCCAATTGGTAGGACTATCAAAATTTTGATAGTTCTGATTATAAAAAAAATCAATTGGTAGTGGACAGTCTGGTGAGTAATTTTTTGGAGTGACAAACTTGTAATTATCAATGGTGAAAATTTGAATTGTCCTGAGTTATTTTTGTAGTGCCTTTATCAAGAGCCTTTACAAATCTATACACTAACTCGGCCCTTTGGGCTTCGTGCCACAGGCTTTTCGGCTAGAACACAAATATCCATTGGGCTTGGATTTTAGTACACAATTATTCAAGCTTCAACCTAATATTCTGATTAATATAATACTGGAACCAAAACCTTTTGTTATGTTGCTGCTGTGTCGCAACATTCCATAGATTAGTCACCAAGCCCACATAGAGCTCCTGCACTGTCATCTTTGTAGTTTGTCCAAGTGATATATATAGCACTTCCGCAAAGATTGCTTTGAGTTATGAAGTCGAAGTCTCAAATTCGATAAATTCAAACTCCAGTTCACCATTTTTGTAAACTTGTGGTGATCGTGTTCTGATCCGTTAAGGAGGTACTAGAGAGCATCAACTGTCAGGGAGGTACTTAGCGGAGGTACTTAGCTGATGAGTATGCGCTATTGATAGACGAGGGAGAATTCGAAAGTTTCGTAGAGGCGATGGAGGGCGAAAACATGCAGGGGTGGATGCAGACAATGTAGGAAGAGATAAATTCTCTACAGGTAAATCACATTTATGATCTGATGTGGTTGTCCAAGGGCAAGAGCTTTGAAGAATCGTTGGGTGTTCTGAGTGAAGAAGCGAGATGATGTTACTCGCTCACGATATAAGACAAGACTGGTGTCAAGGGCTACAATCAGCAGAAGGAAGTATATTCTGATGAGATCTTTTCTTTAGTCATCAAGATGTCGTCCGTAGGCACAATTTTGGGTTTAGGCTCGACTTGAAAGTCAAGCAGATGAACGTGGTGACATTCCTCTATGGTGACTTGGAGGAGGAATTGTTCATGGACTAGTCTGAGGGTTTCGTTATGTAACATTTCCTAATTTTCTAGGATTTTTCTTTTATAATAATAAAAATAATAGTAGGTATACGAACGACGTACCAATAATTAGTAGTAGTAATAGTTATAATCATAATAATTAATAATGATAATAATAAATAAAATAAGATAAAACAATTATTTTATAGAATAATAGTAACTATAGTGTTATTAATAATAGAGATAGTTAAGAAAAAGAAAAAAGAAAAACAAAAACAAAAACCAAGACACACAACCCCAACAAAGCAACAACAACAACTTGCATTACAAACAACAACAGCCATTACACCCGACCCATAGCTTCACCCCCTCTCGATTCCTATATATATACATACACGTATAACAATCGAAAACCCAAACCCTAACAAAGATCGACCGCCCCAGACCTTCCCCTTACCCCGTCGACGCCTCGCGACCACCTACAGCCACCAGAGCCGACGTTGGAGCACCGCCGTCAAACCGCCGCCGCCGTTGAACTGACACGTGCGTGCCAAAACCGCGACATAACCGAACTCAGGTACTTCACCGATTTTTGGTCCAATTGTTTAGATTTAATCACAACATGAACACCTTCTAATGCCTTCAAATAGTTTTAACCAAACAACTTTGTTTCTGTTTTAAAGTCAACCGAAACTTTTCAAAAAAATTGAGTTTTCATGCAACACAGAACACCTGAAAACTGATCCATGAGGTTGTATTGGAAGGATGATTTCTTCCAGAATAATTGATGAACCTTGAATCTAATTTGACAGACCTAAAGACAACATATACGACATCAAAATGATGTATTGTTTACACCTATTTGATCATTAATTCTGTGATAAATTATTAGTTAAAAATTATGAAAAATAGTTTTCAAAAACTTAGAAAACTTGCGATACGTAGTGCGTCCCGACATACCGGACCACCACATAACGTACTAATTGCACCGAAAGGCGTGTATGATATATCCTGACGTGCGGGCATTCGCGAAAGTTGATTTGGACGTGTGTGCGCGTCGAAATCAACCTGTATCAGTCGAAGGTCCCCCGTATTGACGTTTTGTAAAATATCCTAGAAGTTTATGACCGCTCGTCAAAACGTGACAAAACTTGTGCCAACGGATCCGTGATATCACGTTGGTCCTGTGACCCAAGTTTCACGCGATTCCGAGACAGTTGACCGAACCGCCTATTCGAGGGCCCTACGGTTTGACTTGAAGAGCGAAATTGTGATCGGTTCACCGGAATTCAAAATTGGATATACCATTGAGTTCGTATCATTGTTTAAAATTTATTTGACCTATAATTTGTCCAATTTAGAGACCTTTACCCCTGGCACGCATTTCAGTGCAAAGTGGAGATGTTGGTGATGTTTATTTCAACGTCCGGAGACGTTCTTTCAGAGTCCCTACATTTTGATTCCTTGTGCTTGTCGTCTGGACATTCATGCTCCACAGATTACTTGTCAGGCAAGTATACCTTGCCATAGTACTGTTTAGTTATATTTATTTTCTGTATATTTATTTTGTTGTTTATTTTCATTTATTTTTGCTACATAAAACTAGTCCAAGAATAACTTGGGTGCAACGACGATTGCATCGTCTTTTGTCTTTTATATACATTATGCATGTTGACTTAGTTTTACGAGACCACCACATGATTAAGGAATCTTTATGTTTCATTTGGCCGTGACACATTGTTACACGAGTTGTGAGTCTCATGTAGGACACGGACTTGCGTATTAGGCTGGCCACCTTTACGTAAAGGTCGTGTGACGGATAAGGAATAACTGCTAATAGTGATATCATGTTTTAGCGAATATAGCAGTAACTAGAGGTGTTTGTGTGTTATGGATAGCACCTTAGTAGCATTGGGTGGGGAGAACAATCCGTAAGCGTATGTGCTCTTTTAAACTTTTTATTTTTGGCCCGTAAGCTCCGCTGGAGACGCGAGGCGTTATGACCCCATTATTTAATGTAGGCCTATGACGATCGAAATATGTTATGTCAGTAGCCCCTGGATCTCCGAGAGAACTATGTTCATCCCATTATTTTAGCCAGATAGTCCATACGCGGAAAAGCTGTTCTTAAACTGCATATCACATAGACTGGTTAAACGACCATGTTGGATGTTTACTTTTGGGACTTTATTGGCATGCTTTTATGTATCTTGTTACGTCCCTCTGAGGACCTGGTCCCTTTCGAGGTATAGACAATCAGAATTATCCGCAGGAGTACGGACCGGGACCTGACGCATCATTCTCTATCGAGGAGGTCTTACCCTCTGAGTACCTGTGACTACTTCATAGCTGATGGATCTTTTAGCTGTTGTTTCTTTATTTGACATTTATTTTATATTAGAGTTCTGTCCTCCTCTATTATTTTAGTTTTGATATAGTCGTTTGGTAGTGGATTTGTTTCCACCCGACTCTTATTTCTTTTGATACCTCGTACTTGAGATTTTTAGTTATTTATTTTGATGTTCCCTTACTTGTGTTTGTGGATGAGATATAGATGCATGTGACTATGTTGACAATATATGTACCACTTATAAATTATTTATTCATATACAGCGTACGTGTGTGTTATAATTTTTTTAACATACTGACATGCTACATATTCGTAGTCCTACGTATTTTGGGACTGGAGCGTGACATATTTTTTTTTGGTGGCCCATGCAGGTCAAGAGTATATTGTCTCGGTTACGTTACTGTACCGAGCAAGCCTACAAATATGATTTAAGTATAGGATCTCATCTACTTACTTAATCACCTCCTATGAATTCTAATTTCTCACTCTGCTTGACTGCTTGAATTGCATCTATCTTGAACTTATTCTAATATTGTCCTTATCTTTATGTCCATAAAGATGAATCCTTACAACGGACATGTTGCTCCCCTCGCCATCACAGCAGGCGACTCAGCAACTAAGGAGGAATATGGAATTTTGCCTTCAATGCCGATGTCTCCGACTACACCACTTCATCCGGGACAACCACCTTTAGTAGGCCAGATACCCCCATCAGTTCAGACGGACCCTCAGACTCCAGTACCTCCGGTTAGGCACCAGCCGCAGCAGACTGCAACTCCCCAAGGTGGGAGTATGCCACCTTCACAGTTTCCGCAGCCTGACAAAAATGTTACCTCGACCCAGTTCATGTAGGCCATGATGCAGGATCAGTGGAAGCAGAATAAGCTAATGAGACAAGCTCTTATAGTTGCAATGAACAGGCCACCAGCCCCTGTACCAGCACCAGCCCCAGCGCCACTATCTTATGAGGACAATGTCAAGGGTTTCACTCAGATGAACCCAGAGCACTTCAGAGGTACGGAGACTCCGCTGGAGGTCTCCGAGTGGCTCATCAGCACCAATAAGTTACTGAAGGCATCGCATTTACCAGTGGACCTATGGATGACAGCAGTAGACCTTTTGCTTGAGGACAACGCCCACCACTGGTGGAAGGCCGAGCAAAGACAATATGGTCCCGACCAGACGTGGGAGGAGTTTTGCGAACTCTTCAACGAGAGATTTTTCTCCACCAATGTTCGAGATGTTCTCTATAACTAGTTCCTTCATCTCAAACAGGGGAGTATGACGGTAGATCAGTACGATACAGAGTTTAGCAGACTGAGTCATTTTGGCGAGATATTGATTCCTACACAGCTAGAGAGAGCCAAGAGATTCCATAATGGGATATCACCAGATATTAGGAGGTTCACTACTAAACAGTCGAGGATATCTCAGGCGGCCATTTTGGAAGAAGCAAGAAGTCAGGAGCTCCTTCTGAAGGACACACATCAGATGCAGAGACGCCCCATACCAGCAGCAGCACCCGCTAGAGTGCCCTGGGGTGGACCCATTAGACGTCCCTTGGGACATCAACAGCATCAGCAAAGAGCAGGTCCCTATCAGCCCGAGAGAAGCCTTTTTGCCATCATTGTGGGAAGTTAGGGCATATTCAGAAAGATTGTCGAGTTCTTTTAGGCCAGTGTTTGAGATGTGAATCGGGACAACATTCAGTGAGGGACTTTCTGGTGCACCAGACCTTGGCACTTCCTTAGCCGATGCAGAGGCCAACACTTCCGGCACCGCGACCAGCTCAGCAGATGTCGAGACCAGGAGCGCCAGGAGCGGGAGCACCTCGACCTCCAGCAGGCGGAGGATTTCATCGAGGACTACCGCTACCTACGTAGGAGACCAGTTTACGAAGGCCAGACCACAAGGACCTCCTCAGAGGTTTGGACAGACTTTTGCTATGGAGATGGATGACACGGAGCAGGAGATTGATGTTATAGCAGGTATTACCCTTGTTTCTACTTTTCCTGCTGTGACATTATTTGATACGGGAACCACACACTCGTTCATATCTTCTAGTTTTATTGCCATGCACAACATTGCCACTACACCCTTGTCTAGTTGTGTTAAATTCTCACTGGGATAGGAGTTGTACCTGTTAGCCGTGTTTGTAGATCTTGTTCAGTAGTAATTCCTGGCAGAGAGATGAAGGCTTGGCTCTTACTCTTTTTCATGCCGAACTTTGATGTTATTCTTGGGATGGACTGGCTAAGAAAGTACCATGCTTTCTTTGATTTCTACGAAGGAAGCATTCTCTTTAGAGTACCAGGCCAGCCAAAGCTCGATTATGCACGAGGATCCACTGAGATGCATGATGGTGCTCAGATGGCATTGATATCATATATCACCCTATCATTTCCGAGTTCTAAGACGTCTTTCCAGAAGATTTGTCAGGGCTACCTCCGGACAGAGATGTGGAATTCTCGATTGAGTTAACCCCATGAGCAACACTCATAGCGTCGCATGTTTATAGATTGGCAAAGAAGGAGATGGATGAGCTGAAGGCGCAATTGAAGGAGATAGAGGAGAAAGGCTTCATTCGACCAAGTGCATCACCCTGAGGAGTTCCAGTGTTGTTTGTACCCAAGAAGGATGGGTCAGTTCATATGTGCATTGACTACAGAGCCTTAAATGTTGTGACTGTGAAGAATAAGTACCCTCTATCGCGCATTAATGACTTATTTGATCAGCTTAGTGGAGCCAAGGTGTTCTCGAAGATAGACTTGAGATTGGGATATCACCAGGTGAAGGTGCGGAAGCAGGACATTTTGAAGACCGCATTTAGGACGAAATATAGACACTACGAGTTTATGGTCATGCCATTCGGGTTGACCAATGCTCCAGCTGTCTTTATGGACTTGATGAATCGGGTCTTCCATCAGTATCTGGACCAGTTAGATGATATCCTTGTCTATTCGAAAAGCCACAAGAAGCATGATAAGTACTTGCGGATTATCTTAGAAATATTGAGGAGAGAGCGGTTGTATGCGAAGCTCAGCAAATATAAGTTCTTTTTGGATAAGGTCTCATTTCTTGGGCATGTCGTCACTGGAGATGGCATTTCGGTAGATTCGAAGAAAATCTCTGCAGTTGAGACATGGCTCATTCCTACATCAGCATCGTAGGTGAGGAGTTTCCTTGGACTTGTAGGATATTACCAACGGTTCGTGAAAAATTTCTTAAGGATAGCAGAGCCTATGATTCGGTTGACTTGCAAGGACCGAGAGTTCATATGAACGGATGAGTGTTAAGCCTCTTTTGAGGAGTTGAAGAAGCGTTTGACCACAATGCTAGTGTTGATTATTTCATCAGGATCAAGAGGCTACGTGATCTACAGCGACACAACGGGAAAATAATTGGGATGCATATTGATGCAACATGGCAAGGTGATTGCGTATGCATCTAGACAGTTGATAGTACATGAGAAAAATTATCCAACTCATGACTTGGAGCTCGGAGCTTGCAGCCATTATTTTTGTCCTGAAGCTATGGAGACATTACTTATATGGGAAATGAGTGAATATTTATACTGACCACAAAATCCTCAAGTATATCTTCACACAGAAGGAGCTGAATATGAGAAAAAGACGGTGGCTTGAATTTATAAAGGACTTCGAGATAGAGCTGCATTATCACCCGGACAAGCCTAACGTAGTAGCAGATGCATTAAGCCGTAATCCTATGGCGCTCTTCTTGAAAACACAGAGGGAGCTACTGGAGGACTTGCAGGAGCTTGGTATATAGGTTGTATTACCCGGATCAGACGGGACACTAGCCAACTTGCAAGTGCAGTCATCGCTAGTAGAGAGGATCATGACAGCTTTACCTATGGATGCTAGATTCAGGAGGTTGAGAGAGAAGATCGAGGCAGAAGAGCAGACAGGATTGTGCATTCATGCTGATGGAACATTGAGATGTGGTGATCGTCTATATGTTCTCAATGGAGATCTTCGGCAGGAGCTGATGGCAGAGGCTCATAGTTCGATATATTCCATTCATCTTGGAGGCACCAAGATGTACCGCGACTTGCAACAACACTTTTGGTTGCATGAGATGAAGAGAAATAGCTCGCTTTGTGGCCAAATGTTTAGTGTGTCAACAGGTCAAGGCTGAACACCAAAGGACAGCAGGGTTATTGCAACCACTTTTGATTCCTGAATGAAAGTGGGAGCACATCACTATGGACTTCGTCATGGGCTTTTCGAAGAGTCTATGTGGGTGAGATGTTGTATGGGTGATAGTATATCGACTTACCAAGTCCACTCATTTCTTGCCTTTTCGAGTTGGCCAGCCTATAGAAGCTTTGGTTGACTTATACATGAGGCAGATTGTGAGATTACACGGCATTTCGGTTAGCATTGTGTCAGACAGGGACTCGCTTTTCATATCTCACTTTTGGAGGAGCATGCAGGAGAGTCTTGGGACTCGTCTGAAGTTCAGTACGTCTTATCATCCGCAGAAAGATGGACAGTCGAAACATAATATTTAGACGCTAGAGGATATGTTGAGAGCATACATGTTAGATGTTGGAGAAACATGGGAGGACCACCTACATCTTGTGGAGTTTTCCTACAACGATAGTGTAATCCCCCTAATTTTTCAAGAAATTATAATTTGGATTTTTCATAATTTTCTAGAAATTTTTTGGGATTTTTCTGAAATTAAAACCTATGTAATTGGTAATTAAATAATTTTTAATTACTATTAAATAGTATTAAAATATTATGGAAATAATATTTTATGGTGAAAAATTGAAAACTGGACATAGGGTAATTTTTTGGGAATTTATTGGACTCCGGAAGCATTTTTAAAGCCCTAAAAACTAGTTTAATATAAACCGAATTAAACCCCTAAAATAAACCCGGTTCAATTGAACTAAACCAACCCAAACCAACCCAGACCCGGTTCAGTTGAACCGAACCCAGTCTTATCGGGTCGGGTCGGATCTAAACCCGACCCGAAACCCGCAATCCAAACCCATACTTAAATAATAATGGATCGGGTCGGATTCATACGAACCCGACCCGCGGACCCGAAACCCAAACCCGAAAATAATCCCAAATCCGAAATCGAACCCTAACCCTAAACCTAGTCGGACTCCGACCGGCGGCCACCCTATTTATCCCCTCTCCGCCGTGCCGAAACCCTAGACCTCTCTTCCCTCTTCTTCCTCCTCCCCTCGCCGCCGAGCTCAGCCGCGCCTCCCCTCCCCGCAGCGCCTCGATCCTCCCTTCGCTGCCCAAGTTTCCTCCTCCCCCGCTTCTCCTCGATGACCCCCCTCGAGCAGCCCACGCCGTATCCTCCTCCTCCTCCTCCCTCGTCTTCCTCCAGCCTGAACCCTAGAACTCTCTCCCTCTTCCTCCGCCCTAGCCATCCTCTTCCACCCCCGACTGCCTCGCCATCCCCGTCGTCAGTCTCCTCTTCCCTCTCCTTCTTCCTTCTTCCCCCGCCACGCCGAAACCCTAGATCTCTTCTACTTCCTCCGCCTCCCGCCTTGCCGCACTGCCCCGTCTCCACAGCGTCGACGACCGCCTCCCCTCCGCCCTCTTCCTCCTTGCTCCGCCCTCCTCCTCCTCCTCCTCCCAGAACAACCTCGATCCCCTAGCTCGCCGCTCTCGGCTAGCCTCCCTTCCTCGATCAACAGCCCTCATCGACCCGCCCAGCCACACCGAGCCGCCCGACCAGCGAGGACTGAACCCTAACCCTAGCTCGGTTCTGACACAGGACACGGACACAGGACTCCGACACACGGACACGTATAAATCGGTCTTCGCGGAGCCCTGTTCAGGTACTCGTAACTTTCTGTTCGTGACCCCATTTTCAATTCTGTCAGTTGCGTTGCGTAGCCTGTATGACCCCCTCGGTACCCGTGCAACCCGCTCGGGGTATCGCGTCCTGTGGTGATCGCACACCGCAATCCAAAAACAGGAAAAACAACAACCCAATTCACCCCGAAACTAAGTACGCCCCGCCAAACGGGATGACTTGGTCGCGTGCGGTCTTCACAGATACGTGCGCGTCGTTGATACGGACGTGCGAGATTTTTCAGAAGCTGATTCGGGTGTACGAGCACACCGGAATCAGTGCGTATCCGCGGACAACGCCCCGTATCCGACTTTTCGGGAACACGCTGTAACTTTGTGTACACACGTCGGATCGAGACAAAACTTGCGCCATCGGACTCGTAGCGATACGCTGGTCCTGTGACCCAAGTTTGGTTCGATTCTGAGAACGTTGACGAAATTGCGTGTCGTGGGCCCCACAAGCTCCACCCGACGGGCGATTTTGAGAACGGCTCATCGAAATCCAATTCTGGAAGTTCCGTTGGGTTCGTATCATCGTTCCTGACCTGTTGACACTAAGTTTGGCAAATTTGGAGATCTTTGACTCGGACACGCTTTTCGGTACGAAGTTGCCCACATGTGGACCCCGCTTTGACCCGAAAATGTCGTTTTTGCCCCTGTGTCCAAATTGGACTTAAGGACAGGCGTTTCTAGCTATTTGATATTTTTTGGGTATGATGGTGATGTTTATTTCAGCAACTGGAGTAGTACCTGCAGATCACACAGAGACCAGAGCCACAGTTGGAGCCAGGACCCCAGGCAAGTGTACCTTGCCAAACTTGCAGTATATTGATTCATATTATTCTTTTGTTTTATTCCTGTGATTGTTGTGCATGCTTGAACTAGGATCGTGTGACTTACTTAGCGTCCGATTAATAGTCGGGTGCCAACACTGTACGCAGAGTTGAGTAATGTCATCTAGAGATGGTTACCGAGACCCGATATATTCTCGTACTTGTCCTATCAAGTATGATATACCTAGGACACTTGACACTGTTCATGAGACGAAATCTTTCTGAGATATTCATGGTGATTCTGTATAGGATACAGGTTATGACATACACAGTTTACATGCTTAGATTTTATCCAGACTTGTTGCATTAGATATGATCCTGCGTGTCATGGACATGAGACATGAGATTACATTAGGTGGGGAGAGATTTACCATACAAAAGGCTGAATATATATATATAATAATTTCATGGAAGTGCCTTAGTCTCTGGCAACAGAACTTTGGTACCGTACTGGCCCTCGAGAGAATACTGCTATGGGTTTCTCCGACACTGATCCTGTAGTAGCCTCAGCCCGAGTATGACTAGAACTCTCAACTTGCATTTCACATAGATGGTTATATATTTACCCTATTGTTTCATTTATTGCTGCACTGATATTTATTTTGGCATGAGCTTTCTTGTACCTTGCAATGTCCCCTGAGGACCTGGATCCGGATTATGTCCCCAGGGTTAGCTGACGAGATCTATCCCGAGGTATACGGGACCGGAGCATTAGCATTAGCAGAAGCAGGAGCAGGTGCATGTATTGGAGCAGAACCAGGATCTGAGGACGAGATAGTACCAGAGGACTTCTCCTGAGTATTGGCTTGAGATACTCATTTAATTCTGTTCCTAGTTATTTTATTTCCAGTCTATTTTTGATGTACCAGACTTGTTCTCGGATTATTCTCCGAGACACTTTTATTGAGATTGTTAGTTTATTTTATTTGCATTTATTTTGGCATTGGATCTGTGATTATCTGTTATGGATGAGATTAGAATAGATTGTGACTGGTATTATTGGACCTATTTATTGTTAGACTACAGCTTAAGCATGCCCTGATGGATCCATTAAATTGGGTTTGTCCATCGGTGTGTGCTGCTGGCCATTGCCACGCGTCTAGTCTCTCGGTATTTTGGGACTGGGGCGTGACATAGTTTTTTTTGTGGTGGCCCATGCAGGTCTACGACTAAATTGTTCGGTTTCAACTTAGGGACCGAACAAGCCTGCACTAAGGATAGGATAAGTTTTTAGGATCTCATCCACTTGCTTGAAACGTTCTTGATATCTATATCGGATTCAAATTAAATTCTTGACTTGCATCTTGCCTTGATTCCTGTGCGCCTCTTATAGTTTATTTTTGATACAGAGTAATGGATTCAAGAGCAAACGATGAAACTCCAGCAAGAACACCAATAGGTGCTGAAGCCACCTACGGAGAAGATGAAGTGACGCCATTGAGCGGAGATCCCTCTACTCAACAAGGCAGCCAAGCAGATCAGCAAGCTCCTAGATTTCGGCGAGATGATATCCCACCGCCTCCGCAGTTCCCTCCACAGATGCCTGTCTTCCTACCAGGGCAAGCAATGGACGGACAGCAGATGTTCCAAATGTTTTACGCAATGATGCAAGCCCAGCAACAAGTCCAACACGAGGCTCAGCGTCGCGAAGCTGATTACTTGAGGAACAGTCTGGTAAATGCACTAGAGCAGGCCAACCTACCAACTCGACGACAACCGACGGGCTCTATCACCGACTTTCGCCAGCTGAAGCCCCGTACCTTCTCAGGCAAGGAGGAGCCCACAGAAGTTCATGAGTGGCTCACCAACATACAACATCAATTAGAAGCAGCTGAGCAAGGGAACGTTGGATGACTGCCGTCAGAATGCAATTGACGGACAATGCACATCACTGGTGGCTGTCTGAGGAGACATGGCTCGGACCAGACCGAGTCACTTGGGAGGAATTCACCAGACTCTTTCAAGAGATGTACATTCCGGCTATCGCTCGGTCAGAACTGAGGGACAAGTTCAACCGCCTCACTCAGGATACTATGACAGTGGAAGAGTACAACGCAGAATTCATTCGTCTGAGTTGCTTCGCCCCTACCTTGATCCCGACAGAAGAAGAAAAGACTGAGAAGTTCTTCGACGGACTAAACATTGAGCTACAAAAACTAATTGGATCCGTTGCACCCACATCCTACTCAGACGTCCTTGCTGCAGCCCGACGCATGGAGCGCGTCACCAGGAGAGAGACCGGTCTGAAGCGACCTTCCACATCAGCACCAGCCCGAGCACCACATGGAGAAGCTGCAAAGAAGCCTCATCTGCATCAAGCACCACAGGGAGCTGTATCCAAATCACTGACTCTTCCTACTTGTCACTACTGCGGCAAGATAGGCCATATTGAGAAGGAGTGTAGACGTAAATTCGGACTATGCCTAGGTTGCGGATCCAGACAACATGCAGTGAGAGACTGCCCTGAGCGTAGAGAAGGAGCACCAAGAGCAAACCAACAAGCTCTACCAGCACCAGGAGGATATCAACCACGGCCACCCTTGGCACCTCGACCAGCACTCTTCCAGCAGGCCCAGCAACAGCAGAGGACACCACCTCAAGGACGCGGACAAGCTTTCGCGATGACTTTGGAGGACGTGCAGATTCATGGAGTAGCTAATGCGCGTAAGTTTTCGTAGTTTTTTTTTGTTTTGTTCTAGTATTGCTTTAGTTCGTGCCCGTTGGTTCGTGACCCTAGCCCTAACTTAGTAATTTTTGAACTTGCTAATAATTGATAACCTAGTACGATAAGTGATAACCTAGTTTTCTAAAACTGTAATCTTCTATATTTCCTGCATCCGGGAAATTACATAACTTTTAGTGCTTAGGGAAATAATTTATCCCTTGTATTATTCTTACACCCTCAACCTTGATTTTCTTGATCGTGATGTGCTTCGACCAAATATCTGCAAACCGTGTCATCTTTGTTGACCGGTTATTCTTTGATTGCGAGGACGCAATCCTCTTAAGGGGGGTAGATTGTAATCCCCTTAATTTTTCAAGAAATTATAATTTGGATTTTTCATAATTTTCTGGAAATTTTCCGGGATTTTTTTGAAATTAAAACCTATGTAATTGGTAATTAAATGATTTTTAATTACTATTAAATAGTATTAAAATATTATGGAAATAATATTTTATGGTGAAAAATTGAAAACTAGACATAGGGTAATTTTTCGAAAATTTATTGGACTCCGAAAGCATTTTTAAAGCCCTAAAAACTAGTTTAATATAAACCGAATTAAACCCCTAAATTAAACCCGGTTCAATTGAACCAAACCAACCCAGACCCGGTTCAGTTGAACCGAACCCAGTCTTATCGGGTCGGGTCGGATCTAAACCCGACCCGAAACCCGCAATCCAAACCCATACTTAAATAATAATGGATCGGGTCGGATTCATACGAACCCGACCCGCGGACCCGAAACCCAAACCCGAAAATAATCCCAAATCCGAAATCGAACCCTAACCCTAAACCTAGTCGGACTCCGACCGGCGGCCACCCTATTTATCCCCTCTCCGCCCCGCCGAAACCCTAGACCTCTCTTCCCTCTTCTTCCTCCTCCCCTCGCCGCCGAGCTCAGCCGCGCCTCCCCTCCCCGCAGCGCCTCGATCCTCCCTTCGCTGCACAAGCTTCCTCCTCCCCCGCTTCTCCTCGACGACCCCCCTCGAGCAGCCCTCGCCGTATCCTCCTCCTCCTCCCTCGTCTTCCTCCAGCCTGAACCCTAGAACTCTCTCCCTCTTCCTCCGCCCTAGCCATCCTCTTCCACCCCCGACTGCCTCGCCGTCCCCGTCGTCAGTCTCCTCTTCCCTCTCCTTCTTCCTTCTTCCCCCGCCATGCCGAAATCCTAGATCTCTTCTACTTCCTCCGCCTCCCGCCTTGCCGCACTGCCCCGTCTCCACAGCGTCGACGACCGCCTCCCCTCTGCCCTCTTCCTCCTTGCTCCGCCCTCCTCCTCCTCCTCCCAGAACAACCTCGATCCCCTAGCTCGCCGCTCTCGGCCAGCCTCCCTTCCTCGATCAACAGCCCTCGTCGACCCGCCCAGCCACACCGAGCCGCCCGACCAGCGAGGACTGAACCCTAACCCTAGCTCGGTTCTGACACAGGACACGGACATAGGACTCCGACACACGGACACGTATAAATCGGTCTTCGCGGAGCCCTGTTCAGGTACTCGTAACTTTCTGTTCGTGACCCCATTTTCAATTCCGTCAGTTGCGTTGCGTAGCCTGTATGACCCCCTCGGTACCCGTGCAACCCGCTCGGGGCATCGCGTCCTGTGGTGATCGCACACCGCGATCCAAAAACAGAAAAAAAAACAACAACCCAATTCACCCCGAAACTGAGTACGCCCCGCCAAACGGGACGACTTGGTCGGTGCGGTCTTCACAGATACGTGCGCGTCGTTGATACGGATGTGCGAGATTTCGCAGAAGCTGATTCGGGTGTGCGAGCACACCGAAATCAGTGCGTATCCGCGGACAACGCCCGTATCCGACTTTTCGAGAACACGCTGTAACTTTGTGTACACATGTCGGATCGAGACAAAACTTGCGCCATCAGACTCGTAGCGATACGCTGGTCCTGTGACCCAAGTTTGGTTCGATTCTGAGAACGTTGACAAAATCGCGTGTTGTGGGCCCCACAGGCTCCACCCGACTGGCGATTTTGAGAACGGCTCATCGGAATCCAATTCTGGAAGTTCCGTTGGGTTCGTATCATCGTTCCTGACCTGTTGACACTAAGTTTGGCAAATTTGGAGATCTTTGACCCGGACACGCTTTTCGGTACGAAGTGGCCCACATGTGGACCCCGCTTTGACCCGAAAATATCGTTTTTGCCCCTGTGTCCAAATTGGACTTAAGGACAGGCGTTTCTAGCTATTTGATATTTTCTGGATATGATGGTGATGTTTATTTCAGCAACCGGAGTAGTACCTGCAGATCACACAGAGACCAGAGCCACAGTTGGAGCCAGGACCCCAGGCAAGTGTACCTTGCCAAACTTGCAGTATATTGATTCATATTATTCTTTTGTTTTATTCCTGTGATTGTTGTGCATGCTTGACCTAGGATCGTGTGACTTACTTAGCGTCCGATTAATAGTCGGGTGCCAACACTGTACGCAGAGTTGAGTAATGTCATCTAGAGATGGTTACCGAGACCCGATATATTCTCGTACTTGTCCTATCAAGTACGATATACCTAGGACACTTGACACTGTTCATGAGACGGAATCTTCCTGAGATATTCATGGTGATTCTGTATAGGATACAGGTTATGACATACACAGTTTACATGCTTAGATTTTATCCAGACTTGTTGCATTAGATATGATCCTGCATGTCATGGACATGAGACGTGAGATTACATTGGGTGGGGAGAGATTTACCATACAAAAGGCTGAATATATATATATAATAATTTAATGGAAGTGCCTTAGTCTCTGGCAACAGAACTTTGGTACCGTACTGGCCCTCGAGAGAATACTGCTATGGGTTTCTCCGACACTGATCCTGTAGTAGCCTCAGCCCGAGTATGACTAGAACTCTCAACTTGTATTTCACATAGATGGTTATATATTTACCCTATTGTTTCATTTATTGCTGCACTGATATTTATTTTGGCATGAGCTTTCTTGTACCTTGCAATGTCCCCTGAGGACCTGGATCCTGATTATGTCCCCAGGGTTAGCTGACGAGATCTATCCCGAGGTATACGGGACCGGAGCATTAGCATTAGCAGAAGCAGGAGCAGGTGCATGTATTGGAGCAGAACCAGGATCTGAGGACGAGATAGTACCAGAGGACTTCTCCTGAGTATTGGCTTGAGATACTCATTTAATTCTGTTCCTAGTTATTTTATTTCCAGTCTATTGTTGATGTACCAGACTTGTTCTCGGATTATTCTCCGAGACACTTTTATTGAGATTGTTAGTTTATTTTATTTGTATTTATTCTGGCATTGGATCTGTGATTATCTGTTGTGGGTGAGATTAGAATAGATTGTGACTGGTATTATTGGACCTATTTATTGTTAGACTACAACTTAAGCATGCCCTGATGGATCCATTAAATTAGGTTTGTCCATCGGTGTGTGCTGCTGGCCATTATCACGCGTCCGGTCCCACGATATTTTGGGACTGGGGCGTGACAGATAGCTATGAAGCGAGCATCCAAATGGCTCTGTTTGAATATTTGTATGGAGAAAGTGTAGGTCTCCCGTGTATTGGAGCGACGTGGGAGAACGTCATATCTTGAGGCCAGAGTTGATTGTCAGCACTGTGGAGAAAGTAAAGAGGATACAGGAGAACTTGCGAGCAGCGCAAGACAGACAGAAGCAGTAGGCAGATCTTCATCGCCGTCATTTGGAGTTCAAAGAAGGCGATCATGTCTTCTTGAGGATATCGTCAACTAGAGGCACTATTCGCTTTGGGGGATGTAGCAAGTTGAGTCCAAGGTACATTGGACCATTTGACGTATTATAGCGAGTTGGAGAAGCTGTGTATCAACTGGCGCTACTACCTTCGCTTGAGGGAGTGCATGATGTATTCCACATGTCACAACAGATAGCAGTCATATTCTCGATCACTCTGAGATTACCATTGGGCTGAGCTTGTCATACCAAGAGCAGCCCGTGGAGATTCTTGATCGTCGAGAGAAGGTGTCGAGGAATCAATCTATTCTCTTGGTTCGCGTGGCATTGAGACACCACTCGCAAGGAGAATCTACTTGAGAACGAGATGATGACATGCACAAACATTTTTTGTATCTATTCGGAGATCAATGTACGATTTACTTTGTTCTTTTCTACCGTATAATATTCTCGTTTTCTTATCGTTCTTTAGTTTTAATTTCGAGGATAAAATTCTTATAAGTTGGGTAGAATATAACCTCCCTTGATTTTCTAGAATTTTTTTTATAATAATAGAATAATATTACGTATACAGACGACGTACCAATAATTAGTAGTAGTAATAGTTATAATCATAATAATTAATAATTAATAATGATAATAATAAATAAAATAAGATAAAACAATTATTTTATAGAATATTAGTAACTATAGTGTTATTAATAATAGAGATAATTAAGAAAAGAAAAAAAGAAAACCAAAACCAAAACACACAACCCGAACAAAGCAACAACAACAACTTGCATTACAAACAACAACAACCATTACACGGCCGACATAGTAACCCGACCCGACCCATAGCTTCACCCCCTTTCGATTCCAATATATATACATACATGTATAACAATCGAAAACCCTAACATTAACAAAGATCGACCGCCCTAGACCTTCCCTTCACCCGTCGACGTCGCACGACTACCTGCAGCCACCAGAGCCGACGCCGAAGCACCGTCGTCAAACCGCCGCCGCCGCTGACCTGACACGTGCGCGCCAAAACTGCGACAGAACCGAACCCAGGTACCCATGTTTTTGCTCTTTATTCTTTATACCTACTTCATCGATTTTTTATCCGGTTGTTTAGATTTAATCACAACATGAACACCTTCTAATGCCTTCAAATAGTTTTAACCAAACAACTTTGTTTCTGTTTTAAAGTCAACCGAAACTTTCCGAAAATTTTGAGTTTTCATGCAACATAGAACACCTAAAAACTGATCCATGAGGCCGTATTGGAAGGCTGATTTCTTCCAGAATAATTGACGAACCTTGAATCTAATTTGACAGACCTAAAGACAACCTATACAGAATCAAAACGATGTATTATTTACACCTATCTGATCATTAATTCTGTAATAAATTATTAGTTAAAAAATTATGAAAAATAGTTTTTAAAAACTTAGAAAACTTACGATACGGAGTGCATCCTGACAAACCGGACCACCACGTCACGTACCACTTGCACCAAAAGGCACGTATGGTATATCCTGATGTGAGGGCTTTCACGGAAGTTGATTTAGACGTGTGTGCGCGTCGGAATCAACCTGTATCGGTCGAAGATTCCCTGTATCGATGTTTTGTAAAATATCCTAGAAGTTTGTGACCGCTCGTCAGAACGTGAAAAAACTTACGCCAACGAATCCGTGATATCATGCTGGTTCTGTGACCCAAGTTTCACGCAATTCTGAGACAGTTGACCGGACCTTCTATTAACGGGCCCCACGGGTTGACTTGACGAGCGAAAATATGATTGGCTCACCGGAATCCAAAGTTGGACATACTGTTAAGTTCGTATCGTCGTTTAGGATTTGTTTGACCTATAATTTGTCCAATTTAGAGAATTTTACCCCCGACACGTATTTCGGTGCAAAGTGGACTATATGTGGATCCCACTTTGACCCAAAATTATCGTTTTGCCCCTATGTCCAAATTGGACGAAAGGGTAAAAAAAATTTTACTATCTCGCTGATTTCGGAGATGTTGGTAATATTTATTTCAGCGTCCGGAGACGTTCTTTCAGAGTCCCTACATTCTGGTTCCTTGTGCTTGTCGTCTGGACATCCATACTCCACAGATTGCTTGCCAGGCAAGTATATATTGCCATAGTACTGTTTAGTTACATTCATTTTTTGCATATTTGTTTATTTTTATTTATTTATTCTATATAAAACTACGCATCCAAGAATGACTTGGGTGCAACGACGATTGCGTCGTCTTTTGTCTTTTATATACATTATGCATGTTGACCTAGTTTTATGACACCACCACATGATTGAGGCATCTTTATATTTCATTTGGCAGTGACACATTGTTACATGAGTTGTGAGTCTCATGTAGGACACGGACTTGCGTATTAGGTTTGCCACCTGTACGTAAAGGTCGTGCGACGAATAAGAAATAACTGCTAATAGTAATATCATGTTTTAGCGAACATAGAAGTTACTAGAGGTGTTTGCGTATTATGGAATGACACCTTAGTAGCATTGGATGGGGAGAACAATGAGTAAGCGTATGCGACTCCTTTACACTTTTCTTTTTTGGCCCGTAAGCTCCGTCGGAGACGCAGGACGTTATGACCCCATTATTTACTGTAGGACTATGACGATCAAAAGACGTTATGCCAGTGGCCCCTAGATCTCCGAGAGAACTATGCCCATCCCATTATTTTAGCCAGATAGTCCATCCGCAGGAAAGATGTTCTTAAACTGCATATCACATAGACTGGTTAGACGGCCATGTTGGATGTTTACTTTCAGTACTTTATTGGCATATTTTTATGTATCTTGTTACGTCCCTCTGAGGACCTAGTCCCTTTCGAGGTATAGACTACCAGGATTATCCGCAGGATTACGGACCGGGACCTGACGCATCATTCTCTGTCGAGGAGGTCTTACCCTCTGAGTACCTGTGACTACTTCATAGTTGATGGATCTTTTAGCTGTTATTTCCTTATTTGATATTTATTTTATATTGGAATTATGTCCTCCTCTATCATTTTAGTTTTGATATAGTCGTTTGGTATTGGATTAGTCTCCACCCGACTCTTATTTCTTTTGATACCTCGTACTTGAGACTTTTAGTTATTTATTTTGATGTTCCCTTACTTGTGTTTGTGGATGAGATATAGATGTATGTGACTATGTTGACAATATATGTACCACTTGTGAATTATTTATTCATATACAGCGTACGTGTGTGTTGTGATTTTTTTTAACATATTGGAGTGTCATATGCATATGGCTGAGATGCTACGTATTCCTAGTCCTACGTATTTTGGGACTGGGGACACATTAGTATATGGTCTATCATTTAAAGAAGATTCTCTATCGTTTGAAACAGGCTATGCAGTAGTGGTATAGAAAGTTAGCGTCGTTTGTGGAAGAACATGGTTATGCTAAGACGACGATGGACCACTATGTATTTGTGAATCACTTTGTCATTCTTTTGCTCTATATGGACTGTAATTCTCTGCTCCTTGAGGAGGCATTTTGTTGGTCTATTGGATTAATTAGACTGTTGGATGTGAGTTGTGCTAAAAATCGAGATATTTGAGTGATGGTATAGTCTAGCTTAACTTGGTCAGATGGGATGGTTTAAGGAGCGTGGCTAACTTGTATGGATATGCCAAGTAAGAATATCGTGCATCGCGTCAAATCATCTCTTAAGAAATCGTTGGGATTATGCATGATCAGAGCATGATGTCACCCTCACATTTCCATCTAGGGGTAGTTTGGTAATTATTATGGGTATTAATTATTTTAGGATTATTATAATTAATAATTGTGCATGACTGAATTATTTATTTTATTGTATTAATAATTATTGCTAGTGTAGACTTGTTTTGGACTTGTGTAGTGGACTTAACCTTTTAATTAGGGGACATGAACAAACTTTTTGGACTAGTCTAAGTTGAGCCCATGAATTAGGCCCATGGATTAAGAAACATGCTTAATTAGTGAAACCATTAGACTAGAACCTTCCCTCCCTAATTATTTCTTCATGAGAGGCCCCAAGGGGTATTTTTGACTTTGTACATTGCTTGAGGAAGGGTTTATGTCCAGCCATAATTGAGAGGAGAGAGAGTGCTCTCATTTTAGTTCTTCCCCAAAATTCTAGATCTAGTTTTCCCCCTTCCAATTCTCCATCAATTCTCCATCTCAAATCTCTTCCTAAATTCAACATTGAAGCCCCTACATCAAGGATCTACAAGCAAGGAGCAAGGAACAAGGAGGAGGAGGCCAAGATCTACAAGGAGAGGAGCAACTTGTCATTTGGGACCTTTTCATTGGGAATCCATCTCCCAATAGGTATAAATCAGTTTTTTCCCTTTCTATAGGCTATAGATCTGAGTTTTTACCATAAGAAACCACCCCACATGCATAGGTTACCCATAGAATTTGTTTTGGTATTATTTGGAGACCTACGGTGGGAGTTATGTCCATTTTGGTGTCGATTTTGGGGAAATTCCGAAATTGGCACATGTAGTGCTTGTCAATGGATCTAATAGATCTAATTGACCATTGATTGTTTGTTTGTAGCTTGTGTCGTATCCACAATTGGATACGTGTGGGCCAAGTCTCATCGATTTGACGAAACGGTCAATTTTGGGGGTTTTCCTCCGACACGGGGCCATGTGCATATCATATGGTGACACAGACACGTAGACACTATAATTTATATATGTATTGTTTATAATATATGTTTTGGGCTTGTACGTGTCCTCCGGGATACGTTTAGTTGTGAGTTGGGGGCCGTGTCGCAAGCGTATCATAGAAAAGTGTGATACGAGTACGGTGCACCCCATGTGTTTGTGTTTTGGTTTTTGTACTATACATGCATATGTAAATATATTTGTATATGCTATCTATACATTAATTGGAGTATATAATGGTGTATTTTGAGTTTTTGGTTTTATGTGTGTCCATGTGTATATTATGAGGGTATCTAGATACATAGAACTATGAGTATATGTCTATATATATATGTTAGTGTATATAATATGTATCTAGATATATATATATCTATTTGTATATAAGTCTATATGTATACCTATATGTTGATTCATAAGTGTGGCTAAGTATTTGCATATGTAGCTATGATTAATATGTATGAGTATATCTATATGTATTGGTATCTATACCTTAGTGTTATGCATATATGATTGATATGTATGAGGGGTAGTACATGCATCTATGTTTGGAGATATTTAGATATCTGTGTGTGTACATATATATAGATATATTCTTAGAGATTGTTAGTGTTGTGTAGTGTTGTGTGTCTGTGTGGATGTGAGTGTATGAGGAGGGCAGAAACTGGAAATCAGACAGCAAGGTGCAGCACGTTCAGAAGCTGCACAGCAACAGTGAGGATCGGGCAGTGTCAATGCACACTGCAGCAGGGAACACTACAGGATTGGGCAGCAGCAGTTTCTCCACTGTGCAGTTGCACAACTGTACAGATTGTTGCTGTAGTGATCTGTATCAGGAAACACTGCAGAGGTATCTGCAATGTACACAGCTTTGAGCAAGGGACTGAAGACTGCAGCAATTCCCTGTGTGAAGACTCTTTTACCACCACTGCATTGTGCACAGCAACTTCAATCTGAACAGATCACCTGAACACTGAACACAGCAAGGAGGCTGTGTTACTGAACACACGGCAAGGACAGTCAGGTAATGCAATGTGCAGTTCAGCCTTACACTATGAATTAGTATAGGTATTGGAGAGTGTCCAGACCAGTTTCAGTGCCAGTTAATGTCTGTAGTGCAGTTTCAGGTTGGGGTATTTGGGGTTTGAGTCAGCTTGGTATCAGTTAGTTGGGTTTAGTGTTTAGTTGGGTCTTGTTGGTTTCAGTCAGCAGATTATTAGTTGTTGGTTGTTTAGTTAGTACTGGATTAGTTAAGGTTCTAGTAGTTAGTATCAATAAGATTATTTTCAGCCTTGTGTTCAGTTTATTTTAGTAGTTAGGTGTTGGTTTATGGGGTAAATCATTGGCAACTCGGGCATTAGGAAGCCACAGTAAGTATAGGAGCAGTATCAGTACCAGTGAGGGACTGGCCTAGCAGGAGTTGGTTTTAGTTGACTAGTTAGTTTAAGGTTTTGGGTCGAGTTTCAGTCAGTGGATTAGTTGGTTAGTTAGTAGCTATAGAAATATTTGGCTAGTAGTGGCACGTAGGATAATTAGGTTTGGCCTTAACTATATGAAATAGAAATAGGTTTCTTTTGTGTCAGTTATGTTTAGTTTTAGTTATATATACAGGTAGGTATGACTTGGCTAAGTGTTGCAATACCTCGGGATACCAGGATATCACCAAGGTATTGAGCGTGGGTATCGAGGGTAATTGCGATACGCATTGGCACAAGGCCAAGGTATCCCATTTATATTGTTTTGAGATATTGTTGCTATATGTGACTTATGTATATATATATAAACCTATTTTTATATTAGAAAATCGGCGTATCTTAGGATACGGCTTCTTGATTTGCACCGTGGTGTGTTAGCTTAGCTAGTATAGCATAGCTTCATAGTGTATTGACTTAGTGACTAGTTTTAGACTCTTACAACCTAGAAATACATTGGTTTGATCTAGAAACGGCGTATTGACCTAGAACTTCTTCAACTTCAATTATTTTTATCATTGAACCTTGTATTGATACAACATACCATATATAGGTTGTGAGACACCAGCTTGGGCATCGAGAGACACACTTTGCTCAGGACTTCAGGCGAGCACATTTCTCTGATTGTTTTTAATTCATAATGTTGTATATATATGCATGTTCTAGATTAGTATACATTGATTCCCGATACAGTGATTTCACGGACTGGTGCTATATGGATCTCGTCAGGAGGTGTTATCCCCTACCGTGTGCAACGGGTACCCAATGACATGTATTTCATCGTGTACATCGGGTATTGACTTTCATGTGCTTCTTGTGCATCCACTATTTCGTGTGCTAGTGTGACTATCGTGATCATGTGCGTAACGTGTCGTGATTGGATCCATGAGTATTGGTTGGGGAGGGGGAGTAGGAGTTGGTTATGTGATCAAAGCCCTCTTGATCTCATGTGCATGTCGATTATACACCTCACGTATAATGGAGTTACCTATATACCTCATGTGCAACCTAAACCGATCACATAACGAACTCTCACTCTAAAACACATAGTTTAGTATTTCTTGTTCTCTACTTGCAGTCATTCTTGTATTTACTTCCAGCTTTATTGTGCCTATTGCCTGTTCACTTGTACAGTTTATTCTTCTACTTGTGCATCTTGTATCATTTTTCTATTGCTTGTTATATATGCTCGATTATGTTATTGGAACTGCTTTCAGAAGTATGTACTTCGCTCCAATCCTGACTGGATATATTTTTTTCCAGATGATTGGCTAGAGGAGCTGTGTCCCACACATTATGGACCTCAGGAGGGTGAGACTTTAGAGGACACTCCCCTAGAGCCAGAGGACATAGTAGCAGTGACCGAGGAGGTCTAGTTTGGTTTAGATATTGTATTAGACTATTATTTTTTGTGGAGATTCACAGATGTACTATTATTTCATATTGTGGATGTATCTTCTTTCCTTCGCTATTTCCATTCGTGCATTATTTCCTCCTTAGTTTGTTTTGTGATTGAGATTGATATATTTGTGAGATACCATATTGCTCCTCCGATTGGAGTTGAGATGATTGACAGGTACCATATTATATTGTTGAGATATTAGATAGTTAGAAATGACCCAGACAGCGTTCTACCGCCGATTCTGCGGCGTAGGCTGGGCGTAACCACGTACTCGTGCCCGAATATCAGGGTGCGGGTCGTGACACGTTTTTAGTGGTGGCCCATGCAGGTCTAGATAGACATCGTAGTTGTGCTCGACTAGAGTATTGCTACGAGCCTGCTTTAGGATATAGGATTTAGGCTGAGAGTTACTCAATCACAACTAGGAAAAAATTCCAATGTTTTGTTCTACAAATCTTTATCTATTTGATATTGTCTTTCATTTTGAATTAAGTTCTGTCCTTCTTTGATGATATCGCATTATATTCAATAATTGATTCCGTATTTTCAATCTGACTTCAGGATGCCTCCGAAGGTCAGATTCTATCGCTCAGGAGTAGTGGCATCTTCCTCGGCTACTTCCCCGCCTGTTGCGGATAGAGTAGCAGCTGCTACTGTTACATCATCTGTCGAGAGGATCGCCTCACCGGTCCAGGTGGGAGTCTCAGCAGCCGCTTTTGGGGGTGCTCCTCCCCCGGTTCAGAGGATTGCTCCAGTTGTTCCCGAGGATCTTCCGCCAGTACCAGCTGATGCTACACAGCTGTTTGCACTTTTCCAGATGATGATGGAGGCCCAGAGGGCCCAGGCTGAGGCGCAGCACCGACAGACCGAGTTGTTGAGACAGGGCATCGAGAGTGCTCACCAGGTGGCCATCACCGCCGTAGAGAGGACCACACCACCACATCCACGGGAGGTACAGCCCAGGCCCGGCACTATTCAGGACTTCAAGAAGTTGGATCACCGGCCTTTCAAGGGGACAGAGGGCATCATCTATGCGGATGATTGGTTGGAGAGCATGGAGCGCGTCATGCGCTTATCCCGTCTTGCGGAGGACCTGATGGTGGAGGCAGTGGGATTGCAGATGATGGACATCGCCAGCACATGGTTCCGAAATGAGCCACGGATCGCCGATCCAGGATTGACATGTGGGGAGAGTTCAGGGACCTGTTCAGAAGAAAGTTCTTCCCGCCTACTGAGAGACTTGACCTAGAGCGACAGTTCCAGAACCTCTACCAGGGGAACATGTCGGTAGAGGAGTATGCCGCCGAGTTTGGTAGGTTGAGCAGGTATGCCGACTATATGGTGAGAGACCCAGAGAACCGGGCTAGTAGGTTCAGAGAGGGTCTGAACTGGGAAGTGGAGGCTCTCATTTCTTCGAGCCACGAGACGTATACCGACATCTTGAGGGAGGCTCGCAAGGTCGAGAGAGACCTGAGTGGGAGGCACAAGAGGGACCGAGATGTTTATGGTGGCAGCAGCAGCACAGGTCCAGCGAAGAAGCCATATTTCCAGCACCAGAGGCAGCAGTCCAATGCGCCTAACCGAGCACCTGTACAGCAGACGTATCAGATGCAGAGACCAGCCCAGACAGCTCGTGCTTGCCCCTTCTGTAAGAAGGCAGGGCACGGATGGGACGTTTGCAGGAAGAGGCTCGGTCAGTGTTTGTTTTGCGGTTCATCAGATCACCAGCTGAGGGATTGCCCCAAGACCTTAGCTCGGACAGTTCAGGACGTAGCTCCTATCCAGAGGATACCCGCTAGACATCCGGCGGGACAGCCGAGAGGACCTCCTTTACAGCCCCAGCAGCAGAAGTTCGTGCAGCACCAGCACCAGCACCAGCACCAGCAGAGGGGTGCACATCAGGGGCGAGCTTTTGCCCTGACCATGGAGGAGTCAGAGCCAGTCGGAGACGTGATATCAGGTCCAGTCTTACTCGATTCTTTTCCAGCTCATGCCTTATTTGATTCTGGTGCATCTCATAGCTTTGTATCTGTATCTTTTGCTTTGAGACATCGTCTTGAGTCTGAACCATTGGCGCGGACTTGCAAGATCACGACCGGGGGTGGCATCATCCTGGTCAGTGATGTTTGCAAGAACCAGAGGGTTTATGTGGGAGGCCGTGAGCTGAGTGTATGTTTACTTGTAATGCCACTTTCGAGTTACGATATAGTACTCGGGATGGATTGGTTGAGTAGACATCACGCTAGTATCGATTGTCGTGGAGGCAGAGTTTTATTTCAGACGCCAGGAGAGCCGGAGTTCGAGTTTGTCCGAGGAGCAGAGTAGAGCGAAGGCGATTTCTGTGGGGCTTTGGTAGAAGAGCGGGAGCCGCCACATCCGTTGATTGCAGAGTTCTTGGATGTCTTTCCAGAGGATTTGCCGGGGTTGCCGCCGGACAGAGATGTGGAGTTCTCTATAGACTTAGTGCCAGGAGCAGAGCCAATCTCTCAGCACGTCTATAGAGTGAACAACAGTAAACTGGCGGAGTTGAAGAAGCAGGTGGATGAGTTGCAAGACAAAGGCTTTATCCGTTCCAGTTCGTCACCATGGGGTGCTCCGGTACTGTTTGTACCCAAGAAGGATGGGTCGGTACGTATGTGTATCGACTACAGGGCACTTAATAACCTCACTATCAAGAACAAATACCCGTTGCCGCGGATTGATGACTTGTTCGACCAGCTGAGCGGAGCGAGGGTATTCTCGAAGATAAACTTGAGGTCAGGGTACCATCAGGTGAAGGTGAAGAGGGAAGACATCCCGAAGACGGCTTTCAGGACTCGTTATGGACAGTTCGAGTTCTTGGTGATGCCGTTTGGGTTGACCAATGCCCCGGCAGTGTTCATGAATCTGATGAACAAGGTATTTCATCAGTACCTGGATCAGTTTGTGGTAGTCTTCATAGACGACATTCTGATATATTCGAAGACCCCGGAGGAGCATGAGCAGCACTTGAGGATTGTTCTGGAGATTCTCAGGAAGGAGAAGTTGTATGGCAAGTTGTCGAAGTGTGAATTCTTTCTTGATAAGGTTGAATTTCTTGGGCATGTCATTACAGGAGATGGAGTCTCGGTGGACCCGAAGAAGATCTCAGCAGTTGAATCGTGGTCTACCCCGAGTTCAGTAGCAGAGATCAGGAGCTTCCTTGGATTAGCAGGCTACTACCGGAAGTTTGTTCAGGACTTCTCCAGACTAGCAGAGCCGATGACTAGACTGACCAGGAAGGACGTGGAATTCGTCTGGACTAAGGATTGCCAGTCAGCATTTGAGGAGCTGAAGAGGAGATTGACTACAGCTCCCATCTTGACACTACCATCAGGAGCAGGAGGATTTTCCATTTACAGTGATGCATCAGGGAAGGGTTTGGGTTGTGTACTACAGCAGCATGGGAAGGTAATTGCCTATGCTTCCAGGCAATTACGCCCGCATGAGAAGAACTACCCTACCCATGATTTGGAGCTTGCAGCAGTTATCTTTGCTCTCAAATTGTGGAAACACTATCTATATGGAGAGAGAGTAGAGATCTTCACAGACCATAAGAGCTTAAAGTATGTGTTTACACAGAAGGAGCTCAACATGAGGCAGCGGCGATGGTTGGAGCTGATGAAGGACTTCGACATATCTTTGCAGTACCATCCAGGGAAGGCCAACGTAGTCGTGGATGCTTTGAGCAGGTATCCTGTGGCTATGTGCTTGACTAGGGACAGGCATCTATTGGCAGACCTCGATAGTTTGGGCATTGAGGTATTGGTTCCGGGAGTCGCGGCGCAGATGTGGGGACTTCAGGTTCAGTCGGAGCTGATGGACCGAGTCAGAGTCGGACAGTATGAGGATGAGTCTCTGAGGAGCATCAGAGCACAGGTTCAGGTCGGGCTGGCAGAGGACTTTACCGTCGCAGATGATGGATCATTGCGACACGGTACCAGGTTGTGCGTACCGAAGGGAGCATTGCGCGAGGAGATTATGCAGGAGGCGCATCGTTCCCAATACTCTATGCATCCCGGTGCCAACAAGATGTATAGAGACATGAGGGAGCATGTATGGTGGTATGGCATGAAGCGAGAGGTAGCTAGCTTCGTGTCCAGATATTTGGTTTGCCAGCAGGTCAAGGCGGAGAGACAGAGGCCAGGCGGATTGCTTCAGCCCTTGCCCATTCCGGAGTGGAAATGGGAGCATGTTACCATAGATTTTGTATCAGGGCTTCCGCGTTCTTCAGGAGGCAAGGATGCAATTTGGGTCATCGTGGACAGGTTGACCAAATCAGCCCACTTTCTGCCATTTAAAGTGGGTACATCTACGGAGAGACTTGCGGAGATGTATGTGCGCCAGATTGTCAGATTGCACGGTGTTCCAGTGAGCATTGTCTCGGATCGGGATAGCCGCTTCACGTCCCATTTTTGGAGGAGTTTGCAGGCTAGCTTGGGCACTCAGCTCAAGTTCAGTACCGCTTATCACCCCCAGACGGACGGACAGTCGGAGAGGACTATTCAGACTCTCGAGGACATGCTACGCACCTGTGTTTTGGATCTTGGAGGTTCTTGGGAGGATCACCTTCACTTGGTAGAGTTTTCATACAATAACAGCTACCAAGCCAGCATTGAGATGTCACCATTCGAGGCATTGTATGGACGGAGGTGCCGCACTCCGTTGTCCTGGGATGATGTTGGTGTCAGGGCTTTATTGGGACCAGAGATGGTAGTGGATGCAGCAGAGAAGGTGAAGCTTATCAGAGACAGACTTCGAGTGGCGCAGGACAGGCAACGGCATTGGGCCGATAGCCACCGGAGACCTCTGGAGTTTGAGGTATAGCTTTAGTTTTGTCTTGTTTGTGTTTGATTGTTGCTTGTTAGAGTGCTAAGTTTGTGTTTTGTGCTAGGTTGGCGGTCTGGTTTTCTTGAGGATTTCTCCGACACGTGGCACGATTCGTTTCGGTGGAGGCGGCAAGCTTAGTCCGCGATTCATCGGTCCTTTCAGCATTCTTGAGAGGGTCGATGCAGTCGCCTACAGACTAGACTTACCACCTGCACTGGAGGGAGTGCACAACGTGTTTCACGTGTCGCAGTTGAGACGATACGTGGCAGATCCCAGTCATGTGTTAGATCATTCGGAGATAGAGGTGGGCCCTACTCTCAGCTATCCAGAGCAGCCAGTGGAGATTCTGGATCGGAGAGAGAAGGTGCTGAGGAACCAGACGATTCCGTTGGTGCGCGTCGCGTGGAGGCATCACTCGCCAGGAGAGAGTACCTGGGAGCGAGAGGTTGAGATGCGCGAGCGATATCCGTATCTTTTCGAGCCGTGAGGTATAATCCCTTCTTGCATTATATTGTTTGTTTTGGTAGATAGTTTCTTCCTTAATTTTTTTCTAAGGTGGGTAGGTTTGTCACCCTCACATTTTCATCTAGGGGTAGTTTGGTAATTATTATGGGTATTAATTATTTTAGAATTATTATAATTAATAATTGTGCATGACTGAATTATTTATTTTATTGTATTAATAATTATTGCTAGTGTAGACTTGTTTTGGACTTGTGTAGTGGACTTAACCTTTTAATTAGGGGACATGAACAAACTTTTTGGACTAGTCTAAGTTGAGCCCATGAATTAGGCCCATGGATTAAGAAACATGCTTAATTAGTGAAACCATTAGACTAGAACCTTCCCTCCCTAATTATTTCTTCATGAGAGGCCCCAAGGGATATTTTTGACTTTGTACATTGCTTGAGGAAGGGTTTATGTCCAGCCATAATTGAGAGGAGAGAGAGTGCTCTCATTTTAGTTCTTCCCCAAAATTCTAGATCTAGTTTTCCCCCTTCCAATTCTCCATCAATTCTCCATCAATTCTCTTCAAATCTCTTCCTAAATTCAACATTGAAGCCCCTACATCAAGGATCTACAAGCAAGGAGCAAGGAACAAGGAGGAGGAGGCCAAGATCTACAAGGAGAGGAGCAACTTGTCATTTGGGACCTTTTTATTGGGAATCCATCTCCCAATAGGTATAAATCAGTTTTTCCCCTTTCTATAGGCTATAGATCTGAGTTTTTACCATAAGAAATCATCCCACATGCATAGGTTACCCATAGGATTTGTTTTGGTATCATTTGGAGACCTACGGTGGGAGTTATATCCATTTTGGTATCGATTTTGGGGAAATTCCGAAATTGGCACATGTAGTGCTTGTCAATGGATCTAATAGATCTAATTGACCATTGATTGTTTGTTTGTAGCTTGTGTCGTGTCCACAATTGGATACGTGTGGGCCGAGTCTCGTCGATTTGACGAAACGGTCAATTTTGGGGGTTTTCCTCCGACACGGGGCCATGTGCATATCATATGGTGACACGGACACGTAGACACTATAATTTATATATGTATTGTTCATAATATATGTTTTGGGCTTGTACGTGTCCTCCGGGATACGTTTAGTTGTGAGTTGGGGGCCGTGTCGCAAGCGTATCATAGAAAAGTGTGATACGAGTGCGGTGCACCCCATGTGTTTGTGTTTTGGTTTTTGTACTATACATGCATATGTAAATATATTTGTATATGCTATCTATACATTAATTGGAGTATATAATGGTGTATTTTGAGTTTTTGGTTTTATGTGTGTCCATGTGTATATTATGAGGGTATCTAGATACATAGAACTATGAGTATATGTCTATATATATATGTTAGTGTATATAATATGTATCTAGATATATATATATCTATTTGTATATAAGTCTATATGTATACCTATATGTTGATTCATAAGTGTGGCTAAGTATTTGCATATGTAGCTATGATTAATATGTATGAGTATATCTATATGTATTGGTATCTATACCTTAGTGTTATGCATATATGATTGATATGTATGAGGGATAGTACATGCATCTATGTTTGGAGATATTTAGATATCTGTGTGTGTACATATATATAGATATATTCTTAGAGATTGTTAGTGTTGTGTAGTGTTGTGTGTCTGTGTGGATGTGAGTGTATGAGGAGGGCAGAAACTGGAAATCAGACAGCAAGGTGCAGCACGTTCAGAAGCTGCACAGCAACAGTGAGGATCGGGCAGTATCAATGCACACTGCAGCAGGGAACACTACAGGATTGGGCAGCAGCAGTTTCTCCACTGTGCAGTTGCACAACTGCACAGATTGTTGCTGTAGTGATCTGTATCAGGAAACACTGCAGAGGTATCTGCAATGTACACAGCTTTGAGCAAGGGACTGAAGACTGCAGCAATTCCCTGTGTGAAGACTCTTTTACCACCACTGCATCGTGCACAGCAACTTCAATCTGAACAGATCACCTGAACACTGAACACAGCAAGGAGGCTGTGTTACTGAACACACGACAAGGACAGTCAGGTAATGCAATGTGCAGTTCAGCCTTACACTATGAATTAGTATAGGTATTGGAGAGTGTCCAGACCAGTTTCAGTGCCAGTTAATGTCTGTAGTGCAGTTTCAGGTTGGGGTATTTGGGGTTTGAGTCAGCTTGGTATCAGTTAGTTGGGTTTAGTGTTTAGTTGGGTCTTGTTGGTTTCAGTCAGCAGATTATTAGTTGTTGGTTGTTTAGTTAGTATTGGATTAGTTAAGGTTCTAGTAGTTAGTATCAATAAGATTATTTTCAGCCTTGTGTTCAGTTTATTTTAGTAGTTAGGTGTTGGTTTATGGGGTAAATCATTGGCAACTCGGGCATTAGGAAGCCACAGTAAGTATAGGAGCAGTATCAGTACCAGTGAGGGACTGGCCTAGCAGGAGTTGGTTTTAGTTGACTAGTTAGTTTAAGGTTTTGGGTCGAGTTTCAGTCAGTGGATTAGTTGGTTAGTTAGTAGCTATAGAAATATTTGGCTAGTAGTGGCACGTAGGATAATTAGGTTTGGCCTTAACTATATGAAATAGAAATAGGTTTCTTTTGTGTCAGTTATGTTTAGTTTTAGTTATATATACAGGTAGGTATGACTTGGCTAAGTGTTGCAATACCTCGGGATACCAGGATATCACCAAGGTATTGAGCGTGGGTATCGAGGGTAATTGCGATACGCATTGGCACAAGGCCAAGGTATCCCATTTATATTGTTTTGAGATATTGTTGCTATATGTGACTTATGTATATATATATAAACCTATTTTTATATTAGAAAATCGGCGTATCTTAGGATACGGCTTCTTGATTTGCACCGTGGTGTGTTAGCTTAGCTAGTATAGCATAGCTTCATAGTGTATTGACTTAGTGACTAGTTTTAGACTCTTACAACCTAGAAATACATTGGTTTGATCTAGAAACGGCGTATTGACCTAGAACTTCTTCAACTTCAATTATTTTCATCATTGAACCTTGTATTGATACAACATACCATATATAGGTTGTGAGACACCAGCTTGGGCATCGAGAGACACACTTTGCTCAGGACTTCAGGCGAGCACATTTCTCTGATTGTTTTCAATTCATAATGTTGTATATATATGCATGTTCTAGATTAGTATACATTGATTTCCGACACAGTGATTTCACGGACTAGTGCTCTATGGATCCCGTCAGGAGGTGTTATCCCCTACCGTGTGCAACGGGTACCCAATGACATGTATTTCATCGTGTACATCGGGTATTGACTTTCATGTGCTTCTTGTGCATCCACTATTTCGTGTGCTAGTGTGACTATCGTGATCATGTGCGTAACGTGTCGTGATTGGATCCATGAGTATTGGTTGGGGAGGGGGAGTAGGAGTTGGTTATGTGATCAAAGCCCTCTTGATCTCATGTGCATGTCGATTATACACCTCACGTATAATGGAGTTACCTATATACCTCATGTGCAACCTAAACCGATCACATAACGAACTCTCACTCTAAAACACATAGTTTAGTATTTCTTGTTCTCTACTTGCAGTCATTCTTGTATTTACTTCCAGCTTTATTGTGCCTATTGCCTGTTCACTTGTACAGTTTATTCTTCTACTTGTGCATCTTGTATCATTTTTCTATTGCTTGTTATATATACTCGATTATGTTATTGGAACTGCTTTCAGAGGTATGTACTTCACTCCAATCCTGACTGGATATATTTTTTTCCAGATGATTGGCTAGAGGAGCTGTGTCCCACACATTATGGACCTCAGGAGGGTGAGACTTTAGAGGACACTCCCCTAGAGCCAGAGGACATAGTAGCAGTGACCGAGGAGGTCTAGTTTGGTTTAGATATTGTATTAGACTATTATTTTTTGTGGAGATTCACAGATGTACTATTATTTCATATTGTGGATGTATCTTCTTTCCTTCGCTATTTCCATTCGTGCATTATTTCCTCCTTAGTTTGTTTTGTGATTGAGATTGATATATTTGTGAGATACCATATTGCTCCTCCGATTGGAGTTGAGATGATTGACAGGTACCATATTATATTGTTGAGATATTAGATAGTTAGAAATGACCCAGACAGCGTTCTACCGCCGATTCTGCGGCGTAGGCTGGGCGTAACCACGTACTCGTGCCCGAATATCAGGGTGCGGGTCGTGACACATGAAGACAATTTATTTAGGTGGGTAGATATGGCCCTTCTTCTCCACTCCATTCATGCCCTAATAAAATAAATTATTGTGTTTCTTTATTATGTCCATAAAATGAATGATATGTTAGTTGATGTAAAAGATAAGTGATGCCCCCATGTTTGATGTTGTTGTAATAAATAAAACACATAAAAGATGAATTGCTAGTATAATTGCACAATAATACGATAATGTAGGTTTCACATGAGAAATAAATCGATACTATAAAATGTGGCAATGTTGGGACAGATATGTCACCAAGTAAATGACAGGATTATGGGGACCGAGATAGGTCACTAAGTAATAGTTGGAAATGTAGAGATGCAGGTTCTATTTACTTTTAGTCTTTACCATGTAATTTATGCTTTAAAATTTTGTTGTATATGTATTGCATGGTGATGGACAACTTGTGCACAAGGTTTAAAAATTTTACTCGGACGGTACCTGGAGCACCGGGACTACTTCGACCTGGGGGAAAAAATATCATGACGTGATTATATGCACGAGTATTGTGGGACCTTTATTGGGGTTAGCTACCGACTCTAAAAGGACGTGTCACAATACCATGTAAAAGTCATTCATAAAATAAAAGCACCAATGACCGTCATATAGTTAGACTACATACTAATGAGAAACTTTTATGTAGGCCTATAATATCTGATGCAGGGATGGTGTTATGTTGCTTAAATCATTATATTTAATCCTTGTGTGCAGATATGGATAAGTGAGTTGTTGGTAAGAATTCACTTATAAGTATGTATTGTCTTTCACTTTTTTAACTTATATTGCTGAATATATAGACATGAATATGCTATCCTGCTAGAAATTCTAAAAATTGTAAACTGGTCATAGTTCTTTTAATAGAAAGATCATATTAAATAAATGTTACTCACATGATTAAAGTATTATTTTAGGTGAGTGGGTTAGTTATGCTTACTAGTACACGGCAATGTACGTATACCCCTCCCCCAACTTTGTAGGTGTGGGGAGCAGTTAGCTTGGTCAGTTCTGAGGCGTCGAAAAATTTGTTGGACGAGCAGAAACTCTTCTTGTAAAGATGTTGGCATCTTTTATAAAGGGCATAATGTATGGAATATTGTAAATCTTTTGTATCAGTGAGTTGTAATCTAAGTTAGCAAGTTCAATATAAGCTAAATTAGGTATTTTTCAGTTGACTATTAAGAGCCTTTATATTCCTCTGAAATTCTTTGTATTTTGCTACAAATATCAATAAAAGCGATACATTTCTATATATGTTGCGACTTTAATTTATCTACTTATTCTATTGTAATGTCGTTGTTTTTGAGAAATAACATTGACTGTATTCGTTTTGCCTTTTACATGTAAAATTTAGACTTGTACGACATCACGTCTAGTGGTTACTGTTTGGTTCTTCGGAATTGGAGCGTGACATGGACGACATGTTGCTGGTTGGTCGTAATGCATTTATGCTTACTGAATTAAAGCACCAATTAAGTAATGCTAGTTGGTCGTAATGCTTCGATGATTACCGAGTTAAAGGTTTCTCTATGAAGGATCTTGAGCAACGAAGGCTATTCTTGAGATAGAAATCAGTTGAGAGAGTGGCTCAAAGATTTTGATGTGATTATCTCATGATTATAAGGGTATTTCAGAGATTCGATATGGATGGGTCAAAGAAGGTAAGCACGCTGCTTGCAGCTTATTTCATGCTTAGCACCAATTATAGTCCACCGCCTGAGGAAGAGAGAGCATGCATGAAAAATGTGTCTTATTATTTAGTGGTGGGTAGTCTTATGTATGCTATGGTTTATACAGGGTCATATATTGCTTATACAGTCGGAGGAGTGAGCCGTTATTTTTTCAATATGAGGAGAGAGTATTGGAGCGCAGTCAAAATGAGTGCTTCGATATCTCCAAGGCACTTCCAGTTCAAGGCTCTCTTTTGTGAGTGACGAGCTGAAGTTGGATGAGTATACCAACATTGATATGGCTGGAAACATTGACACATGAGATCGACATCATGTTATGTGATGATATTTGCAGATTGCAGAAGTGTGTGCCTTTATCTACGGCATAAGATGAGTTTATTGTAGCGACAGAGGTATGCAAGGAGTTATTATAGCTGAAGAAATTCATGAGGAATTGTGATTCATAGTTGGGGCAAAAATAGGAGCAAATATGTTTTGCTATGCGATAGTCATAGTGCTCTTCATCTCAGCAAGAACCCTACGTTTTATAGCATGTCTAAGCGTATTGCAATTCGGTATAATTGGATACAAGACGTACCAGATGCGAAGGACGTTGAGCTTGAAAAAGTCCATACGGACTACAATAAAGCGCACATGCTTGCCAAATTTCGGAATTTTTCAAGATAGAGGAAATGACGAGTTCCTCCACTAGTCAGGATAGAGGAAATTTGTTGGGTTGGATTTTCTTAATATGTGGAGAACACCCATATTAATATTGATTTTTGGAGTATCAGAGCGACAAGTGTATCCGCAAAAAACCGTCACCCCTCTGTAGGCGATGCAGTTTTTTTATTTTTCCAAGAGCAATCGGATTTCGAGCAGTATAGGAACTGGTATACCAACATCATATACCGGCCCATCCCATCTGGTAAAAAAAAATATATACCAATCCATATGGGCTGAGAAAAAGAAGGATCTGGGATCAGTTTTGATTAGAATCTAACTGTCTTGTTTGTCTCGGGATTGGAAAGGGCTATATGCTATTCGGATTGGTGGAAAAAGTTGTAGAGGACCCAGTGTATCTCTTCTATTCCAGTAGCTACTAGAATTTTTCCTGGTTGGCTCCTATTATTTCGCTACGTTTCGAGCTCCGTTCCCAACAATATTCAATCTATTTTCTTGATCTCTATCAGTGTCATTTCAGAATATTCTTAGTAAGAGAAGTACTTAACTGCCAAACTCATAATCTTGTCAAAGTTGCGAAAATAATTTTCTCGGTTACTAGAGAGTAGTTAAGAGTTCTTTGATTCAATTTGTTGCTCAATGTGAGTTAGATTCTAATTTAGACATTCACAAGTGAAGAAGTTTGGCCTGTGTCCTTCTCATATCGATCGACATAAAGCTAGATTCATCGGTGATAGCCTCAGCACCATTATATCTTTGCTCCAAATGGTAGACATAAGAATTATTGAAAGAATCATGATACCAAATGGTGATTTGCAAGTTATGGAAAAGCGTTGACTTTTTATCAAGTTATGAGATGAAGTCAAAGTGAATCCAAGTGCTTACATGTAGTAGGAAAGCCTCATTTCAAAGATTTTAATGCCTTCATCTGAGTTTCCTTCACTTTAGTTCCTAGGAGATTGAATTTTAGGCCATAGGAATCACATCCCCTATTGGGGACAAGGTTATAGCCTTGTGCCAAATGCCCACTCCCACCATTTATTGCAGAATTTATGATAGCATCCACAGAGTTAAAGAGAAATAACACAAAGAATTATAAGTTGAGTATCAGTGTCAGCAATGGCTATTTCAGAAACACAAAGAATGCAGAAGTGTACTTAATATCAATATTTTCTAATTCAATCTAGTGGTGCTTCCACTTTCCCTTATTTTATTTTCCTTGTGCTTTTTCTGCTAGCAAAGCTTTCATGACACTGAAATATATAGGGACACATACATTTAACTTGTGAAAAAGATCATTGCATGGCTTGCTAAGTAACTCAATAAATCATATAGCAGTACTAAAGAATTTGGAGGGTTCCAGAATCAGTGCAATGATTAGATTGTAATCAAGATGTAATCAGAAAGAAGTTAATATAAAACCCCTTTTTTGGAAAAGTAAGACAAATCAATGTCATCATCAAAACTTCCCCACTATATGGCATACCAATCAATGTCCCATAACTATTACAAAAATATAGATCTTTGTTTAATACAATGAACCTTAATCCAAGAGTTATGGATATACTCTAAGAGGAGGCCCCCACAAAGAGTGACCCCCCTCCATTAGAAGCTTAGTATTTCCCAGCTCTCCTTTAAAACCTATAGGGATGTCCCTCCATACACTTCCGTTCACTTTCTCCTCCTCTTCTCATTAGTATATGATATGGCAGAGTTTGTAGACCAGAACTTGGATTTAATGAGCCAGTTTGAACAGCTCAATGGAAGTGTCACGGAGAGCTTCAACTTGGGATTGATGGGCTTTTCCAATGACAACTTCCTACCATTCCTAGAAAACATCCCCGGTATTTCGCCAGTTGAATGTCCGAAGCCGGACATCGATCCACACCCTGTCGGAGAGCAAGGAGATAGGAAGAGAAAGGTTGCGGCGCTTTCAGAGACAAACTCCATGAACTCTTCAGCAGAATTAACAACTAAAGGCACTAAGAAGAAGAAGAAGAATGTATGCATATACTCTCTTTTTATCACATTTTCCAATTACTTGCTCTGTTTTTATGTGTAGTCCATGTTTATGATGTAGTACTATGTTTTGTGGCTTTGGTTTGGATACAGAAATCAGGGATTGGGAAGAGAGAGAGGGTGGAGGATTCAAAGGAGGTTGTTCATGTGAGGGCAAGAAGAGGCCAAGCCACTGACAGCCATAGTCTAGCTGAAAGGGTATGAGCATACTGTCACAAAATGACAATAGGCATAGTTTAACCAATTAGGTTCATCATACATATACTTTTTTGCAAGCAATGTATCTAGCAACTTTCTAAACTTTATGCAGGGGAGATGTCTGTTAAATGTTTAATTTATAATATCAGTCCATTCTTATCGGTTCGAGTTTTTGGGAATAGTGGTTAAGTAACATAATTTCAGTGCAAAAATTTCTATGTTCAAATCTCTCAATTCCACCGAGTGCACGTTCTAGACTCATCCATATGTTAGTCCAACCTATATTCTCATAATCTTAGTTTGCACGTGGTATGATGTTAAAGTTTTAATTTATAATGTTGGCCCGATCCTATCGACTGAGCTTTTGGGAACATTAGTTAACATATCCACTGTAGCCGTATCGCAACAACTAAAATTTATGAACAGTACTTAAATGAGAGATTTACCTTTTCTTCAATTGAATTGGAATATCAGGTTAGAAGGGAGAAGATAAATGAAAGAATGAGATGCTTACAAGACCTTGTTCCTGGATGTTACAAGGTATCCTAGCTTATAGCCTTGAAATAATGTGTTCTGTAAATTATCTAAATATATATTGTAGTTATAATCATATCCTCTTCCTGTGTATAATGCTGTGTATAATGTCTCTAAATTTAAAGATGATGGGGATGGCGGGAATGCTTGATGAGATTATTAACTATGTGCAATCCCTTCAGAACCAGGTTGAGGTAAGTGAGTTATAGTGTTTGTTTACTTATGATTTACCGTTGACATACTAATTTGACATGCATGTTCATGATTTTATGCCTACAGTTTCTTTCAATGAAGCTTTCTGCAGCCAGTTCCTTCTATGATTTCAGCCTAGATATGGAAGCCATGACAGCACAACAGGTGCTGCCAAGGGTGAGACTCCTTTCTTACGTTTAACAGCCACTTTATCATGTGCAATGTTGACAAGGGGATCAGGAATGACAAGGGTTGACACCTATCACTTTGGATTGCCAACAATGTGATGGTTCAAATGACTACTCTATTTTGGGGAAATGAGTTCAGAAGTATTTTTTTAAATGTCGAGGATGGATGCTAATTTCAGTCAGCTTTCCCACTATATCTATCACACAGGGGTGGACGCAGGAATTTAGAAGAGGAGGTCAACCTCAAAAGGCTCAAATGTAAAGAAAGCCTAAAAATATGCCTTCCCTATGTACTAAGCCCATAGAAAACAACAAATTTCAGACATTCAGAACCTACAACAATATTCTATTTGTGTCGGGTCATTTGTTGATCTTCGTATGTAGAAACCCAAACCAACAAATACACTGGATATGCACACTAACACATACCTAAAATCCTTATGCTACATAAATCCTAATGTAAAGATTTTTTCATCAAATTAAGAGAATAGACTCATGTTCCCTACATATGTATACTTATATAGTAAGAGTAAAATTATTTATTTTTTCATTTTTGCTATGTATAATATGCAGGGCGGTGATACCTATCTGCAGGCTGAAGCTGTGGAGAGATTGGTAAGAGACCAGGGATATGGGGAGTGCACAAGCTTCCAATCAACAATGCCATTCTGACCCTACTTATTTTCTTCTTCTTTGGCTCTTCCTTGCCAAAGACCACATGGACATCTCCTCTCCCACTCCAGTTCAAGAAGACCTGCCTCCTTCATCCCACACATGTCGAACGTGCAAACTCAATCATGTAATGGCCTCTCTCACATGTGTGGGGCTAATCCTATACTCTATAGAATAAAATGAACTATTCTTGTCTTTCTTGTCATATGTATGTATAGCTTTGTTTATTTCACAGTATACACATTTCAGTATGAAGATTATAGGAATATATCCTTCAAATCTATAAAATTTCTGTGAATATATAGAATTTGATGTTAGAGAATAGGGAATGCTTGATTAGAGGTATGCTGATGAGAGAGCCATCTGGATCCGGAAACAACTCTGTGATGGGTCTAGTGAAGGGGGAAATATTTACACACACAAATCTTCCTCCGATTAACCGAATCCTCTGTTGTCCTCAAATCTTCTTTCAGACCCTTGCTGGCAAGCCCCCCCGTCAATCAACAAGTACATGTCAAACACCTCTCGAGTCATCATCCGGTGCATGTGACTTGTCCGTATACCTCAGCGGCTAAAGCAAGGGCATATTATAGCACATATCTCCTCGAGCCAGCAGTCGAGAAGCCTTCGTAAGCTTCCAATCCTTGTCCCTAGTATCGATTGTCAACCGTCCAACGGTGACGATCTTCCTGACGAAGTCAACGGGACTCCGATTAGAACCTCTTTCTAAGTTGAAGAGCAAGTACCTACAAGCGAGCACACGTCTCCTCATAAGTTGTGGACTCTCCTTGAATCTCCTCAATGAGCACACCAAGAAAGTGCCCCCTCAAGCCAATTTAATAAGACCAAGAAAACCTAGCTTAGCCCTTAAGCTAGTCAAACGAATATGGACTGTCGAAACGTAGATCCAAAGCCAAAACCATGCTGAAAATCCTAAACTGCAGAGAACTATATAGGACCGGCATACCGCTCGTATACTATTGGTGTGTCATTCTAAATCCAGTTGCTCTCAGGAACAACAGTCTGCAAACTTACAGAGCGGCATACCTTCGGTAAGCCTTCGGTACACCATTTTGGCTCAAATTGAGCCCCGATCGATCTCAGATAGACCCACCGTCTTTGCCGCGACCTCCGCCACCACTTCAAGAAGCTCCAAACTGTCCTATCCTCCTCGAATCGAGGCTGGGTACCCAATATCATTAACTAACACATTATCATCAACAAACAACATATACCATGAAAGTCATGAGTTTATCTTGAATGAACCTGGTACATCCACAGGATAACTAGTGGTATGAGTAATTGTAACTGATTTCTGATAAATATATCTTTCACTTTGATGTTACTTTGTGTTTTTAATTTTACTTGTCAGCAATCTCAACCAAATATGTCGAAGAGTGCATCATATGATTAACATGCTCTCTTTCATTCATAGATTGCATATATATAGTGCAATCATCTGTGTGTCATACCTAATAAATTTGTTTCGGCCTTACCTGTCCCACTGTCTATATCAGAAACCACCTCTCTCTCTCTCTCTCTCTCTCTCTCTCTCTCAAGGTCTCCATCTTCTTAATGACTAGCTAACCACATTGAATGCCACACATATCCCATGGATATGGCGATCTCTGACAAGGAATGATTGGCATTTAAACATATAGATCCCAAATCTTTCAGTGGGTAGTTGGGTACCCTGGTTCAATTTCATTATATGTGCCAGGTACATTGCACCCTTTGTTGGCTCTGAGAAAATGTCCAAGTTTCCTTTGAGGTGGGTCAGTGCACACCTTGCCATGGACCCCCACTAGGAATGTGCCTCATGTCACAGACCCACAAATGGTCCCTGTCCTGGTTCTTTTAACTAGGGTCTAGGCTTTGCATGCATGAACATGAAGGAGCATGACCCACAAAATAACAGTGTGCAAGGGAGGTGGAGTTTAGTCATCTCTGTTTTGGGAGGTTGAGAGGAGAAATGTGACAAGGGCAAATACATAGGAATCAATAAGCACAAAAATATTGAGTTGAAATTCTTTCTTCTCAAATTAGATATGGTAGGTGGTCATGGAATTTTTTTAAGAGCACTACACAGAAATGCAACAATAACTAGAGGATTCTTTGAACTATATTGACATCTTAGTATATAGACATTTGAGAAGAAAGAAAAGTGCCCAAGCTAAACAAATTAATTATTTGAGTCTCAAAATCTACAATTTGTAATACTGTTCAGTTAAGCTAGTGAAAAATACAAGGTATTTTGTTATTCACAAATATAATTGTAGAACAGATTGCAAGTCTTTATGCTATTTTCAAATGTAGGTGAGGATGATGCTTAGACTTCTTGTTAGAATTATTTCACAAGTAAATTGGTGACCAGTGATATAGGGATTGCACTTAACTAGCATATGCTTTTCTGTCTAATCAAGTTTGAAGTGTAGGTTATTTCAAACTTCTTTAAACGCGCGCGCACACACACAGAGGTTTCCTAGCCACAAAATTTGAGTAATTTCCCTTCTCTAGCAGTTTTTTTTGTAAGGCCTGGGATTGAACCCATGACCTCTCCAATTTCCCTTCTCTATATATCATCATATTCATCCCATTTGTTCTAATTAAGATTCTCCCAATTCTATCATTTCTGCATTGTAAACTTGCTTAGGATATTTGCAGGAATACTATGTTGGGTTTCTGCAAGGGAAGGGGAGAAGTGATCTGATTGACATTGTTTTTAACGATATTGTGGCATTTATAGCTTGTTTCTTTTTAAGTAATGATCTAAGAAAATTTAGAAACTAATTATACTGTATATTGCTTATTTTATGCCATGATGTTACCTGTCGTAATAACTAATAACGTACTGTTCCTGAGCAGAATTTTACATGATGTACCTAATGCATTTCTTCTGCCATGCAAATTTAATGTACTACTTCTACTCTCCATCCTTTATCAGAGTAGTATCTGTACGAGGCTAACTTTGTAGTAGTGTTTTTTTTCTACTTATATCTGGACATGAAAGAGCATCTTATAATTTATATTCCTTGATGTCTTTACATATAATAAAACACTAGTCACGAGTATCTGAATGAACTTGCCGGTATCTGTCATGACTTAATTTAGTGCCTCATACATTTGTGATATTTTATCGTGAATCTCTGCACATTGCTATGAGAAGTTACAGATTTCTGTTCCCAGATCAAACAGGAAGGTGTCAATATGTCATCCTATGTTTAATTTGATAAAGTCCTTCCTGGTGTATTGCGTTCTTCTGAACACTAGTATCTACTTATACTCTCAGGTTTTCCAAACTTGTTACATCATTTGCTATAATCATAGTAGAAAATGGTTGACAAATATATCATGTCTAGTTAAAAGACAAAAGTCCAAACAAGCTTAAGCAGGTAATGTATGGATCTACCTGTAGTTATTAGTTTCACCAGATGAACTTTAGATAATTGTTTCTGATGTGTACCCTTGCCACAACATTTGAGTCAGTGTTTACTAACTAGTGATCCACATATATCTCGCCAAAGTGATGTATCTGACTAGTAAATCTGCAAGATGTTCTTAAAGAGTGGGTAGACTTATTTTCTCATTCGCAAGTAAACATGCCAGAGTCAGTATCTTCTTTATTTTGTGAAATTTTAACCCCATTGGGGTTTATGTAGTTTAGCTAATATTTGAAATGTGAAGGATTAAGTTTTTTTTTTTTTGGTTTTTTGTTTTATGTGGCATTGACATCTCAGCCAGAGCTTACGTGCACTATGGATTTCATAATTTCAACGGATAACACTACTCCACAAGGCTCGATTATGAGTTTGTAATTGCAAATGTGACTTGACAACTTTGGAAGGAGAGGTGTGACGGAATGCATAGAAATTCATGCCAAAGGAGCCGATCTTGAAGCAGAATCCTAGGATTCTGCAGCTACCAGAGTTGACAACATGTGGTAGACACCTTGGTGCTCCGTGCATGTGAGCTTAGTGTCCGATGTTAGATGGAAGGACACTCGATGAATGAAATTTTGCCACACATGTCCTCCTCACCTCAACATTGACTCCAAAAAAACGAAACAAGAAGTTAATGAGAGTTCGGTCGTGGCTCTTAATGAGGTTCTCACAAACTTCCATGGTGTTTCCGGCATGTCGTAGTCACACAAGAAATAAGCCGTCTTCGCGGGCAACCTTCTAAAGGAAGCCCCCGACCCAATAGGATCGTATTTGGGCCTACCGTCACCTCCAAAGGCATTGTCGGCTAACATTGTTTTCTATAATCAATATAGGGAGGAATGCGCCTATGTTGTGTCGTATTTGTCTTCCTCATATCGGACCGGCCGAAATCCATCAAGTTTTTCACATGGCTTGACCTCAGCCTTGAATTACATGCACGGTTATCCGCTCGCATTTGCTCGTCTCATAGAGATAGAGCAGCATAAGAATAGTTACCCAGTTCGACAAGCATATTTTCTCATTAAGCTTCATTGTTAACACAATATATTTGTTATAGCCTCACAATCTGTTCACAATACTCAAATTAGGAAGACTACAACTTAGGATGATCATATACCAACATAATTTCATGTAAAAATCCGATTGAGAGTCGCAGCTAACCGGACTCCAGCTTCAGCTAGCCTCAAATTCACCACTGGCAATCTGCTGTGGAAATAACCATCTGCACAAACCAGGCCTAACTTGGTTAGATTTATATTTCCTTACAATCAAGGACAACTATAACGTACTGAGAGCACTCATGTACCTTCCAGCACTGAATCTTCTGTCACATTTTTGTATGCCCAGTCGCATGCTGCAGTAATACTTTCTGATGCATATCTTTGAATTGAAATACAAGAATTAATTAAAAAAAATTAAAAAAATAGAAGAATTAAGTACAGAATATGCTAGTTTTCATATTAAGATTTCTATTAGGTAGCTGGTATATAAAGGGATAGCATCACTATTGTACCCAATATTTTGTATTGTCTGCTGATCCTTTGTAAACATTTTTGCACTGGGAATTCATCATGACATCTCAAATTTCTGTGTTTCTTACGTGGTTACAAATCTTGGGTTTGTAACACATGCGATGTTAATACTTCATTATTAAGAAGACTAGATTGCCTATTCTGAGCAAAAAATAACAAATATAAATCTACTGGTTACAAAATCAATTCTGAGGATATTACTGCTCTTCAAGTAAGAAGAACATACATGTCGGGGCAAGTGGTCTCATTGTTACTGCATGTCCCCCATTTTATAACTTGATCCGACCAATCTCCCTGTTGCTCAATCAGAAACAGCAAATAAGTAATAGATGAAGGAAGAAACACTGAATCAGTGTGTAGAAAGCCAGCCTAATTTAAACAGTTATTTAGTATCATACTGTAATATTTTTCTTGATTGCATCAACAAATTCTTCCACGTCAGAACCATAAAAATCTTCTTCTTCTGTCTCAATTATGCTGTTATCCCAAACCTGTAAGGAGTTAGTACATTATTAGCTAACAAATAGTGAAGCGAACGCTTATTCAGATTGCAGAGCAATGTTACACTGGAGATCAAAAGGGAAATCAGTTGTAATTCGGATTTGGGCACCCACATGGTGAAGAACCGCTTTCCTTGTGTACCAATGGACATTGATGGTGTTTCCCCCCCTATCCGATGTGAAACCAACATGGAGAGGCTATATGTTGAATAACCAAGTTATGAAATCAAAGTCAATAGAAGTTGAATAACATAACTGAGGTTCCTTGTGGTTATTTAATACCTGGTGGATGTCACCAATGAAATGAGAGAGAAACAGGAGTGCCTCTGTGAGATTATCTGCAGGAGATGTTTGTATTAGTTAGGAAATAGGCATAAATGTTTTGATCAAATAAGTATGTGTTAGCTACATTGAGCATTGGTAGAAGAATTCCCATAGGTAAGAAGCTGATTGGTGTAGTTGGTAATTGCTCCTGATACACACATTCCTTCTACTCCATCCTCATTCTTACAATCTCCTGCTCAAGTATCAAGTATCAATCAACCATTTGTTACAAATTTGAGAATAATATGCAATATTTGGTAACTTGGTAAAAGAAAAGGATATATGAAGAAGGGAGTTATAACAGAGAGACATCCAAAGATTATGATATGGTTCTATATATGTTATTACAAAGACGGAATGCCCACTTTTATAGTTATAATTGCAGAGATTATCTGGTGTATCGATGTAGTGGAGTGGTGAAGACCAATGGTAGCGGAACTTAACACGGTCAGCCCACGAGCAGAGGCTGCTTAGATTGTTGCTCGCATAGTCAGGAAGGAGTCCGTTGACGCCTTTCACTGCTGCAACACTTAAATAATCCTACATAGCATAAAGAAGGATAGGTTATAACTTATAAGTAGGAGATTGATAATATGTTCCAGTTCAAAGCATTTTATTAGCCATGAAGTATAATCTTTAGACTATGATTTGTATATTGCGTACATTTTGAAAAAGAAACATAGCATGATGCCTAGATATTTCACTCTATAAACATGAACCATAGCTGAAACCAATTGTTTTGAGTACAGTACTGTTGGCAATGTGCATAGCTACTACTTGTAGCCAATTTGTCTCAATGCAAATAAAAGGCTCAATAATGTAAAATAAGAAAAAAAAATGCTTAGAGGTCTTTAGTTCTACGATCCAATTTGTCAAGATATAGTTTTCTGAATCAAGCAAAATCTTCGTCATATTATTTTCACAATAGGAGGAGTTGATAAATATATTGATAGGTAATACTTGTGGCAAATGCAAGTGAATGTGTTAATAAGACCATCAATATCACATATAGAGAAGAAGAAGAAGAAGAAGAAGAAGAAGGAAGAAGAAGAAGAAGAAAAGTGAGATTTATATGAAGAGATTAGAAGGAAACGAACCTGAGCAATTTTGCAGACAGTATAGTGGCCATCAATTCCCCAGCCATGGCTCAGGACTGGGAATGTGAAGGCTACCAAGAAGATGGTGGTGGTACATATCTGGAATCCACAAAACATCTTTGTGAACAGTGAGAACAAGGATTGAGGAAAGTGAAGAACCATGGTTGTCTCTTATATATAATATTTGCACAAGAATGCTTCTTTTACAATGATTGTTGATAGCAAGATTTTTTCAGTTACAAATTGTCAGAATAGCCAGATTTGGTATTCACACCTGGACACACCCGCGTTCACATTGACCACTCTAAGATTCTTCCTTAATGTGTCAATATTGGTACAGATAATGGATTGTACAACTTTTTATATATTCATATGAATGTATATATTGGTAATAATAAATTTCCCTAATCAGAATCTGGGTTCTTAATGATCATGCTTATGCCCATTAATTCACATTTATAGGGAACATTTGAAATGATGTATATCAATGAAAAATATCTAATAGAACTTCCAACGTGGTAAAAATGCTGGGAAGGAAAGTGAAAGCTGGAATGAACGTGAGAGCGAAGATGGCGTGCAGACACATCCGCAGCAAGCGTTACATTGCTTTTCTTCTATGAATATTGTATTATAGATAATACAAAAGAAAATTTTGCATAGGACCTTTTCCTATACCAGAAAGTAAATAAAGATTCAGATTCTTTACAAGAAAAAGATAAAGATAAAAAATGAGAAATGGGGCAGGGACTGAACTATCCATTCTACTTTGTGGAGGCAAAGATTCTATAACATAAATTGGGTCTAGTCTTCTTCTTTTTCTTAGACTGTGGAGGCAGATTTAAAGAACAAACAGAATGTTGCTAAAAATATATAAACTTTACCAATTATATCATAAACTAAAAATATTTATTTACCATTTAACTTCATTAAATAATATAATTAATTGTAAATTAGGATAAATTTCCATTTTTTCTCTTCTACTCTTCTTTCCACTTTTGGGTGGTTGATCGAGGTTAAGAAGAAAAAGTAGCTCCCTCCATTTTCCCCTTCTCTCCATTTTTTTTTTTTCTTATTCCAAACAAGAGAAAAATGTATCATTCCTTTCCTTTTTTTTTTTACCCTAAAGTGATATTAGTTAGAATGAACAAACCATTTGCATTCCGACTCCTACTACTACTCTTTGCTTTCTAAGATGGCATCAAATTGTTTTGTTGTTGTTGATATGTCCTTTGCACCGGGTTAGGACTAAGTTCTCAAGAAAAATTCGAACCGTGCCTATCTCCACAGGAATCCTCTATTGTAACCAACATGCCACGACCCAACGGATAGATGGCATCAAGTGTTGGTCTTGAAATGTCCATCTTAGATGATAATGAGTATCAAACCTGAAAAGTCGGTTGCATATTTCTGAAAGAATTAATGAAAGAAAGAAATAAGTCAGCGCCATCTTGCATGTTCCTTTGTTATTATATATTCACTTGCGCACAAGAAATAGATAATTAAGATAATAACGATGGTTGTTAACAACTAACTATTAGCACTATGGAACCAGAAGATTGCACAAGGAAATGATAGTACTGAAGGTCTACCACAAATATAAAGAAAGTAGAAAATTTTGTTAAATAAAATTCTCTACATCAAAACTTTGTTGTTCTTCCACCATACGGCTTCTCTCTTTGTATCGAATCATCAAAAAAAATTGTCAAGGAAAAATGAAAAAACTTAATGTAAATATGTATATAGAAATTAAAATTTACAAATTTCGGAGGGAACAAAACATAAAATTGATAAAAAAAAACTTTTAAAAGAATAGAAATATTCAACTCCGAAACAAAAATTCAGTTGGAACAACTGCCCCAACTCATCCCCCTATAGGTTACGCCCGTGACCGGGGCCACTTTGTCACGCCCCAGTCCCAAAATGACGAGGGACTGAGCACGTGAGCAATGGCCAGCAGCACGCACCGATGGACAACCCAATTTAATGGATCCATCAGGGCATGCTTAAGCTGTAGTCTATCAGTAATATGTTACAAGTCTCAGGTATTTCTATTCTCATCCACAGAATAACACAGATTAATGACGGAAATAATGCAAATAGAATTAAATATGCAATACTAAATAAGGTTATCTCGGGAAACAAATCCGAGAATTATTCTGTTACATTTAAGGAAACATAGACTGGAAATAAAATACTGAAAAGGAAATACTGTGTAGCTGAAGCCGGTGCTCAGGAGAAGTCTTCTGCAACTATCTCGTCCTCGGTTCCGGGTTCTGCTCCAAGGAGTGCTCATGTACCGTACACCTCGGGGTAGTTCTCTGCGGCTACACCTGGGGACATAGTCCATTCCAGGTCCTCAGGGGACATAACAAGGTACAGAAAATACAAGCCAAAACATATGCAGTGCAGCAATAAAATAAACAGCAGGATAAATATGTAAACCAGCTAGTGATATGTAAGTGAGAGTTTTAGTCATAGTCAGGCTGAGACTACTACAGGATCAGTGTCTAAGAAACCATAGCAGTATTTTCTCGAAGAGCCAGAACTTGTGCCAAAGCTCTGTATCAGAGACTAGGACACCTCCAGATAACATTATTTACATTATAATCAGCCTTGATATGGTAATACCCTCCCCACCCCATGTAATCTCACGTCACAGTTCCAGAATATATCAGGTACAAGTCACGCAAGTTTGAACTAATGCAATGAGTCAAGCTAGAATCTAAGCATGTAAACTGTAATGACATGAATATGTAACCTATACGGAATCACCAGGTATATCTCAGGCAATTCCGTCACATGAATAGTGTCAGGTGTCCTGGGTTGAGCAGTTAAACAAGTTACATAAGAAACTACCAGAAAATCAAGTAAAATACTATAATCAGAAATGTCTAAGAATTGGCAGGCTTTACTTGCCCACTGATGTATAACCAAGTCCAGGAAATATGTAGCAAGCTGCAAGTTTTGGCGAGGTACACTTGCCTGTGGTTCCGGCTCGGTTCGCAGTTCTGACTTCGGCGGGAATTGCAGGCGGTACTCCGGTTGCTGAAACCAACATCACCATCAGATCCAGAAAATATCAATCAGCTAGAAACGCCTGTCCTTGGGTCCAATTTGGAGACAAGGGCAGAAACGGCAGTTTCGGGCCAAAACGGGGTCCACCGGTGGGCCCGCTTTGCACCGAAAAACGCGTCCGGGTCAACGGTCTCCAAATTCACCAAACTTAGTGTCAACAGGTCAGAAACGCTGATACGAACCCAACGGAACTTTCAGATTTGAATTCCGATGAGCCGATCACAAAATCGTCCGTCGAGCGGGGACTGTGGGGCCCACGACACGCGATTTCGTCAACGTTCTCAGAATCGAACCAAACTTGACCCACAGGACCAGCGTATCGCTACGAGTCCGATGGCGCAAGTTTCGTCTCGATCTGACGTGTGTGCACGAAGTTAGGGTGAATTGCAGAAAAGACGGATACGGAGCGATGTCCGCGGATACGCGTTGATTCCGGTGTGCACGCACACCCGAATCAGCTTTCGCGAAATCCCACACGTCCGTATCGACGAGGCGCACGTATCTGTGAAGATCGCACGCGACCAAGTCGTCCCGTTTGGCGGGGCGTACTTAGTTCCGGGGTGAAACAGGGTCTGGTTTTTCCTATTTTTGGATCGCGGTGTGCGATCACCACAGGACGCGATGCCTCGAACAGTTTGTCCGGGCACCGAGAGGGTCATACAGGCTTCGCGTAGAAATTTACGGAATCGAATTCCGAGCTACGAGGAGGAAATTAGAAGTACCTGAACAGAGCTTCACGAAACGGGGGTTTTTCGTGTCCTGGTGTCAAATTGACACTGTGTCCGACACGAAGGGCCGTGTCCACTGCCCGTGTCCTGCTGGGACCGTGTCCGGCAGCTGGCCGAGGTCGGCGGAGGGTCGACGCTGCTCGGGGAGGCTCGAGGCACTGCTGGCCGGGACGGCTCTGACCGGAGTCGCCGGAGTCGGCGCTGGACGGCTGGACGGGTTCGAGGAAGAGGAGAGGGGGTGCTGGTCTCGGCGGCGTGGAGGTGGTGAGGATGGCGGAGGAAAGGAGCGGGAGGCCGGGCTCGGCGGAGAAGGTCGGCGGAGGGGGTCAGCGGGTCGAGGGCCGCCGGAGTCGGGGTTGATTGGGGTTAGGGTTTGGGGGGAAGAGAGGGCGGAGGAGGAGGATATAAATAGGGGCTGTGGGAGGGCTGAGACCGGGGCGTCGTGGCGGAGAGGTCGGAGGGGGAGGTGACGTGGGGGTGACCCCTCCGGCGGAGGCGGCGGCGGGATTATCGGCGGGTCGTGGGTGACAGGGGCGGGTGATGGAGCGGGTCGGGTCGGGCGGCGGGCTCCGGGCGAGCGGACCCGCCCGACCCGCTAGGGTGAGTGAGGGCTGGGCTGGGTCAACCTAACGGGCTCGGCCCACTGGGCCGGGCCGGGCCCAACTAAAAAATATAATTAAAATAACAGTAATAATAATAATAAAATATTTAAATAATTAATTTAATTAGGAAAATAGTTTTTAGGCTTTTAAAATTAGGTCCGAGGCCCAATAAAATCCCAGAAAATTGCCCTAAGTCCAGTTTTTCATTTTACATCCAAAAATATTATTTTCATAATATTTTAATACTGTTTTAATATCAATTAAAAATTATTGAATAATTAAAACCCAGTTTTTAAATTACAGAAAATTCCCAGAAAATTCCAGAAAATTGTGAAAAATCAAGTTTTTAAAATTTTGAAAATTCAGGGGGTTTACACACTTGCAGGCAAGAAAATCCATCTTCATGTTATAGGTCACATGTATACTTCCGTTTCTGTTTCAAGAACTCAACTAGCCTTCACGAACAAGCGAACAAGGTAAACATGTTGGAATGGCCTAGGGGTAAGTCCGACAATACTTCGGACTTGGGCAACCCCCCTCTGCCTAGGACAACCTCATAGATCCAGTGTGATATGCAAAAGGTTGGAGTTGTGGGTAACCCCTAAAGACATAAAGAAACGCCTCACAAGAGGTCGGGTCAAAAGACAACCAAAATTAGCTTCGATTGGGGCAACCGCTGCACCAGCCTTGTAAACAGGCAAAATCGGCCCAAATCCAGCACTCCAAGTTTCATTAACACGACAAGCCTTCTAGAACATTCATCGAACATAAAGGTGCCATTGGTATCACAAGAAATTGTTCCAGAAAGATTTGACGAATAAATGAATAGTTGTATTGTACCTCAATATATCAACAGCTAGTCAGCTGTATCTCTCAGTATAACATAAACACATCAACTTAAGATACAGAAATCAGACATTTACATAAGCAAACAGCACCCAAAGTTCTGAACTGGTCAAGTTCTGCACATTTTCAAGAGCCTGAATAGCTTTTGAAAGAAGCCCTAAACACTGGTCACCACGATGATTCCACGACCCAAATCTACTGTTAACTGAAGTGGAACATAAATTGCTTATATGGAAAATTTCAATTAAACGATCATGTTCGGAATGAGAAGCCAGACTCCTACAGTATCCACCCCAATATCCGAAGGTTACGTCAGAGACATTGCTATTTGGGACTTCTAGAGAAGTGTAGAAATCTATGCAACTAAATGATAAATTGGCAATGTAACATATAGACATGAATTACTAAGAAATGAGGATATCTGATCACTGGACAGATCAAAAACCGCAAGCACTGCCAGATGATGGTATTTAAACTGAGACGTTAGGTAAAGGTCAAGTATATATTGCTCAGTCCAGCAGCATTGTTAACTAACGAGTAAAAACTTACATCTCCCACTTGCAAAAAATTAGAACAAACATCACAACAAAATCCCTTGAACAAACTAAAACTTTGGCCTACTCTTCCTAACAAATTTGAACATTCCAGACAGTTTCTTAGCGAAAATTTCCAGATGGTTTCTTAACAACCTACTTCTGACTGCAGGCATCACGTCTCTAATACTCGACTAGAGAAATGTCGAAAAGGTGTTAGGTTTCTCCATGTATAGTGTTTCAGAAGGATTGAAGGGAACTGCTGACCATTGAATGTAGTTTCTTCCAATCCAACGACTGCATGTCCGGTGAAACAGCAAAACCCACAGCAACTGCAACCATGAGCACAAAAACTCCACCCCTGATGCAGCTAGAGCCACGAGTACATTTCCCCAAGATCACCTTGCAGTACTTGTCTGCTTCCTTAACAGCTGTTTGGTTGCTAGCATCCACAGCCCCAGATAAAGCCTGTTCGTTCTGCAGGCAGAAGGATGAGGCTTACGTAAGCGCAACACTATTTATCATAATTAATATGGCAAGACAATTATCATGAAAGATGATATTGTATTTCTAACCCTGTGACACGATTAGTATCTGACATTCAATCTACTAGTTGCAAATTCAAAGGATATATCCAGTTGTTTACCTTTGCCCTTAGGTTCTTAAGTGTCCCCTTCAGAGCATTAGGAGGGGAGAATTTGATCGAGTATTCTTTCCACTCATCAGACAGTTTACGAAGAACAGCAACACTTGCATCTATGTTATCCAAGTGAAGTTTTTCCTGAATTCACAGGTCAAAAGTCATAGAAACAAGGTTTAGTTTTCACGCCAAATGCTGATTTGTAGCATTCAGCAAAAGTGATGAGAAAACCTTACCCATTGTTTGTAACATTCAGGATTTTGAACCAAACACCAAATGAACATATCAGCTGCTTCTTTGCTTAGCTCAAGATTACCTGCATTGTAGATATGGTTACAATTATGTGGCAATAAAATCATAAATCTTTCTTTGTTTCTTTATAGAGAGGTAGAAAAGGAAGCATCCTACGTACAAACTTACTTTCCTGCATTGCTTTAACAGCAGAAGGCAAAAGCTGCTGGGATGCTTGTTTAGTAGTTTTGGTCCCTGGAGATCCTTTAAGTGCCAACTCCTTGAGTGTAGGATATATGGCCAAAAACCTCTCTGTAGCCTGAACAAGATAATAAAGGCCAAGAAAAGTCAAATCTTAAATTCCATGAGACAGAGAAAACAGCAATGTTGAAAGGCTGTTTTTTACAGAACAACCTTGATTTGAGTAGAAGGAAAGGTTGCCCTCATCAGCAATTCAAGTGCAGAAGGTGGCACTAGGCGCTCCCCTCTCCTTACAGCACCATCCAGTAAAATAGATCGTGCTTTTGGACCTGACAGAATTCTGCAAAGTGAATAAACAAATTAGAACCACAAGCATCGACACAGGCGCATCAGTGTTTCTTTGTGCTGCAAACCTCTCAACTAGCTGCAACGCCAAGTCCCTAGACTGTGGGTTGACATTTGCTCTCCCGGAAATCAATGGCAATAGATATTGCACCCATGCATTCATCCCAGCTACTAGGTCCCCTTGAGAGGCCTATATATTATAAGTTCTCATCAATACAAACATGACGAGTTTGCTTCCATGGATCAATTATTTCAAAAAAAAAAACATGACAACTTGATACCTGCCCAACAACCCAAACAAAAACTGGGAACTTTTCATGTCCTTGATATTTGGGGTTGTCCCTAAGTTTTGGCAAAAGGGTAATTAGAACATCAGGCTTCCGGCGCAGAGTCATTGCAAGGACTACGAAAATTGCAACCTGCAGTTATACGTAATGTCATGCAAGGGATATTAGAGAACTTATAATCTGCTACCATAATGAAAGAGTTTTGGCAAAAGATGTGAACTATCAGTCAAAAATAAACGTCCCATCATTCAGATTATAAAGACTACCCAAACTTGCATAAAATTCAATTTCAATTGACAACTTGTGTTTGAATTAGTGGAACTCTTTCATTATTCCCCAATACCATCTCACAAGCACTTTGAATACCACTCGGTACAGTCGGTAATAGCGTCCTCAGAAAGAAACATGATGTGCTTGTTCTAATGATCATCAGCAGCTGCTATAGTGATTCTACAAGGATAGTACCAAGATAATATGGTCCATGCAAGGTAGTATCTTGCGAGAACAAGGCAAATGCTAGCTGGTTTAGTGAACATAAATTGAACATTAGTGGAATATGAATATGACAATGATATTCTAGATACTGATGAACCTCAACAACAAAAAACTACGAAAAAAGGATTGATGAAAGATCTCGAAAATGAAATGACAGAACCATGGTTGTGACTCGGCGATGTCCAACAGCCTTCAGATTGAAATAGAATTAGGAATCATATTGAAGAAAATTTAAAGGGTGATAACAAAACAAACATAGTGGAGATAAATACAATAATGATACTCCAGATATGACATAATTGTAAAACCCCAACAAAGAAACTAGGGAAGACTGGTGAAAGATCTAGAACAAAGGAAATATCAGAACCAGTCGTTACTCGACTACACTCGACTGGGCTACCAGAAATCGTCTTTAAGCTGTATCCAATGGCCCAATGGATATATAAGTGAAGGCTTCAGATTAAAACCTGGTTCTAGCAGTCTACCGCAAGAAACAAAATCTCAAAAGATGGGCAGTCCAAACATAGCCACCATTCTTAGGTTGCCCCATTGGACAACCTCGCACCCCCTTGACAAAATAAATTCCGGAAGCATACCATGGACCAGGAGTACAGTTTCCAACCCACTAAGGTAATTTTGCTACAATAATAAAATCAAACATTTCTGTAGGGATTAAAAGTATGGTAAGTTCACCTTAAGGGCCTGTTTGGTAAACCGTAAGTGGATTTTGATTTTGATTTGGACTTTCAATGATGGATTTCATATAGGAATCCATCCACTTTCATGTCCCCCTAGTAGGGAACAAATGTGTTTGGTTGAGATAAGAAAGTGGGAGTTGGAAAGTGGAAGAGTACATTTTAATAATAGTAAATTACATTTAATTAACATAACAATTTAATAAATTAAATACTGAAAAATTAAATAATTAAATTGATAAATTAAGATAAGTAATAATATTAAAATAAATAATTTTAAGAAATGTCTTATAACTCGTATTGTTGTAATTTCTTAAATTAATGGCATATTTCATTAGAATTAATGAAATTAATGAATTAATGGTATTTAATGATCAAATATGGAAACAAACGTTTGCTTCTTCAGAAAAAAATAAAAATAAAAAAATAAAACCTCTCCTATCTCCATCGCCCCCCTAAGCCGCCCCCAAATTAAACCCCATCCTTTGTCGTGACCCCCTCCCACCCCCCTCCCCCCCCCCCCCACCCCCCTAAGCCGTCCGCAATTGCCTCCTCTCCCACGACGAAGGCCTCTCCACCGCCGTCCGCCGCAGTCTGATCCTCTCCCCTGCCGCCATCCGATCCACTATCAAAGCCGTCGGCGACAACCGACTCATCAACGGCGCTTGGCGCGGGCGCAGGCACCTCGACGGCGTAGGTTGGACTCCGCACGGCTCTTCTTCTTCAGAAGAAGAAAATTGTAAAGATGTTTAATTAGTATAATTACTTAGTTTCATTTGCTTAATCCGTCCAAATCCACCCACATCCGCATCGGGGGAGAGGATGTGGATGGTTGAAAGTCGGTGGTCCCAAGGAGGGGGCAGGAACTGTCGCACGCATTCCAAGGCAAAAACCAGCTCTTCTTCCCTATCCAACCAAACGATGTATTTTTGAATCCAACCCCAAAATCCTTCCAAATCAACTGAGGTTCCTGTTTACCAAACAGGCCCTAAAGTGAAATTCAACTTGCAATGAGCACAAATATTGAAGAACAAGTTTGGGCGGAAACTTTTTTATGTATAATTGTGGGTGATAATAAGATGATAATGCTAACGGCGGATGCTATAAGACAAGAAAAAGGTTATAATATGGTTGAATGATACCTGTCCCTTCGATGGAGACTGTTGAACAGGCTTCTTTGATCCTTTAGCAGGTGTTTGTTGGCTTGCTAAGTCAGCAAGAATAGAATCCAAACACCATAAAATAAAATCACCAAGAGGCTCAGCAGATTTTTTTGCAATCCAATCAACTGAGGTCTTATAAACTGGGTCTGAAATGTGGCACAGTGGAACCTGTTCCAAACAAAATGAATTAGATTTTAGGATGAAATATAACTAGCTGTCAGCTGGGTACACCAAAAGATCAGGCTATGGTGATCTTACTATCAGAAATACAATCCTAGCTCAAAGTGTTTAGTACCATAATGATGAACAAAAAGAAGTCATCAAGAACATTACTAGAATACCAAGTTTTAGACCAGTAGCAGAAAGAAAATATACAATGAAGAAGGAAAAGATTGTAGACTTTCTAATGAATATCATGAAAGCACAACTGAAGAAGATCATTCGTCCAAGCCGGCGTAAAGTTTACACAACAAGATTGCAGACTTATAATATCATAATTCCAAGCAGATAAAAGAATATTCACACACAAACTTGGGCTGTAATTTTTCAAAAAAGGTCAAAAAAGAACCTAGATCTAAACTGCAAGCAGATTAAAAATTGTGCACCACAAAAGATCACAATCATTATAAGCAAGATTGAAATTCCAATTTGAAAAACAAATTTTGCATGCAAAATCTAAAACATAATCCAATCATAAAGGTACAACAACAACAAGAAGAAACAAAAATTGTGTACAATAATGAAGAAGAATAGAAATATAAGCAGATTAACATAACTTACAAATAAATCATAGTACATTTGTTTTCACAAAATAATTATGATCATAGTTCAAATATACAACAAGAACAACAAAGTCTCTAGCCCAATTTCTGTAGTCGGCTGTTTCAAACCTCTTCTTCTATTTGGCACTATTAACGACCATGTCCACATTAACGCTAACAAGATCCATATCCTTCTTTTAACACTTCAAACCATGTTAGTCTAGGCCTATCGCTAGTCCTAGTGGCTCCATTAACTACTATATTATTGCTCCTCCTTATGGGAGCATCTATTGGTCCACGTTGCACATGTACAAACCACCTAAGTTAATTTTTCGTCATCTTGACCTCAAATAGTGTCGCCTCTATACACTCATTTCTTATCAGATGTTTTAATGTGTTGCCACTCATCCATCTTAGAATTCTTATTTTTCTGGACATGTGATTTCTTAATTGCCCAATACTATGACCCATAAAGCATGGCTAATCTTAAAGCAGTCATGTAGAATCAATTTTTCTTTTAACTTAAGAGTCTTGCAATCACAAAGTATTCCAGAAGCACTCCTCCATTTCAACCATCTTGTTTTAATTCCATGCATCATATCATTCCCAATCTCTACCTCATGATGAATGATCGATCCTAAATACTAAAAGCTATTATTCTTAGATATGTCTTCCCTATCTATATGGACTCCCTCCTCATTTCTCTTTGACTTCGAGTTGAAATTACATTTCATATACTATGTTCTTGTTTTACAAATCCAAAATCCATTACATTCCAATGCCTTTCTCTTCACCTATATTTTAGCAGCTATTTCTCTAGTCTCATCAACCAACACGATGTCATCATCAAAGATCATATACCACAGAACCTCATCTTAGATATGTCTAGTAATGCGGTTGAGGCCTATAGAGAGCGAAGCGGCAAAACTCCTCTTCTTGTTGCGGGAAGCGTACCGTCATAACTATCGCAAAAAGGTAAGGACTCAACGTTGATCCTTGATGTAAGTATAATAGGAAACGGGTTACTATCTTCTCCAATAGTTCGCACAGTCGGCGTAACTCTATCAAACATATATTTATAGTCTCAATATTATGACTAATAGAAACTTCTTCTTCAAAGCTCACCACATTATCTCCCTAGGAACACAATCATAAATTTTCTCTAAGTTAATAAAATAACATATGTAAATCTCTTTTTTTTCTCAATGAATCTGTTCGTTAATCTTCTTAATAAGTAAATAGCTTCCATAATAGATCGTTTGTTTATATATATATATATATATATATATATATATATATATATATATATATATCACATGAATAGCTTCCATAATAGATCTTTTCGTTAGCTTCCATAACAGATTAACGAAAAGATCTATTATGGAAGCTATTCATGTGCTATATATATATATATATATATATATATATATATATATATATAAGAGATATGAGTCATGCACATGTGGACCAATAGGAATGAACTCCTACATCCCATGTGCACTAGTATACTTCATTCATATTGGTCCACGTGTGCATTGGCTCATGTAGGATATGAGCCTGGCTCATATCCCGTTTACCATATATATATATATATATATATATATATATATGTGTGTGTGTGTGTGTGTGTGTGTGTGTGTTCTTGTCAGAATTTAGTTTTGTCATATATGGACTACGATCTATTATGGAAGCTATATATATATATATATATATATATATATATATATAAGAGAGAGAGAGAGAGAGAGATACTTTAATGGCTGCAAAGTTGCTATAAATAAGATAATTCATAATTCATCCATCTCCCCATTTTTAAGACCACAAAAACTTTAAAACCCCATTCTAATGGGAGAAGGAGAAGGCTTGGATGATGATGATGAGAAAAAATCCTTAAAACCAAGTTCACAATTACACATGCACGTGTAGCAAACACTGGAAATAACAAGAAAATTGAATCCACATCAATCTAATTTCAAATGATCAGTTTGAAGAAACTGGCTTATAATGCATGATATTGTTCCATCAGCATGGTAACTAAACTCACACCGGCATGGACCATACTCAAATTTTCCTACCAAGTACAACAAATCTGAGTTGGCATTAATAATCTCCCGAACCAATGATTAGTTAGCAACATTGCTGCATTTTTTTTTGGCAAATAAAACCTCAAAAAACAGCCAAACTTGAAACGGTCGATCACAGTGCATAGACAACCTTAAACATCGATAATCCCTGACGCTTATAAGAAAGATTACAATTCTAAACCAAAATTACAGTAGAGGCAAAACGTGGCACGCATGCACATTATTCTATCAATAAGACAAGGAACCCTGAATTATTGTTCATTTGAAAACAAGACAGGAAGATAGTGGTCCCAAACCAAGAAAATCTAAAAGCAGAGAGCCCACAAATAACTTTGCCCAACAAAAGCAAAATGGAAACAAATGACCACATTCCATGCAAGTTACTACACCCATAAGCGTAGAAGAAATCAGCAGAAAATGTAAGAAATCAAAAATATCTAGGGTTCACAGGAATTCATTGAACAAGGACCTGAATTCCAGTCTGGGCGGAATTCCTGTCCCGGTCTCCGGAATGTTCTACTGGTATATAATGTTTCCTTCAAATTTCTTTTCCTTTCTAGGACTTATAGGGTTTGCTTGGATCGAGGGTTAAGAGAGTTAAGTGGAGGGAAGTTAAGTGAGGGGAAAAAAAAATCATGCTTGGTTTGAGGGTGAAGGTTTAGGAGGGAGAGTAATAGAGGATTAAGTGAGAGTTTGTTTAACCCTCTTTTGTCCATTTTTTTAACCCCTAAATCGGGAGGTTAACGAGGGAGAAGTGAGGGGTTTTGTTTAAAAAGTAATAAATACATCCCATTTAACTCTTTCCTCCACTCAAAACCTCAAATCCAAGCAAGGATATTAAACACACCCCACTTAACTCTCCCTCAAATCCAAGCAAGGTTATATGTATTGACTCCCCTTCCCCTCACTTAACTCTATCTACCCTGCTTATTTTTTTCCCATCAATCCAAACAGACCCATTTCACTAAAAAAAATTTCCTCAATCCAAGCAGACCCATAGTGAAATTCTAAGACGACGGGAACACATGCAAGTCATTCAAAATATGAATTACTCTATTAGAAAGCCGTGATCAAAAGCCAAGAAACTAAATTCTTCACACAAGAAAAATGGAGAATTCCTGAATCTGACATCGATGAACTTGGCCACCGGAGACTCCTTGAACGTCTTCACCCACGGGAACTGCGAGGGTCCCACCGCGGCAAACGTCCTCCCGAAGTAGTCCGCGAACCTCATCAACTGAATGTCCTGCTGCGACACATAAGAACCCTAACCCAAACAAAAACAAAAAAAAAGTCAATTTTTTCAAAGATTCGAGAAGATTCAAAGAGATTCCACCAGATCCCAGAAACCCACAGTGATGTCAACGAGGAAAGCGGAGAGATCGTCGGGATCGATCTTCGCTGCCGCCTCCGGGACGGTGATCTTGGGCTTCTTCGGCTTCTTCTCCTTCGGCTTCTTCTCCGTCGCCGCCGCCTCGTCTCCGACGGCGGGCTCCGCCTCGTCGTCGTCGGAGGAAGGGGATCTGGTAGCGTCGGAATTGGGGATCGCTGACGCGTCGGGGGCTGCAGCGGCGGAGGCTGCTGCTTCGATTGCTCGGCGGCGCTCCTCGGCCTTGAGCTCGACGGAGTCGAAGACGTGGGTTCCGTTGGAGGTGGTGACCGCATGGTGGGGCTGCGAAGGTGGGGCCCGGCGCTGGCGCTTGGAGGTGACCTTCTGCCATCCGTGGGAGGAGCCGGCGGCGGAGGAGGAGGGGTCGGCGTCGGCGGGGTCCATTTTGATGTGTGTTAGATTTTGGGTGGAAAAAAAAAAAGGAAAAGCGATGGGAAGAGGAAAACGAGTAAAGCGAAGTGGATGTTATATATGCGGGAACAGAAGGAAGAAAGAGCAGGCTTCCATTTCGTACGGGTGTTCTGACTCTTGAAAAGACACATTTCTTATTTCACAAATTTTCTTAAAGGAATATAATATGGACTATACTATGACTACAACCAAATGCCTACAACCGCCACGTGGTGGCCACATGGCGTCCACGTGACGCCGTCCATTGGAAGAAAAGGAAGAGGTGGGACCGGGTGCCAGAAACGTCATGTGACAGTCGTTCATTGGAGGAAGAGGTGGAACCGGATGTGGCCCACATAGCAGAGGAAAGAGAGGGTTGTAAGAAGGTTGTAAGTATTTGGTAGTAAACTTAGCATTATTGATATAATATATACAACATTGTGACTAATTTTAATTTTAAAAAGATATAAGTCAAGTTTTGAGTTCGTCGGAAGAGTCTTTTGTAATTCCTTATCAATAAAAGAAAAAAAAAATGTTCAAACTTTTAGTCTAACATTACTAAGCCAAAGTTTGGCTAATTCTAAAGACATTCCAACAATTACTGAGACTAGTCCAAATTTTTGAATTTTTTTTTACAAGTTTGTCATCAAAAAATTACTTCAGGCACGTCAATTTTTTTTTCCAAGACTGTCGCAATGTTGACAGTCATTTCAATTGGAAAGACTGTCAACATTTTTTACAGTCCTTTCAGTTGGAATGACTGTCAACATTATGACAGTCCTAAATAATTAGGACTACAAAAAAAATTGATAGTCCTTCATATTGGAAGGACTATCAATTTTGTTTACAGTCCTAAGAAGAGGCGTAAAAGAAGAAAAAAAAGTGTCACGCCTCGCTCCCAAAATACTAGATAAATACGAGGACTGACATGGCCAACCACACCTTGCAGAATACCGAAGTAAGCCGCAATGTGCTAAGGTTGTCTAAAAGACAGATGGGTGGACTCTAGCATGCTATGACGTCAGTCCTAAGGCCGACAAACTCTAGTATCTCAATCCATCAACACAAGTACAAGAGTATATCATATATGAAAGTAAAAATGCGTCCCAAATCATATACCACATATGATCATGAAACTTGTCACGCCCCAATCCCAAAGTACCGAGGGACTAGCCATGTGGCAATGACCAGCAGCACAACTTCAATGGGCAAACCCAATTTAATGGACTCGTTAGAGTGCACTTAAGCTGTAATAAATAATAATACAAGTCTACACCATCTATCTCAGTATAATTCTAATCTCATCCACAGAAAGTAACACACAAGTCAATATGATAGACCAGTCAAGATAATAGATAAAAAGAAATATAGTCTATCAACAAGTCCAAATAAATAGTGTCTCGGGGAACAACCCGATAAAATAATCAATACATAAGTCCATGAGTCAAGATATGAAATAACTAGAAGCATAAATAGTTGAGTATGAAACTGAAATACTCAGGAGAAATCCTCTGGCACAACCTCGTCTTCTGGTGCCAGTACTGCTACAACGTTAGCTCATGTCCCGTATATCTCGGGGTAAACCTCCTCTGCTATACCTAGGAACATTGTAAGCCCCCTGATTTTCAGTAATTATTAATTTAGATTTTTCACAATTTTCCGTAATTTTTTGGGATTTTTCTGTAATTAAAACCTAGGCTTTTGGTAATTAAATGATTTTTAATTGCTCTTAATTAATATTAAAATATTATGAAAATAATATTTTATGGTGTAAAATGGAAAACCGGACATAGGGTAATTTTCTGTGAATTTATTGGACTCCGAAATCAGTTTTAAAGCCCTAAAAACCCATGAAGAATTAAACCGAATTAAACCCGTGCCAAACGCCCAACATCCCCATGAGAGCCGAAGCCAAGCCCAAGGAGCGTTGACCCAGCCCAAATCCTAGGTCAAACCCTAGTCCAAATTTCTGTATGTATAAATACATAGTTTTCCTAGTTTTTTTCTCCACAAACAAAAAGAAAAAGGAAAAATCCCTAATCCTAATTAACCCTAACCCCTAATCCCTAAACCTAACCCTAAACCTAAGTCGCCGCCCCTAGCCCAGCCGCTTCCTCCGCCGCCCCGTCCGGCCATGCGCCGCTCCGCCCGGCCGCGCCTTCCCTTTCTCCGCCACGTCGACCTCCCCGCTCCGCCTCGCCCGGCGCCACCCGCTCCCCGTCCGCCTATAAAACCCCCTCCTCCCTCATCTTCTTCCCCGATCAAACCCCCTGAACCCTAGACCCCCGCCGACCCCGACTCCGGCCACCCCCAAGCCCGTCGACCTCCTACTCCTTCCTTCCAGCGCCTCGCCTCACGGCTCCGCCCCTCCCCGTCTCAGTCGCCACGAGCTCGAGCCCTAGCAGCAGGCCCCGCAGCCCCCTCCGGCCCGCTGCCCAGCCGCCGGCCGCCTGCGCCGCCTCCCAGCGCCCCACCGCACCACCCTCGGCCACCTCCGGCCCCCGGCCCGACCTTGCCGTCCTCCGGCGATGCCCCAGCAGCTCGAAACCCTAACCCTAATGCAGCACGGACACAGCCTGGACGCAGGACTCGGTCGACGCAGGACACGAAGGAGACGCTCGGACACGAGAATTCAGATTTCACGGAGCCATGTTCAGGTAGCGTTTTCTCCCTCCTCGTTGATCCGATTTCCGTTCCGTCAGTTGTGTCGCGTAGACTGTGTAACCCTCTCGATGCCCGTGCAACCCGCTCGGTGCGTCGCGCCCTGTGGTGATCGCGAACCGCGATCCAAAACCAGGAAAAACAACGCCTTGATTCACCCCGGAACCGGGTACGTCCCGCCAAACGGGACGACTTGGTCACACGCGGTCTTTATCGAAACGTGCGCGACGTTGATACGGTCGTGTGGGATTTCGCAGAAGTCGATTCGGATGTGCGTGCACACCGGAATCAACTCGTATCCGCCGACAACGCCCCGTATCCGTCCATTCTGGAATACGCTGTAACTTTGTGTACACACGTCGGATCGAGACGAAACTTATGCCATCGGACTCGTAGCAATACGCTGGTCCTGTGACCCAAGTTTGGTTCGATTCTGAGAACGTTGACAAAATCGCGTATCGTGGACCCCACAGGCTCCACTTGACGGGCGATTTTGTGATCGGCTCATCGGAATCCAATTCTGGAAGTTCTGTTGGGTTCGTATCATCGTTCCTGACTTGTTGACACTAAGTTTGAGGAATTTGGAGACCTTTGACCCTGACACGCTTTTCGGTGCAAAGTGGCCCACATGTGGACCCCGCTTTGGCCCGAAAATATCATTTTTGCCCCTGTGTCCAAATTGGACTTAAGGACAGGCGTTTCTAGCTATTTGATATTTTCTGAATCTAATGGTGATATTTATTTCAGCAACCGGAGTAGTACCTGCAGATCACACTGAGACCAGAGCTACAGTTGGAGCCAGAACCCCATGCAAGTGTACCTTGCCAAACCCTGCAGGTTTGCTACTTATTTCCTTGACTTGTTAGTTATCAGTGGGCAAGTATACCTTGCCAACTCTGCAGTTCTTGTTACATATTTTCTTGCTTTATTTATATTGCTGTGCATGCTTGACCTAGGTCCGTGTGACGTACTTAGCGTCCGATCATTAGTCGGGTGCCAACACTGTATGCGGCGTTGTGTATTGTCATCTAGAGATGGACATTCGTGACCCTTTGCATTCTCGTACTTGTCTTATCAAATACACTATAACCCAGGATACTTGACACTATTCATGGACAGGATCTTCCTGAGATATTCGTGGTGATTCTGTATAGGATACAGACTTTATGGCATTGACATTATATTCCTAGATACTCTATGACTTGCTGTATTAGATATGATTGTGCGTGACATGGACATGATGCATCGTGGATATGAGACGTATGATTACATTGGGTGGGGAGAGACACACAGGCTACAGGCTGATCATATATATAAACCCCTATTATTGTGAGGCACAAGACTCTGAAGTCCGAGCTTGGCCCATTACTCATTATTACTGCTGCTACCGGCTCCCCGACACAGAGCTTGTAGTGGCTTCAGCCTGAGTTCTAGTGCTGCTCTCATCTTGCATATCACTTAGCTGGTTATTTAGTACTCCCCTCTTGTTCCATCTATTGCTGGAGAGACCCACAGGCTACAGGTTGACTATATTATGCCGGCTACTCAGTCTCCCGCTGAGCTAGACCACCTCATGATATCACTGCTACCGGCTCCCCTACACAGAGCTTGTAGTTGTTTCAACCAGAGTACTATTGATGCTCTCTCTCTTGCATTTCACACAGATGATTACATACTTACCCTATTTTTATTCCTTATCTGCTGCACTACATTTATTTTGGCATGTATTATCTGTACCTTGTTATGTCCCCTGAGGACCTGGAATGGATTATGTCCCCAGGATTTGCAGCCGAGATCTATCCCGAGGTATACGGGACCGCAGCAGGAGCTGATACAGGAGCTGTACCGACACCTGAGGACGAGATTATGCTAGAGGACTTCTCCTGGGTATTGGCTTGAGATACTCATTTATTTCTATTTCCAGTTCCTTTATTTCCAGTCTATTGCATTGATGTATCAGACTTGTTCTCGGATTGTTCCCGAGACACTTTTATTGAGATTTGATAGTTGTTTTTATTTGCATTATTCTGGCATTTGATCTGTGATTATCTGTTGTGGATGAGATTAGCATAGACTGTGACTTGTATCATTGGACCTATTTATTGTTGTATTACAGCTTAAGCATGCCCCGATGGATCCATTAAATTGGGTTTGTCCATCGGTGTGTGCTGCTGGCCATTATCACGCGTCCGGTCCCTCGGTATTTTGGGACTGGGGCGTGACAGACATAATCCGGATCCAGGTCCTCAGGGGACATAGCAAGGTACAAGAATAACTCAAGCCAAATAAAATGCAGTAAATAAAAATAGATCCTCATGGCAAGCTATGTAACCAACTATGTGAAATGCAAGTTGAGAGCATCACTAGTACTCAGGCTGAAACCACTACAAGCTCTGTGTCGGGGAGACGGTAGCAGTAATATCACGTAATGGGCCAAGCTCTGGAACAGAGACTAAAGCACCACAATAAAAAATATATATGTATGTAATCAGCCTATAGCCTGTGTGTCTCTCCCCACCCAATGTAATCACATATTTTATGTCCACGATGTCTCATGTCCATAACACGCAAGATCTTGACCTCTAGCTAGTACAACGAGTCATAATGATATCTATGTATATACAAGTCTCATGTCACGAATCATGTAAGCCTATACAGAATCACCATGAATAACTCAGGAAAGATTCTGTCACATGAATAGTGTCAAGTGTCCTATGGTATGACGTACTTGGTAAAGCAATCACGTAAAAATATATAGGATCGTGGTATCAACTCTCTAAGTGACGTTACATGACTCCGCGTACGGCGTCGACACCCGAATCTTGTTTGAACGTTAAGCAACGTCTCACGGTCCTAGGTTGAACAGGTACATCACAAAAGTATATGGAAAGAATATAAGCAAATAATAGCACAGGATCTTCTGCAAGTTGGCAAGGTACACTTGTCTGTGTTATGAGCTCTGTTAGTTGCTCCGATATAAGTGGAATCTCCAGGTACGCCTCTGGATGCTGAAACAAACATCACTATTGCTCTTAGAAAACTTAAAATAGCTAGAATTGACTACCCATAAGTCCAATTTGGACACAGGGACAGAGATGACAATTTCGGATCAAAGTGGGGTCCACATGTGGCCCACTTCACACTGAAAAATGTGTCAGAGACAAAGTTCTCCAAATTTGTCAAACTTAGTATCTACGAGTCCAAAATGATGATATAAACCCAATGGAACATCCAGAACTGGATTCTAATAAGTCGATCACGAAATTTCCCGTCAAGTGGAACCGTGGGACCCGCTAAACGGTGTTTCGTCAACGTTCTCATAATCGAACCAAACTTGGGTCACAGGACCAGCGTAACGCTGCGAATCCGATGTCATAAGTTTCATTACAAAATGATAAGCACACACGAAATTATGACGAGTGTCAAAACAGGTCGATACGGGACTTTTCGACGGATACACGTTAATTTCGGTGTGCACGCACATCCAAATCAACTTCCATAAAATTCCACACGTCCGCGTTGACGATATACGCCTTCCGGTGTAATTCGCACACGACGAAGTTGTCTCGTTTAGCGGAACACACCCCGTTTCAGAAAATTTTGGGTTTAGAAAACCAAGTTTTTGGCAGATTTTAACAGCGAATAAATTATAGCATACAACGAATTAAAATAAACTAATCAAAGAGATTAAATCTCGGTTATGTTGTCTAAATTACTGTTTAAGTGGAATTTAAAAATATTAACTAGGTTGAAAGAAAATCAGACATGAACATGGGTGGTTGAAACAGTTTCTTAACTACAAATTGGGTCATTTTTTCATGTTTTGCATCACGAATTGCGACCGACACAGGACATGATACACCGAACTAGTTATACAGGGTTCAAGAGGGTCATGTGGTCTTCGCATAGGATTTGACGGGTACCTCGCTGTGTTGTTTGCTCAGGATTTTGGGCGGTTGCGCGATGGCTTCTTGCGGCGTGCGGCGACGATTGTCCGACGGTCGTCTACGGCTGAGGTTGGTCGAGGTGGTAGAAGAGATGATGGTAGTGGTGGTCGGGTAGGCTAGAGTTTATATAGGGTGGCATGGAGGGAGTTACAGGGAGCGAAAGTGAGGGGGTCGGAGCCATTTTGGAAGAGGAAGGGAGGGGGTCGAGGCTGTTACAGTGAGTTGGTTTGTGGGTTGCGGGTTGGTGGATTGCGGGTTAGTAGGTACGGGTTAGAATCCGGGTTCATTTTAGGTTGGTTCGATTTAGTTTGGTTCGATTTAGTTGGGTTCGGGTTGGTTTGGGTTGGTTTAATATATATATGGTCATTAAAAATAGTTTTGGACCCCAATAAATTCTAGAAAAATTACACAATACTCTATTATTAGTTATACACCCAAAAATATATTTTTTGCACTATTTAAATAATTAATTTAATATACAAAAATATAAATTCATCAATGAACATTTATTATAATTAGCTAAAAATTACAGAAAATCTTCCTAAAACTCAGTAATTACAAATAATAAAATTTAATTTAATTTCTAAAAAATTAGGGTGTTTACAAAGTTAGTGAATACAAAATATTGCACTAACATAGTATAATTATACATGATCAAATATACTAGCCATGGTCTAATATATACATCATGTTGACCGAAGCCAAAGAAGTGATCTCAAAATAAGGGGCTAACACTACGTCTTGCTAAAATACCACAAAATGAAATAACAATACGAAGGGTGGAAGAAGAAAACCCACTCGGGAGCTTCGACCGCAGTTCTACGAGTGCGAGCAATCTTGTTGGAGCATTAAAAACGTACTCCTCATGTAAAACATGTAAGCTCCAATCAAGAAGCACATGCCTCATAGGTCTTCCATTCAATTAAACAGGTCCCAAGACTTATTTTTGTATGCCCCACCTCGAAACACTCCCCGAAACGAGGCAGATGCAGGTTTTTTGAAAACATTGTATTCGCAGGAGAAGTCGTTAAGTTTCAATAGAATTTGTGATGGGGAGATCTCTTGGCTCTTTAGTGGTACAATGTAGAGATGCATAGAAGAATGGAAAAAAACTAGTGGTTAGAGGTTTTAAGGTTTTGAAGACGAATCCTACCTCACTTTTGTTATATGTTGATGATACCCTTTTATTTTATGATGGTAATGGTGTCAGACCGAAATCCATGCTAGTTTGTCTTGATTTTGAGTGTGTGTGAGTCTTTAAGGTAGATCATATTAATATTTATTTATTGAAGCCATGCCTAGATAACAAAATCTAATTCGCTGATGACTAATGATTTAGAGGTGTGTTAAACACCTTTATTTGACATGGGTTTAAGTTGGATGCAGTTAAAGAGCATAGTTTATAATCAAGGATGGTAGGCGAGATAAATAAGGTTAAAACAAACATGTGTGTTTTATAGTTCTGGGAATTCATTGCTTTCCAGATAGACTTCATCCTAAGGTGTAAATTCCTTGGAAAATTTTAGTCAACAATTGACAGGACACACTAATTTGATGAGTTTTAGGATTTGGTTACTGATGTATGAACGATATAGAGGTATATGTTCTCCCTACTTGATTGCTTGATAGCTATTTCGACTTACACAAGGAAACTTCCATTACAAGATGTCCATAAGGTACTCAAAATACAGAGATCATACAGGAGTATGGACATTATAATAGAGGATCTCGCAAGTGACAAGCCTATCATTTAAATATACAAGATATATTGTTTAAAGGCTACACGAATTTAGTTGGCTGAACTATCATGGAAACTTTTGTGTTAATTTTGGTGACGATACTTATTGGGATTACACCAGCTGTAGTTCATTCTTAATTTGATGCATTCAAGAATTATTGGCTGCCTAGCTGTCACGACCCGCACCCGGTTATTCGGACACGAGTGCGTGGGCACGTCCAGCCTACGCCGCAGTGTCGGCGGTAGTACGCTGTCTAGGTCATTTCTGGGGTCAATAAGTATCTATCTCATCCACAATAATGAACATGTAAGAATAATCACAGGAAATAGGAATGCTAAGATTTCATAACATTTAATCTGTGACAACCAAATCCACAGTTAATACAAGCCAGAAGATAAATCGGGGACAAACCCGAGTATATGCTGAAAGGAAATAAATGAGCAGCTACTGCTAACTACTCTGCAGAAGTAGGCTCCTGGGTGGGAACTGGCTCCTCATATGGGTCACCTGCTAACTCATAGTAGGCATAATAGGTAGGGACAAGTCCTCATCATCGCCTAAAACAACGGATCCAGTCAGGAAAGGAGCAAAGTACACAATGCACAACAAGATTAAACTAAATATTTATGACAATTAAATTGAGTATCATATTGAGAAAGTTGCATAAAAGAACATCAATATCTCAGAGTTAATGCTATAAACAGGAATACGAGAAAACAGAAATAAATGAGGCAGGAAATGAAACTACAACAGTCAGCAAGAACTATAACAAGACCAGGAGCTATCTGTGTGAACTTGTGTTTATTTTAGAATACATAGTTGGCATGTAGGGATTTATAAGGCTAATCCGGCCGTCATAGACGGCTATTAAACATGAACAATCGAGATCCGGCTGAGGGTACAGTCGCGTACCAACAGCTATTAAACATGATAGGGGAAAAGGTAAACTACATGCCTTCTAGTATTCTCCCACCCGACATGAAAAGCAAGACATGAAATACAGTATCCAAGACATGAAATCCAGTATTCTAACACTACGTGTAATCATCAAGGGTACTAGTAGAGCAGGGAATTAACTATCACAATATAAAGATTAAACTTGAAGTGCAGGTACTTACCTGTTGTTTGGATCCAATTAAATTGGTTCTTGGAAAAATTTCCAGAGATGAGTCCAAAAGCTGAAATAGACATTACCATCACGCTCAAAAGATGTCAAATAGCTAGAAACGCCTGTCCTTGGGTCCAATTTAGAGACAAGGACAAAAACGACAGTTTCGGGCCAAAACGGGGTCCGCCGGTGGGCCCGCTTTGCACCGAAAAACGTGTCCGGGTCAACTGTCTCCAAATTTACCAAACTTAGTGTCAACAGGTCAGGAACGATGATACGAACCCAACGGAACTTCCAGATTTGGATTCCGATGAGCCGAACACAAAATCGCCCGTCGGGCGGGGCCTATGGGGCCCACGACACGCGATTTCGTCAACGTTCTCAGAATCGAACCAAACTTGACCCACAGGACCAGCGTATCGCTACGAGTCCGATGGCGTAAGTTTCGTCTTGATCTGACGAGTGTACAAAAAGTTAGGGCAAATTGCAGAAAAGTCGGATACGGGGCGATGTCCGCGGATACGCGTTGATTCCGGTGTGCACGCACACCCGAATCAGCTTCCACAAAATCTCACACGTCCGTATCGACGATGCGCACGTATCTGTGAAGATCGCACGCGACCAAGTCGTCCCGTTTGGCGGGGCGCACTCAGTTCCGGGGTGAAACAGGGTCTGGTTTTTCCTGTTTTTGGATCGCGGTGTGCGATCACCACAGGACGCGATGCCCCGAGCGGTTTGTCCGGGCACCGAGAGGGTCATACAGGATTCGCAACGTAATTTACGGAATTGAAAATGGAGCTACGAGCAAAAAGATACACGCACCTGAACGGAATCCGAAAATCGGGTCTTCACCGTGTCCGTGTCGTGTCCGACACGGAATTTGGGAATTAGGGTTTAGGGTTAGGGTTTGGGTTCCCAGGCGGAGGACGGCGGCTCGGGCGGCGGGGGAGGCCGGAGGCGGTCGAGGGCGGCTGGGGGAGCGCTGGCGGCGCTGGCCGGAGGCGGCGGCGCGCCGGAGCGGGCCGTGGCTGCTCAGGCGAGGGAAAGGAAGAGGATATGGAGGCGGCTGCTGGCGGCTGGCGGCCTCGCGGGGGTGGTGCCGGAGCGGGACGGCGGCGGCGGAGCTGGGAGGCGGCGCGGCGAGGAGGGCGGTGGCTGGAGTCGGGCGGCCGACGAGGGGAGGGGCTGGCTGGAGCTGGAGGCGGGGGGGTTTTAAAGGGGGAAGCGGGTGGTGGCGCTCCGGGCGAGGCGGAGGGGAGAGCGGAGGGCGTGGCGAGGAGGCGGACTGCGTGGCCGGGTGGGGCGGCGCGTGGCCGGGCGGGGCGGCGCAGGCGACGGAGGCGGCGGAAGACTCGGGGGCGTGGGGGTCAGGGGAGAGGGGAACGGGTGCGGGTCCGGGCGGGTGCGGGTCGGGTTCGGGTGGACCCGACCCGACCCGGTAGGGATTTGGGTCTGGGCCGGATGGGCGGGCTGGATGCTGGGCTCGGCCCACTGGGCCGGACCGGCCTAATAATAATAATAATAATAATAATAATAATAATAATAATAATAATAATAATAATAATAATAATAATAATTAACAAATAAATAAATAAATAGTTTTAGGTGATTAAAAATAGGTTCGGGGTCCAATAAATTCCAGAAAAATTACCCTAAGTCCAATTTTTAATTTTACACCCAAAAATATTATTTTTATAATATTTTAATGTTGTTTAATATCAATTAAAAATCATGTAATAATTTAAAACCCTGATTTTAATTTTAGAAAATTCCCAGAAAATTCCCAGAAAATTCCAGAAAATTGTGAAAAAATCCCAATTTTAGTATTTTTGAAAAATCAGGGGCTTACATAGCACCATGCATGGTGGTGTAGTAAGGAAGAAGAAAAAGTTGAGGAAGAAAAAGGAGAAGAAGAAGAAGAAGAAGAAGAAGAAGTGGGAAGTGTAATTCGGCTATGAAGGAAGGGAGCGGGAGGAGAGAGAGAGGGGGGGTTCCCTAGGCTTCTAGGGATTATGGCCGGCTCCTTGGGAAAGGTGTGAAGCAAGTGTTTTTAAAGGAGATTGTGTGGTGGGGATGATGTGCAAATTTTAAACCAATGGCCTAGATTTCTCATGAAATAATTGTTTCAAACAAAAAGGGGAGAGGGAGAGGGTTTTGGACCGGTCAAAGAGGGGGGAGGGGGTTTCTCCATTGGTCTTGACCAATAGGAGGTAGACACCTAATTGTCTATTTGCACAAAAGCCTCTAACAATTGGAAAATTGCACAAATAATGTAAATTGGGATTGGATGAGAAAAAATACCATGTTTGGTGTGATGTAGTGGGTTAAAAGGGTGAGTGGTATTGTCACGCCCCAGTCCCAAAATGACGAGGGACTGAGCACGTGAGCAATGGCCAGCAGCACGCACCGATGGACAACCCAATTTAATGGATCCATCAGGGCATGCTTAAGCTGTAGTCTAGCAATACTAAGTACAAGTCTCAGGTATTTCTAATCTCATCCACAGAAAGACACAGATTAAAAGCCAGAAATTATGCAATGGAAATAAATACTGAAATCTCAAATAAGCTATCTCGGGAACAAATCCGAGAATTAGTCTGTTACATTTAAGAAAAGACAGGAATTTAAAATGCTGGAAATGGAAATACTGTATAACTGAAGCCGGTGCTCAGGTGAAGTCTTCGGCCACTATCTCGTCCTCGGTTCCGGGTTCTGCTCCAAGGAGTGCTCCTGTACCGTACACCTCGGGGTAGATCTCTGCGGCTACACCTGGGGACATAGTCCATTCCAGGTCCTCAGGGGACATAACAAGGTACAGAAAATACAAGCCAAAACATATGCAGTGCAGCAATAAAATAAACAGCAGGGTAAATATGTAAACCATCTAGTGATATGCAAGTGAGAGTTTTAGTCATACTCAGGCTGAGACTACTACAGGATCAGTGTCTAAGAAACCATAGCAGTATTTTCTAGAAGAGCCAGAACTTGTGCCAAAGCTCTGTATCAGAGACTAGGACACCTCCAGATAACATTATTTACATTATAATCAGCCTTGATATGGTAATACTCTCCCCACCCCATGTAATCTCACGTCACAGTTCCAGAATATATCAGGTACAAGTCACGCAAGTTTGAACTAATGCAATAAGTCAGGCTAGAATCTAAGCATGTAAACTGTAATGACATGAATATGTAACCTATACGGAATCACCAGGTATATCTCAGGCAATTCCGTCACATGAATAGTGTCAGGTGTCCTGGGTTGAGCAGTTAAACAAGTTACATAAGAAACTACCAGAAAATCAAGTAAAATACTATAATCAGAAATGTCTAAGAATTGGCAGGCTTTACTTTCCCACTGATGTATAACCAAGTCCAGGAAATATGTAGCAAGCTGCAAGTTTCGGCGAGGTACACTTGCCTGTGGTTCCGGCTCGGTTCGCAGTTCTGACTTCGGCGGGAATTGCAGGCGGTACTCCGGTTGCTGAAACCAACATCACCATCAGATCCAGAAAATATCAATCAGCTAGAAACGCCTGTCCTTGGGTCCAATTTGGAGACAAGGGCAAAACGGTAATTTCGGGCTAAAACGGGGTCCACCGGTGGGCCCGCTTTGCACCGAAAAATGCGTCAGGGTCAACGGTCTCCAAATTCACCAAACTTAGTGTCAACAGGTTAGGAACGCTGATACGAACCCAATGGAACTTTCAGAATTGAATTCCGATGAGCCGATCACAAAATCGCCCGTCGAGCGGGGCCTGTGGGGCCCACGACACGCGATTTCGTCAACGTTCTCGGAATCGAACCAAACTTGACCCACAGGACCAGCGTATCGCTACGAGTCTGATGGCGCAAGTTTCGTCTCGATCCGATGTGTGTACACAAAGTTAGGACGCGTTCCAGAAAGTACGGATACGGGACGATGTCCGCGGATACGCGTTGATTCCGGTGTGCACGCACACCCGAATCAGCTTCCGCGAAATCTCACACGTCCGTATCGACGAGGCGCTCGTGTCTGTGAAGACCGCACGCGACCAAGTCGTCCCGTTTGGCGGGGCGTACTCAGTTCCGGGGTGAAACAGGGTCTGGTTTTTCCTGTTTTTGGATCGCGGTATGCGATCACCACAGGACGCGATGCCCCGAACAGTTTGTCCGGACACCGAGAGGGTCATACAGGCTTCGTAACGCAATTTGCGGAATCAAAAATAGAGCTACGAATAAAAAGATACACGCACCTGAAGGGGACCCGAAAACCAGGGCCAAATCGTGTCCGACACGTGTCCGATTCGTGTCGGACACGGACTCGAGAATTAGGGTTAGGGCTTGGGCTGTACTGGTCGGCGGCAGGGGCGGCTGAGGGCGGCCGGGCTGCGGCGGAGGGGACTGGGGGCACGTGGCGGCCGGGGCTCGTCGGAGGCGGCGGAGGCGGCCGGCTGGGGCGGTGGAGCTGCTGCCGCCGCTGCTGGCCGGTGGAGACGAAGAGGAGGGGAGGAGGATGGGGGAAAGGAAGCTGCTGGCGGTGGAGGCGACTGCGGCGTGGAGGCGTGGGGCGGTGGCTATGGCGGTGGAGACGACGGCGGCGTGGAGGCGTGGGGCGGTGGCTATGGCGGTGGAGAGGGGGAGATCGGTGAGGGTTAAATAGGGAGGAGAGAGGGGAGCTGGAGGCCGAGAAGGGCGGGCGTAGGGGTGGTCGTGGGCGAGGGACGCGGGGGCGAGGGGGGTGGCGTGGCCGGGTGGGGATGCGGTGGCCGGCCGGAGCGGGCGGCGGGAAGTGCGGGTCGTGGGGGAGAGGGGGAGACGGGTCGGTCGGGTGAGCGGGTCGGGCGGGTGGACCCGGATCCGACCCGCAGCGGTCGGACTGGGCTGGGCCGGGTCTGTTGGGCCGGGCTGGGCTGGGCCGGCCCAACGGGCTGGGTTTTATTTTATATTTTTAAAAAAAAAAATTATATTAATTATAATAATAATAATTATCAGTAATTAATTAATAGGTAAATACTTTTTAGGCATTTAAAAATAGGTCCGGGGCCCGATAAATTCCAGAAAAATTGCCCTAAGTCCAGTTTTTTATTTTACATCCAAAAATATTATTTTCATAATATTTTAATACTGTTTATTATCAATTAAAAATTATTGAATAATTAAAACTCTATTTTTAAATTACAGAAAATTCCCAGAAAATTCCAGAAAATTGTGAAAAATCCAGTTTTTAAAATTTTGAAAAATCAGGGGGTTTACAATCTACCCCCCTTAAGAGGATTGCGTCCTCGCAATCAAAGAATAACCGGTCAACAGAGATAACGCGGTCGCAAGCATCGTTTGAAAACACATCACAAGAGACTTCAGGGAATTACCGTTTCCCTAAAATTGAAAGTTTACACTTTCCAGCAAAATCTAGTTAAAACTATAAATTTTATGAAAACCAGGTTGTTATTAACAAGTTGCAAATTACTAGGTTGGGGCTGAGGTCACGAACCAATAGGCACGAGCTACACAAGACTGGAAACAAAAAACTATAAATCACTTACTCGCATCGGCTCCCTGCACAGTCATCGCGTAAGCCTGCTCTCGTCCTTGAGGTAGATTCCTCTGCTGTTGCTGAGCTTGCTGGTAGGGTGCTGCTCGAGGTGCTGGTGGAGTTTGCTGGTTCGCCCTTGGTGTTCCTTCTCCACGTTGAGTGCAATCCCTTACCGAATGCTGACGGGATCCGCATGCCAAACACAATCCTAGTCTGCGTCGACATTCCTTGGCGATATGGCCTGCTTTGCCACAGTAATGACAAGTAAGGAGGACTACCACTGGTGGTGTAGATGCTTTCTGCTGTTGGTGCGGTCTCTTTGCAGATTCTTCTTGTGCTGCTTTGGTTGGTGCGGATGGGGACGACCGCTTCAGTCTGGTCTCTCTCTTGGTGACGCGCTCTATGCGTCGAGCCGCAGCAAGGACGTCCGAGTATGATGTTGGTGCGACGGACCCAATTAGTTTCTGCAACTCAATGTTCAGTCCGTCGAAGAATTTCTCGGCCTTCTCTTCCTCAGTCGGGATCAGGGTGGGGGCGAAGCGGCTCAGACGAATGAATTCTGCGTTGTACTCTTCCACCGTCATGGAGTCCTGAGTGAGGCGATTGAATTTGTCCCGCAGTTCTGATCGAGCGATGGCAGGAATGTACATCTCCTGGAAGAGTCTGGAGAACTCCTCCCAAGTGACTTGGTCTGGTCCGAGTCGCATCTCCTCGGATAGCCACCAGTTATGGGCATTATCCGTCAATTGCATTCGGACGGCAGTCATCCAGCGTTCCCGTAGAAGTTCAGCTGCTTCAAGTTGATGTCGAATGTTTGTGAGCCACTCGTGAACTTCTGTGGGCTCCTCTTTTCCAGAAAAAGTGCGGGGCTTCAGTTGGCGGAAGTCAGTGTTTGAGCCTGTAGTTGGCCGTCGAGCTGGTAGGTTGGCCTGCTCCAGTGCAGTTACGATGCTGTCCCTCAAGAAATTAGCTTCGCGACGCTGAGCCTCGTGTTGGACTTGTTGCTGTGCTTGCATCATCGCGTAGATCATCTGAAATATTTGTTGCCCGTCGATTGGCTGTCCTGGTGGGAACACGGGCATTGGTGGGACGAACTGCGGCGGAGGTGGGATGTCATTACGCCGGAATCGGGAGGTAGGTTGACCTGCCGGCTGGCTCTGTTGAGTTGTGGGGATTCCTCCGACTGGTGTCACTTCGTCGTCGTAGGTGACACCTGTAGCTTGTGGCGTTCTGGCGGGAGTCTCGTTGCATTCTTGGGGGTCCATTTCCCTGTATCCAAAATACCCAATAAGAGGCGCACAGGAAACAAGGCAAGATGCAAGTTCAAATTAGTTCGAGTACGATATAGATATCAAAAACGATGCAAGCAAGTGGATGAGATTCTAAAATTTATCCTATCTTATTGCAGGCCTATTCGGTCCCTAAGTTGAAACCGAACAATTTAGTCGTAGACCTGCATGGGCCACCACAAAAACCATGTCACGCCCCAGTCCCAAAATGACGAGGGACTGAGCACGTGAGCAATGGCCAGCAGCACGCACCGATGGACAACCCAATTTAATGGATCCATCAGGGCATGCTTAAGCTGTAGTCTAGCAATACTAAGTACAAGTCTCAGGTATTTCTAATCTCATCCACAGAAAGACACAGATTAAAAGCCAGAAATTATGCAATGGAAATAAATACTGAAATCTCAAATAAGCTATCTCGGGAACAAATCCGAGAATTAGTCTGTTACATTTAAGAAAAGACAGGAATTTAAAATACTGGAAATGGAAATACTGTATAACTGAAGCCGGTGCTCAGGTGAAGTCTTCGGCCACTATCTCGTCCTCGGTTCCGGGTTCTGCTCCAAGGAGTGCTCCTGTACCGTACACCTCGGGGTAGATCTTTGCGGCTACACCTGGGGACATAGTCCATTCCAGGTCCTCAGGGGACATAACAAGGTACAGAAAATACAAGCCAAAACATATGCAGTGCAGCAATAAAATAAACAGCAGGGTAAATATGTAAACCATCTAGTGATATGCAAGTGAGAGTTTTAGTCATACTCAGGCTGAGACTACTACAGGATCAGTGTCTAAGAAACCATAGCAGTATTTTCTAGAAGAGCCAGAACTTGTGCCAAAGCTCTGTATCAGAGACTAGAACACCTCCAGATAACATTATTTATATTATAATCAGCCTTGATATGGTAATACTCTCCCCACCCCATGTAATCTCACGTCACAGTTCCAGAATATATCAGGTACAAGTCACGCAAGTTTGAACTAATGCAATGAGTCAGGCTAGAATCTAAGCATGTAAACTGTAATGACATGAATATGTAACCTATACGAAATCACCAGGTATATCTCAGGCAATTCCGTCACATGAATAGTGTCAGGTGTCCTGGGTTGAGCAGTTAAACAAGTTACATAAGAAACTACCAGAAAATCAAGTAAAATACTATAATCAAAAATATCTAAGAATTGGCAGGCTTTACTTTCCCACTGATGTATAACCAAGTCCAGGAAATATGTAGCAAGCTGCAAGTTTCGGCGAGGTACACTTGCCTGTGGTTCCGGCTCGGTTCGCAGTTCTGACTTCGGCGGGAATTGCAGGCGGTACTCCGGTTGCTGAAACCAACATCACCATCAGATCCAGAAAATATCAATCAGCTAGAAACGCCTGTCCTTGGGTCCAATTTGGAGACAAGGGCAAAACGATAATTTCGGGCTAAAACGGGGTCCACCGGTGGGCCCGCTTTGCACCGAAAAACGCGTCAGGGTCAACGGTCTCCAAATTCACCAAACTTAGTGTCAACAGGTTAGGAACGCTGATACGAACCCAACGGAACTTTCAGAATTGAATTCCGATGAGCCGATCACAAAATCGCCCGTCGAGCGGGGCCTGTGGGGCCCACGACACGCGATTTCGTCAACGTTCTCAGAATCGAACCAAACTTGACCCACAGGACCAGCGTATCGCTACGAGTCCGATGGCGTAAGTTTCGTCTCGATCCGATGTGTGTACACAAAGTTAGGGCGCATTCCAGAAAGTACGGATACGGGGCGATGTCCGCGGATACGCGTTGATTTCGGTGTGCACGCACACCCGAATCAGCTTCCGCGAAATCCCACACGTTCGTATCGACGAGGCGCTCGTATCTGTGAAGACCGCACGCGACCAAGTTGTCCCGTTTGGCGGGGCGTACTCAGTTCCAGGGTGAAACAGGGTCTGGTTTTTCCTGTTTTTGGATCGCGGTGTGCGATCACCACAGGACGCGATGCCCCAAACAGTTTGTCCGGACACCGAGAGGGTCATACAGGCTTCGCAACGCAATTTGCGGAATCAAAAACGGAGCTACGAATAAAAAGATACATGCACCTGAAGGGGACCCGAAAACCAGGGCCAAATCGTGTCCGACACGTGTCCGATTCGTGTCGGACACGGACTCGAGAATTAGGGTTAGGGTTAGGGCTTGGGGTGTACTGGCCGGCGGCAGGGGCGGCTGAGGGCGGCCGGGCTACGGCGGAGGGGACTGGGGGCACGCGGCGGCCGGGGCTCGTCGGAGGCGGCGGAGGCGGCCGGCTGGGGCGGTGGAGCTGCTGCCGCTGCTGCTGGCCGGTGGAGACGAAGAGGAGGGGAGGAGGACGGGGGAAAGGAAGCTGCTGGCGGTGGAGGCGACTGCGGCGTGGAGGCGTGGGGCGGTGGCTATGGCGGTGGAGACGACGGCGGCGTGGAGGCGTGGGGCGGTGGCTATGGCGGTGGAGAGGGGGAGATCGGTGAGGGTTAAATAGGGAGGAGAGAGGGGAGCTGGAGGCCGAGAAGGGCGGGCGTGGGGGTGGTCGTGGGCGAGGGACGCGGGGGCGAGGGGGTGGCGTGGCCGGGTGGGGATGCGGTGGCCGGCCGGAGCGGGCGGCGGGAAGTGCGGGTCGTGGGGGAGAGGGGGAGATGGGTCGGTCGGGTGAGCGGGTCGGGCGGGTGGACCCGGATCCGACCCGCAGCGGTCGGACTGGGCTGGGCCGGGTCTGTTGGGCCGGGCTGGGCCGGCCCAACGGGCTGGGTTTTATTTTATATTTTTTTTAAAAAATAATTATATTAATTATAATAATAATAATAATCAGTAATTAATTAATAATTAATTAATTAATAGGTAAATACTTTTTAGGCATTTAAAAATAGGTCCGGGGCCCGATAAATTCCAGAAAAAATGTCCTAAGTCCAGTTTTTCATTTTACATCCAAAAATATTATTTTCATAATATTTTAATACTGTTTATTATCAATTAAAAATTATTGAATAATTAAAACCCTGTTTTTAAATTACAGAAAATTCCCAGAAAATTCCAGAAAATTATGAAAAATTCATTTTTAAAATTTTGAAAAATCAGGGGGTTTACAGGTGTTTAGTATGAACCTTGAGGGTGTGAATCGGGGTTTGGGTTACCATATGCGCCTTTTGGTGCAACTGGTACACGATGATGTGGTCCCGTTTGGCGGGACGCACTCTGTATCGCAAAATTTTTTATTGTTTTAAAAACTATTTTTCATGATTTTCAACTGATTATTCAACACATAATTAATGACCAATTATATGCAAACAGTAGATTGTTTTGAAGCCGTTTAGGTTGTCTTCAGGAATATATAATTAGTTCTCTAAATCACTTAGTATTCCGGCAATTATTCGCCTTTGAAAATGGAGTTTTAAAACATAAAAACTGTCATATATATATACATACTTGAAATCAGTCTTTTCTGAGTTTTGCACCTGATTTTCACCAACTAATACATTATATTAATTACAGCAAACAAAATTTCCTAGATAGGGTTAAGTAGGCTACCCAGAAAACTTTACGGATCACGAAACGGTTGAGTATAACGGAAGATACATGACGATGAACAGGGCTACATGTCTGCTTTGTGCGGTTAAACGAAAATCACTTATCGGGGTTGCTGCGCTTACTCTGGCGACTCTCCGAAATGTGCAGGTGGTTTTCTAGGTGCGGGGGACTTCATGAAACCATTAAAAATTTACGGTTTTGCGTTTGGTGGAGTATACGACAGTGGGGTAGAAAAATAGTGGTTTCAAAATTGATTTATATACTATTTTTTCAATCGTTTTTGAATCGTTTTTCACTTTGATTTACAATTGGATTTGGACGAGATTTGATTTAATCTGGAAGAGGATAGTATCAAGATTACATAGAATCTAGTTTGAGGAAATTTAATGGAGATTTGTTCGATTTTGAACCAACTGAAATCAGAGTTTTTTAACTCGGTTTTCCATCCGCGGATGGGGCCCGGGTATTATTAAGTTTCTCAGCTCGCAAGAAATTGATTTCTCGCGAGAAATTCTTTTTTTTCTTATTCTTTTCCTTTTCTATTTATTTTTCTTTTTTATTTCCTTTTATGAACAACGTTCTTTTTATTTAAAATTATTTCTAATATTTCATTAATTATTCTATAAATACTTTTGTTTATATAAACTACTAACATAAATATAATTAATTATTACATAATTTTTATTTATTAATTGTATATTTTTATTATTTATTATTATTATTATTAATGATTTAGCTAAGTACTTTTAATTTACATATTTGGTTAGGATGTTAATAGCTAGCTTATCTTACTTGCTAGGAATTTTAAGATCTACATTAAATTATTTTGTTATTTAATTTCTTTTATTGATAATTTATTTCTAATACTTATTTATTTATTAACACTTTTACATATGATCATATATATACAAGTATGTATATATATAAATACTTATTTTATTTATTTATTTATCTATTTTTGTACAAATAAAATAATAATAAAAAGAAAAGGGTTTTTACATATGCTACTCCTTGATCTCCTCCAATGTCGAATTTATATCCCTGAAATATTGATTCAACATCTGCTTTGATCCTTGATCAATCATGTCCCTTTCCTTTGATCCTTGTGTCCTTTACCTTTCAGGGATATTGTTCCTGGTCCTTATGATCATCCAGCTCGAGTTACTCCAGTGGCAGGACAAATCCAGATGCCCAGCAAACCCTTGAGGTTCAGCCTTAGCATTCTGGGACCGGGTCCAGAACAGCTCAAAATAAGGAACCTCAGATCCTGCCAGTACACTCCGTGCAACCAGTACCTGATGTAGGAGGGGAAAACAGTGTGCTAATTGGTATCCTTCGGGAATTATTGGCATCTCAAGGTCGTTGAGAGAATGTACTCATTCAGTTAGTACAAGAGGTCTTGAAAAGAGGCGGACATCATGCCAACAACTCGGCGAGCAACTTTAAGCGCCTTCAACCCTCGTATTTCTATGGCAACAAGGGTGCGATTGGATCAATTATGTGGCTTCAGGACATTGAAGCTATTCAAGAGGAAGCTAGAGAGCAGGTATCGGTAGTTCGACTGCAGTTGCTAGACTTGGCCCGAGACTAGTGGACAGCGCAGATGATTTCCTTAACAGTACCCGTCCCTTGGGTTATATTTAGTGAAAGGTTTCAGACCAGATATTTTGATGCGGTATCGCATTATGATCTACAACAGATATTTAATAACTTGAAGCAAATGGGCAGGACTGTCGACGGCTATGTGATAGAGGACCCACACATCTGGAGGATCTTACACCCAGTCTTCAACACCAGCCCTGGCAGTTAGGGCTTTAATTATCGGATCTCCAAGGAGGCCAATTTTAACAGCCTTAATTCAGCAAACGGTAACCTGACCTCAGCAGCAAAGGACACCTTCGTCAGCAGGGTATTCTTATTGTGAAAAACCTGGGCACGTATTTTCTGAGTGTCGCAGAGCACAAGGGTTGTGCTTATCTTTTGGAGCTCCAAGACACAGAGTAGGATCTTTCCTACACAGAGTCAGTTCATCATCATGTTCCCCGATAGAACCACAGTATAAGGCTCCAGTTTCGGTTCAGCAACACCAGGGCCAGAGGTCTTTGTCGACCCAATCTCAAGTATTCCAACAATAAAGGCTACAACAGTATGCGCAGGCCCAAGCTCAAGTACAGGACAAAAAAGGAGGTCCACATCAGATAGGACTAGCACCGAGAGGACGAGGTCAGGCAATGGCACTTACTGTGGAAGAGCAGTTAGCATCTGGTGAGGTGGTAGCATGTACCATTCTCGTCAACTCTCATTCAGCTTTAGAATTATTTGATTCAGGTGCATCACATTCTTTTATGTCTGCATGATTTGCGATACGAGTTGGTTTGGAAGCCGAATCATTATCAGTAAGACTCAATATACTTACTGGTAACGGTATCGTGACATTCGATAGAGTTTGTCTCGTGTCGAGTCATAGTGTGCGGGCGAGAATTTTTTGCTACATTGATAGAATTTTCTATGGAAGATTATGACATCGTCCTAGGAATTGATTTGTTGAGTACCCGATACGCAATGATAGATTGTCGTACTGACAATGTTATCTTTTGTATTCTCCGAGAAGAAGAATTCTCTTTTTCTAGAGGCGAGACGAAGTCTTCACTAGCAACCTTAAGAATGACAGTAGCAGAAGTAGTACGATTCCCCAGAGTTGTTGATGAATTTCCAAATGTATTCCCAAAAGAACTTCCAGGCATGCCAACAGAAAGGGAGATTGAGTTTAACATCGATCTACTTTTTGGAACATCGCATGTGTCAGATAGAGTCTACAGGATGGTGCCTTCAGAATTAGAAGTCTTGTACTGAATGATTGAATAATTGAGAGCCAAGGGATTCATTCATGCTAGTGGATAGCCTTGGGGAGCCCTAATGCTACTAGTGAAGAAGAAGGACGACACGTCGCGATTATGTGTTGATTATCGTACCCTCAATGAGGTAACCATCAAGAACAAGTATCCCTTGCCTAGGATCTATGACTTGTTCGATCAGCTTAGTGGAGCAGCGGTATTTTTTAAGATTGATTTACAATCGGGATATCATCAGATCAGAGTTAGATAGCAAGATGTACCCAAGACGATGTTCAAATCAAGATATGACCATTGGGAGTTTCTCGTAATGCCCTTTGGAGCAACCAATGCGCCAACAGTGTTAATGGATCTCATGAATCATATTTTTAAGCCATACTTGGACAAGTTCATGATAGTGTTCATCGACGATATCCTGGTGTACAATCGAAGTGAGGCAGAGCACGAGCGACATCTTCGTACGGTTCTTTAAGTTCTCAGAGAGCATAAGTTGTATGCCAAGTTCAGCAAGAGCGAGTTCTGGCTTGATTGCATTTCATACTTAGGATATATTATTGTTAGAGGTGGAGTAGAAGTGGATCCCTAGAAAATAGAAGCCATTGAGACATGGCCAGTACCTAGAACAGTGGCAGAAGTTCATAGTTTTCTAGGGTTAGCCGGATATTATCAAAGATTTGTGTCAGACTTTGCTAAAATTTCTTCACCCTTAACGCAGTCAACTTGTAAAGATGTGCGCTTTGATTGGACAGATGAATATCAAACCTTCTTCGAGAAGATCAAACATAAGTTGATTACGTCACCTATTTTGACTCTTCCAAATGGGTCATGCGGGTTCACCGTATATTTTGATGCGTCAGGCAAAGGATTAAGATGTATTCTTATGCAGCATGGCAAGGTTATAGCTTATGCATCTCGACAGCTTCGAGACCATGAGAAGAACTATCTGACGTACGACTTAGAGTTTACAGCAGTAGTGTTTGCGCTCAAACTTTGGAGGCATTATCTGTATGATGATCGAGTAGAGATTTTTACTAATCACAAGAGTTTGAAATATGTCTTTACTGAGAAGGATCTCAATATGAGGCAAAGAATATGGCTAGAGTTGATGATGAACTATGACCTTAACCTTCAGTATCATCCTGGGAAGGCCAATATCGTAGCAGATGCTTTGAGCCAGAGAGTGGGAACTTATTTTCTTATGGTACAGCAAGAGATCCTAGAAGATCTTCAGGAGATGAGCATAGAAGTAGTATTGTCTGGCAACACAACATTGATGGAAGGTTTGCAAGTTCAGTCCAGTATAGTAGAAAGAATCAAGGTGGCACAAGCAACATATGTCAAGCTTCAGCGACTCAGATCAGAGTGTGGGACAGGACGTAGACCATAACTGAGCATTCATAATGACAGAACTCTTTGCTTTGGGAATCGTCTTTGTGTACCAAGTGGATACCTTCGTCATGAGATTATATCGGAGGCCCACAGTTAGCAGTACTCAGTGCATCCCGGAGGAACGGAGATGTACAAAGATATTCGTCAGCATTTCTAGTGGAACAGAATAAAGAGAGAGAGAGAGAGAGCTCGGTTTGTCTCTCGATATTTGGTCTGTCAACAAGTTAAAGCTGAGCATCAGAGATCAGTAGGACTTCTTCAACCTTTACCTATTCCAGAATAGAAGTGGGAGTATATCACCATGGATTTTGTGTCAGGTCTTCCTAGATCCCCTGTAACCACCCTAATTTTTAGAATTAAAGTTTTAAATTTATTAATATTGGTATTCTGACATTATTGTGATTAAGGAAAAATGTTCATTTATTTTTAGCTAATTATAATATATAATATTTATGAATTTATAATTATGTGTATTTAATTTATTATTAATATTATGCAGAAAATATATTTTGGGTGTACAACTATTATTAGTGTATTGTATAATTTTTCTGGAATTTATTGAGGTCTAAATCTATTTTTATGGCCATATACAAACATATATATATAAAGAATAAAGAATTAAAATTAAACCTAAATTATAAACCCTAACCCAAACCCATAACCCGAAACCCACTAACCCAAACTCAAATCCTAAAACCTACCCGTACAGCAAACCCCCTCTCCCATATATATACATGTGTATACAAAACCAAAACCCTAACCCATCACCCAGCCTCCACCACCTCTGTCGGAGTGCCGCCGACCGCCGACCGTCGACCGCCGCAGCGCCGGAGCACGACCGGCAGCGGCAACGGCAGCAGTTGCGGCAACAGTAGCACTTGCGGTCCCTCCTTCGTTCACAGCCTTTGCCATCCTCGCTCGTCCAATTTGTGTCCCGTCTTCGCTGGTATGTTCACAACCTAACCCTCTAGGATTTTCTTCAAGTGGAACGAATTTAGGCACCCCGGTTTGATCGAAAAATCGACCGAAAGTTGGCCGAAAAACTGTTCGAAAATAATTCAGAAATTCAGTCCAAGTACCCCTGTTCATGTCCAATTTTCTACCAACTCATTAATTATTTTTAAAATATAATTGAAGAAACTTCTTCATAATATAACCAAGATTTTTACTGTTCTTTTAGTTTTTATTAGTTTGCTTTAATGGTAAAATTATTCTTGTTCCAAAAAGACCAAAAACTTGTTTTTAAAACATCCAAAATCTCGCGATACGGGGTACATCCTGCCAAACGAGATGACTTTGTCATGTGCGAGTTGCATCAAAGGCGCATAACGTAAACGCGGACGTGTGGGCTTTCGCGGAACTTGATTTGGATATGCGTGCGCACCGGAATCAACGCATATCCGTCGAAAAGTACTGTATCGGTCTGTTCTGACACTCGCCATAACTTCGTGTGTGATTGTCGTTTCACAACAAAACATGTGCCATTGGATTCGTAGCGTTATGCTGGTCTTGTGACCTAAGTTTGGTTCGATTCTGAGAACGTTGACGAAACATTATTTTGTGGGCCCTACGATTTCACATAACGGGCGATTTTGTGATCGACTCACCGGAATCCAGTTATGGATATTTTGTTGGTTTCGTATCATTATTCTGGATTCGTAGACACTAAGTTTGATGAATTTAGAAAACTTTATCTTTGACACATTTTACGGTACGAAGTGGGCCACATGTGGACTCCGCTTTGACCCCAAAACTGTCAATTTTGTCTCTGTGTCCAAATTGGACTTATGGGTAGTCAATTCTAGCTATTTCAAGTATTCTGAGAATATTGGTGATATTGTTTTCAACATCCGGAGGTGTACGTGCATATTCCACTTTCCCAGGAGCAGTTGACGGAGTTCAGAACCCAGGCAAGTGTACCTTGCCATGATGTATCACAGTTTCTTGCCTTTATTATCTTATTTAGTTATTATAGTTATTTGATATGTGTGATGTGTGTGTTTACCCTAGGACCGTGAGACGTTGCTTAGCGTTCGAAAAAGATTTGGGTGTCGACGCCGTACGCAGAGTCGTGTAACGTCACTTAGAGAGTTGATTCCACGATTCTATTTTTACGTGCTTGCTTTACCAAGTACGCCATACCCTAGGACACTTGACACTATTTCATATAACAGAATCTTTCTTGAGTTATTCATGGTGATTCTGTATAGGCTTACATGATTCGTGATATGAGACTTGTATATTATATGGATATTATTATAACTCATTGCACTAGCTAGAGGTCATGATCTTGCGTGTTATGGACATGAGACGTTGTGAACATAAGACGTGAGATTATATTGATGGGAAGAGACACACCATACTACATAATGATTATTGATATATATACTATACTTCTAGAGGTGCTGTGTCACATATACTAGAATCATGATACTACTAGAGGTGCTTTGGACTCTGTCTCAGATCTTTGGCACCTATACTGAGTCTTGATACTACTTACTGCTATGGGCTCCCCGATACAGAGCCTGTAGTGGTTTTAGCCTGAGTACGAGTGATGCTCTCACGTGCATATCACTTAGATGGTTATAGTAGTTTACCCTTGAGTATGTGGCATTATACTGTTTTACTTTTGGCATGCTGTTTCTTGTACCTTGTTACATCCCTCTAAGGACCTAGTCCCCAGCCAGTTTTTGCAGCATAGACGGTTATGGAGCCTTTGGAGTTGCTAATGGAGTTGCTTGTCTTGCGGGTATTGGTACCAGGTACTTATATCATTTCTGCCAGAGTTATGGTTATTTATTCATATTGTTTATTCATCTGCCGATGTAGCCTAGTTTTATAGACTCATATTTCTTTCTCGAGTCTATTCGAGTTTGTGTGTTACTGGACGGCCGACTTTAGCACATGTAGCTCATTCTTGTGTATTTTGTTCATTATGGATTGAGGTATATATATTTATATTTACTTGATTATTTAGATAGTGACCATTATAATACAGCTTATATGTATTCGAGTCGGACCAGAGTCTGGTCGAATGTGTAGCTGGCATGTTACATATTTCTATTCCTACATATTTTGGGACTGGGGCGTGACATCCCCAGATGACAGAGATGTTCTATGGGTAATAGTGGATCAACTCACGAAGGTTGCACACTTTCTTTCTTTTAGAATTGGTCAGTCCACATAACAGTTAGCCGAGATGTACATGAGACAGATTGTTAGACTAGATGGAGTGCCAGTTAGCATAGTCTCGGATAGAGACTCAAGGTTTACTTCTCACTTTTGGCAAAGTTTTCAGGAAAGTTTGGGTACCCGTCTAAGGTTCAGTACAACCTACCACTCGCAGGCAGATGGTCTGTTAGAGCATACCATCCAGACTCTAGAAGATATGCTTCATTCATGTACCCCTGGCTTTGGTGGTTCATGGGAGGGTCATTTGCACTTGGTCAAATTCTCCTACAACAACAGTTTTCAAGCAAGTATCCAGATGGCACCATTCGAGACACTATATGACAGAAAGTGCAGATCCCCTGTATCTTAGGATGATATTGGCGAGAAGCAATTGCTTGGTCCTGAAATAATGGCCCAGACAGTTGAAGTAGTCAAGCAAGTCCGTAAACATATCAAAGTAGCACAAGATCACCAGCGTCATTAGGCTGATTCGCATCGACGACCTCTTAAGTTTTCTGTCGGCGACCATGTTTTTCTTCGGATTTTGCCTACCCGCAGAGTCATCAGATTCGGTGTACGGAAAAAGCTTTGTACAGGGAAAGCTTAGTCTGCGGTACATAGGTCCATTCGATATTCTCGAGTGGGTAGGAGATATTTTCTATCGTCTTGTTCTTCTGTCGTAGATTCACGAGATACATAATGTTTTTCCTGTATCCCAGTTACGACGGTATATACCGGATACAAGCCATGTCCTGGATCATTCAGAATTTATTGTTGGTACAAAAGTTTTGTATGAGGAAAGACCTGTATCCATTTTGGACCGGATAGAGAAGATTCTCAAGAACCAGACCATTCGTTTGGTCTGAGTTGCTTGGGGGCATCACTCACCGGGTGAGTCGACTTGGGAGCGCGAGGATGATATCCGAGCTTGATACCCGTATTTGTTTAACTCGTGAGGTATGCTTGTTCGTACTCATACCCTGATATGGTCTTATGCATGCTTGGCTTGTTCTAGGTAACTTGTGATTGATACTCGTAAATTTCTAGCTTATTGCCTGATCCCTATAGTTACCTTTATAGACCCGGTACCTTGTTAAAATTTCGAGAACATAATTTTCTAAGAAAATAAGGTTTATGAGACCCGTCTCACTATTTTAGTATAATTTTATTTTATTTTATATCTGGTATGTATGCTTTTCGTATATTTTTTGAATTTTTTAGCCGCTTTTGTGCAATTTCTAGTTTGGTGAATAGTGTTAGTCACCCTCACTATATAAACCCCTCATTTTCTCTTTCTTCCTTATTCCTTCTTTTTCTCCTTATTTTTATTTCTTCTTCCCTCTCCTCTCCCCTAACCGAGAGCACCCCATCCCCCTGGCCGGCTTTCCTCCTCCTTGGGTTTATTAGTGGTAGTAGTTTAGTAGTGGGCTTAGGCAAGTACACATTGCCAATAAGGAAGAACTTGCTATATTTCCTTTTATTTAGTTTCTTACATTATTATTGTTCTATGTTGTTCTCTATGAGTTTCTTTGCATGTTTACTTCTTTTTTACTTTCAGCTTCGATGGCTTGGTTAGAGTATATCTGAGTTTAAAGTTTGGAGCTTCCATGATTTTTCTTGGTTTTGATCTACTAAAACTTATTGTCTTCGAAAACTAGTAGTTCCATGTTGAGGAGCACTCGATTTCATGCAGTTTTGAACTTTACTTCTCTGGATTTGGACTTGATATGCGGATTTCGTGGAGGAAACAAGTTTTCGAGAAAACTTAGAATTTTATGATAAAACTTTCTGATTTGGGACGATGAAGACTTTATGCGGCCATGAAACTCTATGCGGCCAGCATCTTTTATGCGGCCTGCCCTCTCCGTCTCCTTCCTTTATAGCATGTGCCTATCTTGTTGGGTACGTGACTGTTCTACATTAGAGTTTTGAAAACTATGTTCTTGAAAAAGTCTAAGTTACAGAACTCCTATGCATGCGGTTGAAGTAATCATGCGGCCAAACCAAGCATGCAACCTGCCTGAGCATGCGGCCTCGATGTATGCGGCAGGAAAAAAATGTTCTCTTCTCCTAGGCGTATGGATCTTGCACCGATCTTGCACGTCTTTTCACGACTTTTGTCTTTTTATCTGACACACTTTATGGCCTATCACTTGTCAGTCACTTCAGTCACTCACGACCCTGGCATGCATTTAATGATCCGTCATTCAGCACTCAACCGAGGAGTGGACTTTGTATATAGTATACGGCCAGACTATGGTATGGGGCCTGACCTGTAAACCCCCTCACCCAAAATTAGGCCTACTAGGCTTAGATAGTGAGACTAGGGCTAGTTTGAATCCCATTTAGAAATAGAACATTTTATTTTATTTTATTTTGCGATATTTATATCACTTAGTGCACCTTACCGTTGCTTCGATAATTGGAGCACTACACTAGCCACTGCCTTCCTACAAACTTCACACCATTGTCGTAGACATGACCGCCTTCTATTCTGACCTCTATGTAACTTATAATTATGCTCTCTTGTGCTACATTTTAGTCGCACAATATTCGTCGCAGACGTTATTATTTAATTCTAAATAAAATTAACTTTGTACCCTTGTGTGTTACAATCAAAATTGGAGACACAATATTGACCATTTTGGTGCAACCCAAATTAATGATAATATTCTACTCTGATCCCTCTATGTCAATGACACTTGTGTTCCACCTAATTTTATCCCCATGTACTTCTAATTAATTCAAGAATACCTTGCGTATTAATTTTAATTAATTTAACCCAATTTCTATCTTTGTTGTAATTTTCTAATTGTTGGGTACTTTTATGCAAAAGTGCATTGAGGTGTCCACACCATTGGACATGACACATGAAAAACCCATTTTTCGTTCATATGGATTTTTCCCATGAGTTTTCGGAATGTGCAACGCGCAACATCGCCCCCTCATTTAACCCTATCCTTGCAATTTAAACAATATAAATTATAGCCCTCCAAACATCCCCATGTCATGCCAAGGCCCATCCCAAGTAGGATGTTGACCAAGCCCAATGTAGCACCCCGTTCTCCCGGTGCGGAGAGCGCGGCTAAGAAACACAAGACGGTATCGTTCGATCGGGATAGATTGAATTAAGAACTCGTCCTCGTTATGGATTTGTTTCTTCGGAATCGATTTCCATATTCAGTGGACTGCGCCCCCGGGATCGGCTTAGCGACAGAGTCAGGAGGGACCTCTCCGCTGCTATCTTTTATTGCCTCGGTTTTCGATGTCGCTTGTTGCTTTCGTGCTTTGAGTTGGTTTTGGGATTTGCTTGTTTTCCTTGAACGGTTTCGATGGTTTTTATTGTTTTCGTTCATTGACTTGCACTTCTATTCCGAGATTGGAAAGAGAGGAAGAAGTATTAATCGAGCTGTTCGTGTGCAGGTGAACGAGCAGTAGGCGGCTTGCGAGCGGAGTCGTGAAGCGCCTCTTTCCTTCTTCTTTCCAAAAATCTAAGTGAGTGGCTACCAACCCGATTAGCTAGTCCTGCTTCCAAGCTTCACAGCTAATAAATCTGCACTCTTCTATGCCCCGATCAAACGATACCAAATAATAATAAAAGAAACCAAGATAAAAGACAAATATACTTGGTTATTATGCTTGTCAATCAAACCTGTGAACTGTTGCCTTATCGTATGCTTGTTCGTGCAAATGTTCTATAAAACGTGCTAAGTATAGAACACATCTTGTATATGCATAATTGTTCAGGGAGGCTATGCTAAATAAATCATGCATTACTACTTGTCGTGCACTCGTGTACTTGCACTCGTGTTCTTGCAATCGTGTTGCCTCAACTGCATGAATTGTTAACGTGTTAATCGTGTGCGATCATGGACAACTTGTGCACAAGGTATAGTTCTGCGGACGGTCGCTGGGGCACTGGCACCGATCCGATCCGGGCGGAACTCGTGTAATAGTCATCGTGTACGGGACAAGGTGGCTTGCAGTGCCTCGTGTACTATCGTTGCATGCTATCCTTGCCTCGGACTAGTCCACTATGGCAATCATGCCAGTGATCATCGTGTATATTTAAACCTGTTGCATACTAACTTGTGTCTTCGTGGCAGGGAAGGCAAGGTAAGTATTGTGCAGGTCATTCAGACGGGCAGGTAAAAATCCACCGAACGGTGGCACGTTCATTTCAGTAAATTCTATATGCTGCTGACTTATAAATGAACTAAGGCAACATAGAAACCCATAAAATATGCATGCTTCACTAAACAACGTGTAGATTGGTATAGTTCGGCTAGCTCGCCTTCACCAGCATGTTTCAATATGCTGACCCTCGTTGAAACAGGTTCTCCGTACCAAGGCGAACCGAGCGAGGAGCCGAAGTCGTCTACCCGATCCAGTCCAACTGTTAGCGCATCTTCACCGCGCCCCCTGAAGCATTTGAAGACAGGAGCTGCAACTCTTCATACACAAATGCAGCTCCGTGGCAAAGCTATCCTCCAGCCTGGAGGTCCTTATCATTTTGAGTTTATAAAGGGATGTAATGTACAGGACTGCTATCTCATTTTGAGTCATCTCTTTGTAAGTCGTTCGGCATATTAGCTAACTCGTTCAAGAGTTTGTAATAGATGTTCATTATCAATAAAGAGAACTTTTCTATGTTTCAAATCTGGTTTCAATTTATCTGCGTACTCTGAATATGTGCTTGCTATGCAAATCATTAAAGCCTTGTGCGGGCGCAACCCCAGGCCCGCACGGCGGTCACGATTCGGGGGACGCCTCAAGTGATTCTACGGAATCGGGGCATGACATAGTGGTATCAGAGCACAGATTCAAAGTTCCTTAGACTTCGTGCTGGAAAAGTTCCTTTAACGATCAAATTCCTGTGCGAACTCTTGAACTCGCTAGGCCAAAATGAGATACGTTCATGCAATAAGTCCATAATACATTATGATCCTAATGTAATTTACCTTCTTTTGAAGAAATGGCTCCAGCGCAATCTGCAGCGCAAACTCCGGACGAAATGCAAGGCCAAGAAAGTAGTTCGGATACTTCGGGAAGTTCAAAGAGCCAGCGAGCCGTGCCAAGCATCGATCCCGTCCAACGAATGTTGCAGATGTTGGAGGCAAACCAACAAAGGGACGAGGCTCGCTATGAACGGGCCGAGAAGCGGGCGGAAGAGAGTCAGCTCAAGTTTCAAGACAATATAGAAGCACGATTCTCAGTCCAACAAAAGCAGGTAGATACCCTGCAGCAGATCGTTCAGACTTTGGCATCCAACCAGTCCGCGGCAACGCCAGCGACTCCGGTGGAACAGCCCGTGCTTGAAGTAGAGACGCCGTAAATTCCAAGGGCGAGGGACGTGACTGCCTTCGACTTTGGCCACTTCAAGAAAGTCTGCAACACCCCATTCAACGGGACTGAGGACCCAGTCGTAGCTCTAGATTGGTTGGCCGAACTTGAAGATCACTTCGCTCTGCTAGAGGTCCCCGAAGAGAAGCGCGTCGCCTGCGCGCAACTACAGCTCCGCCTCAACGCACACGATTGGTGGGACGTGCATCGACGATCTCTCCAATTTGATCACGGAGAGGAGGCGATCTCGTGGACGACTTTTTGTGCCGCGTTCGAAGAGGAGTATGTGCCCCCTCCAGTACAACGTCAAATGGAAAACGAGTTCATGCAGCTGCGGCAAGGCAGCATGACAGTTAAGGAGTACTCCACCGAATTCAACCGACTCTCCAAATTCGCTAGGGCCTATTTACCTGATGCAGCGAGTCGAGCTAGAAGGTTTGAAGGTGGACTACGCCCTGTCATCCATTCGCACGTATCCGTTCCTCAGTATCGGACAATGCGTGAAGTCATGAATCACGCCCTGTCGCTCGAACCACACTATCCTCACGTTCCTGCCGGCGCTGTGCATACATCCACTCACAAACGCCAAAGCAACGATAGAGAAAATACTGCTGCAAAATGCCCTAACAACGGAGGGCACCAAAGAGGAAACCCAGGGCCATCGTGTAATTTCTGTAAAAAGTGTGGGCACACTGCCAACAATTATCGTTTGAGACTTGGGTTATGCCTAGCGTGTGGACAATTAGGCAATGCCATTAATTCCTGTCCGAACCTTCCTGATCGTCATCCCCAACGAAATAATCCCTAACGGTAAGTTCTACCCTAAGTTTTGGGATGAAACTTCCAATTAGTTGGGTAGGATATAGCGCCCCGTTCTCCCGGTGCGGAGAGCGCGGCTAAGAAACACAAGACGGTATCATTCGATCGGGATAGATTGAATTAAGAACTCGTCCTCGTTATGGATTTGTTTCTTCGGAATCGATTCCCATATTCAGTGGACTGCGCCCCCGGGATCGGCTTAGCGGCAGAGTCAGGAGGGACCTCTCCGCTGCTATCTTTTATTGCCTCGGTTTTCGATGTCGCTTGTTGCTTTCGTGCTTTGAGTTGGTTTTGGGATTTGCTTGTTTTCCTTGAACGGTTTTGATGGTTTTCATTGTTTTCGTTTATTGACTTGCACTTCTATTCCGAGATTGGAAAGAGAGGAAGAAGTATTAATCGAGCTGTTCGTGTGCAGGTGAACGAGCAGTAGGCAGCTTGCGAGCGGAGTCGTGAAGCGCCTCTTTCCTTCTTCTTTCCAAAAATTTAAGTGAGTGGCTACCAACCCGATTAGCTAGTCCTGCTTCCAAGCTTCACAGCTAATAAATCTGCACTCTTCTATGCCCCGATCAAACGATACCAAATAATAATAAAAGAAACCAAGATAAAAGACAAATATACTTGGTTATTATGCTTGTCAATCAAACCTGTGAACTGTTGCCTCATCGTATGCTTGTTCGTGCAAATGTTCTATAAAACGTGTTAAGTATAGAACACATCTTGTATATGCATAATTGTTCAGGGAGGCTATGCTAAATAAATCATGCATTACTACTTGTCGTGCACTCGTGTACTTGCACTCGTGTTCTTGCAATCGTGTTGCCTCAACTGCATGAATTGTTAACGTGTTAATCGTGTGCGATCATGGACAACTTGTGCACAAGGTATAGTTCTGCGGACGGTCGCTGGGGCACTGGCACCGATCCGATCCGGGCGAAACTCGTGTAATAGTCATCGTGTACGGGACAAGGTGGCTTACAGCGCCTCGTGTACTATCGTTGCATGCTATCCTTGCCTCGGACTAGTCCACTATGGCAATCATGCCAGTGATCATCGTGTATATTTAAACCTGTTGCATACTAACTTGTGTCTTCGTGGCAGGGAAGGCAAGGTAAGTATTGTGCAGGTCATTCAGACGGGCAGGTAAAAATCCACCGAACGGTGGCACGTTCATTTCAGTAAATTCTATATGCTGCTGACTTGTAAATGAACTAAGGCAAGATAGAAACCCACAAAATATGCATGCTTCACTAAACAACGTGTAGATTGGTATAGTTCGGCTAGCTCGCCTTCACCAGCATGTTTCGATATGCTGACCCTCGTTGAAACAGGTTCTCCGCACCAAGGCGAACCGAGCGAGGAGCCAAAGTCGTCTACCCGATCCAGTCCAACTGTTAGTGCATCTTCACCGCGCCCCCTAAAGCATTTGAAGACAGGAGCTGTAACTCTTCATACACAAATGTAGCTCCGTGGCAAAGCTATCCTCCAGCCTGGAGGTCCTTATCATTTTGAGTTTATAAAGGGATGTAATGTACAGGACTGCTATCTCATTTTGAGTCATCTCTTTGTAAGCCGTTCGGCATATTAGCTAACTCATTCAAGAGTTTGTAATAGATGTTCATTATCAATAAAGAGAACTTTTCTATGTTTCAAATCTAGTTTCAATTTATCTGCGTACTCTGAATATGTGCTTGCTATGCAAATCATTAAAGCCTTGTGCGGGCGCAACCCCAGGCCCGCACGGCGGTCACGATTCGGGGGACGCCTCAAGTGATTCTACGAAATTGGGTCGTGACACCCAAACCCTAGGTCAAACATCAAACCCTATTTTCTACATATAAATATAATATTCTTCTTACTTTTTTATCATTCACAAAACCCATCCCTAAAATCTAGCCGAATACCATCACCACCCCAATCTCCTATTCATCATCTCCTTCCTCATGACCGCCGGCCATCCTCCTCCGCCAAGCCACTGTCGACTTCATCCCGTCGACGACCGCACCACCACCAGCCACACCAACATTACAACCGTCACCTTCCTCCCCGGCCACCCTCACCTCTCGCCAGACTCCCCTCGAGCCGCCGGAGCCAACACATCATCACCACCACCATCGTCTCATCATCCTCGACTTCCCTCGACTGTGCAGCACCCGATGACTCCCCTCACCGCTGGAGCACACGACCATGACCCCTCGACCACCACTCCTCGCCTGAGCTGCCGGAGTCGACAACACAGCCACCACCCTGACCTCCTTCCACCTTCGTCTTCATCGTCTCCACCATTACAACCCTCACCACCACCGTTCTCCTCGACTGAACCACTCCCGCCTGACCCGGCCTTCACCATCGTTTCCTCCACCCCCTCCGCCTGAAACCGATGCCACGCCGAGCCCAGACCTCCTCTTATCTCCGCCTGATGACACGACTGAACGCCACGACCCACTGCTGAACCGCCTCGCCACCACCACCGTTCACCTCTTCTCCGCTGAGCCACCCAGGCTAACACCACCACACCACCAGCACGATCACCACCTTCTTCCTGCTCCCTGTCCTCCCCCTTCCTGAGCTCCTTCTCCTTGGCCAGACCTCCCCCTGGCGGAGCAGTAACACCAGTATCATCATCATCCCTGTTATCATTATCATCACACTCATCCCCATCATCACCATTCATTATCACCATCATTACCATTATCATTATCATCCCCATTAACATCATCATCATCTAATCATCACCATCCTCCCAATCACCATCCACATCATCACCATCATCCCAATCACCATCCACATCATCGTCATCATCCATATCATCATCCACACCATCACCATCATCAACCACATTATCACCATTATCATCATTTCCATCATCGTTACCATCATCATCCCCATTATAATCATCATCATCTCCATTATAATCATCATTACCATTATAATCCCCATCATCAACATAACCATCATCATCACCCTAATCACCATCATCCCTACCATATCATCATCAACACCATAACCTAATCATCTCATCATCATCTCATCATCAACATCATCACCCTCGTCATCATCCTCAACATCGATATCGTTGTTGTCATCATGGACCCGTCACCCTCATCGGAGACAACCTGCAGCAGCCGCCCCCTATTCCCGTGCCTGTGCACGCTGACCCCGAGGATATTGGATTATTTTACGCGACTTCAGGAGCCGGTTATTGGGACTACACAGCTTTCTTGCCAGGCAAGTATACCTTGCCAAATTGTTTACAGTACCTTGTATTGCTTATTTTACTCTTATATATTCATTGCATGTGTATTTTCTTTCAGTCATTACTATATATTATATATATGTTGACACACACTTGACACTTAGTATCATTAGAGGACAATCAGTAGGCATATAGGCTCTAACCACTCTGGTAAACCGTAGTATCTAGCACGCACTATGGTAGTGTGTCGGGCTGGTCGCGACCCCCGCGGTATGTCAATTTCTGGAGTCTCGCTAGTCGCTACCCCCGCGGTATATCGATTTCTGATATTCTAGACGTGTGTGTGAGTTGTGAGATTAGATAGAGTAGCCTACCCTTGCCCATACGTCGAAAAGTTGTCCTCATCTTGCATTCATATAGATTGTCTTGTACAGCGTACTTATATATTTTTCATCTATTATGCATGTTTACTGTATTCAATTGGCATGCTTCTATGTATCTTGTTATGTCCCTCTGAGGACCTGGTCCCTTGCCAGGTATAGACGACCAGGAGTATCCGCAGGAGTACGGACCAGGACCTGACGTATTACTTTCTGCCGAGGAGGTCTTACCTTCTGAGCATCATTGATTATCTCTTGCGATGGATCTTTTAGCTGACACTTCTATCATCACCTTATTTTATATTGGTGATTTTACTCTTCTCTCTCATTTTAGTTTTGATATAGTCATTAGTAGTGGATTTGTCTCCACCCGACTATCATTGTTGGATTATTCAGACTATTTATTCTAGTTTGGTTATTTCCTTTCTGTGACTTGTTGTGTGGATGAGATTAGTAATTCTGTTACTTGTGATAATATAGATACCACATGTGAGTTTTATTCATATTACAGTGTACGTGTGTATTATGGTATCCATATATTAGAGTTGTCATGTACATACGGCTGGCATGCTTACGTATTCCTAGTCCTACTTATTTTGGGACTGGGGCGTGACATATTTTTGTGGTGGCCCATGCAGGTCGAGAGCATATTATCTCGGTTACGTTACTGTACCGAGCAAGCCTGCAATTAGGATTAGAGTATAGGATCTCATCCATAATTGACTATGACTCATCTTTTTTCCAAACTGTTCTATCTAAATAATCGCATCCTGCTTGATTCATGTGCTTCCCAAATAGTTCCTTGAGTATAGCCTTCCCCTAGAACATAGGAACCCTTGTTGATTAGGGTAACACACCTACTGAGATAACAACTAGAATATAGACACATCACTAAGTTTAGGACACCTAATGAACCCTAGCACCCCATACCTATAAATTAGATGACTATTATCCCTTGAGATATTTATGAAGGACTTGAGAGTGGTGTAGACACTACTAGAGTTAATTAGAAATTTAACCATATTGTTTGACCCTAGTATTGAGGGACCACTAGAAATCCAAGGTTGGATATTAGGACTGAACCTAACTTTCATAAGTGAGATAGTATTAGAAAACCATAAATTTAGATTCTTGTCTTGATACTAGCAGGATAATACCTTAGGAAGCCAAGAGCAATGAATCGAACATTTCCCTAGATCATACCTTGAACACAAAGATCAACATACCACCTTCCCCTTAGAAAACCATGATATTATCTAGAGTCTTTCTATTAAAATTTAATCTTGTTCCTCTGAAAACTTAGCGCTCGCTATTTGTGCAACGACTGATTATGCTTTTCTTTCTTTTCTTTCAACTCGTGCCACCTAACATTTCTGATTGTAGGCCAAGCGATTTTATTTTATGTGGTAGGATTATAGTTGTAATCTGGAACTTTGAAATTATGTGCCTTGTAGTTAGAACTTGATAGATTTGAGTTGCTTCTTTTAGATTGCTACTTGATGATTATCTTTTAGTTACAAATCACGTAATTTGTACCATATCTCCATATAAAGCCAGTAACCCTTCCATTCTTAATATTAACCCTTTTATTCTATGAGCACTATGATTAAGACCTAAGATGACCATTACCTATGAAGTTTTATAATATAATAGGATACCCTAATAAGCACCAAGACCTTTTCTCGTAAACCTTAACAGGAGTTTCTACTGTATCCTTAAGGCAGTACAGTATTAGTTATTGTTTTAAGTTGGGTAGTATGTCTCACAACATAGTATCACATAGCCATCTTGACCCATTGATGAAGTATAACAGAATGACACCAACTATAGACTTGCATAAAAAGATAATGTTTATTCAGACTGTAGAACTTTGTAAACCCCCTGATTTTTCAAAATTTTAAAAACTGGATTTTTCACAATTTTCTGGATTTTTCTGGGATTTTTCTGTAATTTAAAAATAGGATTTTAATTATTCAATGATTTTTAATTGATAATAAATGATATTAAAATATTATGAAAATAATATTTTTGGATGTAAAATGAAAAACTGGACTTAGGACAATTTTTCTGGAATTTATCGGGCCCCGGACCTATTTTTTAACACCTAAAACTATTTATTCATTTATTATTTAATTATTTACTGATTATTAATATATATTATTATTATTATTATTATTATTATTTAAAAAAACCTAAGCCCGTTGGGCCGGCCCAGCCCGGCCCAACAGACCCGAACCCACACCCAGGCCCGCAGGCCGGCCCAGCCCACTCCCCACCGGGTCGGGTCGGGTCTGCCCGCCGCCCGACCCGCACCCGACCGACCCGGCCCCCTCTCTCCCAAGACTCAGCCCCTCCCCGCGTCGTGCGCCGCCCCACCCGGCGCGCCGCCCGCTCCGGCCGGCCCCTCACCGCCACGACCGCCCTCGCCCCGCCTCTCTCGGCCCACCTCAGCCCCTAGCCCGCCTATAAAACCCCCCCGTTCCCCTCTCGGCCTCACTCCACCACCGCCAACCACCACTCGCCGCCGCCGTCACCTCCGCCCGGACCCGCAGCACCCCAGCGCTGCTCCCCGAGCCACCGGATGCCGCCCCTCCGCCGCACGCCGCCGCAGCAGCAGCGAGGAACAGCAGCAGCAGCTCGAGCAGTCCAGCGCCGCCTACAGCGGCGCCGTGAGCGCCGACACCGCCTCGCCGTAGTGCCCCGGCCCCCTCCGCCGCGGCCCAGCCAGCCCAGCCGCCATCTCCGCCGCGGCCCAGCCAGCCCAGCCGCCGTCTCCGCCCCTCGCCGGCGGCAAATCCCGAGCCGAAACCCTAACCCTAATTCCTAAATCCGCGTGTCCGACACGAGTCAGACACGATTCGACCCTGGTTTTTGGGTCCCCTTCAGGTGCGTGTAATTTTTTGCTCGTAGCTCCGTTTTTGATTTCGCAAATTGCGTTGCGAAGCCTGTATGACCCTCTCGGTGCCTGGATAAACCGCTCGGGGCATCGCGTCCTGTGGTGATCGCACACCGCGATCCAAAAAAGGAAAAACCAGACCCTATTTTACCCCGGAACTGAGTACGCCCCGCCAAACGGGACGACTTGGTCGCGCGCGATCTTCACAGATACGTGCGCATCGTCGATACGGACGTGTGGAATTTTGCAGAAGTCGATTCGGGTGTGCGTGCACACCGGGGTCAACGCGTATCCGCGGACATCGTCCCGTATCCGTACTTTCTGGAACGCGCCCTAACTTTGTGTACACACATAGGATCGAGACGAAACTTGCGCCATCGGACTCGTAGCAATACGCTGGTCCTGTGGGTCAAGTTTGGTTCGATTCTGAGAACATTGACGAAATCGCGTGTCGTGGGCCTCACAGGCCCCGCTCGACGAGCGATTTTGTGATCGGCTCATCGGAATCCAATTCTGGAAGTTCCGTTGGGTTCATATCATCGTTCCTGACCTGTTGACACTAAGTTTGGTGAATTTGGAGACCATTGATCCTGACGCATTTTTTGGTGCAAAGCGGGCCCGCATGTGGACCCCGTTTTGACCCAAAACTGCCGTTTCTGCCTTTGTCTCCAAATTGGACTCAAGGACAGGCGTTTCTAGCTGATTGATATTTTTTGGATCTGATGGTGATGTTTGTTTCAGCAACCGGAGTACCGCCTGCAATTTCTACCGAAGTCAGAACTGTAAACCGAACCGGAACCACATGCAAGTGTACCTTGCCAAAACTTGCAGCTTTGCTACTTACTTTCCTTGACTAGTTATACATCAGTGGGCAAGTAAAGCTTGCCAATTCTCAGATATTTTTGGTTATGATATTTTACTTAGACTCATATGTAAACTTGTTTAACTGCTCAACCCAGGACACCTGACACTATTCATGTGACGGAATTGCCTGAGATATACCTGGTGATTCCGTATAGGTTACATATTCATGACATATACAGTTTACCTGCTTAGATTCTATCCTGACTTATTGCATTAGTTCAAACTTGCGTGACTTGTACCTGATATTTTCTGAACTGTGACGTGAGATTACATGGGGTGGGGAGAGTATTATCATATCAAGGCTGAATATATTATAATAAAAATACTGTTATCTAGCGGTGCCTTAGACTCTGATACAGAGCTTTGGTATCTTACGGGCCCTTCGAGAAAATACTGTTATGGTTTCTTCAACACTGATCCTGTATTAGTCTCAGTCTGAGTATGACTAAAACTCTCACTTGCATATCACTAGCTGGTTTACATATTTACCCTGCTGTTTCATTATTGCTGCACTATAAATGTTTTGGCTTGTATTTTCTGTACCTTGTTATGTCCCCTGAGGACCTGGAATGGACTATGTCCCCAGGTATAGCCGCAGAGATCTACCCCGAGGTGTACGGTACAGGAGCACTCCTTGGAGCAGAACCAGGAGCAGAGGACGAGATAGTGGCAGAAGACTTCTCCTGAGCACCGGCTTCATCTACACAGTATTTCCATTTTCAGCATTTATTTCCTGTCTATTTTGCTCTGAATGTAACAGACTAATTCTCGGATTGTTTCCCGAGATAATCTTATTTATTGCTTATTTATTTCCATTGCAATATTTCTGGCATTAATCTGTATTGTTCTGTGGATGAGATTAGAAATACCTGAGACTGGTACATATTACTGCTAAACTACAGCTTAAGCATGCCCTGATGGATCCATTAAATTGGGTTGTCCATCGGTGCGTGCTGCTGGCCATTGCCACGCATCTCCAGTCCCTCGTCATTTTGGGACTGGAGCTTGACAAACTTAGAGGCACATACCCTTATTTTGTTGACTAGCAACTTAGACAAGGAGTTAGTATGACAACTGTGGAGACTGTAGAGTCTTATCTTCTTTGTGAACTTGAATTATTTTGTATCTTCTTTCATCATAATCCAGCGTATTTATATTTTCTGAACTACCTTGACTTATGCTGCTATTATAGCCTAGTTTTGCAAGCTTGCTTTCCTATCGAGCTTGATCATGATATATGTATTATTGGGTATACACATTAATACATTATCAAAAATCAGAATTAGTGTATTATGGTCTGATCAACCATAGTGCGCTTGGTTTGCCCCTCGCATGACTACTTATGTGGATTGAGATAAAATTGACTTAGCTTCTTAGACAAATATACTTGCCCTCTAGAGATGTCTGAGTGTATCGTATCGGTTACATAACTGTACTGATACGAGCGTGCGAATAAGAAATTACCAAATAGAATTTCAATCCACAACTGCCTTGATAATTTCCATTGAATTCTTTAAACGCCTTGATCCCCATACTTCTATCCTATTACCTCCCCCTTGAACTCTTTATCATTGTTTTTTGTCTTCCCTTATTTCGGAAAGACGAAATCTCGTGCTTGGTATAAGTTGATACACCGATAGTACTAGATATACCCCATAGGCTAATCACATGACTTGGTGACTCCCTTTTATAATTGATTAAGGGCATATCATAGGTAATATGTTTGGTGTTAAAACTTTGAGGATTGAATAACATGGATAAATAATTTAAGGAATATTTTCTTTAGAGGTATAGCCTTAGGTGATAGATGGGTAAATTCTAAGATGGGTAGAAACTGCATTGTCAACTTGAGGTAAATTCTTTTAGATTGTGATCAAGTGAGATTAGATAAGACAAACCCTGCCCTATTTTAATTTCGAGGACAAAATTATTTTAAGTTGGATAGATTGTAAACCCCTTCACCCAAAATTAGGCCTACTTGGCTTAGATAGTGAGACTAGGGCTAGTTTGAATCCCATTTAGAAATAGAATATTTTATTTTATTTAATTTTATGATATTTATATCACTTAGCGCACCTTACCGTTGCTTCGATAATTGGAGCACTATACTAGTCACTGCCTTCCTATAAATTTCACACCCTTGTCCTAGACATGCCCGACTTCTATTCTGACCTCTGTGTAACTTATAATTATGCTCTCTTATTCTACATTTTAGTCGCACAATATTCGTCGCAGACGTTATTATTTAATTCTAAATAAAATTAACTTTGTACCCTTGTGCGTTCCAATCAAAATTGGAGACACAATCTTGACCGTTTTGGTGCAACCCAAATTAATGATAATATTCTACTCTGAGTCCTCTATGTCCATGATACTTGTGTTCTACCTAATTTTATCCCCATGTACTTCTAATTAATTCAAGAACACCATGCGCATTAATTTTAATTAATTTAACCCAATTTTTATCTTTGTGTAATTTTCCTATTGTTGGGTGCTTTTATGCAAAAGTGCATTGAGGTGTCCACACCATTGGACATGACACATGAAGAAAACCATTTTTCGTTCATATGGATTTTCCCCATGAGTTTTCGGAATGTGCAACGCGCAACATCGCCCCCTCATTTAACCCTATCCTTGCATTTTAAACAATGTAAATTATAGCCCTCCAAACATTCCCATGTTATGCCAAGGCCCATCCCAAGTAGGATGTTGACCAAGCCCAAACCCTAGGTCAAACATCAAATCCTATTTTCTATATATAAATATAATATTCTCCTTACTTTTTTATCATTCACAAAACCCATCCCAAAAATCTAGCCGAATACCATCACCACCCCAATCTCCTATTCATCATCTCCTTTCTCACGACCGCCGGCCATCCTCCTCCGCCGATCCGCTGTCGACTTTATCCCGTCGATGACCGCACCACCAGCAGCCACACCACCATTACAACCGTCACCTTCCTCCCCGGCCACCCTTACCTCTCGCCAGACTCCCCTCGAGCCGCCGGAGCCAACACAGCATCACCACCACCATCGTCTCATCATCCTCGACTTCCCCCGACTGTGCAGCACCCGACGACTCCCCTCACCGTCGGAGCACACGACCACGACCCCTCGACCACCACTCCTTGCCTGAGCCGCCAGAGTCGACAACACAGCCACCACTCTGACCTCCTTCCACCTTCGTCTTCATCGTCTCCACCATTACAACCATCACCACCACCGTTCTCCTCGACTGAACCACTCCCTCCTGACCCAACCTTCACTGTCGTTTCCTCCACCCCCTCCGCCTGAAACCGATGCCACGCCGAGCCCAGACCTCCTCTCATATCCGCCTGACGACACGACTGAACGCCACGACCCGCTGCTGAACCACCTTGCTACCACCACCGTTCACCTCTTCCCCGTCGAGCCACCCAGGCCAACACCACCACACCACCAGCATGATCACCACCTTCTCCCTGCTCCATGTCCTCCCCCTTCCTGAGCTCCTCCTCCTTGGCCGGACCTCCCCCTGGACGGAGCAGTAACACCAGTATCATCATCATCCTTGTTATCATCATCAACACACTCATCCCCATCATCACCATTCATTATCACCATCATTACCATTACCATTATCATCATCATCCCCATTAACATCATCATCATCTAATCATCACCATCCTCCCAATCACCATCCACATCATCACCATCATCCCAATCACCATCCACATCATCGTCATCATCCATATCATCATCCACATCATCACCATCATCAACCACATTATCACCATTATCATCATTTCCATCATCGTTACCATCATCATCCCCATTGTAATCATCATCATCTCCATTATAATTATCATAACCATTATAATCCCCATCATCAACATAACCATCATCATCACCCTAATCACCATCATCCCTACCATATCATCATCAACACCATAACCTAATCATCTCATCATCAACATCATCACCCTCGTCATCATCCTCAACATCGATATCGTTGTCATCATTATGGACCCGTTACCCTCGCCGGAGATAACCTGCAGCATCCACCCTCGATTCCCGTGCCTGTGCACGCTGACCCCGAGGATATTGGATTGTTCTATGCGACTTCAGGAGCCGGTTATTGGGACTACACAGCTTTCTTGCCAGGCAAGTATACATTGCCAAATTGTTTACAGTACCTTGCATTGCTTATTTTACTCTTATATATTCATTACATGTGTGTTTTCTTTCAGTCATTACTATATATTATATGTATGTTGACAACACTTGACACTTAGTATCATGAGAGGACAATCAGTAGGCGTATGGGCTCTAACCACTCTGGTAAACCGTAGTATCTAGCACGCACTACGGTAGTGTGTCGCGCTGGTCGCTACCCCTTGGTATGTCGATTTCTGGAGTCTCGATGGTCGCTACCCCCACGGTATATTGATTTCTGATGTTCTAGATGTGTGTGTGAGTTGTGAGATTAGATAGAGTAGCCTACCCTTGCCCATACGTCAAAAAGTTATCCTTATCTTGCATTCATATAGATTGTCTTGTACAACGTACTTATATATTTTCCATCTATTATGCATGTTTATTGTATTCAATTGGCATGCTTCTATGTATCTTGTTATGTCCCTCTGAGGACCTGGTCCTTTGCCAGATATAGACGACCAGGAGTATCCGCAGGAGTACGGACCAGGACCTGACGCATTACTTTCTGCTGAGGAGGTCTAACCTTCTGAGCATCATTGATTATCTCTAGCGATGGATCTTTTAGCTGACACTTCTATCATCACCTTATTTTATATTGGTGATTTTACTCTTCTCTTTCATTTTAGTTTTGATATAGTCATTGGTAGTGGATTTGTCTCCACCCGACTATCATTGCTGGATTATTCAGACTCTTTATTCTAGTTTGGTTATTTCCTCTCTGTGACTTGTTGTGTGGATGCGATTAGTAATTATGTGACTTGTGATAATATAGATACCACATATGAGTTTTATTTATATTACAGCGTACGTGTGTATTATGGTATCCATATGTCACGCCCCGCTTCCCAAGATACGGTGAGTCGGGTATGTAACTGCATCTCCAGGCTACGCCCCATACGAATACTGGCACATTCGTATCAGCGATTGTCGCCTGTAAGTCTTTTAGAATAAAATGCAAGTCATGCTGAAATAATTAGGCAACATGTCTAAACCAAAACACTCTGATTTTATACATACTTACAACCAGATAAGTCTTTACAACAGTTCCTTGATAAAGTTACATTATTACAGTGCAACTACTAGATACTATATTCTCTGAAAGATCACTAGCTGATTACTCCTCGTTCTCGTCCACATTGTAGAGGGGTAGTATTTCCTCATTTCCTTCTTTAATTCCTAGTGAACAATACTAGGTCGTCAGAACGACAAGCAAGTCCTCGGCCAAGAACAGTAAACAAATAAAAGATACGATATTAGAGCAAAGAGCAATAGTTAAAGGAAATAAGAGAATGAATATAATATGGTACACTTGACTTGAATAACTCATAATCTAATTCTCATATAGTATCTACAATCAATTATCACAAATCCTATATCACTACCACAAAATACAATCAATTTCCTATATGATGATGCAGTTTTGGAGAACAAGCCTTAAATAACCACTTCACCTAGTTTCCCGCCACAAATTCTGTTGTGAAGGATTCTGTTGTGACTTGAATGGCACGGTGCTTAGAGTCCGGCCCCGCCCTCATGGCTTAGTCTTGAATTCACCTATTCGAGTATTATAATTCGAGATAGGCGTGTTGTTAATTGGTGACTTGAACATATGATGGCACGGGGTTATGATCCGGCCCAGCCTCCTTTGGAAAATCTTGAATCCACCCATTCGATTGTTTTTCCTTTTGGATCGAAGAAGGTGCTTTTATAATTAGGGTAACTTACGGATGCATGGCACGGGGTTATGATCCGGCCCAGCCCCTTACGGGCAATCATAAAGTGAGCTAAGCCTCACCCGCTCACTTCGCAAGGCCTTACGAGAGAGCCTAAACCGCTGAATTCAGCCAGAGTCTAAAATAATGTGGCAGAATTTCGTAGGTGGTCATTTATGTTGTTCTCCCCCGCCCAATGCTTCTAGCCTAAAACTACAATCATTCCTTATTCTAATTATAAATAAGTTGAGTCTCTGCTCTGTATTGTCTTAACCATTTGTTAAAATGGAATGCATGTCCAGGATACTGCAAAATGGTAACTTGAGCACAAGTATTTAATCACACAATTTCAAGGTATCGACTTTCACAGAGCAGGTCTTCAGTTGGACTAAATTGATTTTTCTCGTGTCTGTGTCCTATGTACTCTAGACTTCTACTAGATATTCCTAGTTTAAAATAGAATCTCTAGTGATCTGAAGTGTGTGAACCTAGGGTTTAGACATTGGGATGTCGGTGATATCTCAGAATATCGAAATATTGGTTAACTCCCAAAATTCTTAAAAAATTTGGCAGAGTTTCCTTTGTATTTCGGCTTCCGAAAATTTTGACAATTTATATATCCACCCGGAGCAACCCTCCGTAGCATTCCCGGGCTCGCCGACCCCTTCGGTGGAGCAACTCTCAACACCGGAATACACACAGTTGATATAACTCAATGAAATAAAAACCTATTCTTACTTGGAAGGAATCATACCTTAGTGCTAGCAATCTATACTTTGCATAGTATAACTACAAGGTTCGAATTCCACAACAATGTTAGTGTTATACAAAAAGTAATAATATGAATAATCAGTGGATTATTTATGTATATGGCCAAGTTCATTCCTACACATAGCACAGATAGTATAGTTCAATTCTGGATTCCGTACATGTCACGCCCCAGTCCCAAAATATCGAGGGACTAGACACGTGGCATTGGCCAGCAGTACACACCGATGGACAAACCAATTTAATGGATCCATCGGGAATACTTAAGCTGTAATATAGGTCTACAACAATAAGTCAAAAACTAATCTCATCCACACACAGAATAGTAAGAACATCAGCAAATAAAGAAAGTACATCAAAGTCCAGTCTCAGCAGAGTATGTCGGGGAACAACCCGATAAGAGTCTAAAACACTGGTTCATCAGACCAGAACAAAAGAGTCCAAAATAATGTATCTGAAGAGTACAAACATCATAAGCTCATGAAAAGTCTTCAGCCATCACCTCTGCTTCTATGTTAGGTTCTCCTTCAGCAACAGCTTCTGGTACAGCTTCAGCTCCTGTCCCGTAAACCTCGAGATAATGCTCTTCTGCTAAACCTGGGGACATCATCCATTCCAGGTCCTCAGGGGACATAGCAAGGTACAAATAATACAAGCCAAAAATAGATGCAGTGAAATAGAAAATGAAATAAACAGGGTAACTACATAACCATCTATGTGAAAATACAACTGAGAGCAACACTAGTACTCAGGCTGAGACTGCTACAAGCTCTGTGTCGGGGAGCCGGTAGCAACAATATCTAGTAGTGGTCTAGCTCTGCTCGAGAGTCTACAACCTCACAATAGTAGTATATATATAGAACAGCCTGTAGCCTGTGTGTCTCTCCCTACCCAATGTAACCACACGTCTCATGTCCATGTCACGTGAGATCAGAGCTAATGCAACAGTCATAATCTAAGAGTATAATAACTATGTCCATCCTGTATCCTATACAGAATTACCTTGAATATCTCAGGAAGATTCTGTCAATGTATGGTGTCAAGTGTCCTAGGTTATGGTGTACTTGATAAACAAACACAAGAATATAAAGGGTCTCGAATGTCCATCACTAAATGACATACACAACTCCGCGTACGGAGTTGGCACCCGACTGTAATCGGACACTAAGTATGTCATACGGTCCTAGCTTATAGCATGTACAATAGTCACAGAAAATAAAGCAAGAGAACTAAATAAACTGCAATTTATGGCAAGGTACACTTGCCTGGGATTGGAATACCAGTAGCGGTCCCTGAAACAGTGGGTTCAGCAATAACTCCTCCAAAAGCTGAAATGATCATTACCAACAGTCTCAGAACATAGGAAATAGTTAGAAACGCCCGTCCTTAAGTCCAGTTTGGACACAAGGGCAAAAACGACATTTCTGGGCCAAAGCGGGTCCAAATGTGGGTTGCTTTGCACCGAAAACCGGGTCAGGATCAAAGGTTTCCAAATCAGTCCAACTTAATGTTAACAAGTCAGGAACGTTGATACGAACCCAACGGATCTTCCAGAATTGAATTCCGATGAGCCGTTCTCAAAATCACCTGTCAGGTGGAGTCTGTGGGGTCCACGACACGCGAATTTTCCAACGTTCTCAGAATCTAACCAAACTTGACCCACAGGACCAGCGTATTGCTACGAGTCCGATGGCACAAGTTTCGTCTCGATCCGACATGTTTACACTAAGTTACAGCTAAATACAGAAAAGTCAGATACGGGCGTTGTCTACGGATACGCACTGATTTCGGTGTGCACGCACATCCGAATCAGCTTCTGCGAAATCCCGCACGTCCGTATCAACGACCCACACGTATCGGTGAAGACCGCACGTGACCAAGTCGTCCCGTTTGGCGGGGCGTACTCGATTCCGGGGTAAAACAGGGCTAAGTTTTTCCTGTTTTTTTATTGCGGTTCGCGATCACCACAGGTCGCGATGCCCCGAGCGGGTTGCACGGGCACCGAGGGGGTCATATAGGCTACGCAATGAAATTTACGGAATATAAAACAGAGCTACGAGTCAAAAGTTATGGGTACCTGAACAGGGCCTGAAAACCAAGTATAAATCGTGTCCGACACGCGTCTGAACTAGGGCTGTGTCCTGTTCTGTGAATCCTGTGTCCGATCGTGTCCAGGCTCGTACTCGCGTTCTGGATCATGTCCGTGTCTGCCGGAGTCGTCCTGGGGTGCGGGCGGAGACGGCGCCGGTCCTGGGTGGTCGTCGACAGTCTGGGTGGCCGGATCAGCGTCGGAGTCGGTGGAAACACCGGTGTCGGGCTCGCTGGAAGTTCCGGATCGGGGTTCTGAAGGAGCTGGCGGTCGAGGGTGGTCGGAATCAGGTGCTGGAGATGGGGCGGACAGGTCCGGGTGGTCTGGGCGGTGTCAGCGGGTGGTCGGAGGCGGTTTGGAGGTCGCCGGAGAGGGTGGTCTGAAGGAGATTTTCGGCGGCCATGGTTAGGTTTATATAGGCTCGCCACGGCAGAGGGAGGGCCGGATGTTAGCCGGAATCGGAAGGGGATGGGTCGCCGGTTACGGGGGAGTCGAACCGAGGGGTCTGCCGGCGGCCACGGCGGCGGAAACGGCCGCCGGCAGTGGAATCGACAGAGTCAGTCGATTTGGGGGTTAGGGTTTGGAACGGGTCGGATCGGGTCATGGCGGGTCGGGTCTGACCCGGATCTGACCCGCTAGGCGAGCGGTTCGGTCTAGTCAGACCGGCCGGTCCGGGTCAGTTCAAACTCTGGTTTGATTTGGTTTTATTATTTTGGTTTAATTAATCAGTTAATTTTAACAATAGTTTTTAATACTTTAAAATTTCATCCGGGATCCAATAAATTCCCGGAAAAATACCCCATGCTCGGTTTTTAATTTTACACTAGAAAATATAATTTTCATCACATTTTAATATTATTTAATTTTATTAAAAAATTTATTTTAAATTAGACTACTTTAATTTATAGGTTTAAAATTCACAGAAAATGCTAATTAATTCCAGAAAATTAAATTTAAAAATTCTTAAAAATTTTAGGTGATTAAAGTACACAAGGTAATAAATAAGAATAATCAATGGATTATATATATATACATAGCCAAGTTCATCTACACATTCCTATAGATAGTATAGTTCAATTCTGGATTCCTTGTATAAAGAGTATGTAATTGCTTTTATCTCAATTATGTCCTAGTGTTTGTAAGGTATTATATATATATATCTATAGGCTTTATCCTTCATGTAATCAACGTACTTATCATTGGAATCATCAATCCTTCTAACATAGATCAAATCTGAATTTCATTATCCGTATCAAGAGTTCGTATAGTATTCATATTATATCAAACAATTCTAATGAGATTCCTATATCTTAACCCGTATATTCCATCTCCCGAATTGATCACAATTAACTATAATAACAATCGAGCTATGTACTATTATTTCGTTTATATGAACAAATGAATTCCTAATTACAAATCACAACACGACTCTATAATATATACATAATATTATCGCAAAATATTAATTACTTGGTGTCCTAATATACACTTGTGTCCTAAACCTTGTCCAAAATTCTATACTCTAATTTATATTCTCTAATGTAAGTAAATACTAACATATGAATTCTGAAATTCAGAAAGTAACCACACAAGCAAAGTGTAGGAAAATTGGGAGAGAAGGAATTAGGAGGAGGACTTGCCTTGATCAAGGTTCTCCAAATATTGATGTTGATTCCTAATTCAGAAGAAATGCCAGTTAATAGGATCAAATTGATTCCTGGAAACCTAATTGAACTCTGGAAGAAGAATTGGGGAAATTTGGAAATACCTAGGTTTCTTTTGGAGAAGAAGGATTCTGGCTCGTGTCCGGCGGGGAGCAGCGTGTTCGACGAAGTGGTGGTGGTGGCGGTGTCCGCCTGCCGGGGAGGGCGCCGACGTTGGCGGCAGCGGCGGCCGTCCGTAGTGGCAGCAGCAGCAGCAGTAAAGCAGTAGCAGCAGTGGCCGAGGCAGCAGCGGAGCAGCGACGGCAGCGGAGCAGCGTCGGCGGCGTAGCCGCGGCGTCAGCGGTCGTGCGGCGGCGGCGTGACCCACGGGAGCGGCAGCAGCAGAAGTAAGACCAGCAACAGTAGTAGGAATGAGGAAAGAAATAAGAAAGGAAAAGGAGGAAGGGTTTATATTAAGTATAAAGGAATGTATTGGGAATGCCATGGGGGAGGAGAGCTTGCCATCTTCCCCCTAGGAAATGGAGATGGAGGGAGGAAGCTACAGGTGGAAAGGAGGGAGATGAGTCAGGGAGGAGAGCTGCTGGTTTCTCTCATCTCTCCCATGGATTTGGGTTTTGTACAATACTCCTCTCCAAAATCTAATTTCCATTTATGACATAGTTCCTATTTGCAAAATAAAAATTGCACAATCTAATTTACTAATTGCATATAAGCCTTGGAGAGATAAAATGGAAAATAAAATTATATAAAAATTTAAATAATTAGCTAGCAGCTATGACACCATATATTGGAGTTGTCATGTACATACGGCTAGCATGCTTACGTGTTCCTAGTCCTACGTATTTTGGGACTGGGACGTGACATGACCCTAGTATGCGGCCAGCTCCCTACATACGGCCAGTGTGCTGTATGTGGCCAGTATGTTACATGCAACCAATTTACCCCATGAGCCTTTGACACTTATAGTATTTTTACTTCTCTTGATATTTTCTTCTGATCAATGCTTTCCTTGCTTAGCCTTTTTGCTAAATTCACCTGAATGCAAATTTTCTTTAAATGCATATATAACCTGATTGTGACAACTTGCCAGAACATGGAACTCTCTGAACATGAACTGTATTTTCATTAATAATGTCGAACTTCAGACTCCAGACTTGTACTGATAATACTGAGAATAGCTCGTCGTATCGAGTTAAACTGACATGTACCGATATTTTTTATAGTGGCTCGACGAAGCGCACTCCTGACATGCTAGAATCTCTTGAACTGAGTTGCTTAACTGATAAAATAAATTTTTGTAGTTGATTGCTTGTCCTTGCCTTTAATATACTTGTCAAGCTATTGTCCTGTCCTGTCTTGCATCATGTCTAAGGCAAATTCCTGAGCGCCACGATCGGGGATTCTTAGTAACTTGTCCAGGATAACAACTAGAATAAATGAATTAGAAGCACCTAGTGAGATTCTTGTATACATGCAATCCCAGTATCCCAGCGACACCTGGTGGATTTGGAGCTCTCCGTCGTGAGGGCCACACTTCCAGCACGTTGTCGAGTGTTGCATTTTTACCTGAAAAACTATTATACCTGATTTATTTTACTATGCATCCTTACGCTTGGATAACCCGGATAGTTTTCAGGGCATGTGGTCGTATGGAATCTTAATTGCATTTGTTAGTAATCAGGATTGTAATAACCCTAGTTAGTTAATGGTAGCAAGTCGTAGGACATAATTGGCCGTGATTTCATGATTTCTAGTCTTGCTTCTAATCATCCAGCCATTGATTCCTGAACTGAACTTGAGTATTGATTCTAGAATTATAACTTGAGCCCGGATTTGGGATATTCTTTATATTCCAGAACTGTTTAACTGCTATTTTTTCTGCTGCACTTATTTAACTGTTCCTTATGCTATTGATTGGTCTGCTTGCTGGTTTTAGTTTCTAAGTTGGCTCCCTTGTGGTACTTGCTATTTTGGGGTCTGACCCCACTGGTTTTGTATGGCCAAATTTTGGAGCAACACCACAGGATCTCTCGTACATCCCGTCTCAAGATAGTGAAAACCAGAAGCACCAGAGGCCATGAGTGAGTTTCTTCTCCATCACCCACCTGATCTTGTACTTATATTTTTGAGGCATTTAGCCACCGAGTACTTGTTTAGCTTGTGTTTTGGAACTTGACATTCTAGCATGCGGGCCTCAATGTAAAGCATATTCTAGACTATAGTTAGAGCTGATCATGTAATATTGTACTAATGCTAGTTCTTCATTTGGTAACTAGCTTCATGATCATCTGTGTATGTATAGTTTGGGACGCCTTACTATTATATATTTGGTGATCATATATCTTGTAACTTGTTGCTTGCTTGAGATTGAGACATCTAGGACTCTTGACTCAGGAATGACTATTGGATTGTAAAGTGAATCCTCACATGTCTAGAGAGCCGTGACCGTATCTCAGGATATGGAGTACTCTGGTATACGTAACTGGCTTTGTTTGCCCCCACTCTCAAGTATTCTGGTTTTGGGGTGTGCAATTACACTGACCATCTTAAAATACAAATAATCGTAGATGCAACTACTTATGTCATGTACCTCATGCCTTGATTTTACACATTTATAGCGAAAATCCTAGGGATAAAAGTATGCTACGTTATTAATCCAAAAATACAAATCTCTAATATTATAATAAGGCTTGAAAATGGCTCAAAAGTGAGTCGTCTAAGCCGTATATAAATACTCCATAATTTATTAAAAAATTAATATTACATAAAAAATTGTTTAAAAATAAATAAATTTATTATAAATAACTCCATGGGGTTTCAAACCTAAGCAACCAAAGAGAATACCTCACACCTTAACCATATGAGCTAGAAGAGGTGTTTGGCTATGGTTATATAATATTACGTAGTTAAATAATTAGTTAATTTTTTTTTAATTTTTAATTACGTGAGAATATACGTACGACTTATATGGCTAGTCTTTCAAGACATTTTTTAAGAATAGAAATATATGCATAACAATTATAGTTAAAATACAATCAAATCTATAACAAATTGTAATTAAAAAATATATATATATATATATATAACAAATTTTAATTCAAATATATTTAAATATTTAAACTATTTACAATAATATCAACAAATTTTATTTTACGTGCGACACACGTGCATTTACTCGTAGAAAATAAAGGATAGGATCTTACCAAGGTGGAATGATATTCTTACATATAATAAAAATATGTGAGACTGAAATTTCAGATAATCAATTTGGTTTTATACGAGGAGATATACTACAAAAGTCATTTACTTATTAATAAGATTAATAGAATATTTATAAAGAGAAAAATAAAAATTTGGATGCGGTTTTATTAACTTAGATAAAGCTTATAATTGAGTTTCTTGGGAGATAATATGATCAACTTTGAAGAAGAAATGAGATTCAAGTAGTTATATTGTGACTATGTATGATATAATTACGATGACTGAGCGAACTATTGGAGGATATAATAACTCGTTCCCTATTACTAGTTGCTTATAAATGATCAGAGTTTAGTCCCTGCATTTTTGTAATAGTCATGGATGAAGCTATGGCATATTCAAGAGGAGGTTCCATGATGTATGATATTTTCTGGCGATATTGTGTTGGTTGATAAAAGTATGCTACATTATTAATCCAAAAATACAAATCTCTAATATTATAATAAGGCTTGAAAATGGCTCAAAAGTGAGTCGTCTAAGCCGTATATAAATACTCCATAATTTATTAAAAATTAATATTCCATAAAAAAATTGTTTAAAAATAAATAAATTTATTATAAATAACTCCATGGGGTTTCAAACCTAAGCAACCAAAGAGAATACCTCACACCTTAACCATATGAGATAGAAGAGGTGTTTGGCTATGGTTATATAATATTACGTAGTTAAATAATTAGTTTTTTTTAATTTTTAATTACGTGAGAATATACGTACGACTTATATGGCTAGTCTTTCAAGACATTTTTTAAGAATAGAAATATATGCATAACAATTATAGTTAAAATACAATCAAATCTATAACAAATTGTAATTAAAATATAAACATATATATATATATATATATATATATATATATATATATATATATATATAACAAATTTTAATTCAAATATATTTAAATATTTAAACTATTTACAACAATATCAACAAATTTTATTTTACGTGCGACACACGTGCATTTACTCGTAGAAAATAAAGGTTAGGATCTTACCAAGGTGGCATGATATTCTTACATATAATAAAAATATGTGAGACTGAAATTTCAGATAATCAATTTGGTTTTATACGAGGAGATATACTACAAAAGTCATTTACTTATTAATAAGATTAATAGAATATTTATAAAGAGAAAAATAAAAATTTGGATGCGGTTTTATTAACTTAGATAAAGCTTATAATTGAGTTTCTTGGGAGATAATATGATCAACTTTGAAGAAGAAATGAGATTCAAGTAGTTATATTGTGACTATGTATGATATAATTACGATGACTGAGCGAACTATTGGAGGATATAATAACTCGTTCCCTATTACTAGTTGCTTATAAATGATCAGAGTTTAGTCCCTGCATTTTTGCAATAGTCATGGATGAAGCTATTAGGCATATTCAAGAGGAGGTTCCATGATGTATGATATTTTCTGGCGATATTGTGTTGGTTGATAAAAGAACATAAGGGTTATATGCTAAAATATAAATGTGAAGAGAAATTTGGAATCTAAGGGTTTTAGCATTAGTAGAACAGTATATGAAATATAACTTTAACTAAAATTCAAGCAATAAAGGGGGAGTCCATATAGATGGATAATAGATACATAAAAGTGACAACTTTTGGTATTTAGGATCAATCATTCATCATGACGGATATATCGACAATGATATCATGCATATAATTAAAACATAATGGTTGAAATGGATGAGTGCTCCTGGAGTACTTTTGATTGCAAGATACCTTTGAAGGTAAAAATAAAATTATATCAAACTGCTATTATATACTAAAGGATACGATTAGAAGTGTTGAACAATTAAGAAATAACAGATCAAAAAAATTAGTGTAGCTAAAATATGAATGTTAAGATGGACGAGTGTTAATACATTAAAGGATACAATGAGAAGTGAGTGTATCAGTGAGAAGTTAGAGATAACGCTAGTTGAGTGCAAGATGAGAAAATTCGCCTTAGATGATTTGGGCACTTGCCATACATACCAATTAATAGGTGATTTCGTAAGTAGCAATAATATAGTAGTTAATTGAGCTGCTAGGACTTGAAGTAGGCATAGACTAACATGATTTCAAGTGTTAAAGAATTATAAGGACCTTGTTAGCGTTCTATATGATATGACTTTGACAAATGGAAGAAGATGAATCAAAAAACCGATTCCATAAATTTAGGATAAAAACTTTATTATCGTTATTATTGTATATATATATATATATATATATATATATATGATGTATACGAGAATCTAAGAATTTTATAGATATTGAAGGCAATCATGTCAAATATGAAATTTCTCTTGCTAAACTATTTGAGTAAAAATTGTCCAAAAAGTAGAAAAAATATTAACTTTCTAATTGAGAATTGGATATTATAACTTTCAACACACATAATGCATATAACAATAGATAAATTTGCAAAAAATAAAAATAAATAAATAATTGATCTTACTTGTTAAAATATTTAAAACTATTATCATCTAATGTTTACTAGTGTTTTAAAATTTTGAAGTCTATATCCTCGATAACACACCTCCTTATCATCGTACTCATAAATTCTAAAAATCCAGATAAACTAGTAATTGTATAGTGAACCATGACATTGTATGAAAATAAAGACCAATGCTAAGGGTACTACACTTGTTAGGGTTATTGCCATTTATGTAGTCTTGTGTATAGTCAGAATTGTAAAGTTTTTGGTAGTTCTTGTCATGTTTAGGATTGTCAAACTGTTGACAGTACAACACTTTGTGTAGTGTTATTAACATTTTCCAAAATAATAAGAAAAATATGGCATATAATAAACCTATTTCACATAAAAAAAATTTAATGTACAACATTATAGTTTGAAGAAATTACGAGAGAAAAAAATAGTTTGCAGAAGACGTTTAAGATAAAATAAGATTAAAAGATTGTAAACGTCCTTACTAAAGAATTTTTTTGAGTTTTTTTTGTTTTACATTTATGAGTTTTTTTTTAAACAAAAATAAATAAAATGAAGGGATACATGTCCTTAGTAAGGGCTTGTGATTTAATGAAAACGTTCTTACTAAGGACATTTTTCAACATATGTATAATTTTTTTTGTTTCTTTTCCTCCTTTCGTATTCACACACATAATAGTAGAAAAAAAATATGTTGAAAATGTCCTTAGTAAGGATATTTTTATTTTTTTAACCCAGAAATAAAAAAAAAATTTAAAACGTCATTTTAAAGACATTTTTAACATTTAATTATATTTTATCTGAAATCTATTTACTAAAGATGTTTCTATTTTCTCTATACAACTTTTATAAACTATTTTCTCAACACTTAATTTTTTCAAACTGTAATGTTTTTTGTTCACATAACCAGACTAAAAAGTCACATATCCTTATCCATGAAAACAAAACAAAGTACATGTACCGTCACAAGATGTAATCGCACAAGGTACTGCAATACTTTGGTACCAAGCATACCAAATATTTTATTTTTTTGTTCTTTTGTAAGTATAAAAAATAATAATACTAAGTGTACTATCAAATATTTACAAATTTTTTATAACCGGCTACACCTCCCCTCTAATCTCCTTATATATGGATTCCATCCGGCCCCACCTTCCCTCTAAATCCTCTGCTATATGACGGTTGTAGGAAAATAGTTTGCATTTGGTTGTAGGCATAGCATCTCTCATAAAAAAAACAAAAAAAAGGAAGTCCAATTTTCCGCCTAGCAAGTTTGTTGTTGTTGTTGAGTGCATTAATTTTAGGATAAGACTGAGCATTGTTCGTCTCCATGCTACTTAATACAAGTGGGGCCCTTCCTCCTCTTTTTCCCTATGGCCCACCAAAACCAGATCAGATGCGTTCACACTCTCCTTTCTCCTCCAGATTCCTTTCCCCGAAATTCGAGAGAACGACGGAGAAGGAAAATTTGGGGGAAATGAGAAATTAGGGTTTCGGGAATTAGGGTTTTAGAAGAGGGAGAGGGGGAGATGGCGATGATGAGCAAGACGAGGAACCTCCTCGAGGGGATAATGAGGGAGGGGTCGTTCAAGTGGGCGATCAGCCGCCGGACCTCGTTCGACGAGGAGTTCGAGGAGATGGGCCTGTCGCCGACGGGGAGGAGGAGGTGCATCGCCGAGCTCTCCCCCGTCGCCAACGTGGTCGTCGGCCGGTGCTCCAAGTAAGTGCTTCTGTACTCAACGCTTCGATTCGTCATCGTTGTATTCCTCAGCTGTACTTTGGAGTGTCTGTGTCGTGTCCAGTACTACGCTGCATGCATGGACGCAGGAACGGTGTACTTATTTTGGTTATAACTGTCAATTTTGTAGGCGTGGCTCTACTTGTGGATAATGGGTTGTAGTTTTTTTTTTTTTTGCTACTTGTGGGAGGGTTTGGTGTTTTCTATATATAATGACTAAGGTGGTAATATTTATAGAAGTTTGTATGTAAGAGTTTGTGAACGAGTCGGAGTTGATCTGATCTTGTTTGGGCTTGCTTCATTTACATTTCGAGGGTTCGAGCTTGGTTAGTATGAGGTCAAATTGTGGAATACTTGAGCTTTATAACTCGGTGTTTGTGTAATTTTCATTTATCAAAGAGTTAGGTGTGTCACTTGGGTGATACCAATTGTTTGTCTTGGTCGTGTAATATTGTGAAACTAGTTTGGGTTGAGTATCGATTGGTGATTTTTACTTATTCGTGAAGTATTAGAAGAAGGAAGGCGTCCAGATGTTGTTGATCTGATCCAAAGGTAATAACTATCCAAATCTGTCATGAAGTTTGTCAATGTTAGTAATTGAGCCGAACTCAGGGTGTTTGTCTTGGTTGTTTGATTATTTATTTCAGTATCATTATATGAAAACTTTCTGAGATTGTATAGTGGTCTTCCTGTGGACATGCAAATTAATTTTTTCGCAAGTGTTTAACGGTTAGTGACTTGTTTTTTCACTTATTCGGGAGTGATATTTGCCAAACAGATGATCTTCATGGTTTAGAAGAGAAAGCAATTTACTACAAGACTACTCTTATTCCTTCTCAACGTAGCCTTTTGTTTGATAATAAAGTATGTCTCACTACTTGGCAACTGGCCTTAGGTTTCATGCAGAGCCCCTCTTGCCTAGAATTTCCGAAGCCAGAAATTACATTAACTCATACAGGTTGATGTCAACCGTTCGGTCTGACTGTTTTATGAAGCCTGCCTGATTTAGATTTGTTCTTCATGACCAATTTCTTTGTGGTGAAGGCATGAATTAACTGGCTAGCTGTTGTTAGAGTTTCTTTAAACCTTGTAACAAATCAGAAATGGGACCCAGGAGCTATCATAATGCTGCCCACGTGAAACATGTCCATTAGATCTGCATCTGGATCAACCAACTAATATACCGAAGTTGGAAAGCGTGTGTAACACCTTGGATTGTTGTTTCTACTAATATATGCCATCTAGACAGGTTTCAGATAGCTATTGTCCTGTAAATTCCATCTGGCTTTGATGTGCATTTTAATCATTCTCCAATGATAGTAAAGTTATTTATTTATTTGAACTGCAGAATTCTTGATGTTTCAATGGATGAACTCCAAAGTAACTTTGAATCTGAAGCATCAGCTAGCATAAAGCATCCCTTAAATTATGCAAGAAATTTCTTGGAGTATTGTTGCTTTAGAGCACTTGCTCTCTCTACTCAAGTCACAGGACACCTTTCTGATTTGAAGTTTAGACGCCTTACATTTGATATGATGTTAGCCTGGGAAGCTCCTTCTGAATCAAGCCAGCCTCTAAAGGTATAAATAATCAATTATTATTATCTCATAATTAACCAATTTTATTAAGGGTCTCATAATCATTACTTTTAGAGCTGACATTTTCACATTAAGGAAGAGAAGTTTCTTTCTTCTTTTTTGTTCTTTGTCTATGCATAACTGTATGCTATTCAACAGATCCATAGAAAATTCCTCAAATTAGTATATCATACTTCCAATCAGTATTTTGCTCATGGTGCTCATCTTTGTAACAGATAGACAGAGACAGTTCTGTTGGGATAGAGGCTTTTTCTCGAATAGCTCCAGCAATTCCCATCATGGCAGATGTAATAACCTGTTCAAATCTTTTTGATGTACTTACTAATTCCTCAGGAGGACGACTTCCATTTTCTATCTATGAGAAGTATCTTGGAGGGCTAGACAGGTTAGTTCCAACATTTTATTATTATCTACAAAATTTTTATTTGGCTAATTTTTGTATCCTATGTTTACTACCATCGAAGATATCTCATTCCAGTAATTATAGTAAGATGTACTTCGTGGTCTCTATTGGATCAGTTAAAAATGAATTATCTTTTAATGCTTTCCTCTTTAGAATCAAGTAAACACACAACACAAACAAAAAAGAAAAAAAAAGAGAGAAGCAGGTTCTATTTGTTGCTCATATCCTTTTCTCCCCATACTTTCTTTGGTTTTTTCTTTTGATTGAAGTATGTCAGTAGTCAAATCCTTAACTGTTAGTGGGATAAGAAGCAGTAGAGCAACATTCAAGCTTATGGCTGGTTGCAGCCCTGCCTAAGAAGTAATTACAGAATTTTTTTTCATTGGTTTTAGCAGGACCTATATAAAACATAAGGATTCTTTTTCTGGTTGCTTCTTCTTTTAAAATTAAGAAATCCGGATCTTCCCTTGTTTCATATAAGAAATGCTACTGTAACACATCTGTGTTCACAAATGCAAATACGTTTATGCATGCTTATACACTTCTGTAGGTTAACAGTTAGTATTTGACACATGCATAGGCTCACACACATGTGTACATGTACATAGGTTGGCAAAATGTAAAGTGTAAACATGATCTCTGCACCTTTCAGCAACCCAGTCTCTTCTTTTTACTTACGTAACAGCGAGCTTAATGGCATTCTTTAACCTTTTTTAAGTAACAAAGTGGTTTATATGGTGTATATCCCTTTTCATTTTCCACTTACAAATCACAGTTGGCATAATTATGCTGCTGATAAGCTTCAGGCACAAAATCTGAGCCTTTTGCAGTTTTCTTTCCATTATTCTAATACTTGACCGGAGTTGCTTTGGTTTCCCACTTAGAACTAAGTCGCTAGTAAGACTAACATTAAGTAACACTGTTATAATATCATATTTATATTTAAAGTTTTATTACTTTATAATTTTCATATTATGGAACTGATAAATAGGAGATATGCAATGTGTTGACACTTTTTCTCTGCACAAGTAAAATACTTATCTGTCATTGCTTGTGCCCTTCTGTACTCTTTTCTGTATGATGTCAATTTTGCACATCTGGTGTTAGTTCTGTTGACTTTAAACTCATAAATATGATATTATTGGTGTATTAACACACAAATAGACTGAAAATTTTAACGAACAGATACATGCTGTTAAATTGTTTTTTCTTTCTTTCTAATGCAGAGCAATAAAGAAAATGAAGACTCAATCGGAATCGTCCCTTCTTTCGGGCCTTCGATCACATAGAGGAGAAAGGATCCTTGATGTTGATGGCACGTTGACCACCCAACCTGTACTTGAACATGTAGGAATTTCTACATGGCCTGGTGAGTTCTTGATTAGCTGTAACTGTATTTGTAGATTTGACTGCTAATATGGCCATGTCAGTTTATCATGCTCTAGGGTGGATAAACAGTCATTATCTACGCATTCTTAAAATATTTTTCTCAACGATACTTTCTTTTATTTGCAATGTATAGTACTCACCATTTTTGTGTTAATTGCAGGAAGATTGGCGTTGACAGATCATGCTCTTTACTTTGAAGCCTTAAAAGTTGTGACATATGACAAGGCAAAAGTGTATGACCTTGCAGATGATTTAAAACAGGTTATTAGGCCTGAACTAACTGGGCCATGGGGTTCTCGCCTTTTTGACAAGGCAGTCATGTACAAATCTATATCCTTGTGAGTCATATTATCTTTCGTAGTTACTTCCACTTTTTCTGTGTACCAATCTGTTTGGATATTTATAGATACTTCTATGGACTTTCAGGAGGTGCTGAGGATTTTTTATGTGCAATCACTAATAAGATCTTATATGTTGACTGTAGGTCAGAGCCAGTTATCATTGAGTTTCCTGAGCTTACCGGGCATTCTCGTCGTGACTATTGGTTAGCCATAATGCGGGAAATTCTTTATGCTCATAGGTTCATCAGGAAATACCAGATAACTGGTGTTGAGAAGGAAGAAACACTCTCTAAGGCTGTATTAGGCATTCTTCGACTGCAAGCTATTCAAGAATTAATTTCTTCATTGCCTGTTCGGAGTGAGACGCTTCTTATGTTCAACCTTGCCGATCAGCTTCCTGGAGGGGATTTAATATTAGAAACTCTAGCTGAAGTGACAACCTCTAGAAGTTTGGATCGGACTAACCGTTCCCCTCGTTCCCCTTCAGGACTCAGAATGCATTCTTTGTCCGCATTAACAATTTTGTCAAACTTGGGGGTTCTGTCAGAAAGTTCTAATGATGAAAAACTTCTTGTGGGTGAGATAGTTGTAGGTGAGAAGTCTTCTTTGGAACGAGTTGTCAATGAATCCAAGAATAACTATAAAATGGTAGAACAAGCTCAAGCCACAGTTGACGGAGTTAAAGTTGATGGTTTAGATACCAATCTGGCAGTGATGAAGGTACTCTACTCATGGCTTATGTTTTAATTACTATGATGCAATTTTGGCTGTTGATCATTCATTCTGTCAGTTTCTAATGATTCGTCAAAGTTCAGTTAATGAGCTCAAGCTTCTTGGAATCAGTTAAGTTTTAGACTGCACTTTTCAGTTATAAAAATGAAATGCAATTATATTTACCGTGCCACCGTCTTATCAACCATTTCCTTTTCAGCTTCAGGATTAGTGAAAATTTCATTTGGGTCTGTATTTTGCTTTGCAAAATTATGTTGCATATTTCGGACTATATTTGAGGTATTTCTTGGACATATGAAGTAGTAATGCAGATGTGAGCAATTTGCTTTAACCAGAGATTTTAGGAAGCTGAAACTACTCCTATATCAAGACAATTCATAAGCTAACTTCATATTATTGACATACTAGTAGAACAATACTAGTGCAATCTGTCTTGATGATACAAAAGTAAAAGATACACTAGAAGGTAACCGTGGTCGAAATGGGTATCCCAAGCATTAAAAGGGAAGTTTTGGCTGCGATCAGTGCTGACACTAGACATTTGCAGCACTTTATTAGGTACATCCACACTTTATTTCGACCGAGAGAGCATGGCACGCCAACACTGTCATTCGTGTGCCAGAGGGAATAAGATGTCTATCCTGGGAAGAATACTGATAGCAGAGGGAAGCATCCTAAATTCTTAGGGAAAGTGTGTTAAGTGTGCTAGCGACTTTCAGATCTACCAAATGGTTGCTGAGTAAGTCCTACAACTCGCTGAACGTTTTTATTGTTGGATGAAACTAGGTATTTGGGGCTGTGAACAGGTTTTAGGATGTCACATAGTTAGCAGAGAAGTTGACTAAATATTTAAGCTCAAAAGTATGTTAGTATTAGAAGGTTCAATAAACTATTGCGGCATAAGATTGATCATCACCTAGAAAATATATAAGAGGAGGCTTGTTTCTAATTGCAAGGTTCGAAATATCGGGATCGGTTTTGGCCCCTTCCTATGAGTATCGGTATTGCCGGTTTCGGTAGTTTTGACCATTTCGGATCAGAGTATCGGGTTATTATTCATGAAAACAAAATTGATAAAAAGTCTTTTCGACTCTTTTAGAAAGCTAAAAAAATATTTGATACATTTGGACATAATTTTATATATTATATGTTGCTTCTCGTTAGTTTTAAATTGAATAATATTAATATGGATGAATGTTATGAATTTATATATATACAACTTCGACAAATGGTAATGGTTACGATTTATCATTAAGGAATCATATCGATACACTGTAACATTGCCAGTGAATTATTGCGTTGACACTATTTTTCTATTTCTTTTTCTTCTTTGTTCAATTTTCCTTGAATTGACCGGTAAGGAGACTTTTAACATCGGTATCAGTCAGTATTTGTAGCGGTCGGTTTTGTAGCGGTCGGTATCGGATCTGGAGGTAAGTATATGTCGTAGTTGCTATCGGATCTGGACATGCCAAACCGTATCGGTATCGGCGGTTTCGTATCGGCCAATACCGGAAACAATGGTTCTAAGAGCCAAACAATGGTACACGATGGAGATATATAAAGGGTGGTTATGAGAAGCTACTAAAATATAAAATGATTAATGCGATGATAAAGCAAATGTGCCAAGGGTGTAGAAATGGTTGGTAGGCCAAAATAAGAGGTATAACTAATGAGAGATAAGAGGTAGCTAATTAGGAGGGCGTGTGTTTTTTATTCACGTAGTAGAAATCATCAAGCCAACCAAAAGTAGGTCAGCCTTAGAGTATTTTTCTTTTAAAGCTAATCGGTTGGTCAATGCCCCCACTCGTTTTGTTAAGCATAATCAACAAAACAAACACGCAAACTACATGAACTTCTCTTTGAGAAACAAAGTACAGAAGACAGATTCAAAAAAGTTGAAGATTAGTCGTCTGGGCACGAGCTTGCTGTAGAGCCTAAGTTGTAACGAGTCAGAGGCAACAGTCCTGATTTTTTTGCCTTGAGATTGTTTTACTACAGTGAACCTATGTCATGCAAGAATGTTAAGGAAATAGCTAGTAGACCCATGATCGAGTCCTGCTCGCAAAGCCATTGATTTGTTCGCTCCCTTTGCACTCTACCATGATAATAGTCACATTCATTTCCATCGTGATGTGGCCTCTCTTTGATTCGTCCTCCTGACCCATAGTCGAATTATACCATGGAGAGTTATCTACAATATCTACTTGTACCTGGATTTCTTGCCAACTATTCACCTTGGTCTCCCTTGTTGATCATTAAATTTTGCAATATTCATCCCTTCTTCCAATATAATGTATGAAAAGCAAAACCAGTAGACCCATAACCTAGTGGATCTACAACCCAAACTATTTAACTCTCTCAGAAAATTTCGCCTTCAGCTGCTCAATGCTCTTATATTGCTCCGATCCTTAGTGGTGATTTGACCAGTCTTACCTATTTACCAAGTAAACTATTTACCCGGTCCATCACATCTAGCTGTCAGCCTATGAGTATTTACTTGGCATATACATATTCTTCTCCTATTTAGTATTTATCCTCTAAATTGGCATGCTCTTACCAGCATGTCTTCGTTGGATATTTGGTTGCTACTATCTTGGTTACTACCATCCATGATTCTTGATTCTTTTCTAATTTCTGATATAAGGACTTCCATCGTTGTTCATCAAAGCCCATTACCCCACCGTGTAACGTCAAGTCCTATTGAGTTTCCTACTTTCCTGCTCAAATCATGTACGAAGTTATTTTTTTGATTTCATTAAATACTGACAAATTGCTTCTTTATCCTTGAAACACAAGACTAGCTTGAAGTTAACTTAACTGTAGTTGTACTGATTAATGTTAGAATATCTTGAAAGTGCTTTGAATTATCACTTTCTTAACTATACAAACCTTCATGGATAGGAAGGTTAATTTTTGGTGAATCATATAACTGTTTTTTCTATTGTTACCTTGCTTTTTTGATCCCTACTGCAGATTGTGAAGTAAGTATGCATTACTATATTTAATAGCTATTCATATTGTCATCCCAAATAGTTTCAGAACTTCAAAGGAAAACCGTTCTTAATATTTTCTTCATTCAGTGACTAGTTAATTAGTCTTCTTTATTGCATATATTGGTTTTTGCAGGAATTGCTTTATCCTGTGATGGAACTCGGAAACAAGCTTATATTTTTGGCATCTTGGGAGGATCCATTCAAGTCTTTGGTTTTCTGTTCTGTATTCGGTTATATCATTTTCAGGTTATTTCTGCTACTTTCAATTGATAATTTTTCGTACTTAGTAAGGTACAATATTGTTTAAAAATCTACTCCATTTTCTATAATCTTTTTCTCATCATGAATTGTATATGAATGTTGTTTTGTCCTACATGTTAACTGTTCTATATAATATTGGCAGAATGTTGATTAATTAATTTCATGCTTGGTTGGTTTTAACGCTGTATTGCACCTTTCTTCTACTCAATTGTATGGAATATGGTTAAGAACTTTAATAAAAACAAAGAAGGGAAAACTCTGAGAGTAACCCCTGTTCAACACCTTGTTAGCAATTCGGCAAACGGAAAACCATCGGGACGTCAAAAGTACGAGTATAAATCGGCACAGTACAAGTAAAATACGTTAAATAATTCGTTCAAATATTCGTCAAACGAAAAACATTCGGATTAGATTTAATTCGTGTTTAGTACGTTTCATATGAACAAATTCAACACTAAAAATTTGACATATATTTTTTTTTTATCCCTAGTAAATTAACAAGCAAACAACTTATTAAACACAAATTCATAAGTCCGCATTTCCACCCCATCTCACAAAATGATCATTGATGCAAACAACAAGACTGATGAATTTTTTTCTTGTTAATTAAATAGGTTGTATGTGAGATTTTTTTTTTAAAAGTACATAAGTATTATACGTATTCATACGATACGTATTTAAAATGTCACATCCTTAAAATTCGCATATTAAATTAAATATTTCAAAAGTACGTAAGTATTATACGTTTCTGAAAGATTTGCAAAAAAGCGCGTATTATATGCGTTTTATTCGGGTGATTGCTAACAAGGGTTCAATATACATACCTCTCTAAGAATGTTTGTATTCTTAGGTCCTTCTGAAGGATTCTGAACTTCATATATGTTGAGGATTTTGGTGTACTAGGATAAAATTTATTAGGGTTCTTGGCCAACATTTATAAGAGTACAAAGAATGTAAAATAATCTCTACCCTAAAAAGAAATAGAAAATACACCATTTAATAAATCATACAGTTATAGAAAACTAATCTACTCTTCAACATGTCCCTGCTAGATGGAACTTAGTGAAAGCAAGTCCAACTTTGAGAGAGTGAGAAAGAAAGAAACTTGTAAACCATCTGGAAACAAAAAAGTACGACGAGACTTTGTCACCGAAGAAATCCCACAAGAAAATAATAGAAGAATGGTGAGGCTAAAAAATATGAGGTCCCAAAAGAAATATCAAAAGTGGACCAGGACTCGCGAAACACGAGAAGTCCCGGAAGAAACAAATGAAAGGACACCGGGTCCTGGTGGGTCACCCATTAATTGCTATAAGTTGGTATTCAAGAGACGGAAACTATGTCAAGAAGGTGGAACTAGGAATAAGAATAGGGATCCACGGGGATAGTCAATGCCCTTTGCATAAGAGCGCCGGGAGCTACTTTGGATCGACCGATCTTGTTTTAGCTCTTAGTAAGAAGGGCATTAGGAATTGTCTATAGGAGAAGTCCCAGAAGAAGTATCAAAAGAACGCACAGGCTCACGAAACGTGAGAAGTCTAGGAAGAAGTAGCAAAAGTGGTTGGGGATCGCTTTGAAAGGCGAGAAATTTCGGAAGAAATTTATGTAGTAGACTTCCTCTCGCACTAAAAGGCGAGAAATCTCGAAAAGAAATCATTGAAGTGGGCCGGGGTTTGTTCGCAAAAAACAAATTTTTTTCCAGAAGACGACCATAAGAAAGCGGGGCTGCGCATATCGGGAAAAAAATTCCGAATGAGAGTTGGGACTTCATATACTGAAGAAATTCGGAATGATAACAAAAACAAGGTGGCCGCTACTTCGCATATCGAAAAAATTATGGAAGATACCAAAAAGAATAACGTGGGAACGCATAATGATTTGATGGTCTTGCTCGCCGTTGAGTAGGCCAACAAGTTTAGGGGAAGCGGAGACACTCCCCCCCGGGGGAGGGAACGAAGCCCTCGGTTTTTTATTTTTATTTTTTACATGCATTACCTCATTTACATCACAAATTAACTAAAACAAAATAAAAATAAAGGGACGGGGCAAAATAGAGTGATAATGGGCTAGCGGTCTGGATGGATTGGTTAACGAGTCCAAGTATTTGTTTGGGGAGTGAAATCTAGTCGTTGGCTGAAAGGATCGAATCTTTGAGACGGGACCCTCGGTTTTCTTCTTCTTCTTCTTTCATTTTTACATGCATTACCTCATTTACATCACAAATAAAGTAAAACAAAATAAAAATAAAGAGACGGGATAAAATAGAGCGATAATGGGCTAGCGGTGGATGGATTGGTTAACGGGTCCAAGTATTTAAAGTGTGGGGAGTGAAATATAGCCGTTGAATGAAAGGATCATATCTGGCTATCAATTAGGATGGTTGAGAGTAGGGTTAGGGCTTCCTTCTTGCTGGGTATGGAGAGGCGGTTGGGGATAGCCGAACGAGTAGAGGACGAAGGCAGTGGCGGTTGCGAACGGATCTGGACGAGGAAACATAGCTGGTTGTTGGGAAAAATCCATGGCGAGCACAGAGATGAGGAGATGACACGACGACTCTCTGCTCGAGATGTAGAATAGTGCAGGAACTGTAGGTTCCTTGGTGATGGAACTGAAGGTAGACTTCGAAGTTTGGTGGGAAGATGATGAACATAATTGGAGGTCTGGAAAGACGAGAGACTGATCAACAATACTAGTCGTGCCGCAATAGTTTGATGGGAGGCTATGGCGGTGCGGTTGGGGCAGATCTAACAAGACTGGAGTTGGTGAAGACGAGATTGATCAACAACAGTAGTCGTGCCGCGAAAGTTTGATGTGGAGGCTGCGGCAGCGACGAGTGCATATCTAGCCAGACTGGAGTTGATGTCACCTGGCTTGGGGAGGGCGACAGAGCGGTCACCGTGGTTGGTGTTATGTGCAACATGGTGGTCAATGAGGGCAGTGTGGTGATTAGCCGGAATAGTTTCTAGGATTGATAGACGATGGTGATGACGAGTTTGGTGGTAATGACGATGATCTTCGGTCATAGCTAGGTAATGAATCGAGATTGCCTGCCCTGGATCAGCGAAAATCCGAAACGAGGATGATGACTTGAAGGCAGCGGCTAGGGCGCGAATGCGATGATGACAGTAATGAAGCACAGTTTGTAGTATCGGCAGACACCGATCCGATTTGATACGAGCTGATATCGATACGGTTTGGCATGTCCCCATTCAATATTGACCAATATCGTTTTTTGAGTTCTCTTTCCTAGTTAATTCAACAAAGAAAATTGAACGAAAAAAACCAATTAACAAGGATGTAAAAGCATAGTAAGGTTGTAAAAGCAAGTAAATGAAAAAAAAAATTATTTATCGCAGGTAAACCAATCAACAAGAGTGACTATTATTTCATTCAATTTCAAAACTACTATGAAACAACACATAAAATACTTTGCCTAAATATCTAAAAAAAATTTTAAAATTTTTAATAATTAATTTATTATTATTTGCATCCCGATACCAAAAAATTCGATACTCCGATCTGAAAAAGCCGATACCGATGGTCCCGAGATTCATAGGAAGGGTCCGATTTTGATACCGATACTGCGAACCTTGCGATGAAGTGATGATTACTCGGACCCCAAACGCTAAGTTTGTCGACTCGACACGAAGTGATGATTACTACGATCCCGGATAGCAGTATCTAAGGGTAAAGATGCAGGTGTGAAGGAATGGCTTGGGGTAGAGATGAGGGTGGAAAGGAAAGCCAAGGGTGGAATGAGATAAAATGTATTAGGTCTCTTGGCCAACATTTATAAGAACTAGAAATCCCCGTGCCTCTGGCACTCCTTTATAAATCACCTCATGCCTCTGGCACCCATTGATAAATCGGTTTTTTAAATTGCTTACATCATTTAATAATAATATTTTTTAAATTATTGACTTACCGTAATACTTACTTTAGATGACATGTACACGTGTCTGTAATACCACTTTGTTTTACTTTATCCTCTTTATCTTTTGTCACTAAATACAACTATGTTTTCTTATATAGATAGAATGAACATAAAATGACATCTCTACCCTAGTAAGAAATAAAAAAATACATCATTTAATAAAGAATACAAATATAGAAAACCAATCTACTCTTCAAAAAATATATATGCAACACCATAGTCACAATATCTATATACCAATAATAACCGTGAGATTTGATGGCCAAGTTTGTAGTATAAGTAAATCAATGGTGTTCCACTGCAGAAATTATGCAAAATGAACTTCTATGCACTCTTAAACAAATTTGTATGCCCACCTTACATGTTTTTCACTTACAGTCTATGCGACTCAGTAACTCTAGTAGACTTCTGTAGCCTCGACACCATTGTTATAAAGTGGAGTCATTGATGTCCTCTTTCGGAATGTGAATTCAGTTTTTTGAGTTACTGAGATAAATGTAATAATAGTGGTAACTTGTAGAGAGATGACAGGTGTGTAAATAATATGCCGAGTGTGAAGGAACTCATTGTCAATTCATTTTCGCCCGAGCGTGCCATGCTTCATATTTTGATGATTTCTTTCGAGAATTTACTTTCTTCTACTTCTCAGGAATAATAGTCTCTTTGGGTGATCACCTGATCTTTGAGTTCAAACTTCTGAGTTGGTCACTTAAACAAGATGCAATAAGTTTCTCCTATCTTTACCTATTGACCTAATACTTATTCTATCCTTCATAATACCCGGTTCTTTTCTATATGAATGGAACTAATGCAGGGGGTGGCTGGTCCATATATTAGTTATCATTCTCCTCTTCTTTGCCATCTTCATGCTGCTTACTAGATTTTGTAACCAAGGAAGGCCAATTGATGAGCTCAAGGTGACAGCCCCACCGACAATGAACACTATGGAGCAGCTCTTAGCTGTACAGAATGCTATTTCCCAAGTCGAGGAGCTCGTTCAGGATGGTAACATCATTTTGTTGAAATTACGAGCTTTGCTGCTGGCCGTTCCTTCTCAGGTTTTTCGATTGACTCTTTTTTATTTTTCACCTTGCTGTTCTTTTAAGGTTTTATACACGGGCTGTTTCTTGTTTTTTCAAAACCATCAGTAGAGTTGTGCTATTTGGAGGATATGGTCTCGTTAGTGTACTAGTATATAATGGGCCATTGGATACTGCAATGATCTGAGATAGGAAAATTTTCCTACAGATCTGTTATGATGGCTTATCACTTATGGTCATATCCGTGAATCAACTGCAGATTACTTTCTCATAACAATTTGATAAGATCAAAGATCTTAGAGGATTTATCGCAACAAAAGTTTACAAAACCTTTAGTAATTTATGTACTAACACTGAGATGCATAGTTCATTGTCAATTGTTCCAATATAAGTAAAATGACCAACATTACATATAATAATTAACTTTGTATGTGCCAAATAGTTTTGAGACCTTGGATTTTATCTTTTCAAACTTTTGAGGAAAATTTAGCATATATTTAGTCTTGTGACCACAGGGTTAGCCCTTTATACTCTGAATCTTTTTGATGGGTAGTGTATCCTTGTAGTGACACTATTAATTGGTGTGATGAACAGGCGACGGATAAGGCCATCATGGTGTTGGTTTTGATGGCTTTGGTCACAGCCTTCCTGCCAGTCAAGCTGATGATACTAATGATATTTTTGGAGACGTTCACAGAGAACTCACCCCCGAGGAGGGCTAGCACAGAGAGATGGAGGAGGAGGTTTAGAGAGTGGTGGTTCAGCATACCAGCAGCACCAGTGGTGCTTGAGAAAGATAATAGAGACGACAAAAAGAGGAGGTGACCCTGTGTATACTATAGACAGCTTCAATGTACTTCGGATGCCCGTTTTTCTTGTCAATGTATGTATCAATAATATGTTTTACCCTGTTTTCACCCAACTGATGGCCAAGTTTGTAAGAGATGATATTGCCACAAGGCTTTTGGTCTTCATAGTATGTAAAGTTATATTTCGACATATGATCAGTTTTAGATATCAAAATGTTTTTTTTACCAGATTCAGAATCCCCCAACAGTGATCAGCTGGGACAATTTGACTTTGAAATAGTATCGTGCCATTCTTATGATTACTAGGAATTCTTTCTCGCGATTAGAAATCATTTGGGTGATTTGGGCTACAAACTTTGTAATAATATTGCCATTGTTAAACTGTCTTATGGCATCTCCAATGGATTAGTTAAGTGATCATTCCTTACCTAGTTTAGGTAGAGGATACAAATAATAGCGACTCAAAGGATTAAGAGTAAGTGACCCCCTAAATGATTATGTATCCCTTAGTTTAGATACCTATGGATATGCTCTTATAAAGAGAGAGAACTCGAACACATCTGCTGCATTTCTCCACTACATTAATTAACATTCGAATCCCTCGTTAGTATGGTCACGCTGATTGTAAACTGTTTCCTATATTCAAAAATCATTTTACACACAAAAAAGTAGTTGATAACATTAATTCTCCATTATGGAAATTTCAAATTGGGTAACAAACGAAATTTAATCAAAATGAATCATGAGACTGGCTGGCCCGCACGCACGCAGCCTAACAATAAAAAGGCTAAAATGATCATATGCTCATTAACCTTAGAAATCCGGCACGGCCTCCGTGAAGGACGGTGATACGGATCCCCCCATGTACAAGCTCCTCGGCGAGCATAAGAAATCCGAGGGGCCCCGCGGAGTTAGCGACATGTCAGGAAACATATATTGATCATCGAACAACTCTATCGCCAATGCGGGGGCGACATTGGCTCCATCTGCTTCGGCGTCGTGGGTCTCCACGGTTTTTTTCTCATCATTGTCGGCAGTGTCGGTTCCGTCGGAGAGGGCGGCTGGCATTGGCGGGAGGGTCGATGGAGGAGGAGGTTCGGCCTTTTGGTTGTCGTGGGCGCGGGCGTCGGGGGAGCGGGTGAGGCCGGTGAGCCTCTGGACCAATGCCATGAAGTCGCGGGCTTGCGTGTGGATGATCTTCGGGGAGTGGGTGTAGATGATGACCGGAAGCCGCGGCGGCTGATGGTGGTTGTTGGTGGTTGATGGCTTCTTCTGGATTTGATGGGAGTCTTTCTGTATCTTCAATGTAGATGGACGTGGGCCGCAGATCTCACGTGATGGAGGGCTCATGTTTGTAGATAGAAAGAGAGTGTTAGTTATAGGTAGGTAATACGGTTGGAAATAATGAATGGGGGGCGGGGCGAGTTATCCCTCATATATATGGTTGGTAGGATTTATATAGGATTTTGAAACAGATAAAGTTTTGCACAAAGACCCCTCTAGATAAGTTTTTTTTTTACAACAACAGCAACTATAGATTTATGTATTAAGACATATATTGCCTTGCAGAAACTGGTTGTACTAGTCTTTTTTGGTATTAAATGGATGTTTGAATTGTTTTATTTTTTGCAAGAAATTAATGAAATGTTTAGGGTGAGGAGAAGAAAAGTTTCATCATAAAATAAAGGGGCGCCAGCCAAGTTGACTTGCTGGAAGGGAGGAACGAATGTATTTGGGAGAGAATTAATAGGAGGTCGTTAGGATGACGTAAGGGTGAGGTGGTGCTGGATGCCACTCCTTTTTAGGGCATCACGTGGGCCAATTCACCTGGACATGTGGATGAGACCGTTATTGGATTTATATGAATTTTTTAATTTAGTTCTTTTTCTTTCTTTATTTTTATTAAAATAAATAGTATATATATATTTTTTAATTTAATATTTTAACTAGCATGAATTGTTATCTATTAGTTTAATTCACCAATGAAATGTATTCTTTGGAAGGATTTATGTTCAGGTTCAAGACTTCAAGAGATAATCTGACAATTTCTCAAAATTAGAGTTTTGATTATATGTTCAAATATAGTTTTGTTTTGCTTTTTATTATTATTATTATTATTATTATTATTATTATTATTATTATTTTGGGTTACAGAAGAAAGGTCTTGTGGAGGAATAGTTTTCTTATTTTGAAATTGGAGTTACGAAAAAGTTATCCGTATAGAAAAATAAATAAAAATTTTAAAATAATTATTGATAAAGCAAGATATAAATGTTATCCAACAGACACTCACATACACACACTCACTCAACACTCTTTTTTTTTTTCTCTCTCTCTCTCTCTCTCACATGATGTAAGTCTTGTATGATTGATGTAGCACTTGCATTTGTTATTGTTTTTCTTCGTTTTTTAGGGGTTAACATATATTAAAGCAACTTATTAATATAACAAAATAATTCTCCCCCCTTCCAACAAAATAATAAATTACACACGTGAGCTAATCCGCTCTACAAATTGTGATTGTAAATATAGAAGACTTTTTTTTCTTAGGTTATTAAAACAAACGGAACAGTCCAGAGGATTGGGTTGTCTTAGTCGGAACTAAATTTGGTTGTCTCTTGTCCTTGGCTCCAAAAGAAAATATAAAAAAATTGATGATGAATGGAATTGACAGCGAAGTTGAAGTCTCTGATTTTGACGACAGCATGAAGCTCGGATTCAGAGTTTCTCTTCTTGAGCTACTCGAGACATTCACAGTGGAAACTAACAAAATATAGGCCTGGTGGATTGCTAGTTCAACTGATAGAGAAGAGTTGGAATTGGACCGTTGATGCTCTATTGACGAAGATGTGGAGACTTAGGGGCCCAAAAGGACTGCCCTAATCAAAGGGGTGTCCAAACCAGATGGCTTGTCAGACTTACCCTAGGGTCGGCCCTCAGGGTGTGTATTGGGCCGGTGCGGGCCGACCCGAGGGCCGAGTCAACCGGGTTTGAACGGGTTCGATCCAGGCTGAGCTCAATCCGAGAGGAGAGGCGGGCCGGGACGGCCCGACCCGTTTAGAAATAATCTCGACCCAGCCCGGACCCATGACCCGGTCAGGGGAGGACCGGGCCGAACCGGTGTTGGTCTGGGCCGGTTCACGATCGAGCCGGACCGACCCAATTTTATTTAAATTTAAATTTTTTACGTTTATTTATATATTTTTTATATATAATCTATATGATATAACTTATATGTTAATAAATTTAAGTTAAAATTTATAGATTTTTGGTTACTAAGTTATTTTTGTATAATTTAAAATTTATAAGTTATTTGTTAGAAAGTTTTTTATATAAATTTATCTGAAATTTATAACTTATATGTTAAGTATAATTTAAAATTTATAAGTTAGATGTTTAGTATAATCTGAAATTTATAAATTTATTTATTAGAAAATTTATTTATTTAATTTATATCAATATTTATATAACTTTAAGTATAAATAAAAATATAAATATTTATAAGTTGGATTAAATTTTTTTTTTTTTAATAACTTATAAAAAAAATGTATGAATCTATTTTTTTGAATTTAAATTATAAATTTATAACTTGATATTTAAAGAAATTATTTATATAGATATAAATTAATAACTTGAATAATTTATATAAAAAAAATTCAACCAAACCGTACCTGAACCGAGCCGGTCCTGACCGGTCCAACCGGATCGTCCGAATTCGGCTTAGTACGAATGTAGCAGACAACGAGCTGAGTCGGCCGGACTTGTTGGTCGGATCCTCCGACCCAACCCGAATCCGTGGGAGGAGTGGGCCGGAATGGGCCGATCCGTTGACCGGATCCGAGCCAGTCCGAACCGGGTTTGACCGGGCCGTCCGACCTTTAACACACTTTGAGCCGGCCCAAAAATAAGTGAAGAACGTCTCAGCTAACATCCTTCAAGTTTAGAGAAACCTTAAAAACTTTGTTTAATAAAGTCTTTGCTTTACCTTACTGTCCAGTGATATGGGTATGGGCCATCGAAAAAAATGACAAGCCCAAGATCACACTCGCAAACCTTCTCCTAGAATCATGTTGCCATAGTGGAGGGTTACTGAAATATTGTTTTTTATTTTTTGAAAAAACATAAAGAAATTTCTTTTGAGTAACCATAAAACTATTCCAATTAATACGAAGAAATAGTCACATGAAATACAAAAGGAACATTTCGAATCCAGCATTGAAGGATTTGAATCAAAATTTTCATGTCCTGGGGGCACAAGATTTTGACAGTATATATATATATATATATATATATATATATATATATATATATATATATATATATATATATATATATATATATATATATATATATATATAATATTTTTTTTAGGGTGTAGTTTAGTGGTAAAGTTACGGGACATTACCGAGTATGTTCGGATATCGAGTTTCGGCATCGGCTAAGGAATGGAAGAAAGTTTCGAACAAAAAAAATAAAAAATAAAAATAAATAAATAAATAAATAAATAAATATATATATATATATTGAATATAATTAGCACTTTAGACAACCATTGTTTAGCAGGGCCGGCCCTGGCCCAGGGCGGACAGGGCGACCGCCCAGGACCCCATGGGCCAGAAGGGTCAAATTTTTTTTTTTTGTTAAAATATATAAATAATTTTTTATCGAAAATAGAACTAGTATTTACCATTGACCATTCTTATCACAAAGCAATTGTTGTGTTGTGGTTATTAAATTAGACTTGCACACAAGAGGTTCCTAGTTTAAATCTTGGTGGAGGCATATTTTTTATTTTACAAAAGTTTTATTTTTTTTACATTATGCATGGGGCCTCATTTTGAAAGTTCGTCCCGAACCCCTGTGAGCTCAGGGCCGACCCTGTTGTTTAGTTAGTGTCGTATTATGTAACATTTTGTTCCATATAGCATTTGTTGTTATAAATATATTGTTTGGCTACAGAATCATTATAAAAAAATATTAAAAAATTATAGTTTTGAATGATATAATTAGGATGCTCGATTTCAATTCTGATTGTCGAAAATATATTTTTGTTAATTGTTTGGTTGTTACATGAAAACAAAGAGAAGAAAATAAAATGATAAAAAAGTGGGATAAATGTGGAAAATGTTACCTCGAGTGGTGTTGTGACTAGGGGTGATTATTATACCGAAAATTAAATCGAACCGAATAAGAGATTCAGTTTAGTAGAAAAATAAATCGCTTCTGTTATGTAAATACTAATTTTTTTTATTTAGGTATCAATTTTTTGCATGCTATGGCTTATGTCGGATCGGTCCATTGATTGGATCCGAGTTGGTCCATATCGAATATGTTCGAACCGATTTCGGATCGAATTTCGGACCGCCTGTCCATTTAACACCTTGAGGTTTTACTAATGAATATGCACAGATTATAAAATATAAATTTTATGTGCATGCGTATATACTAATAAGTAATAAGAACCGTCTTAGAGGAGACCAATCTTTGAATGTTAAAAGTTTCACAGCCATGCAAGTGCATGCATGCATGGCCCATGGTTATCTAGAAAACAATAAAAAATATTAACTTGACTTGACTTTACTTTACTTTTGACCGACTCAAAACTAATTTAATAAATGCCTAGAGCTGCTGACTGCTCAAAATTAAATCATCAACTTCAACAAACTTCACGAAGATTGTTGACTCAGTTTAGGATTTAAGAGGCCGAAACTTAGAAATTTTATGTCATAGGTGGAATTATATCTTTTATGGACTGCACTAGATATACTAATAACGTATATTGTACGTACGTAAAAAAATAAATAAATAAATAAATATATAAATATTATCATCCTTAGAAATCAAATTCAAGTAACTAAGAAAAATACCTTCCATCTTAACCAATTGAATTAAAATTGTTTAGTTATAAATAAATAATATTAGATAGTTAAATAATTAGTTATTGTTAAAAAATAGTTAGTGATGTTAGTCCCGAAGTCACATCAAAGAAGAAGAGGTATCCACAAAGTAGAGACTCACACAAGAGTTCGTCTCTACAAACTCCAGAGGAGAAGTTGGTGCACTGAGATTCGCACAAGAGTTCCTTTGCGGTGACACACAACCCCACAGAAGCACTAAACCATGAACATGTTACAAACTGACAACCAAATAAAATGCAAATAAAACAAGAATCAAAAAACCGTTTTTCTCTTTATGTTCGCAGACGTTACACCGAGAAGAACATGAACATGAACAAGAACATAAATACAAAGAAGGAAACTCCTGCTTGGGTGATCAAAACCACCAGAGCTCAAGGCAAGATTCGTGCTATACAACGATCTGCCCCCAGGATCCAGCAAGTCCACACGAGAACTTCTTGAACGCTCTTGGTCACCTTCGGATCACTCGGAAGACTCTTTTGGAAGAATGCTAATTGCTGCCGCAAGTCCTTCTGGTGCTCTCGATTTTTCTCTTTCTCTCAATTTTTTCAACTGTCCAAAATGAAAGAGGAGAGCCTCTATTTAAAGAGGATTTCATCTCCCATGCGGCTTGAGAAAAAAATCAGGCAGCATGCGCCGTTGTACTGCAAAGTGCGCAAACAAAGCGCCACTTTGCGCCCTTGATGTCACGACCCGTACCCGGATATTCGTGCACGAGTACGTGGTTACATCCAACCTACGCCGCAGAATCGGCGGTAGAACGCTGTCTGGGCTAACTATCTAACATCTCAACAATATAATATGGTACATGTCAATCATCTCAACTCCAAACGGAGGAGCAATATGGTATCTCACAAGTATATCTAATCTCAATCACAAAACAAACTAAGGAAGAATAATGCACGAATAGAATAACGAAGGAAAGAAAGATACAATCCACAATATGAAATAATAATACATCTGTGAATCTCACAAAAATAATCTAATACAAGAATCACCAACATAAACTAAACCTCCTCAGTCACTGGTACTATGTTCTCTGGCTCCAGGGAGGTATCCTCTAAAGTCTCACCCTCCTGAGGGCCGTAATACGTGGGACACAGCTCCTCTAGCCAATCATCTGAAAAATATATCCAGTCAAGATTGGAACGAAGTACATACCTTTGAAAGCAGTTTCAAATACATAATCGAGCATATATAACAGCAATAGAAAAAGATACAAGATGCACAAGTAGAAAGAATATACAATACAGGGTGAACATGCAATAAGCACAAGAAGAACTAGAAAGTAAGTACGAAAAATAACTGCAAGTAGAGAACAAGAATACTAACTACGTGATTTAGAGTGCAAGTTCGTTATGTGATCGACTGTAAACCCCCTCACCCAAAATAGATATTTTGTGTATATTTTATATTATTATATTTATTATAGATGTTGAATTTCTTTAGAGTATTCTCTTAGTTAATTAGAAAATAATTTTTTTGATATATTTACTTATATAAATATTTAATTAGAATCATTTTTAGGCTATTTTAGATTTTTGGAGATTTTTCTAGAATTTTTGGTAATTAAAACCTAGGAAACATAATTTTTTAGGACTTTTATGATTTACTATGAGATCATACTTGCATGTTGTTACTACCAAATATTTAATTTAGGGTTAAAATATTTAAATATATTTTTTTGTAATTTATTTAGAATTTTAAGGAATTTATTTAGATTTTTGAAATTATTTAGGATTTATTTGGATATATATAGTCTTAATATTAGATAGATGCTAATTTAGTGTTAATAGATATTAATAAGATTATATATAAATTATTTGTATTATCTTTAATTTTATTTAAGATTATAAATTATTGAGATAAACTCAAACTCTAATTTTAAATTAATTCAAATTCTGAGCCTATTAGGAAAGCAACTTCATGCATATCCTATCCTTATTTAAACTGATTCTAATCCTATCCAAATTAGCCAATCCTAGTCGTATTCAATTAAGTAGTCTTCACCATTATAAATACCTACATATTTCATATTTTTTTTCCCAAACTCTTCTCTTTTTTCGTCCAAAAACAGTCAAAATTCGTCATTAATTTAGCATCATTTTCTAGTAGTTATGACGACTTAAAAAGACGATATCTCCTAGCTCCGGACTCCAAACGCGTTCCATTTTTTTGTTATAACCATATCAAGGTTAGTTTTCTGAATATATAAATTAATTTAATAATTTAAGAACCTATTTTTCCAGATTTGATAGCTGTCCGAAATCAGACGTGTTTTCGTATTTTCGAGATTTTGGGAGATCCCGAACTCGGAATTACGAGCCGTTTGAAGTTTTAAAAATATGACATGATGAACTTACATAAAATTATTTTTTCAGAATTTAATATGTAAGTTTAATCTACTGTAAGATTTGTGCAACGTAGACGTAAATAGAAAACTACCGAAAACTGTCATCTGTGCGCCCTTGTGGCCATAACTCTTTACCGACTTGTGATTTTATAAAACTGTCGATTCTAGCGTTCATGTAGTATTGAAATCTATAGTATTCCACACACAAATCTAGGATTTGAGTTGGTTGACTTTTTGGTCAACGAATTGCCTCGATTTGCGTGCTACGGATCACAAATTCGTAAAGTCGACTTTCTTTGGACTAAAATTAGAATTTAACAATAAAATCAGATTATAATAAGATTAAAATACTATTTTAGGTTATTTTATTCAGAATTAAAATAAATTAAAATGGAGGAACCTATTCACCCACTTTTGTAACCTAACTTGTTTAATTTATGTGACGAGTAGATCGGACGACATCTTGAGTTGGGACTTCATTCTTTTTCAGAGCAGGCAAGTATACCTTACCATTGTACTGTTATTCATATTTCATATGTTGCATGCATCTTTATTTTCTGTCTTTAGTTCATATATTTTAACTGCTATATAAACTGTGCGTCCAAGGAAACTTGGGTGCAACGACGGTGTCGTCGTAATATATTTTTATTATGTATATGCATTGACCTTGTTTATGAGACCACCCCATTATCATGAAGCATCATTAGGTTTCATTGGTCGTGATACAACTGTTACACGAGTGTGAGTCTCATATAGATCACGGATTGCACGACAGGTCTGGCCTCCTGTACGTATGAGTCGTGCGTTAGGGATAACTGCTGATAGAAACTTTACATGCTAGAGGACTTAGCAGTTATTAGTAGTCTATGGACATAGCCTATTGTAGTACGGTGGTCCAATCCTTGTCCTTGTTTGATTGTATGGTTGGGCTATTGTACTAAAGATAGGCTATGAACCAAATCGTGTCATGGATGTGACATACTTAGAGCATGGGATAGAAAGAACAATAAGTACGGCATTTGGGCTCCTTTGCACTTTCCTTCTTATGTAACCCGTACGCTTCGCCGGAGATACGCGGTCGTGATGACCCTTATATTACTTGGCGTCCTCTGTCGTTTAAAAGACGACATGCTTTGTAGGCCCCTGACTCTCCGAGAGAGTCATGCCAATCCCATTTTATGGCCAGATAGCCCACTTATAAGAAAGTTTTCTTAAACTGCATTCACATAGACGGTTAGGCGACCCATTGGATATTTATTTCAGTACTTTATTGGCATGCTTCTATGTATCTTGTTATGTCCCTCTGAGGACCTGGTTCCTTTCCAGGTGTAGATGTTCATGAGTATTCGCAGGAGCGCAGATCCGGGCTGGTTGCTTATATTTGAGGAGGTCTTTCCTTCGAGCCTCGTGATTATTGGTAATGTACTTATATTGTGTTTGTTGTGTTGCACTTATATATTCTAGTTGGTAGTGGATTTGTTTCCATCCAACTATCATCTTTAGATACTTTATATCGAGATGTAGTTTCATAGATATTGGTTATTTATTTATATTTGATTTTTTGTGGATGAGATTTAGATTGCACCCTGTGACTTGTGATAGTTTTACCACTTGTGAATTATTGTTCATTATACAGCGTACGTGTGTATCATGGTATCCATATATTGGACTTGTCATGTACATATGACTGACATGCTTACGTGTCCTAGTTCTACGTATTTTGGGACTGGGGCGTGACATATTTTTAGTGGTGGCCCATGCAGGTCGAGAGCATATTATCTCGGTTACGTTACTGTACCGAACAAGCTTGCGTATAGGAATAGAGTATAGGATCTCATCCACAATTGACTATGATTCACTTTCCTTCCAATCCATTCTATTTGAATAATTGTATCCTGCTTGATTCCTGTACTTCCCTAATAGTTCCTTGAGTATAGCCTTCTCCTAGAGTATAGGAATCCTTGTTACTAGGATCATAATTAGGGTAATAATCCTACCAAGAATACAACTAGAGTATTGACACAGCACTAAGATCCGAATACCTAATGAACCCTAACGTCCCTTATCTATAGATAGGTTTACCATTACCCCTTGATGTATTTATGAAGACTTGAGAGTAGTATAAACACTACTATGATTAGTTTGAAATTTGACCAAAGTATTTGACCCTAGTACTGAGGAACCAATAGAAATCCAAGGTTAAATATTAGGACTAACCTAGCTTTTCATGGTGAGATAGTACTAGAGAACTACAACTTTAGCTTCTTGTCTTGATATTAGCAGAACAGTATCTTAGGAAGCCAAGAGGAATGACTAGAATATTTCTCTTGATCATACCTCGAACACAAAGATTAGCAACCACCTTCCCTCAAGAAACCATGACATTACCTATAGTCTTTCTATTTAGTTTTATGACTTGTTCCTCTGAACCCTTAGCGCTCGCTATTGTGCGACGACTAATTATATTTTTTTTTCCTCATCTTTCAACTCGTGCCACCTGACACTTCTGATTGTAGGCCAAGTGATTTTATTCTGTGTTAAGAATATATAGTTGCTAGAATTATAGTTGTTAATCTTGAATTTTGAATTATGTGCCTTGTAGTTAGAACCTGATAGTTGAGTTGTTCTTGTAGATTGTGACCTGATGATTATCCTTTAGTTTTAAATCACGTGATTTATACCCCCACCTCGATACGAGTTATATCCTCTTTTCCCTTGAAGCCAGTAACTTCTCCATTCTTAGTATTAACACTTTGTTCTATAAGCAGTATGATTAAGACTTAAGATGACCATTACCTATATAATGCAATAGGAGACCCTAAATAGGTACCAAGATCTTTTCCTCGTATAGCCCAATAAGAGTTCTACTTTATTTACAAGGACAATATTATTTTGTAGAAACCCCTAAAAGCAGTTACAGTATTAGTTAATTATTTTAAGTTGGGTAGTATGCCTCACAACCTAGTATCACATAGTCTTTTGACCTATTATTGAAGTGTAATTGAATGACATTAACTGTATGCTAGCATAAGAAGATAATATTTATTCAGACTGTAGAACTTAGAGGCTATACCCCTATTTGAGTCGACTAGCGACTTAGACAAGAAGTTAGTATGGCAACTGTATAGATTGTAGAGTCTTATCTTCTTTGTGAACTTGAATTATTTTGTACCTTCTTTCATCATAATTCAGCATACTTGTATTTTCTGAACTACCTTGACTTATGCTGCTATTATAACCTAGTTTTGCAAGCTTACTCTTTTATCAAGCTTGATCATGATATATGTATTATTGGGTATACACACTAATACATTTCAGAATCAGTGTATTAAGGTCTAGCTAACCTTAGTGCGCTTGATTCGCCCTTCGCATAACTACTTTACGTGGATTGAGATATATAGTTGACTACTAGACGAATGTACTTACCCTCTAGATATGTCTGAGCGGAACGTATCAGTCACATAACTGTACTGATACGAGCATGTGAATAGGAATTACCAAAATAGAATTTCAATCCACAACTGCCTTGACAATTCTCATTTGATTTTTTTTAAAATGCCTTGATCCCCATACTTCTATTATATTACCTTTCCCTTGAACTCTTTATTATTGTTTTCCGTCTTCCCTTATTTTGGAAAGACGAAACCTCATGCTTGTTATAAGTTTGATACATTGATAGTACTAGATATACCCCATAGGCCAATCACATTATTTGGTGACTATCTTCTGTAATTAAGGCATATCATATGTGATATACTTGGTGTTAAAGTTTTGAGGATTGAATAACATGATTAAATAATTTGAGGAATATATTTCTTAAAGGTATAGTCTTACGTGATAGATCGGTAAATTCTAAGTTGGGTATAAATTGCATTGTCAACTTGAGGTGAATTTTTTTTAGATTGTGATTAAGTAAGATTAGATTGAGAGATTTAAGTCATTTTAATTTTGGATTTTTTTTTTGAAGAATGATTAAGATGGTGAGGTTTTAATGAATTTTGAAATCTTGATATTGCGGACCAAATATTTATAACTTGAGCACATGATTTAAATTTTGAATATTGAAGGTTGAATCATCGATTTAAAGTTTGAGAATAAATATAGAAATTTAGACTTGAACAATTGGTGAATTAGATTTAAAAAATTTATAATTTGATAATTTGAATTAAAAGTTGAATTTTGATTGTTGGATCACCCATTTGAAATATTGATGATGGAAATTGAATTTAAAATTCGAAGAGCACGTACTTCATACGTTGAGAATAGGAATAAGATTTGATTAGAATGGTTATTATTTAAAATCTAGAGGAGATTATGATAGTTGAAAATCGTGATGTAAAATTAGATATGGGTTATTTAAATCTTGAAGATGTTGTATGGATTTGACTTAAATTTGGATGTTAATGATTTGAAAAAGCGAGAAGAGATTACAGTAGGTTGAATTTTGATTTGAACAGTGATTATCTTAATTTTTAAGTGATTGCGATAGATTTGTATAGATTTGGTTATTTAAATTTTTAGAAGAGATTGCAATTGACTTGCCTTATATACGATTGTGAAGGATTTAGCAAATCATGCTTTATTTTTAATTTCGAGGACGAAATTCTTTTAAGTTGGGTAGATTGTAAACTCCCTCACCAAAAATAGATATTTTGTGTGTATTTTATATTATTATATTTATTATAGATGTTGAATTTCTTTAGAGTATTCTCTTAGTTAATTAGAAAATAATTTTTTTGATATATTTACTTATATAAATATTTAATTAGAATCATTTTTAGGCTATTTTAGATTTTTGGAGATTTTTCTAAAATTTTTGGTAATTAAAACCTAGGAAACATAATTTTTTAGGACTTTCATGATTTACTATGAGACCATACTTGCATGTTGTTACTACCAAATATTTAATTTAGGGTTAAATATTTAAATATATTTTTTTGTAATTTATTTAGAATTTTAAGGAATTTATTTAGATTTTTGAAATTATTTAGGATTTATTTGGATATATATAGTCTTAATATTAGATAGATGCTAATTTAGTGTTAATAGATATTAATAAGATTATATATAAATTATTTGTATTATCTTTAATTTTATTTAAGATTTTAAATTATTGAGATAAACTCAAACTCTAATTTTAAATTAATTCAAATTCTGAGCCTACTAGGAAAGCAACTTCATGCATATCCTATCCTTATTTAAACTGATTCTAATCATATCCAAATTAGCCAATCCTAGTCGTATTCAATTAAATAGTATCCACCATTATAAATACCTACATATTTCATATTTTTTTCCCCAAACTCTTCTCTTTTTTCGTCCAAAAACAGTCAAAATTTGTCATAAATTCAGCATCATTTTCTAGTAGTTATGACGACTTAAAAATAAGATATCTCCTAGCTCCGGACTCCAAACGCGTTCCATTTTTTTTGTTAGAACCATATCAAGGTTAGTTTTCTGAATATATAAATTATTTTAATAATTTAAGAACCTATTTTTCTAGAATATTCTGAAAGTGACAGCTGTCCGAAATCAGACGCATTTTCGGGAGATCCCGAACTCGGAATTACGAGCCGTTTGAAGTTTCAAAAATATGACATGATAAAATTACATAAAATTATTTTTTCAGAATTTAATATGCAAGTTTAATCTACTGTAAAATTCGTGCAACGTAGACGTAAATAGGAAACCACCGAAAACTGTCATCTGTGCGCCCTTGTGGCCATAACTCTTTACCGACTTATGATTTTATAAAACTGTCGATTCCAACGTTCATGTAGCGTTGAAATATATAGAATTCCACACAAAAATCTAGGATTTGAGTTGGTTGACTTTTTGGTCAACGGATCGCCTCGATTTGCGTGCCACGGATCACAAATCCGTAAAGTTGACTTTCTTTGGACCAAAATTAGAATTTAACAATAAAATCAGATTATAATAAGATTAAAAATACTATTTTAGGTTATTTTATTCAGAATTAAAATAGATTAAAATGGAGGAACCTATTCACCCACTTTTGTAACCTAACTTGTTTAATTTATGTGACGGGTAGATCGGACGAAGCCTTAAGTTGGGACTTCATTCTTTTTCAGAGCAGGCAAGTATACCTTGCCATTGTACTGTTATTCATATTCCATATATTGCATACATCTTTATTTTCCTTTGTACTTTCCTTTTTATGTAACCCGTACGCTCCGTCGGAGATACGCGGTCGTGATGACCCCTATATTACTTGGCGGCCTCTGTTGTTCAAAAGACGACATGCTTTGTAGGCCCCTGACTCTCTGAGAGAGTCATGCCAATCATATTTTATGGCCAGATAGCCCACTTGTAAGAAAGTTGTTCTTAAACTGCATTCACATAGACGGTTAGACGACCCATTGGATATTTATTTCAGTACTTTATTGGCATGCTTCTATGTATCTTGTTATGTTCCTCTGAGGACCTGGTCCCTTTCTGTCATGACCCGTACCCGAATAATCGGGCATGAGTCGTGGGTACGTCCAGCCTACGCCGCAGAATCGACGGTAGAACGCTGTAAAGGTTCGTTCTAGGTCAAACAAATCTATATAACTCACAAAAATCTGTCAATAGCCTCTCCAAAAGGAGGGCAACCATGCAATATATATATGAATAATCCTCTCCAAAAGGAGGGCAACCACGCAATATATATATGAATACTCAATCACAATAATCTAGGGGAAGAGTAAAAGCACGATATGATATCAACAAAGAAACAGAACCAAAGAGAGCAAGACAATATCCAAATACAGTCCAAGTCTATAACAGTCTACAATATCTCGCAGCATCAAAAGAATAAGTATAATCATCCAACATAATCAACTGGAAACATCCCAGGAAACCCACCTAGCTAACTAGGGCGCTAAAGGCGTCTCCTCGGCGTACTCCTCCTCGATCTCGGGGTCACAACACTCGTCGACACCCGGCCCGTAGAAAGTCGGGCAGAAATCCTCAGGATCCTCTGGAAAAAATATGTCCAGTTAGGACTGGAGCGAAGTACATAACTCTGAAAGCAACTCCAAATACATGGTAAGATGTATATGACGAGCAATAGAAAAGTATATAAGATGCACATGAAATAAATACATGCTGGAGCAGAATAAGTAGCTACAAAGTAAACTGGAGAACAATACAAGTATAGAAGTAATTGCATGTGAGAAAACATGAATACTAGCTAAGTGCCTTGAGCACAAGTTTGTTATGTGATCGGCTTAGGTTGCACATAAAAAATACTACGATAACTCCGTTATGCGTGAGTTGCATAACCGACATACACATGAATACTGTTTGGCTTTGATCACATAACCAACTCCTACTCCCCTCCCCCACTAATACTCTTGGATCCAACCACAACACGCTACGTCAATGATAATAGCTCGCGCACACGAAGGCGAGAGCACAAGAAGCACATGATAGCACATGAGAATCAATACCCGAAGCACATGATAAAATACACGTGATAGAGTACCCGCTGAACACGGTAAGGGGGATAGCATCTCATGACGGGATCCACTAGTACCAGCTCGTGTAACAATGTGTCAGAATCAAGTATTACAGTTCTAGAGCAGGTGATATAAACGCTATCATAAAATAGAAACTATCAGAGGTAGGTACTCGCCTGTTGTCCTGAGTAACTGATGAGGATCGAGATCCGGACCGTTGTCGCAAGAACCTATTACGAAAAGCAAGATTAAACAGGGTTCTAAGGAGTTAAACTGATATAAAATAATTAAAAACAGGCTTCTAGGGATATTCTAGGTCGAACGGGTCAAACCGGTAAAATTTGGGTCAAAAAGTCAACCCGGGGTCCAAAAAGTCAACTCTAGATCAAAACTAGGTCAAACGTTGACTTTTACGGTCAACGAGGACAATTATGGTCAAAGCTAGGTCAAACTAGGGTGCCCCTGAAATTCTAGGTCAAAACTAGCTCATTAAGCTAGTAAACTCTCAAACTCGCTGTAACGCCCCGCTCCGCGCCGGCGTTATATATCAAGGTGAGTGGGCAGAACTTCGTTCTCTGATTCTTGCATGCCTTAATAATAACCTGAGTTTTTGCTTGCAATGTTTTGTTAAGAGAATGATAGAACCTGCCTTGCATGTTAATGAACGAACTCACCTAGCTTGTCTTTGAAACAATGCCTGCTTAACGAGAATCCTGAATCGCCTGCTTAGAGTGCATGAATATGTTCACTATCGTCTATGCTTCGAGAGAACCATACTGTGCCTGAACGTGTTCAAGTGATAAGTCGGATTGCCCCACAACAATGAGAGTATTCTGATGGTTCGTCTCGTCTGCATACTAGAGTTTATTTGATAGTGTTCCATGCATTCGCACGCGGTCGGACAATGGCTATTGGTGGAGAGCTGAACTGCATGTGTCACGGCTGCTACCATGATAGTGCAAAGCAACCATGAGTCATAGCTGCCTCTAGCATCAGATAAAGAGTCATTGGTATGTTGTTCCACCAGCTGCCGATCCTGAGATACTCGGGGACCGCCCTGCATATAGCTAAGTCATTGTATTGGCTTGGATAGTGACTGCCCCTAAGAATGTGCATCGTGTGTCTAGCTATGCATCAGACCCTCGAGTCGCACGAGACACGCTGCGCACACCCTGAAACGTGAACGGTTTGCTTGCTTGCATATTCAATATGAAACTCTGTTTCCAAACATGTTTCTAAACAAGTAAATCGACTCTGCTAGAACTGCATGAAACGAACCTAGGTAAAACTAGAAAGATCCCTAGTAATGTAATGTTTTATAACATGATTACTTAGTGCCTGTTTGAGTGAATGCTTGTTTCTGTTCAGTTGATTTATCTCACCAGTACTTGTATAAAGTGCTGACCCACCAACAGTTTACTTGTTCGCAGGTACTGGATCGTCCGAGGGAGCGATAGGCGTGCCACAGTCCCGAAGACCCGGAATCCTGGTTTCGATTGTTGCCCCGAGAATGCTATCGTATAAGGGGGCATAATGTATGGAACGAACGTGTGCCTTTGCTAAAGGAAACCCAAGTTGCCTCGATTGTCCCGAACACTCAGTTGGCTAATGCATTGCATTACAACAAGTCCCTTTCCGCTGCTTACTCGATTGATGCGATGATAGCCAACTATCAACTTAAACGATTGGCCTTGCACGGGCGCAACCCCAGGCCCGTGCGGCATCACGTCCCCCGAAAGCTCGAACGGGCCATTCGCTTGGCTCCCTTCCTCCCTCGCACCCGCGGGACGGGCGCGGTGATTCGCGTCCGGCGCGCCGAGGCACGGTGATACGTGTCCGGTTCGTTAATTCCCGGCCGCACGGGCGCGGGGCAGGGCGGAGCGGCGGCCCGGGCGGGACCGGGGCGTGACAGAATGGTATCAGAGCGGAATCGATTCTCTGGCCCAAAACCGTTGTTATGACTCTGAGTCGATATGGTATTGCAAAGAGCATTCCATACAATAAGTCCATAGATATTCTCAAAGTGCAAAATGTTTCCTTAACTTGAATTGCTTGATTGTTTCGATTGAGTACGACGAGGGACGGCACTATCGCTACTCGGGATATCGAGAAGTTTATCCTTGAAGTTTCGAGGACGAAACTTTTTGTTGGTAGGTAAGTATGTAACGCCCCGCTCCGCGCCGGCGTTATATATCAAGGTGAGTGGGCAGAACTTCGTTCTCTGATTCTTGCACGCCTTAATAATAACCTGAGTTTTTGCTTGCAATGTTTTCTTAAGAGAATGATAGAACCTGCCTTGCATGTTAATGAACGAACTCACCTAGCTTGTCTTTGAAACAATGCCTGCTTAACGAGAATCCTGAATCGCCTGCTTAGAGTGCATGAATATGTTCACTATCGTCTATGCTTCGAGAGAACCATACTGTGCCTGAACGTGTTCAAGTGATAAGTCGGATTGCCCCGCAACAATGAGAGTATTCTGATGGTTCGTCTCGTCTGCATATTAGAGTTTATTTGATAGTGTTCCATGCATTCGCACGCGGTCGGACAATGGCTATTGGTGGAGAGCTGAACTGCATGTGTCACGGCTGCTACCATGATAGTGCAAAGCAACCATGAGTCACAGCTGCCTCTAGCATCAGATAAAGAGTCATTGGTATGTTGTTCCACCAGCTGCCGATCCTGAGATACTCGGGGACCGCCCTGCATATAGCTAAGTCATTGTATTGGCTTGGATAGTGACTGCCCCTAAGAATGTGCATCGTGTGTCTAGCTATGCATCAGACCCTCGAGTCGCACGAGACACGCTGCGCACACCCTGAAACGTGAACGGTTTGCTTGCTTGCATATTCAATATGAAACTCTGTTTCCAAACATGTTTTTAAACAAGTAAATCGACTCTGCTAGAACTGCATGAAACGAACCTAGGTAAAACTAGAAAGATCACTATTAATGTAATATTTTATAACATGATTACTTAGTGCCTATTTGAGTGAATGCTTGTTTCTGTTCAGTTGATTTATCTCACCAGTACTTGTATAAAGTGCTGACCCACCAACAGTTTACTTGTTCGCAGGTACTGGATCGTCCGAGGGAGCGATAGGCGTGCCACAGTCCCGAAGACCCGGAATCCTGGTTTTGATTGTTGCCCCGAGAATGCTATCGTATAAGGGGGCATAATGTATGGAACGAACGTGTGCCTTTGCTAAAGGAAACCCAAGTTGCCTCGATTGTCCCGAACACTCAGTTGGCTAATGCATTGCATTGCAACAAGTCCCTTTCCGCTGCTTACTCGATTGATGCGATGATAGCCAACTATCAACTTAAACGATTGGCCTTGCACGGGCGCAACCCCAGGCCCGTGCGGCATCACGTCCCCCGAAAGCTCGAACGGGCCATTCGCTTGGCTCCCTTCCTCCCTCGCACCCGCGGGACGGGCGCGGTGATTCGCGTCCGGCGTGCCGAGGCACGGTGATACGTGTCCGGTTCGTTAATTCCCGGCCGCACGGGCGCGGGGCAGGGCGGAGCGGCGGCCCGAGCGGGACCGGGGCGTGACACTCGCCTCCTCGAGATACCAGGATACCCTTGGTATCCGATACCTCGCCCTAGGCCACGCACCCCGCCTAAACCCGCTAAAACCTATGCTAGCACGCGTAAATATATATAAATATACATATAAAAATCACTCCAATACTATTCCTAGGCAAATGCTCAAAAATCCCGCTCGAAACTCAATATCTTGGATATCTCAAGGTATTGAGATACCTTGATATCTCAAGGTATTGAGGTATCGCCCAATACCCCTCTAACTAGCTATTTATGCAAATATATATATATATATATATATATATATATATATATATCTAGCTATAATCTAGGCTAAAATATATCTAACATATATTATACATATTTAAGGATCTATATGCATATATATATAGATATCTACAACACACATATACACATATATACCTTATACCCACTCTCAAATATGTATATATATATCTATCTAGTATCTATACATATATATTGCTATAGCTATATGTATATATATATCTATACACTTAGATAGATATAATTATCTATCTATCTATTACCTATCTATCTATCAATCTACGTATCTATCTAACTATCTATTCTACGTATCTATCTAACTATCTATTTATCTAACTAACTATCTAGATATCTAATATCCATCTATCAATCCATCTATTTATCTATCTCTACATAAACCCTCACCCAGCTGCTAGAGCAACGCGGCGCGCGCCGAGCCACGAAGCTGCTGCTGCTGGCATTGCTGCTGTGCTGCTGCTTTTACTGCTGTGCTGCTGCTGTGCAGCTGCTGTGGGCAGTTGCGGCGCGCTGCCTCCCCCGCTGCGCTGCACGCTGCGCTCCACACACACACACAATCGCAATCACACACAGACACACACACAAACACACACACACACACACACATATATATATATACACACTCTAACATATATATATATATATTCTAACACACACTCTAACATATAAATACACACACACACACATACCAACACATACATTCACACACACATATATATATATATATACATACACACTACATATATATATTTATACACGCATCTATGTATATATAACACACAATCCATATATATATATATATATATATATATATATATATATATATATATATATATATATATATATATACACATACACATTGATATATATATATATACATATACACACACGCACACTTATACATATATATATATACACAAACACATAAACATATATATAAATATATATACATATATATATAAACTTATATTCACACAAACACCAAACACAACACAACACAACACAACACTACGTACACAACGCCCACCAACGCGCGTCCAACGACCCACACGTACACGAATAACTATAAATATATAAAATATAACCCAAGAATTCTAGCACACACTCCCCAAAGCTAACCCAACACGCACACAAGCCCGAAACTAGGAAACCAAGTCGAAATGGCCGTTCGGTCATTTCGACGAACACGTGGTGTGCGGTTCAGAAAATCTCCTGAAACGTACACCAAACCAACTCAGAATCGGCCCAAAATTTACCCACGGGTTCTAAACGATGTTTAGATCCTAGAAAAAAATGCTACCCCGTCGATTCTAGGCCCGTGGCGAAAATGCGCACGCACTTAGAACCGGCGACGACGAAAACCCCGAAAACGCCCGAAACGTCCGTTTTTTCGCGACACGGCTTCACGTGTCCGAACGGAGACACACACACTAACTCGCAAGACACCCGACAACGTCTACCTAGGTCCGTCTAACCCAGGGCATCACCCAAAATTGGGCCAATTTCAGATTCCATCCGAAATTGACACAAAACCTAGTGTCAAAGTCTCCAAACACAACCAAACTTGTTCCAACTTTCTCCCATGGGTAGGCTTAGGGTCTAGGAAGGTTCTAAACCACTAATTACACTACATAAGAGTAATTAGCAAGAGAAAAGTTAGGGTTTACCTCTTAGGAGTTGGAATCCCAAGGCCAAAGTCTCCAATCCACTTGAAATCACCTCCCTCAAGCTCCAAGCCTCCAAATCTAACCTCCACACCAAGTCTAGGCTCTACCCACCAAGGTTAGGAAAAAATCATAAGGTTAGGGTTCACGTAAAGAAGAAGGAATGGAAGAAGGAAGGAGAAAAATGGAGAGAACTTACTTGGAAGAAGGAAAGAAGAAGAAAGAAGAAGTGGAGAAGAAGAAGAAGTGAAGAAGAAGAAGGAAATAGGGGGCTGCTGTGTTATGGTCGGGTGTGGGCTGTGGAAACCTACCATGGTGTGTATAAAGGGTTTTCAAAGTCTCCAAATACCCAAAATGCCCTCCTCTCACTTGGTTTTGGGTTTCGGGTTCCAAAAGCACTCAAACTAACTCCAAATCTCTCCAACTAATCCACTAAAAATATAATAAATATTCTAAACCCAAAAATAGGTCTCACAAGGGTATGGGTTGGGTCGGACATGGGTCCACTAGGGTCTGACATGGGTCCAGGCTAGCAAAAATCCTAAAATAATCAAATAAAAATAACACAATCACCAATTAAATATAAATATAATTAATTACTACAATACACAATTTACCAAATAAAAAAAAAACCCTATTTTCTAGAATTGGGTAGTGACAAGCCTACCCTCCTTAAAATAATTTGGTCCTCGAAATTAAAAGGCGAAACTAGGACAGGAACACATCATGAACTCCCTCATAGGCGGCAACTCAAGCCTATATGCCACGGCGCCGACCCTCTCAAGGATACTGAAGGGTCCAACGAAACGTGGGCTAAGCTTCCCGCCTCCACCGAAGCAAATAGTGCCCCGCGTCGGAGAAATCCTCAGGAACACCAGATCTCCAACCTAGCACAAACAAGGTCTCTGCACTTAGTCTAAAACAAGCAATCACAAGCAAACACAAGAACAAAATCTAGATTCTAAGCTATACCTCAAACTCCAAAGGTCTCCGGTGGCTGTCGGCCCAATGCCGCTGCCTGTCCTGCGCCACCCGAAGTCTATCTCTAATGAGCTTGACCTTCTCCGCTGCATCAACCACCATCTCCGGGCCAAGCAAAGCTCTCTCACCTATATTATCCCATGATAACGGAGTGCGACACCTCCGTCCATACAACGCCTCGAATGGTGACATCTCGATACTGGCTTGGTAGCTATTGTTGTAAGCAAACTCTACCAAGTGCAAGTGATCCTCCCAAGAGCCTCTGAAATCCAAAACACAAGTGCGAAGCATATCCTCAAGTGTCTGGATGGTCCTCTCTGACTGACCATCTGTCTGTGGGTGATATGCACTACTAAACTTGAGCTGGGTGCCCAAGCTAGCCTGCAGACTCCTCTAGAAATACGAAGTAAAGCGACTGTCCCGGTCTGATACTATGCTCACAGGGACTCCATGCAGTCTGACTATCTAGCGTACATACATCTCTGCTAGTCTCTCTGTAGACGTACCCACTTTGAATGGTAGAAAGTGGGCCGATTTGGTCAACCTGTCCACGATGACCCAAATCGCATCCTTCCTGCCTGGAGAACGGGAAAGTCCAGAAACAAAATACATGGTCACATGCTCCCATTTTCACTCCGGAATGGGTAACGGCTGGAGTAAACCTCCTGGCCTCTGCCTCTCCGCCTTCACCTGCTGGCACACTAAGCATCGGGATATGAAGCGCGCTACCTCCCGCTTCATCCTGTACCACCATATATGCTCTCTCAGATCTCTATACATCTTGTTGGCACCTGGATGCATAGAGTACTGGGATCGATGCGCCTCCTGAAGAACCTCCTCGCACAACGACCCACTCGGCACACACAACCTGGTACCGTGCCGCAAAGAACCACCATCAGCAATGGTGAAGTCATCTGACAATCCAATCTGAACCTGCGCCCTGATGCTCCTCAGGGACTCATCCTCAAACTGTGTAGCCCTGATCCGGTCTACCAACTCTGACTGAATCTGCAGTCCCCACATCTGTATCTCAACTCAAGGCACTATCACCTTAATGCCCAAGCTCTCTAGATCTGCCAGAAGATAACGATCTGTAGTCAGGCACATAGCTACCGGATACCTGCTCAACGCATCCGCAACTATGTTCACCTTCCCTGGATGGTACTGCAACAATATGTCAAAGTCTTTCATCAACTCCAACTATCTCCTCTGCCTCATGTTCAGCTCTTTTTGGGTAAATACATACTTCAAGCTCTTGTGGTCTGTAAAGATCTCCACACGCTCTCCGTATAAATAGTATTTCCACAACTTCAGAGCAAAGATGACCGCTGCTAACTCCAAATCGTGGGTAGGGTAGTTCTTATCATGAGGACGTAATTGCCTAGAAGCATAGGCAATCACCCTCCCATTCTGCTGTAACACACAACCCAATCCCTTCCCCGATGCGTCACTATAGATAGTGAAACCTCCAGAACCTGATGGCAACGTCAACACTGGAGCTGTCGTCAACCTCCTCTTCAGCTCATCAAAGGCGATCTGGCACTCCTCTGACCAAACAAACTCTACGTCCTTCCGGGTCAGCCTAGACAACGGCTCTGCAATCCGGGAAAAATCCTGAACAAATCTCCTGTAGTAACCTGCCAGTCCCAGGAAACTCCTGACCTCGGCTACTGAACTCGGAGCACTCCATGCCTCAACTGCCATGATCTTTCTCGGATCCACCGAGATCCCCTCTCCAGTCACCACATGACCAAGGAATTCAACCTTATCAAGGAAGAACTCGCACTTCGAGAGCTTTCCATAAAGCTTCTCCTTCCTGAGAGTCTCCAGCACTATCCTCAGATGCTCCTCGTGCTCCTTTGGGGTCTTCGAATACACCAAGATATCATCTATAAACACCACCATAAACCTGTCCAGATGCTAATGGAACACCTTGTTCATCAGATTCATAAACACTACCGGGGCATTAGTCAACCCAAACGGCATCACCATGAACTCATACTGTCCATACCTGGTCCGAAAAGCTGTCTTCGAAATATCCTCCTTTCTGACCTTCACCTGGTGGTAGCCTGTCCTCAGATCAATCCTGAAAAACACCCTTGCTCCGCTCAACTGGTCAAAAAGATCATCAATACGCGGCAGCGGATACTTGTTCTTGATTGTGAGGTTATTCAGAGCCCTGTAGTCGATACACATCCGTATCGACCCATCCTTCTTCGGCACAAAAAGTACCGGAGCACCCCACGGGGAAGAACTAGATCTGATAAATCCCTTGTCCTGAAGCTCATCCACCTGCTTCTTCAACTCTATCAGCTCACTGTTGCTGACTCTATAGACGTGCTGGGATATCGGCTCCGCGCCTGGCACCAAGTCTATAGAGAACTCCACATCTCTGTCCGAAGGTAACCCTAACAACTCCTCCGGAAAGACATCCATGTACTCCTCTATCAGTGGATGTAGCAACCTCGACTCTACCACCAGGGCTCCGCAGAAGACTCCCTCGCTCTGCTCCGCTGCTCCTCTGGCAAACTGAAACTCTGGCTCACCCGGCGGACTAAACAACACTCTGCCTCCACGATAATCTATACTAGCACAATGCATACTCAACCAATCCATCCCGAGTACAATATCGTAGCTCAGAAGTGGCATTACGAGTAGGCACACACTCAACTCCCGGCCTCCCAATGTAACTCTCCGGTCTCTGCAGACATCACTGACTAGGATGATACCACCCCCGGTCGTGATCTTGCAGAGTCTAGCTAAAGGTTCAGCAACAAGATGGTGTCTAACAGCAAAAGATACAGACACAAAGCTATGGGAAGCACCAAAATCAAATAAAGCAAGTGCTGGAATGGAATCAAGAAGAACAGAACCTGAGATCACTGTCACACCCCAGTCCCAAAAATACGTAGGACTAGGACACGTAAGCATGCCAGCCGCATAGATATGGCAACTCCAATATATGGAAACCAAATCCATACGTACGCTGTATTATGAATATCAAATCCACAAGGGGTAAAAATGTAATACAAGTCACAGGGGAAAAATCTAAATCTCATCCACCAAAATTATATAGAAATAAATAACCAGTATCTATGAAACTAGATCTCAATAGAAAGGATCTAAAGATAATAGTTGGATGGAAACAAATCCACTACCAACTCGAATGAAAAAGTAAATACAATATAAGTACAACTCACTCGAACAATATAAGTACCAGCTACCAATCACGGCTCGAAGAGAAGACATCCACGAAGCATCTATATCCTTCCAAATCTGCGCTCCTGCAAATACTCAAGAACAGGTACACCTGGCAGCGGACCAGGTCCTCAGAGGGACATAACAAGTATACTTAAACACATGCCAATAAAGTACTAAAATAAATATCCAATGGGTCGCCTAACCGTCTAAAGTGAATGCAGTTAAGAACAACTTTCTAACAAGTGGGCTATCTGGCCATAAATGGGATTGGCATAGTTCTCTTGGAGATCCAGGGGCCTACAAAGGCACGGTGTCTTTCGAACACCGGAGGCCCGCCATGATAATATATAGGGGTCATCATGACCGCGTATCTCCGGCGGAGCGTACGGGTTACACAAGGAAAGTACAAAGGAGCCCAAATGCCTTACTTGTTGTTCTCCCCACCCAATGCTCTAAGCATGTTACATCCATGACACGATTTGGTCCATAGCCTACCCTTAGTACCCTAGCCCAATCCTGCAACCAAACAAGGACAAGGATGGGACCACCGTACTACAATAGACTATGTCCATAGACCTCTAATAACTGCTAAGTCTTCTAGCATGCAAAGTTTCTAACAGCAGTTATTCCTAACGCACGTCCCACACGTACCGATGATCAGTCAATACATGCGTCCGTGATCTATATGAGACTCACAACTCGTGTAAAAATATGTGTCACAGTCAAATAAAACCTAATGATGCTACATGATAATGGGGTAGTCTCATAAACAAGGTCAATACAATACATAAATAAAAACATATCGCGACGTCACCGTCGCGCGCATTTTATATAACAGTTAAAATATATGAACTAAAGACAGAAAATAAAGATGCATGCAACATATGGAATATAAATAACAGTACAATGGCAAGGTATACTTGTCTGGCAAGAAGCTGTAAAATGTCATGTCCAGATGTCCAATATACAGGACCAGAAGCTATGGCCTCAGAACAAATGTCTCCGGATGCTGAAATAGATATCGCCAACATTTCCAAAATAAGCAAAATAGCTAGAAAGTACTTCCCTTTCGTCCAATTTGGACACAGGGGCAAAACGATAATTTCGGGTAAAAGTGGGGTCCACCTGTGGCCCACTTTGCACCGAAAAGCGTGCCAAGGGTAACAGTCTCTAAATGGGACAAACTATAGGTCAAACAACTCTAGATGTCAATACGAACCCAACGGTATGTCCAAATGTGGATTCCGATGGGCCGAACACAATTTTGTCCAAAAAGTCAACTGTGGGGCCCGCCAATTGGCGATCTGGTCAACCGTCTCAGAAATGCGTGAAAATTGGGTCACAGGACCAGCGCGTTACCACGAGTCCAGTGGTGCAAATTTCGTTACAATCTGACAAGCGTGCACAAAATACGCGCGAGTTCCACAAAAGTTGCGACACGAGATGTGTTCGCGGATACGGCCTGATTCCGGCGCGCACACGCGTCCGAATCAGCCCCGCCAAATTTTCACGTGTCCGGTTATGCTGCGTGCACCATTCGGTACACTTGGCACACGGCAGGGCGGTCCCGTTTGGCGGGGCGCGCTCCGTTTTCCAACTTTTGGAATTCTGGAAAAAAGTGGGTGCGCGCAGTTTTGTGACGAATATCATTATGTCCACAGCAACTAATAGCATAGGGTTATTTTACAGAAAATAAACTAGGTTAAGTATTCTACAGGTATCAAAAAGAATCATCGAATTTGGATCTCTGTGGTGGGAGATACGAACTCGGCAATATGGGTGGTCATTCTGGAATTCTGCGATCCCAGAATTGGGTCTGTCCGGGCCAACTTGGGCGCTATTTTTCACTTAGGGACACACGTTTTCCGAGGTTGGCTATAAAACAAATATTGGAGAGGGTTAAGGGATGATCATACCTATGAAGACGGAACAGCGTTTGGTCGAGCGAGTCGACGGGAAATTACGCCGGAGCGAAGGTGCCTCGAGTGAAAAACTGCAGTTCGCGAGGTCGGCGTCGACGGGATGGTTGGATGGCTTGGCGGGGCTTCTCTGGCTGCGGTGACTGCTCTAGATGGGAAGAGGAGGTCTGGAAATTTAGGTTAGGGTTTTATGAGAGCTAACTATATATATATATATATATATATATATATATATATATTAAGGAGAGAGAGAAGGATGGATGGTTGGCCGCTGAATGGGAGTCTCGGGTCTGGATAGTTATTAAAGGGGGCGGTCAATGCAAGTAACTAAAGAATGGGAAAAGCAAAGCTAGCTTGCAGTAAGCCAACGAGTTTGTTGGAGGGGTCATAAGTGGGCGGCTCAGCAAAATTTTGCTAAGGAGGGAATAGTATACTAAGGTCGGGTCAAAAGTGGCTGCAAGTTGCTAAATGGCAATTCCTAAGGAGGGATCATAGAAATGCTAAGTTGAAGTTTAAGTATGTTATTATTATACTATTATTATTATATCATTAGTTAGTATTATTATTATTATACTTATTTAATTCTTTTGCTTTCTTTTCTTTTCCTTTAGAAATATATATATACATATATATTATATATATACTCATAAGAAAATTTATAGATTAGGGTATTGCACATCGTTAGGCTAGCAACAGCTTAAGGGGTCTCTTACATGGAATAAATTCCGAAAAAATCCTGATGGTCCCATAAGTCATCTAAGTGCCCGAACACCTAACATAAAAATTATTAAAAATCTATTTATCCTATTTAGACCTAATTACTACAATTTAATTAATAATTAATAAATAATAAAAAAAAGTGTATATACGATTTTTAGGAAGGGGGTTTTACATTCTACCCAACTTATAAAAATTTCGTCCTCGAAATTAGAATTAAGCCATGGTAGAATGCAATAATGGTATAAGATTTGCATTATTTAAAATGCAAGGCTAGGTTTAAAGGGGTGTGCGATGTTGCACGTTGCACATCCCGAAAGAAAATTATGGAAAAAAAAACCATATGAGCGAAAAATAGGTTTCTTCAGGCGTCATGTCAATGAGGTGAACACCTAAATGCTCTTTTGCAGGAAAACGCCCGACCATTGAAACATTGCACAAAGATGGAAATGGAAGATGGACGTGTCTAGGATAAGGGTGTAGAATTTGTAGGGAGGCAGTGGCTAGTGTAGTGCTCCCATTATCGGAGCAGGGTAAGGGCGCTAAGGGATATAACTATTGCAATATTAAATAAAATACTGTGTTCTACTTCTAACTGGACTCAGCTAACCTTAGTCTCACTAACTCAGCCAAGTAGGTCAAATTCTTAGGTGAGAAAGTTTCACAATTCAGCCAACTTAAGACAATGTCGTCCTCAAAATTGAAATAAGGCAGAATCGGTTAATCTTTTATGTACAATAAGGCAAATCAGTCGCAATCTTCTTGCGGTAACTAAAATCCTAATCATATCCATTGCAATCACTTCTAGGTTAAGGTGACCACTGCTCCAATCAAAATTTAACCTATGGTTATCTCTTCTCCCCTTGTTTCAAATTATCCATACTCACATAACATCTCCAAGATTTACATACGCATATAACTTTTACCTCACGATCTCTAACTATCATAATCTCCTTTAGAAGTGGTTTGAGTCCAATATATTTCCATTTCCACTTATAAAATTTTGTATGCCTCAACTCTTTAAATTCCATTCACATCCTCATTATTTCAAATAGGTCGTCCAACCCAAAATTTTAATTCTTAATTCAAATCACCAAATTGAAAAAAAAATAATAATTTAAATGCAGTCCACCAATATTCAAGTCTGAAATTCTATATTTATCCTCTAAATTTAAATTGGTGATTCTACCTTCATTGTTCAAAAATTTAACTCATGCACTTAAGGTATAAATATTGGGTCCTCAATATCAATTCATTGATCCTCATCATCTTAGTCATCCTTCTAAATTTCTCAAAATTACAATGGCTTGAACCTCTCCAAATATAGTCTTACTCGATCATAGTCTAAAAGAAATTCCTCTCAAGTTGACAATGCACTACTACCCAACTTAAAATTTACCCCTCTATCACATAAGGCTATATACCTTAAGAAAATATTCCTTAATTTAATTACTTATGTCATTCAATCCTCGAACTTCAATGCCGACCATATCACATATGATATGTCCTTAATTACGAAGAATGATCCTCAAGTATGTAATCGGCCTATGGGGTATATCTAGTACTCTCTGTGTATCAATTCATACCAAGCACGAGGTTTCGTCCTTCCGAAATAAGGGAAGACGGAGATCAATAATAAAGAGTTCAAGGGAAGTAATAGAATAGAAGTATCGGGATCAAGGCGTTTAAAGAATTCAAATGAGAATCGTCAAGCAGTTGTGGATTGAAATCCTATTCTGGTAATCCTTTGTTCGCATGCTCGTATTAGTACAGTTATGTAACCGACACGATATGTCAGACATGTCCAGGGCAAGTATATTCGTCTACTAATCACTACATATCTCAATCCACGTAAGGTAGTGTTACGAAGGGCGAATCAAGCGCACTAAGGTTGGCCAGACCTTAACACACTGATTCTGAAATGTATTAGTGTGTCGACCCACTAATACATATGTCATGAACAAGCTTGATGAGGAATAAGCTTGTAAAAACTAGGCTATAAAATAGCAGCATAAATCAAGGTAGTACAGCAATATAAGTACGCTAGATGATGATGAAAGGAGGTACAAATTAATTCAGGTTTACAAAAAAAAAAAAAAATAGAATAAGCAATAATAACAAAGATTCTACAATCTCTACGGTTATCATACAACCTCCTTGTCTAAGTCGCTAGTCAACCAAATAGGGCATGGGCCTCTAAATTCCACCGTCTGAATAAACACTGTCGTCTAGTGCTAGCATAAAATTAATGTCATTTGGTTACACTACCTCGATGGGTCAAGTGGACTATGTGATACTAGGTTGTGAGGCATACTACCCAACTTATAATAATTAAACTAATACTGTGACAGTCTTAAGATGGTCCTACAAAATAATCTTGCACATGTAAATAAAACAGAAACTCTTTATTAGGGTATATGAGAAAAAATCTTGGTATTGATTAGGGTATCCTTTTTATGTAGGTAATGGTCATCCTAAGTCTTAGTCATAGCACTTACAAGCAAGTGTCAATGGTAAGGATAGAAGAGTTACTGGCCGTTAAAGGGGAGGGGTCTAACGTGTATCGAGGTGAGGGTACAAATTACGTGGTCTACAACTAGGGTAATCATCATAATCTAATTGAACAATTTAACTATCAGGTTCTAACTACAAGGCACACAATTCAAAATTCAAAATTCAAGATTACAACTATCACTTTAGCAAACCATATATCCTATCATAGAATACAATTGCTTGGTCTAAAATCAGAAGCGTCAGATTGGCATGAATTGAAAGATGGAGAAAAGAAGATCATAATTTAGTCATCGCGCGAGTGGTGAGCGCTAGGGTTTCAGAGAAACAAGATGTGAAATTTAAAATAGGGCCTATAGATAGCATCATGGTTTCTAAAGGGAAGTGGTACGCTAGCTACTATGTTTGAGGTATGATTAGGGAAATATTCTATGCATTGCGCTTGGCTTTCTAGGGTACTTGTCTACTAATAATAAGACAATGACATAAGTTTTATAGTTCTCTAATACTATCCAGTTATGAAGGTTCGGTTCAGTCCTAATGTTCAATATTGGTTCTCCATTGGTTCCTCAATACTAGGGTCAAACATTATGGTAAAACTTCTAACTATCTCTAGTAGTGTCTATACTACTCAAGTCTTCTTAATACATCAAGGGGTAATGGTATACCAATCTAAAGATGAGGAGTTCTAGGGTTCACTAGATATTCTAAACTTAGTGGTGTGTCTATATCCTCGTTGTATTCTTAATAGGTGTGCTACCATAATTATCATCCTAATAATAGGGGTTCCTATATTCTAGCAGAAGGCTATTCTCAAAGAACTATTAGGGAAGTACATGAATCAAACATGATACAATTATTCGAATAGAATAGAAAGGAGAAAGATGAATCATAGTCAATTGTGGATGAGATCCTATACTCTAGTCCTAGGTGCAGGCTTGTTCGGTACAGTAACGTAACCGAGACAATATGCTCTCGACCTGCATGGGCCACCACAAAAAACATGTCACACCCCAGTCCCAAAAATATGTAGGACTAGGACACGTAAGCATGCCAGCCGCATGGATATGGCAACTCCAATATATGGAAACCAAATCCATACGTACGCTGTATTATGAATATCAAATCCACAAGTGGTAAAAATGTAATACAAGTCACAGGAGAAAAATCTAAATCTCATCCACCAAAATTATATAGAAATAAATAACCAGTATCTATGAAACTAGATCTCAATAGAAAGGATCTAAAGATAATAGTTGGATGGAAACAAATCCACTACCAACTCGAATGAAAAAGTAAATACAATATAAGTACAACTCACTCAAACAATATAAGTACCAGCTACCAATCACGGCTCGAAGAGAAGACATCCACGAAGCATCTATATCCTTCCAAATCTGCGCTCCTGCAAATACTCAAGAACAGGTACACCTGGCAGCGGACCAGGTCCTCAGAGGGACATAACAAGTATACTTAAACACATGCCAATAAAGTACTGAAATAAATATCCAATGGGTCGCCTAACCGTCTAAAGTGAATGCAGTTAAGAACAACTTTCTAACAAGTGGGCTATCTGGCCATAAATGGGATTGGCATAGTTCTCTTGGAGATCCAGGGGCCTACAAAGGCACGGCGTCTTTCGAACATCGGAGGCCCGCCATGATAATATATAGGGGTCATCATGACCGCATATCTCCGGCGGAGCGTACGAGTTACACAAGGAAAGTGCAAAGGAGCCCAAATGCCTTACTTGTTGTTCTCCCCACCCAATGCTCTAAGCATGTCACATCCATGACACGATTTGGTCCATAGCCTACCCTTAGTACCCTAGCCCAATCCTGCAACCAAACAAGGACAAGGATGGGACCACCGTACTACAATAGACTATGTCCATAGACCTCTAATAACTGCTAAGTCTTCTAGCATGCAAAGTTTCTAACAGCAGTTATTCCTAACGCACGTCCCACACGTACCGATGATCAGTCAATACATGCGTCCGTGATCTATATGAGACTCACAACTCGTGTAAAAATATGTGTCACAGTCAAATGAAACCTAATGATGCTACATGATAATGGGGTAGTCTCATAAACAAGGTCAATACAATACATAAATAAAAACATATCGCGACGTCACCGTCGCGCGCATTTTATATAACAGTTAAAATATATGAAATAAAGACAGAAAATAAAGATGCATGCAACATATGGAATATAAATAACAGTACAATGGCAAGGTATACTTGCCTGGCAAGAAGCTGTAAAATGTCATGTCCAGATATCCAATATACAGGACCAGAAGCTATGGCCTCAGAACAAATATCTCCGGATGCTGAAATAGATATCGCCAACATTTCCAAAATAAGCAAAATAGCTAGAAAGTACTTCCCTTTCGTCCAATTTGGACACAGGGGCAAAATAATAATTTTGGGTAAAAGTGGGGTCCACCTGTGGCCCACTTTGCACCGAAAAGCGTGCCAAGGGTAACAGTCTCTAAATGGGACAAACTATAGGTCAAACAACTCTAGATGTCAATGCGAACCCAACGGTATGTCCAAATATGGATTCCGATGGGCCGAACATAATTTTGTCCAAAAAGTCAACTGTGGGGCCCGCCAATTGGCGATCTGGTCAACCGTCTCAGAAATGCGTGAAAATTGGGTCACAGGACCAGCGCGTTACCACGAGTCCAGTGGCGCAAGTTTCGTTACAATCTGACAAGCGTGCACAAAATACGCGCGAGTTCCACAAAAGTTGGGACACGAGATGTGTTCGCGGATACGGCCTAATTTTGGCGCGCACACGCGTCCGAATCAGCCCCCACAAATTTTCACATGTCCGGTTATGCTGCGTGCATCATTCGGTACACTTGGCACACGGCGGGACGGTCCCGTTTGGCGGGGCGCGCTCCGTTTTCCAACTTTTGGAATTCTGAAAAAAAGTGGGTGCGCGCAATTTTGTGACGAATATCATTATGTCCACAGCAACTAATAGCATAGGGTTATTTTACAGAAAATAAACTAGGTTAAGTATTCTACAGGTATCAAAAAGAATCATCGAATTTGGATCTCTGTGGTGGGAGATACGAACTCGGCAATATGGGTGGTCATTCTGGAATTCTGCGATCCCAGAATTGGGTCTGTCCGGGCCAACTTGGGCGCTGTTTTTCACTTAGGGACACACGTTTTCCGAGGTTGGCTATAAAACAAATATTGGAGAGGGTTAAGGGATGATTATACCTATAAAGACGGAACAGCGTTTGGTCGAGCGAGTCGACGAAAAATTACGCCGGAACGAAGGTGCCTCGAGTGGGAAACTGCAGTTCGCGAGGTCGGCGTCGACGGGATGGTTGGATGGCTTGGCGGGGCTTCTCTGGCTGCGGTGACGGCTCTAGATGGGAAGAGGAGGTCTGGAAATTTAGGTTAGGGTTTTATGAGAGCTAACTATATATATATATATTAAGGAGAGAGAGAAGGATGGATGGTTGGCCGCTGAATGGGAGTCTCGGGTCTGGATAGTTATTAAAGGGGGCGGTCAATACAAGTAACTAAAGAATGGGAAAAGCAAAGCTAGCTTGCAGTAAGCCAACGAGTTTGTTGGAGGGGTCATAAGTGGGCGGCTCAGCAAAATTTTGCTAAGGAGGGAATAGTATACTAAGGTCGGGTCAAAAGTGGCTGCAAGTTGCTAAATGGCAATTCCTAAGGAGGGATCATAGAAATGCTAAGTTGAAGTTTAAGTATGTTATTATTATACTATTATTATTATATCATTAGTTAGTATTATTATTATTATACTTATTTAATTCTTTTGCTTTCTTTTCTTTTCCTTTAGAAATATATATATACATATATATTATATATATACTCATAAGAAAATTTATAGATTAGGGTATTGCACATCGTTAGGCTAGCAACAGCTTAAGGGGTCTCCTACATGGAATAAATTCCGAAAAAATCCTGATGGTCCCATAAGTCATCTAAGTGCCCGAACACCTAACATAAAAATTATTAAAAATCTATTTCTCCTATTTAGACCTAATTACTACAATTTAATTAATAATTAATAAAAAAAGGGTATATATGATTTTTAGGAAGGGGGTTTTACAATCACATCACCAACGGGCTCGGCCTCGTCTACAGTCAGGGCAAAAGCTCGCCCTTGCTGTCCTCCTCGGTGCTGCTGCTGGTGCTGGGCAAACCTCTGCTGCTGAGTCGGCAAAGGCTGTCCTCTCTGCTGTGCTGCAGGTGCTCTGGCTGGTCCCCTCTGAGCGGTTCCTCCGTCCTGAGCTGTACGAGCAAGCGCTGAAGGAAAATCCTTCAGCTGGTGATCTGCTGCACCATACAACAAACATCTGCCCAGCCTCTTTCTGCAGATGTCCCATCCGTGCCCTGGTTTCCTACAGAAAGGGCAAATGATGGGCTGCCTCTGGCCCTGCTGCTGTCCCTGCCTCTGTTGTTGGGGCGCCTGCCGGAAGGGCGCACGACCCTGACCCTGGTGCTGCTGGGTCTGCTGGAATGACCTCTTGGCTGGGCCTGCACTGCTGCCTGCTCCCGAAGCATCTCTGCTCCTCTTGGTCTTCAGCTCCAAATCATCCTCAGCCCTCTGAGCGTCGCTCACAATCTGCTCGAAGGTCGCCTCGCGGTCACTCCTAGTCAAGGACTTGACCGCCATGACCAAACCCTTGCGGAACTTCCGCTCATTCGTTGCCTCCGTCAAACCCTCCACAAATCCTCCTAGACGGTAGAACTCTGCTGCATACTCGTCCGCCAGCATGGTCCCCTGGACGAGCGCCTCAAACTGGCTCTTTAAAGCACTGAGAGCCACATCCGGAAAGAACTTCTCCTTGAAAAGCTTCTTGAAAGCCTCCCAAGTCAGTCCCGGTACTGCTATCCGCGTATCTGTGCGGTACCAAGTAAGGGCAAGGTCGAACATCTGGCTGTCCGCTGTCTCGATCTGCATGCTGGCTGGGATCATCGCCAGCCTGAAGATGCCCTCGATGTGCTCGATCCAGTCGTCCGCGTACATGATCCCCTCTGTACCCCGGAACTTCTTGGGCCGCATCCTTTGAAAGTCGATAATAGTGCCCGGCCTAGGATGCTGAGCCTGCTCTGCCTGTGGCTGGATCTGAGCCACTCTGTCCACCGTTGTCATAGCCACCTGATGAGCATTCTCAATGCCCATCCTCATAACATCCACCTGGCGGTGTTGCGCGTCCATCATCTCTCGGAAGAACGCGAACAACTGTGTGGCATCAACTGGTACAGGCGGTGGTGGAGGAGGTACCACCGGAACAACTGGGATGACTCTCGAATCGATGGGAGTGAGATGATCTCCGAGAGAAACAGACGCTCCCTCAATCGCAGGAGTGGCGAGTGGAGCGGTAGCGGCTGTCGGAAGTCGAGCAGGACGGGAGGTGGCAGACCTCTCGGTGGCAGCTGCTGGAACGGTGCGCTGAGACCGTGTCTTCGGAGGCATCCTGAACACAGATCAAAAGAAGTCAATACAGTGTAAGAAACGATATCATCAAAGAAGGACATCAATATTGCAAAAGAAAATAATTTCAGGAAAATTAAAGATAGCAAAAGAAATCAAGAAGGGTCCTAGTTGTGATTGAGCACACACTCTCTCAGCCTATATCCAATATCCTATTGCAGGTAAACCTAAAAACTAGACCTGCATGGGCCGCCACAAAAAATGTGTCACGACCCGCACCCGAAAAATCGGACATGAGTCATGGGTACGTCCAGCCTACGTCGCAGAATCGGCGGTAGAACGCTGTAAAGGTTCGTTCTAGGTCAAACAAATCTATATAACTCACAAAAATCTGTCAATAACCTCTCCAAAAGGAGGGCAACCACGCAATATATATATATGAATAATCCTCTCCAAAAGGAGGGCAACCACGCAATATATATATGAATACTCAATCACAATAATCTAGGGGAAGAGTAAAAGCACGATATGATATCAACAAAGAAACAGAACCAAAGAGAGCAAGACAATATCCAAATACAGTCCAAGTCTATAACAGTCTACAATATCTCGCAGCATCAAAAGAATAAGTACAATCATCCAACATAATCAACTGGGAACATCCCATAAAACCCACCTAGCTAACTAGGGCGCTAAAGGCGTCTCTTCGACGCACTCCTCCTCGATCTCGGGGTCACAGCACTCGTCAACACCCGGCCCGTAGAAAGTCGGGCAGAAATCCTCAGGATCCTCTGGAAAAAATATGTCCAGTCAGGACTGGAGCGAAGTACATAACTCTGAAAGCAACTCCAAATACATGGTAAGGTGTATATGACGAGCAATAGAAAAGTATACAAGATGCACATGAAATAAATACATGCTGGAGCAGAATAAGTAGCTGCAAAGTAAACTGGAGAACAATACAAGTATAGAAGTAACTGCATGTGAGAAAATATGAATACTAGCTAAGTGCCTTGAGCACAAGTTCGTTATGTGATCGGCTTAGGTTGCACATGAAAAATACTACGATAACTCCGTTATGCGTGAGTTGCATAACCGACATACACATAAATACTGTTTGGCTTTGATCACATAACCAACTCCTACTCCCCTCCCCCACTAATACTCTTGGATCCAACCACAACACGCTACGTACATGATAATAGCTCGCGCACACGAAGGCAAGAGCACAAGAAGCACATGATAGCACATGAGAATCAATACCCGAAGCACATGATGAAATACACGTGATAGAGTACCCGCTGACCACGGTAAGGGGGATAGCATCTCATGACGGGATCCACTAGTACCAGCTCGTGTAACAATGTATCAGAATCAAGTATTACAGTTCTAGAACAGGTGATATAAACGCTATCATGAAATAGAAACTATCAGAGGTAGGTACTCGCCTGATGTCCTGAGCAACTGATGAGGATCGAGATCCGGACCGGTGTCGCAAGAACCTATTACGAAAAGCAAGATTAAACAGGGTTCTAAGGAGTTAAACTGATATAAAATAATTAAAAACAGGCTTCTAGGGATATTCTAGGTCGAACGGGTCAAACCGGTAAAATTCGGGTAAAAAAAGTCAACCCGGGATCCAAAAAGTCAACTCTAGGTCAAAACTAGGTCAAATGTTGACTTTTACGGTCAACGAGGACAATTATGGTCAAAGCTAGGTCAAACTAGGGTGCCCCCTGAAATTCTAGGTCAAAACTTGTCACCCCCATATTTTGGATTAGGGGTATTTTCGTCTTTTCATGATTAATGTATAAATGATTGCATAATATTTAATTATAATTAATTGTCGTGATTTTTATTTAATTGTTGGGCACTTTTGTGCAAAAGTGCATTAAGGTGTCCATCCCATTAGACCCGACACGTGAATAAACCCAATTCTCCTTCATGGATATTTTTCTATAATTTTTAGGAGTGTGTAATTCAACACCAAGCTCCTTAAGACCCTGGCCCTCCAAACCGTAAACCGATGTAATCCTAGCCATCCGTTTGAATCCATTTGAATCATGGCCCCTTGAAATCCTACATGAGAGGCCTAATTCCAAGAGGGGTTGACCAGTCAACCAATTCTAGGTCAAGCACCCCCCTACTTGTATAAATAATCTCTTCCTTTCTTTACTTTTCCTTTTCTATTTTTTTTTCCTTTAAACCAAATGAAACTAGTTCAGCCGACCTATTCTCCTGTTCACCATCTCCTCCGCCGGATGGCAACGAACTCGACCGGAGCTCATCCCTGATGCCGGAGCCCGCTGCACTGCCCACCCGCTCCACGACCTTCTCCCTCACCGCCTCCTCCTTCGCCGGAGCCTTCGACGTCTTTAACCACCCATCCCACAGCAACCCGGCCATCTCCCTCCCTTCATTACTCCTCACTGGAACCGTTGTACCGACTGGAGTCTGCCGTCCCGCCGACGACGAGTAACAGTGCCCACGACTCCGTCCACCTCAGATCTCGACACCCCGTTGTTCTTCTCCTCTCGACTGTCCCCGAGCGCCGCCTGGATCCCGACTCGACCGGAGCTCGCCTGAGCAGCGATCCCCGACCCAGCTGCACAATATCGAATCTCCCTTTCCTGCCTCCTCCTCTCCATTACCACCACCACCTCCTCCATCACCGGCCCATCGTCAACAACTCACAGCCGCCTGAGCCTTCGCCCCCGCCTGACTGAACGTCCTCCACCGCAACAGTCACCTCCGGTCATCCCTGTTTACTATCATCACCACCTGTTCATCGCCATGATAAACATCCCCATCTTTATCATGATGATCATCAACATCATAACCATTACCTTCACCATCGTCATCGTCGTCGCCATAATCGTCTTCGTCGCGCTCGTGCACGTGCACGCCAAAGCCAAGGTGAGGAGCATTCTTTATTTGTATACGCGTATTATATATACATAGTGTAAATTCATTAGTGTATATACATATATTATATATGTAATTAATTGGTATACGTATATAATGTATATGTATGTAATTAGTGTGTATATATATATATTGAGTATTAATGTTATTGCCAATCAATAATATGTATATTGTATATGTACTAGGTGACCCGTAGTTACAGTGACCTGTGCCCATGTAGTATGATAGCAGACTGCCATATGTACATCGACGTACTGGCAAGACCCGTATCATTGACTATCTGTCTTGCACCGCAATTACAGATGCGACACCCATGCAATTGACGCACACTTGACCCTAGTTGACCAATGTCATACATAGCATAGCCTTGAGTTCAGTATATTATGACTGTGTGTTAGAGTAATGTCTGATGCAATATTGTATTATATGTTGTCTTTAGGACTGTTGGATTTTCAGACAAGATTCGGAAACAGACATTGGTATTGCCAGCAGCAGGACCCCAGGCGAGTACATTCGCTGACAGTTTCCATTATGTTGATTATCTCTATAATTCTTGTTGTATAGCGTACATGACCCTGACACTGTTCTTTACATGAGTTGGCATCATTGAGACCTGTCACGAGGAGTCGTGATTGGAATCCATCGTGCTAGCTGGGAAAATGGGGAAATATTAGTAGCTTATGTGATCATACCCAACCTTACATGCAGCATTAGCTCACCCACATCTCACGTCGGTGCAGCCTTACCCTTACATGCCTCATCGCTGTTACATTCTGGTTAGCCTGACCTGTTGGGGATGATCGCTAATCCATGTAATGAGTCATATAGTCCCAAGCCGATCACATGATATTCTGATGTTTCACACACTTAGTTAGATGATTCTTGACATGCATCTCTAGTATATTGATCTAGCATCTCCACATGTTCTAGTTATTGTTCTTGTACACACTTATATACCAGTTCATTGTTCTTGCGTGTACTTGTATTTCTATTTCATGGCTAGATGTACATTGATGATGACATGCTCCAGTATTCTTTATTCCATTTATTCCAATATTTCTATTTTCAGCATTCCCTTATTCCAGTATTTCTTATTGCCAGTATTTCCTATCTGTCTTGTATTTCTTTACACTGTGTTATAGTTTTTGTCAATATATGTGGAACTGCTGTTAGAGGTGTATTTCGTTCCAATCCTGACTGGATATTTTTTCCAGACTGTGACATAGAGGACTTGTTTCTGGCATACTTGGAGACTTGGATGTTATTGATTGCAGGTTAGATTATTTATTGTTGTTAGACTTGTCTTGTATTTTATTTGCTTGCTTTGATATCTCATCGTGCTTTAGCTTATGTAATTGAGTATATTCTATATTATATTGTGATATCTGTGTCTCCTTATGGAGTTGGATATTCGTGAGAGATTGTTTAGATAGTATTGTGACATAGACAGCGTTCTACCGCCGATGCTGCGACGTAGGCTGGACGTACCCCACGCTCTCGTGCCCCAAAATCCGGGTGCGGGTCGTGACAAAACTAGCTCATTAAGCTAGTAAACTCTCAAACTCGCCTCCTCGAGATACCGGGATACCCTCGGTATCCGATACCTCGCCCTAGGCCACGCACCCCGCCTAAACCCGCTAAAACCTATGCTAGCACGCGTAAATATATATACATATACATATAAAAATTACTCCAATACTATTCCTAGACAAATGCTCAAAAACCCCGCTCGAAACTCAATACCTTGGATATCTCAAGGTATTGAGATACCTTGGTATCTCAAGGTATTGAGGTATCGCCCAATACCCCTCTAACTAGCTATTTATGCAAATAGATATATATATATATATATATATATATATATATATATATATATATATATATATATATAGCTATAATCTAGGCTAAAATATATCTACCATATATTATACATATCTAAGTATCTATATGCATATATATATAGATATCTACAACACACATATACACATATATACCTTACACCCACTCTCAAATATGTATATATATATCTATCTAGTATCTATACATATATATTGCTATAGCTATATGTATATATATATATATCTATACACTTAGATAGATATAATTATCTATCTATCTATCTATCTATCTATCTATCTATCTATCTATCTATCTATTACCTATCTATCTATCAATCTACGTATCTATCTAACTATCTATTCTACGTATCTATCTAACTATCTATTTATCTAACTAACTATCTAGATATCTAATATCCATCTATCAATCCATCTATCTATCTATCTCTACATAAACCCTCACCCAGCTGCTAGAGCAACGCGGCGCGCGGCGAGCCACGAAGTTGCTGTTGTTGGCATTGCTGCTGTGCTGTTGCTGGCATTGCTGCTGTGCTGCAGCTTTTACTGCTGTGCTGCTACTGCTTGCTGGCAGCAAGCTGCTGCTGTGCAGCTGCGGCGCGCTGCCTCCCCCGCTGCGCTCCACACACACACACAATCGCAATCACACACAGACACATACACACACACACACACACACATATATATATATATATACATATATATATATATATACATATATATATATATATATATATATATATATATATATATATATATATATATATATATATATATATGTATATATACACACTCTAACATATATATATATATATATATATATATATATATATATATATATATATATATATATATATATATATATATATTCTAACACACACTCTAACATATAAATACACACACACACACATACCAACACATACATTCACACACACACACACACACACACACACACATATATATATATATATATATATATATATATATATATATATATATATATATATATATATATATATATATATATATATATATACATACACACTACATATATATATATATATACACACATCTATGTATATATAACACACAATCCATATATATATATATATATATATATATATATATATATATATATATATATATATATATATATACACATACACATTGATATATATATATATATATATACATATACACACACACACACACACTTATACATATATATATATATATATATATATATATATATATATATATATATACACAAACACATAAACATATATATAAATATATATACATATATATAAACTTATATTCACACAAACATTGAGGAGGTCTTCCCTTCGAGCCTAGTGATTATTGGTGATGTACTTATATTGTGTTTGTTGTGTTGCACTTATATATTCTAGTTGGTAGTGGATTTGTTTCCATCCAACTATCATCTTTAGATACTTTATATCGAGATGTAGTTTCATAGATATTGGCTATTTATTTATATTTGATTTTTTGTGGATGAGATTTAGATTGCACCCTGTGACTTGTGATAGTTTTACCACTTGTGAATTATTATTCATTATACAGCGTACGTGTGTATCATGGTATCCATATTTTGGAGTTGCCATGTACATATGGCTGGCATGCTTACGTGTCCTAGTCCTACATATTTTGGGACTGGGACGTGACATCGGCTTAGGTTGCACATGAGGTATAAAGGTAACTCCATTATACGTGAGGTGTATAATCGACATGCACATGAGATCAATAGGGCTTTGATCACATAACCAACTCCTACTCTCCCTCCCCAACCAATACTCATGGATCCAATCACGACACGTTACGTACATGATCATGATATAGTCACACTAGCACACGAAATAGTAGATGCACAAGAAGCACATGAAAGTCAATACCCGATGCACACGATAAAATACATGTAATTGGGTACCCATTGAACACGGTAGAGGATAACACCTCCTGACGAGATCCATATAGCACCAGTCCGTGAAATCACTGTGTCGAAAATCAATGTATACAATTCTAGAACATGCATATATAAAATATTATGAATTAAAAATAATTAGAGAAATGTACTCGCCTGAAGTCCTGAGCAAGGTGTGTCTCTCGATGCCCAAGCTGGTGTCTCACAACCTATATATGGTATGTTGCATCAATACAAGGTTCAATAATAAAATAAGTGAAGTTGATGCAATTATAGGTCGATACGCCATTTCTAAGTCAAACCCGTGAATTCTAGGTTGCAAGAGTCTAATGCTAAGTCACTAAGTCGATATACTAAGAAACTATGCTATGCTAGCTAAACTAACACACAACAATACTTTCAAGGAGTCGTATCCTAAGATACGCAAGTTTTCTAATATAAAATTAGGGTTTTTCATATATACATAAATCACATATAATAATAATATCTCAAAATAATATAATTAGGATACCTTGGCCTTGCACCAACGCGTATCACAACTACCCTGATACTCAAGCTCGATACCTTGGTTATCGACCCATTACCTTGGGAATACCTTGGTACCTCAAGGTAACCCAATTAAACGTATATAACTAAGCTAATGACTACATACACTAAGCTACAACTCACCATTCCCATATTATTGACTAACATATAATTACTCCATACATAGATACAACTACTCCTATATATATAGCAATAGTACCCATACTTATATACTTAATTTAATAATTCTATACATAGATATATATATATAGCTAAAGGTATTTGCCAATTACTATATATATACTAAAATCACAATATACTTATAGTTAACTATTATATATATAGACAAGGTACAACACTAATCAACTAAACTAACTATAATCTAACCCATTACTACCCAATGAACGACTAACTACCCATATCTACTGATACCTGATGGTTAATACTGAAAGCTGGGTTTAAAATACATTAAATTGCATAGTGGATTACCACACTACCTGGAACTCCCTGCTGCAGTGTGCAATCACACTTGCTGCAGTGTGAAACCTTACTTGCTATAGTGTAAAATCTCACTTGCTGCAGTGTTATGCTATACTCAGTTGTTGTCCTTCATATAGACTTATGTAGCTGCTGTCTTATCTCGATTACCACTGTTGCAGGTGCTGGTTCTTATCTCGATTAAGTGTGTACTGCACACAGTGCTCTGTTGCTGCTATCTGGTCTTCAGGTGTGCAACCTCTGTTGCTGTCCTTGGTCTTCATTCTTCATTTGCCTGTGCACTGCACTGTTGCAGTGTGCAAATACTTGCTGTAGTGCTAGTTCAATCTTCATTAGATGTGCAGTCTACACAGTGACTGATGGTCCTGTGTCGAGTTCCCTGAAGTGTGCCACTGCACACAGTGGTTGATCTCTGTGTCGAGCCCCCCCCCACTCACTCAAGCACACACAGACACACAAATCAACACTTAACACATATAAACACTGACACGACTATGAATATATATCTATATTTATAGTTACATCTAACTACATACACTACTCTCATATGTATATCAATACATAGGTAACAACACATAATACATATAAACATATAAGTCAACACACACACACACACACACACACACACACACATATATATATATATACACACACATAGAGATACATAACTAGAATACATCTAAGTATATCTATACATCCTTCTCCATACACCAACACATGAATCACTCACGTATATAATACACATAGAGATACATAACTAGAATACATCTAAGTATATCTATACATCCTTCTCCATACACCAACACATGAATCACTCTCTCACACACACACACACACACACACACACACACACACACACATATATATATATATATATATATATATATATATATATATATATATATATATATATATATATATATATATATGTCACGCCCCAGTCCCAAAATATGTAGGACTAGGAATACGTAACATGCCAGCTACGCATTCGACCAGACTCTGGTCCGACTCGAATACGTATAAGCTGTATCCTTGATTAAATTAGACCCTAATTATCTAATGATTAATGATGTAGAGTAGTTGTACTCTTGTGCATGCTTAGTGAACCATGTCATAGTGACTAATTTTATGATATTATATATTTAGGCTCTTGGGATCCCACGAGCGTGGATTCGAGAGCAGGTTCTTTGTATTATCAGCTTAGAGTTCCAGGCAAGTGTACCTTGCCATACTTGTAGTAAATTATTTTATATTATTCTCATGATCTATTCTGAGTTATATCTATTCAACCTAGGACCGTGTGACATTACTTAACGTCCAAATAATATTCGAGTGTCAATACCGTACGCGGAGTTATGTAACGTCACATAGAGAATGATATCGCGACCCTATACATTTTCGTGCTTGCATTCTCAAGTACGTCATACCATAGGACACTTGACACTATTTATGTGACAGAATCTTCCTGAGTCATTCATGGTGATTCTGTATAGGCTACAGAATTCGTGACATAGACTTTATATATATGCATAGCTATCATATGACTTGCTGCATTAGATATGATCTTGCGTGTTATGGACATGAGACATCGTGGACATGAGACGTGTGATTACATTGGTTGGGGAGAGACACACAGGCTACAGGCTAATTTTTATATATATTTATTATTGTGAGGTCGTAGACTCTACATCAGAGCTAGGCACATTACGTGATATTACTGCTATCGGCTCCCCGACATAGAGCTTGTAGTGGTCTCAGCCTGAGTACTAGTGATGCTCTCACTTGCATATCACATAGCTGGTTACATAGTTTGCCCTATTATTATATTTTCATATACTGCATTTATGTTGGCATGCTATTTCTTGTACCTTGTTACGTCCCTCTGAGGACCTGGTCCCTTGCCAGTTTTGCAGCATAGACCATTGTGGAGCCTGCCTGGAGTTGCTGATGTGTGTTGCTTTGTCTTGCAGGAATTGGTGCCAGGTACTTATATCTTTTCTTCCGGAGTCATGGTTATTATTCATATTATTTATTTATCTGCTGATATAGCCTAGTTTTATAGACTCATATTCCTTTATCGAGTCTATTCGAGCTTATGTGTTACTGGCGACCGACTTTAGCACATGTAGCTCATTCTTGTATATTCTGATCATTGTGGATTGAGGCATAGATATTTATATTTACTTGATTATATAGATAGTGACCATTTTAATAAAGCTTATACGTATTCGAGTCGGACCGGAGTCTGGTCGAATGCGTAGCTTGCATGTTACGTATTCCTAGTCCTACGTATTTTGGGACTGGGACGTGACATATTTTTGTGGTGGCCCATGCAGGTCTTGATTAAATCGTTTCGGTTACTTTTCAATACCGAGCGAGCCTGTAATCAGGATTAACAGTATTAGTATCTCAATCCACAACTGATTTGAAAATTTTTTAGCATTTGATTATCGCCCTTGGACTTCATAATTTTACTCTTTTATTTCCCTCAGCATCCTTAATATTGTTTATCATCTCTCCATATTTCAGAGAGATAAATGTTCGTGCATGGTGTTTCCTCCATAAGCAGATCCTTGTCAAGGCGGAAGAAGACATGCTAGATATAAATTTTTGAGAAGATGGTTACCCTTAGTAGGATAGGTAGATAGGTTATTCATATATGCTAGAGCTAGTATAGATTGTTAGCATGAGAATTGAATATAGTATTAGAGGCCTAGAACTAATAAAACCTTACCCTTGCTTAAGGTAGCCGTAATTTGGAAGTATTAGAAGTTAGCAAGATGGTTTGGAATACTTTATGGAATACATAGCTAGATGCTAGGGATCAGATGTCACGCCCCAGTCCCAAAATCTATGGGACCAGACACGTGGCAATGGCCAGCTGGTACGACTCCGTAGGGCCTTCAAATTTAATGGACCCGACGAAGTGCACTTACGCTGTCCATGGTCAAGTGATCCAAGTAATAATCTATTTCTAACATACAACAACTAAATCTAAATCTCAACCCAGGGTAAGTAATCTCAAGAAAGAACGATACGCATCATCAGTCTGCAGCCCAATAATACATCCGTTCGAATAGACCAGAAGAACAACATAGGTCTATAAACACTAGGCTATAAAAGCAGAATAAAATGGAAAGTAATACATGACTGAAATAGCTGAAAATGTAAATATACCTGCAATAACGTCCACACTCTACTAGATCAAATATCCTGCAACTACACAAACAACCTAGAAGGGATCCAGGTCCTCAGAGGGACGTACCAAGATACAAAAATACATGCCATAAAGTAAATACTGAAAAAATAAAGGGGGGGTGTGGTAACCATCTAAGTGAATGCAATTTGAGGACAACTTAGTGCGTAGGGAAAGTATAGGCTAGACATATGCTGACGTAATTTGCCAATCGTCGTGACTGACTAGTATATGCCACATAAGCCCCCAGACCATGGGCACTCTGAAATATAATAACGTCCATCTCCGAGGAGCATGGTATCTAAAATAGTATAACGTCCAGCGTTCTTTAGAGTGTGGTATCTGCAAAGTCATCAAGTAACATCCAACACTCTAAAGAACGTGGTATCTGCAATATATATACGTCCGTATCACTCCGTCGAGTACGGTATCTGTATAAAGGAGGTGGGTGTCCCATACGCCTACTAGTCGTCCTCCCCGCCCAATGATCTATGCATGTCGTATCCACAACACGCCTTAGCTACTACGCCGAGGCATCGTAACTCTGGCTCATAGTCTATCGTTAGAACTATAGTCCAACCTTACAACCAAACAAGGACAAGGATTGGACCTTCGTACCACAATATTCTATGCTCCGACTACTAATAACTGCTAGGTCTTCTATCATGCATCGCTAATAGCAGTTATTCCCTATCCGTCGCACGCCTACACGTACAGGTGGCCAACCGCATACGCAAGTCCATGCCCTACATGAGACTCACAATACGTGTAAGAAATGTGTCAAGGCCTGGGGAGTCATACCGGTAACTCCACAACTTTAGGTGGGTCCACTAGACACTAAGTCAGACACAAGTCCTAACGTCAACGTTTTCGTTGACTGCACCCGAGTCTTCTCGGACGCGCACAGTTATATAATATTAAATAAACATGCAACTAAAAATAACTGAATTTAAACAGTACAACAAAGTTAAGGTATACTTGCCTGGCAAGAGAGCTGCAAAAATGTAACGTCCAGATGTCAAACACCAAGAGTCAGAAACTATGGCCTCAGAATGAACATCTCCGGATGCTAAAATAAATATCATCAACGTTCCCAGAATAAGCGAAATAGCTAGAAAATACTATCCTTTCGTCCAATTTGGACACAGGGGCAAAATACAGTTTCTGGTCAATACGGGGTCCACAAGTGGGCCCGTCTTGCACCAAAAAATGTGACAGAGACAAGGTTCTCTAAATTCATCAAACTTAGTGTCAACAAGTCCAGAACGATGATACGAACCCAATAGAATGTCCAGAACTGAATTCCGATGAGTTGATCACAAAATTGCCCATCAAGTGGAGCCGCGGGGCCCACGATACTGAATTTTGTCAACGTTCTCAGAATCGAACCAAACTTGGGTGATAGGACCAGCGTATCGCTACGAGTCCGATGGTGCAAGTTTTGTTTCGAAATGACAAGCACACACAAAGTTACAACGAGTTCCAGCAAATGGCCGATACGGGATTTTGTCGACGGATACGCGTTGATTTCGGTGTGCACGCACATCCAAATCAACTTCCGCAAAATTTCACACGTCCGTATCGATAGTGCGCACCTTTCGGTAAAATCGGTACGTGACGTGGATGCCCGGATTGACGGGACCCGCTCCGTTCCGGAGAATTTTAATATTTTGAAAACTGTTTTTATTCGATTTTGGATCTTAAATAATTTCTGATATAATCAAACAAAATTATTCTAATTAAGCATGTAGCATGAGGGTCATGTAATGAACACACCTGCGGAGGAGGCTCATAAAATGATGGAGGGACGGAGGCGTGGTCGCGCCGTGAAGTGGTTGGTCGAGCCTCGATTCCGAAAATTTGAAGAAACAGATGAACAGTAGTAGCAGCAGGGGGTTCTCAGTCGTTGCGACAGTGGCGACCTGCTGGTGGCGGTGGCCCGGCCGGGGTGAGGTTGGCTCACCGGCTTCGGGGCTCCCCGGAGGTCGCCGGCGGCGCTGTGGCACCGGCCAGGACGCAGCGGCTACAGCAGCAGTGGGTGACGGTGGCTGCTGCTCCTCGTGGAGAGGTCGAGAGGGAGGGTGATGGTGGCAGCGAGTGGAGGTTGGGGTGGCGGTGTCGATGAGGCCGGAGGGGGAGGGTGATGGTAGTTGGTGGTGGTCGTGATGTCGGGGAGGAGAAATCAGGGAAGAAGAAGAAGTCGTGGAAGAATAAGAGGGGGGAGAGCAGCGGTGGTGATGGTGGTCTGCGGTGGTTGGAGGAGGCGGTCGAGGTCGAGAAGGCGAGGTGGCGGTGGTCGTGATGTCGGGGGTGGCGGTGGCGAGGCTACTCAGGGAGATGGCGGCACGGTGGGGATGGAGGTGCTGATGGTGACTTGTGGTGGCGGTGGTGGTGGCGGTGATGGAGATGATGGTGTTGGGGACGGCCGGAGGAGAAAGTAGGGGTTTGCTGACGGTGGAGGAAAGCGGCGGTGCGGGAGGGGACAGGCGGAGCTGTGGCGGCGGAGATGCTCGGAAGGGGAGGTCGAGGAGGGTGGAGATCCAGCGAGTCGGCTCCGGCGAGGGGTGGTTGAGGAAGGAGGTGAACAGTGAAAGGGGGGTTTGTCGGCTAGGGCTAGGTTTAGGTTTAGGGGATTTTTAAGAAAAATAAAGGAAAAAGGGAAGAAAAAGTTATATATATATGGAACTTGGGTTTGGGTTTGGGTTGACCAAGGTAAGTGGGCTTGGTCAACATCTCCTTGGGATGGGCCAAGGCTTGACAAGGGAATATTTGGAGGGCTATAATTTACATTATTTAAATGCAAGGCTAGAATTAAGTGGGGGCGATGTTGCGCGTATGAAAAAATTCGTATGAAGGAGAAAAATGGGTTTCTTCATGTATTATCCAATGGTGTGGATACCTCAATGCACTTTTGCATAAAAGTGCCCAACAATTGGAGAATTGCACAAGGACATAATTGGGTTTAAATTAATTAAAAATAAATGCGCACGGTGTTCTTGAATTAATTGGAAGTACCTGAGGCTAAAATTTGGTGGGGCACAAGCGTCATGGACATAGAGGACTCAGAGTAAAATATTATCATAAATTGGGTTGTACAAAACGGGTCAAGATTGTGTCTCCAATTTCGATTGGAACGCACAAGAAATACAAAGTTGGATTTAATTGATTTAAGAACGGACATTTGTAACAATTATTGTGCGACTAAAATGAGCACAAGGGAGGGTATTTGTGAGTTACACAAGGGTCAGAATAGTAGGCTGGCATGACTAGAAAAAATGTATGGAATTTGTTTGCAGGTATTAACTGGTGTAGTACTCTAAATATCGAAGCAAGGGTAAGGCGCACTAAGTGATATAAATATTGCACAACAATTATAAAATACTATAATCCAATTCTAATTGACTCTTAATTAACCCTAATCTCTCTATCTAAGTTAAGTGAACCTAAATTTTGGTCGAGGGGGGTTTACATCAGATGTGGCTCATGATGGTGATACAAGGAATTATATTATGACCTTAAGAAATTAGAACCTTACATAACAGGCCATAGTGGTTAAATCTCTAGTTGTCTTGTGACTTTTAGTATCAAAAATAGATCTTTTGACCCCTTAAATTATTGATGACTATAGGTCTGGACTAAATAGATATGTAGATTGCTAGACCTAATGTTTGAGTAATTAGATAACTCAAGTATTAAAGTATAGCTTTCAAAATCAAATTAGATGTATTTGATTAACTGGGTTGTCAGTGTTAATTGAACAAGTGAGTACCACCCATTGACAAGCTAGCATCTGTGATAGAGAAAATAGGTTGAAGGATGAGAGTTTTATGTTATAGTCTTGAGTTAGATATAGTAAATTGTCTATAATAGATGATAAGCTATAACAAGATGGTAACCATATAGTTTGGATGAAGGGTATACATGGAATGAACAAGGAGAAAATCTTAGGTTCTAGGTGAAGAAGGTAAAATGGTAACAAGAAGAGTCACGAGAAGTACATGATCTTGAGCATTTTAAATTAAGAGAAAGATCTAGGAAGGACTGAAGATTTATCACTCGACAGTTGCCTAGAAGATGTATACTACGAAGCGGAAAGTACTGGATCATGATTGACGAAGCTTATAATTGAAAACAAAATTAACATACTAAAAAGATATGAAGGTGAGTAGGAAACAAATGATAAGGGAAAGATATTATAGTCGCATAATCCAAAGAGAAGGGATTGTGGTATGGACTTCAGGAATAATAATTTTAGCATTTATGAATTATAATGCTTTTAGAATTTTGAAAATTTAGTGCGAGTAAAAATTGTTGATCAGTCTCGAAGTGATACGAATTTTAAGGAATTAAACACAGGTTCAAAATAACATACTGACTTGTTGGTCATTCTGTAGAGGATTATCACAAGACCCTTAGATTATAGATTTACATATGGTAGAAAAGTGTAAATGGAAGATAGAAGTCTTATATGAATGATAGCTGAATATTGTGGATTTACACATAAACTTATTAGGGTCAGGAATTTAGATTTTTGACTAATAGGGTATGAGCTTGCTGGACCTATCCTCAGTAGTAGGTGATGAGAACCTATTTTTAATTTACCATAGCCGATATAATTTGGATTTTAGAAATCTTATTCTTTTTATTGTATTGATTATATTTTTATCTAGGGTATTTAGAATGATTGAATAGATATTTATTACATAATTTTTATATATATATTTTTGTACTACGTATTTGAATAGGGGCTTATGTCGTTTTTGTTATATATATTTCTCTTAGGAATCGTTGAGTTGAGATTCTAGACTATGTATGACTGACTGACTAGATTAGACTTATTGCTGCTAAGAGCAATTATAAGAAGTTAGGTTAGAGTATTTTATTGGGGATACTATAGGTTGATGACGTTGTACCAAGGAAAAAATAAAAATATAATAGCAGTCTTAGCTGTAGAATAAAGGATTTAGATACTACATAGGTAGCCTTGAATATTTTGTGCTTGTAAGATTTTAGTGCCTAACCCATGCACTCCTTTAAGAGTTAAGGCATGGCATTATTTTCTTTGTAAATATCGAAAGATTCAAACTGAGTTTGTGTTGCGGCATCCTTGTGAAACCTAGGCCTATAGGTGGTAAATTTTTCTAGATGACGATTAGCATGATAACAATAATGAGATAGTACATGGTGGTGAGAATATATTTTGAGGACCAACAGCCTTAGACGGTTAAATTGTATGTATATAAAAGTTTAAGTTTTTTAGAATGGGTATGAGTAAGTACCAAGATGTGTTTATATATTTAGAGATATGTATATGCAAGTCTTATGTTATGAATCCTGTAAGTCTATACATAATCACCACCAATGACTCAGGAAAGATTCTGTCACATGAATAGTGTCAAGTGTCCTACGGTATGACGTACTCGGTAAAGCAAGCACGAAAATATATAGGATCATGGTATCAACTCTCTAAGTAACGTTACACGACTCCGCGTACAGCGTCGACACCCGAATCTTGTTCGGACGTTAAGCAACATCTCACGGTCCTAGGTTGAACATGTACAACACATAAGTATATAGAAATAACTCAAAAAAATAATATCTCAAGATCTACTGCAAGTTGGCAAGGTACACTTGTCTGTATTATAAGCTCCATCAGTTGCTCCGAGATAAATGGAATCTCCAGGTACGCCTCCGGATGCTGAAACAAATATTACAATTACTCTCAGAATACTTGAAATAGATATGATTGACTACCCATAAGTCCAATTTGGACACAGGGACAGAATTGACAGTTTTTGGTCAAAGTGGGGTCCACATGTGGTCCACTTCGCACCGAAAAATGTGACAGAGACAAAGTTTGCCAAATTCGTCAAACTTAGTGTCTACGAGTCCAGAACGATGATACGAATCCAACGAAACGTCCAGAACTGGATTCCGATGAGCCGGTCACGAAATCGTCCGTCAAGTGGAACCGTAGGATCTACACGAAACGGTGTTTCGTCAACGTTCTCAGAATTGAACCAAACTTGGGTCACAGGACTAGCGTAACGCTATGAATCCGATGACGAAAGTTTCGTTACGAAATGACAAACACACACGAAATTATGACGAGTGTCAGAACATGTCATTACGGAACTTTTCGACGGATACACGTTGATTCCGGTGTGCACGCACATCCAAATCAACTTTCACGAAATTCTACACGTCCGCGTTGACTATACGTGCCTTTTGGTGCAATTCGCATGCGATAAAGTCGTCTCATTTAGCGGGACGCACCCCGTTTCAGAAAAATTCGGATTTAGAAAACCAAGTTTTTGGTGAAATTCAACAGCGAATAAATTACAACATACAACGAATTAAAATAAACTAATTTAAAAGATTAAAACTTGGTTATGTTGTCTAAATTACTGTTCAAGTGGAATTTAAAAATATCAACTAGATTGGAAGAAAATCAGACATGAACATGGGTGGTTGGGACAGTTTTTGAACTACAAAATTGGTCATTTTTTTTCTGTTTTGTGTCGCGAATTACGACCGACACAGGACACGATACACCGAACTAATTATACAGGGTTCAAGAGGGTCATGTGGTATTCACATAGGATTTGACAGGACGTTATTTGGATTACTGTGCAGGGAGATACACGGACTAGAAGTAGTGTACCTCGATGCTCGCTGTTGCTCGGGATTTTGGGCGGCGGTGAGGAGGCGTCTCGTGGCGTGCGGCGGCGACTGTCCGGCGGTCGGGACTCGTCAGGATTGGAAGAGGAGGTGATGGTGGTGGGGGTGGTCTAAGCTAGGGTTTATATAGGGTGTCGGGGTGGAAGTTTCGGGGAGCTGAAGGGAGGGGGTCAGGCGGTTTCGGGGAGGGGAAGCAGAGGGGTGCTGCGGGGGTTTGAGGTTGGTACTGTAGCAGAGGGTCGGATTCGGGTCTTGGGTCGGGTATGGGTCCGTTCGGTTAGATAGGTTTGGGTTGGGTTTAGTTTGGTTTGGGTTGGTTTTGGTTGAGTTGGTTCGGTTTGGACTGGTTTATTATAAATCAATAAATACATGTCCATTAAAAATAGTTTTGGATCCCAATAAATTCCAGAAAAATTACACAATATTCTATTATTAATTATACACCCAAAAATATAATTTTTGTACTATTTTAATAATTAATTTAATACACAAAAATATAAATTCATGAAGAACATTTATTATAATTAACTAAAAATTAATGAAATTTTCTATAATAATAATTAATGAAAATTTTGAATTAAATTCTAAAAATCAGGGTGTTTACAGAATTTGAGAGAAAAAACTATATGGGTCCAATATTTTTTTTCCCAAAAGTGAGAAAAATGGAGAAAGACTATAGAATTTTGGAAAAATTTATCCAACTATTCGTTAAAAAAAGTTAAGTATAGATTATAATTTGAGAATACCAATGACTAAATAGTAATTATATCTCTATTCACGCACAAACAAACAAAATATTTTTAAATTTTTTAAATTTTCTACTTTTTGTTTATCCCAACAAGAAAATAAAAATTTATTTTTATTTTATTTCCTCTATTTTTTTTTTCTCAAATGCTTCTCTTCCCACAAAAGTTTTCAAATACAGTGTCAAAGAATTTTTTTGAAGTAGGATATCTAGAACTAACAAACTTTTCAAGTTATAAATATGTTGTTGTTAGTACCAAACCGAAACTGTTATTTTTTTTTCATAAGCAGAGGTAACCATGATAAGAGCATCTCCAACCTGTTTGTGAGTTTGGAAATATTAGTTGCCCATAGGAATCACAACTTATTATTTTAAATTTTTTTCTCCAATACAAATATAAAGTTAATTGTGAAGTTGACATATCAATGATACGACAAGAACAATATAAAGTTTGTTGTCTAGATCTAGACAATAGACTTAACAATAACTTTATTCCACATCATCAATTAATTATGAATAAAAATATTTATAAAAAGAAGAAGAAGTGAAAAAGTTATCTTATAAGTTAAAAAAAAAATTGTTATTGTCTTCTCAATACTTTTGTATTGGAAAACACTTTTCTATCTTATTGTCTTATGTGAATATAATCGTGCCACATTAAAAATATATTATATTGTGTCTCATGCATAAGAATCACATTACAAAACAAGATAATATGGCTGGAGATGCTTAAGAACCATAATCATGGGTGGTAATTGTTTAAGACGTTGATGGATGGAATATTTTGCATTTCTTTGTTGGTCCCAATTCCAATTCCAATTCCAATTCCAATTCCAATTCTTCATTCGGTGCTGAAAGAATGGAGCTTCCTGCAACTCTTGTAATGGAAGAAGAACAAAGTCTTCTTTATTCCACCATCTCTATATCATCAATCTTCAAGATTATAACTTGATATTCTCAACAATTCAAAATGTTCAACTTAATATCCTAGGTGCTAACTTAATATCCTTTCTTAACTAATATTTTTAACATGATACATTTCGTCAATCTATCGTTAGAATTTTTGTTAAAAAAAAAATTCCTCCAAAAACCTCTCATCTTCACCGTCGTTGCTGTTACTGCTACGCCGTCGTCTTTGCGCCACTACCGTCGACCGGAGAAGAAGTGGGGGGAGGGCCGCTAGAGAGAAGAAAGAGGATGGGGGTAGAAGGAAAATGATATTTTGGTTATTTATTATTTTTGGTTGACATCCTTAGAAAGAAAGTATTAAGTTGGTACATATCAAAATTATTGTGGATATTAAATTGAATATTTTGAATAGCGGAGGATATCTAAGCTGTGAATTAGCCGAGTTATGAATATATTGTTGTGACTTGTTAGTACAAACTGAAACTGTTTTTTCAAAAGCAGAGGCAGCGATGATAAGAACCATAATCATGGATGGTCATTGTTTAATAGGATGACGGATGGAATATTTTTGCTTTCCTGTGTCGGTTCCGATTCTAATTCCAATTCTTCCAAATCTTGTAGAGGAAGAAGAACAAAGTCGTCTTCATTCCACCATCTCTATATCAGTCTTCAAGAACTAGTAGAGAGAGAGAGAGAGAGGAGAGAGAGAGAATGATGGCAATGAAGAAGAAGCTGAGGCGCTTCTCCACCAAGGAGGCCAAGGACTTCCTCCGCCACGTCATCGAGGACAAGCCGCTGCTTCCGTTCTTGATTCCGCTGCTCTTCTTCTCCTGGACCATCGAGAGGTGGCTCGTCCCCTTCTCCAACTGGGTGCCCCTCCTCTTCGCCGTCTGTGCCACGATCGAGGTAATCCACTGATCAAAAATCCCATCTTTTTGTGGAGTTCTCGGCGATTCTCTCGTCAAAATCCAATCTTTTTGTGAAGTTCTCGGTGATTCTCTCATCAAAATCCAATCTTTTTACTGAATTCTCGTTCTTCGGCCAAGAAACTCAAATGGGTTTGTTTGGGTCTATGGAAAAGTAGTAGTAGATGACGAGTGGCTAGTGTGCATGTGGGTTTTTGCTGTTTGGACCACATTATTCAGGTGAATGCTTGTTGGATTTGCAACTTTTTTGGCGTTTGGTTTGTTGTGAATAGTGGCCGGCAATTACTGCAATAGAACTTGCAATAACTCGAGATACTGCACCGAGAGTATCCAACAAGACATACAACTTAACTTTCTAGTTATAGCAAAACAAGTCATAATTAAGCATCATTCCAAACACTGGATTTGCAATACCACTTGCAACAACAAATTTTGCATGGTATTTCCGTTGATGGATAATCGAACAATATGATTGTCAGGGCCGGCCCAAGGGGTTGGGTTGTCCTAGCCGAAGTTAAATTTAGTTGCTCTTTGTCCTTGACTCCAAAAGAAGATAGCACTCGACTCCAAAAGAAGATATACAAAAAATTGATGGCGAGTGGATTTGGCAGTGGCGTCGAAGTCTTCGGTTCTGACGGCGTTGTGGAGCTCGGATTCCGAGTTCCTTTTCTTGAGCTACTCGAGATCTTTCTAGTAGGAACTCAAAATATGGACTTAGTGGATTGCTAGTTCAATTGACAGATAAGAGTTGCGGTGGACCGCGGAGACTCCATTGGCGGAGAGGTGAGGACTTAGGGGTCGGATGGGGAAGGGGGGGGGGGGAGGGGTTGCCCAAACCCGACGGCTTGTCCGGCTTACCCCAGGGCCAGCCCTGATGATTGTTGATATTTGAGATGATATATATATATATATATATATATATATATATATATATATATATATATATATATATTGTACTTCCTGGTGATTGTGGCGTGAATCTTGTAGTTTTTAGTATTTTTGTTAAAAGAAAATTAATTGGGTAATCAAAAGTTTTAAACTTGGGTTGTTTTTTTTATTTAGTTCTTGTTATGGAGCATAATGCTTGATGTGCTCATTCAATGGACCATGAGTTGTGCAGAGTAGCCGATACCGCTCTTGTTTGAAATAGGAGAAGGAGGGCTTGTCCTTATTCAAATAGCTGATTTAGATTTTCTTGGGTAGGGAGTAAATATGATAATGCATAGTTTGGTTTCTTGTACTTTTTACATTTATGAAATTGCCTATATCTGTTTATCAGTGTACTTTGTTTAATGATTTGGTGCGAAAAGCCAAAATTGATGTGTTTTAGAAAATAGATGGCCTCAGACATGATATGATAGTTTGTTTTCCCCTGCAGTATGGAAGGTGTCAGCGCCAAGTACTTGTAGAAGACTTGAACGGGAGATGGAAGCAACTCTTATTGAACACATCTGTATAATCTTTAACCTGTAATTTGATACTTTCAGCTTTTCTATTTTGAAAAAAATGATATTTATATCTTTTAAAAACATATGGCAGCCCATAACTCCATTTGAGCCTTGTGAATGGCTTAACAAACTAGCTATGGAAGCCTGGCCCAATTATTTAGAACCAAAAGTCTCGAGAAGGTTTTCCTCAATTATGGAGGTGAGCATCCATGTTTCTAGTCATTTGATAATAGCGTTTAAGAGGAAGTCATTTTAGATCTTCTGTAACAAGTGATATTCTTGTTTCATTTGGAAATTTATCTAATTAAGATGTGCAATTGTAGACAATATCACATTGAGAAGCATCCTGGAATGTACCATCTGTCGAACAAAAACCAGATGAATGCTTCTGCCGTAAAGATTTCCTGCTAAGACTATTTAGCTAGCATTATCGAACAGAGCAGACAAATTATTCTCAAGTCATGAAAATCTATTTATAAGATTATCAGTCCTTAAAATTTGAGAAACTCCCAATATTGGCACCACTAGTAGACCTGAAATGTATGAAACTGTCTTATGACATCATCATCATCATAATCCAAGCCTTCTCCCATCAAACATGGGGCAGGTTATGGAGCATAACAAAGCTCCGTAAAAGAATTGACGAATTTTTTATGTTTGACTGGTGGCTATTCATCTTGACGTCACCTCTCTAGTCTCTATGTTGGTGTTGAAATTGAATTCCTAGCCAAGGTAACTATCATAGTTTACAATATCGACCAATACCAATACGATATAGCCGATACTCATATGGTTTGATATGTTCCGATCCGATACGTCCGCTGTCGATATTGTCTGATACTGCCGTTGGAGTCTCTTTTCCAATCAATTTGGCAGAGAAAATTGAACAAAAAAGACCAATAAGTAAGAGTGTTAAAGCATAGTAAGGTTGTAAAAGCATTTAAATGAAGAAAACTTATTTATCGTAAGTAAACCAATCAACAAAGATGACTATTATATCAGTCAATTTCAAAAGAAACACCACATAAAAAGATTAAAATTATACCTAAATATGTAAAGTATTTTTTCTAATTTTTTAATAATATATTAACAATTATTTGCTTTCTGATACAAAAAATCCAATACTCCAAACCCAAAATTATCCGATACCGCCGATCCCAATACTCATAGGAAGGGTCTGATACGGATACTGTGAACCTTGATAGCTATGGACATTAGAGGTTCATGCCATAAAACCTAGAAGGCCAGTTGGTATGTAAGTCGACCTATCTTTTTCCTATACAGTTTAAGCTCATATAACAAAGGAGAAACTTTAAGTTCCCCTAAACTATATAGAGTTTAGACAAAGAGGTAAGATCATACAATTTTCTATAGTGAATTTCATTCACCTCTATGACACATTGAGCTAGAAAATGAGAAGGAATGATATTCCTAGATGCAAATCTCTATCACATAGCACTTGAAATCTTGTATACCAATTGGAGATCTTTTCTCTAACACCCGCAAAGTAAAAGAGGGCATTGATGCTAATTTCTTTTTTTCTAAGCCGTATCCGTTTCTGTTTCTATTTCCAGAATATTGAACCCTATTGTTCCAGAGTATGACAACAACCTGGTTGGTCTCTGCATAAATCTGGATTTAACTTAAAAAGAAACAAGAAACTAGCACAAAGCTCTGCATATTTGCTTCTGTATTGCTAAAAGTCATTCGTTGAAACCAGATTGTACCCTGACATTTTAGTTTTGTCACTGCTACAATATAGTATCCAAAGCTGAACCAATTATTTGGTCCTACAATAATCGTCCGTATCTATTCAACATGACACGTTTCAGACATGGCGACATGGATTCGGTACCTATTTTGGTGTGTCCTAGTGTATTTAGGAGTGTCCATGGTGTGTCAGATGCGTGTGTGAAGATACATGTGTCCTTCACAATTGCGTCGATGCAACACAGCCACGACATCAATTTTGGATTGTCCGTCCTTCTTAGGTTTGTATAAATGCCAACCTTGATTTATAACTCATCAAGGGAGCTTGTACTATGGGAGATATACTTATTGCAACAATTTAATCTTGTTAGTCAAATTACTTGTATCATCCCGGCATCTGAAAAGGTTATACTAGCTGTGGGACAGTAACTACTAATGTTACAGAGTCTTATGGAATCTCTTTTAGCAGAATATAGTATTTTTTCCTTCTTTTTATTCCATATTGCTAATATATCAATGGGTGGATTCTTTTTTGTTTTTTCAGAGAGGCTTCAAGTCCCGGAGACCAAATCTTATCGTAAGTATTACTTTTGGCTATGCTTTCATAGCATTCAATTTGCGTCTTCTTTGCAAGCCAAACTTCTTGACTGAGCAAACCTTGATTTTATGTAGGAAAAGTTAGAACTACAGGAGTTTTCATTGGGCTCGAGCCCACCGATCTTGGGGCGGCATGGGATGCACTGGATTACATCAGGTGACCAGGTTTGTTTCCATTTAAATCCCTCTCTGCGCCTTATTTGAGGTGTGTGTGTACATTATTCTTGTAATAAAAGTTCATTGTTTGATCTATATTTGGGATGATCTATGTTGTATGGATACTCCTCTAGAGGACACGTATCAGATATTGCACATCCTCTACACTCGTGTCAGATAATCCCCCATGTCTAGGCTCTAAAGAGACCCAAAACTTAATTGAACATGATTTTGTATGGTCATGATTGTGCCAAACATAATTGGGATATGAAAAATAATGTTTCTTTGAATCGAGATCCCCATCTTTAGGAAAAAAAACCTATGTTACAGAAACAAGGTTTTTTCCCTGGAACTTTATTCTTTTAGGGGTTATACTTTGTTGCTGACTCTCATCTAATCTGAAGTCTAATATGAATCCTTTCTTAGGTCTTGCTTCTATTTCTATGTAAGCATCAATCTTCTAATTGGTCTTTTCATTCCTTCTACTTGTATGATATTCATCTTTGCTGACCTCAGGCTTACACTGTATCACATGCCAGTTAGCTGTAGAAGACTCCCATCATTGTCCTCCACACCTCAAGGTTACACTGTACAAAGGCCAATTATCTCTAGAAGATTCCTATTATTGTTCTATACTAATCTTAGTTTTAGTTTTTTTCTACTATTCTCGTTTATTACTCCATTCTCTATACCGTCAGTGCACTTTTTACCTTAACATTGTTACTTCTTTGTCTTATTTGTGTAGGGGAGTTTTGCTGTCTTCTATCTGTTTCACATTTTCTACTTTCATTCCCATAATTATATCCATAGGATGTAAGTTCTACAGGGCCAGTTTGAGAATTCTCGGGGCTTAGGGCAGGTTTGAAAGTAAGGCCACTCGAACTGGTAAATGGAAACCATCCAGTTTTCTAAACATATTTTATGATTTTTTTTTATTCTCGAATACTAATTTTATCAATCAATTTAACAAATGAAATTTTCTTAAAAAAATAACAAATAAAAAGATGATAAAAAAGTAACTAGTTGAGTAACCTTACTGACGTAAAAACAAGATCCTTTGGAGATAAAAGGACAAAGTAACTATTAGAATAATAAAAAATATTTGGAAAATAATAATAAGTAAATTAGTTTGTCTCGTGGCAATGGCTCTCTCAATGCATTTTTTGATTTATGGTTCGAACCATGTTATTGCCATTTTGATTACTAAACTTACTATGATCCTTGCTACTAAAGTCATTTCTACAATGTACTACTCAAGTGGGTCTAGAGCCTGTTTGGGCCTTCTTATTTCAATGGTTGACTGGGCTAGTAAGTAACCTTGGATCCTGTTTGGGGGTCTTGCCTATTAAGGGGCCTAGAGCAGTTGTCCAGCTCGCCCACCCTATGAGCAGGCCCTGAAGTTTTAACTACTTCATGCCGTGTCCTGGAAGCAGCACAACTGTATTGATAATCAACTCTAACCAAGGTTTGGTAGGAAAATGTATCAGTCAACTACAAATTCTTATATATCCCCTGGTAGTAGGAATTGTAACTGGAACTAGAAATATTAAGGATTACATTGTATTGAATTGTTGATGTTATTGAAAGACTACATATCAAGTCCTTGTGTAGGAAAATCTGGGATAATAAATAGAATATGTAGGCCTCCTATAGAGTGGCTGTAGGCATATGGAACCACTGCACATATGGAGGTTGCAAGCCTAAAATGTCAATATTGACGGCTTAATAACAATATATAGAGAATTGTTGTTAACAGGAACATGCATTGTCATGTGAAGAATTGGAATCTTGTTATTAAGTATTAAGTGCATTGGAGGTGTATTGGGCTTTAATCCCACATCTGGTAGAATAATAGAGAGATGCTGACTCTTCTCCTATATATATACGTAATCTCTTATTAAATAATAATCTATCATATTATCTCATTTCTACATGGTATCAGAGCCAAAATCTTAGCTCTCGCTTTCTTTCTTGTCTACGCACTGCTGCCGTTGTTGCCCTCCTTCTTCGTCTGCGACAACACCCCTCCTTCATCCCCCCTCCCCTCGCCCCCTCTTCTACGATGTTCCCAAACCCTAACTCTAATCCATCAAAACCTAACCCTAACCCTATTCTCCTAATAGCCGTCATCCTCATCCATCAAACCCTAATCTCCTCACAGCCACCACCCTTCTTCAAACCCTAACTCTAGCTGTCTTTTAAAAAAAAATCTGAAAAATAGAACACAGATCTGAAAAATAGGAGAATCAGTGTTGAGATCAATAGAGGATAAACTATGATTGTTTGCTTGAACCTTTGAAGCTCGACATCTACATCAGGAGTTAATAAGGAGCAAATAAGTTACTTGTTTGCGTGAATCTTTGTTTCCTTCCTGGACCGGTATCCATATCAGGATCCAACAAAGAGCAACCTGGGTTGTGTGAATCTCTGTCCTGACTTGTGTGATCCACATTCGAATCTTTGCCAATATTGCGCACGCCAGTTGTGGTGACGTTGATTGCGTATTGGCAAGGTTGATGTGAATATCGTGTCGGGACGATCATCGACAGACGACTCAAGAACTTGAAGATAGACAAATACTGCGGCGAATAGCAGTAGCAACAGTATCGAAAACACAGAGGTAGACACACCGATCACTGGAACAACGGTATCTTCGATTCAACTGGTCGATCGGAGTCTGGATGGTCCAGACAGCTACTTTACGTAGAGCAAAAAGGTGGTAAAGACACTTGGAGAATGCGGTTGTCCAAATATCTGACTGGCAACCCTCTGAAGGAGACTGATCCCATCTATGAGCAATGAGAGACTGATGATAGCAGACTATTTACACAATTGATGAATTCGATGGAACCATCAGCGGAGGACATGGTTCAGAACACGAATTCAGTAAAGAAGTTATGGGAGGTCCTTGCGACTGCATTTGATGGCAAACACGATTTGTCTCGCATCTATGATTCGGTTGTTGGCGTCTATCGAGCTGATCAGGGAGACAAATCACATAATGACCACTTCCGTGCCTTCAAGGCACTAACTGATGAGGTTGATCGTGTGTTACCTCTAACGACATATATCAATGAGGCAAGAACTCAGCGTCAGCAGCTCTCTGTCCTGATGCAGACTCCACACGGTCTCAAATCATTGCTGGGGCTGAGGTTCTGTCTTTGATGGAAGTCCATTTTCGTGTCCTACGGGCAGCGGAAGTCATTGAGACTACTAAGGGTGATGCCTCTGCTGATCGGTCTGTCCTGGGTGCTACTTATGGTAGATTTTGTGGTGGTCGACGTGGTGGCTGGAATGCTGGACGTGATAGTGGACGAGACAATGACGGTCGTGATGGGGAAAAGACCGCGCAAATGCTTTAACTGTGGTCAACAAGGCCATTTCCAATGGGCCAATCACAATGTCCTAAAGCTTCTGTCACCAATGTTGCATCAGATAATCATGATAATGATAGGGTATCGGTACAGATGACGACAGAGGCCTATGTTGAATTCGCTGACTTTCAAGCTCAGTGGCGTGGTGAAGCCTCCACATCTGGATCCACAGCCGGGTACTCAGCGGCGTATGTGATCAGGTCGAAACATTGGGTGATCGACTCGGGTGCGTCTGATCACATGATAGGTGATGCAGATATGCTGTGTGATTACATATCTGTCGGTCGTGTATCCGATATTACTGTTGCGAATGGCAGCTTCCTGAGAGTTCATGGAAAAGGAATCACCCGTCTTTCTCCTGGCCTGCCACACAAATCAGTTTTATAACACCTGACAATCTATTCAGTCTATTGTCCGTTAGTAGAATTATTCGTGACTTGCAATGCTCGATAACATTTTTTTTTGATGGTTGTGTTTTTCAGGACCTGAAGACTGAGAAGATTATCGGTAGGGGACATGTGGCTGGAGGCTTGTATATGTTTGACATGAATTCTTTAGTTGTCGGTGCCGGCGTGAAACTCGATCCGTTTGAGTTACATTGTCGGTTAGGTTACCCATCTTTCCAAGCTCTCCAAAAAATGTGTCCATTTTTAGAATTTCTAGTTCCTTTTCATTGTGAGTCTTGTAGTTTGGCAAAACATCACTGGCTACCCTATCCAGTGAGTCTAAATAAAGCTACATCAGCTCCTTTTGAGCTAGTGCACTCTGATGTATAGGGGCCTTGCCCTATTGAATCTGTGATGGGTTTCAAGTATTTTGTTTCCGTTGTTGATAACTACTCACGTATAACCTTTGTCTACTTGATAAAAAATCGCTTCGAATTGATATTTGGTGCTATTTTATACGAAAATCCAAATCTAATTTGGGGTTCCTATTAAGTGTTTTCGTAGTGACAATGGTCGTGAGTATTTATCTTGAGAGTTCAATTCTCATCTGGCTAGACATGACATCATCCACAAAACTTTCTGTCCTTACATACCACAACAGAATAGTGTGGCAGAACGCAAGAATCGTCACCTTTTGGAAACAATGCGTGCTCTTATGTTTCATGCATCTACTCCCAGAAAAATTTGGTCTGAGGCGGTCCTTACAGCTTGCTATCTGATCAATCGCATGCCATCTTCTGTTTTCAATGACAATACTCCATTTTCTCGATTATATCTCAACCGTGTGCCGTTTACTCTATCTCTCAAAATTTTTGGCTGCTTGTGTTACGTTCGGGATACTCGACCTACTCTTTCTAAATTGGATCCGAAGGCAATCATGTGTATTTTTCTTGGGTATCATCAGGACCAGAAAGGGTATCGTTATTTTTTTCTAACCTTGAAGAGGTATTTTATGTCTCGGAATGTTATCTTTGTTAAAATCGAGTTTTCTCCACTCCCACCAACTACAGATTATGTTCCAAAAGTTTACCCAGAAGAGGATTTTCTGTTGTATCCAGTTCAAACACAGCTGCTCCTCGTAAGGGTGCCCTCTCCTGTCGAGCCAGTCTTTCGGTCCGACGGTCCGCAAATACCGGCTCAGTCAGAACCGGCAGCTCCGCCAGAACAAGCATCACCAATGGTGCCCACAGCTATAGAGCCATCGTCCTCCTCCAGCTCCACTGATTCTTTACCATCTGATATACCGGCTCGCCCCCGTCGTACATGTCGCGACCATCCTCCTTTGTATGTTGACAACTTCAAAGGGCTCGCGAGTCAGACTCAGTACTTGGTGGCTGCTATTGACGGAATTCAGATCCCCAATTCTACAGAGGAATGACTCAAACATCCTGGTTGGTGTGCCGCTATGGAAGAGGAGATACGAGCGCTTCGGGAGAACCATACTTAGGACTTGGTAGATTTGCCTACTGGTAAGAAGGCGGTAGGTTGCAAATGGGTGTTCACAATGAAGGTGGAACCGGATGGCACTCTTGATCGTCTGAAAGTTCGACTGGTGGCTAAAGGATATAAACAGACATACTATGAAGATTATTTTGAGACCTCCCTAGTTGCGAGGATGACGTATGTGCGAGTGCTTATAGCTTTAGCCATGCTTTAGCCATCCGCTATGATTGGCCCCTTCTGCAGTTGGATGGAAAAAATGTATTTATTCATGGGGACCTTGAAGAAAAGGCGTATGTGGTGCAACCTCCTGGGTTCATTGCAAGGGAGGATAAAGTATATCATCTACTGGAGGCCCTCTATGGTCTCAAACAATTACCTCGTGTCTGGTTTGGTCGATTTGCACATATTGTTACGCAGTTTGACATGTGTCAATCGAAGAAGGATCATTCGGTATTCTGTCGATAGACATTAGCCGGACGAATACTACTTGGTTTCTATGTCGATGACATTGTGTTAACGGGAGATGACACTCAGGGAATTGCAGGGCTAAAACAGTTTATGGGTGAACAGTTCCAGACTAAAGATATGTGATCGTTGAAGTACTTCTTGTGCATTGAAGTCACACGGGGTAAGCGGAACATTGTAATGTCTCAGAAGAAGTATGTGCTGGATATCCTAACCGATGTAGGAATATTGCAAGCTAAGGGAGCAACCTCACCCATGGATCCAAGAGTAAAGTTACTCTCCGATGAGGGGATACTGATGACCAATCCGGATCAGTATCGGCGAATTGTTGGAAAACTCAACTACTTGGCAGTCATGACTCGTCCAGACATTTCATTTGTCGTAATATCGCAAGTAGATTTATGACTTCTCCACGAGTTCCACATTGGCAGATAATTCTCATAATCCTGCGCTATCTAGCTCAGAATTCGGAAAAAAAAATTCGGATGGAGAATTAGGGACATACTCGTCTTGAATGTTTTACAGATGCGGACCGGGACGCAAGTCTTATTGATAGGCGGTCTACATCCGGCTATTCAGTATTCATTGGTGGGAACTTGGTACATTGGAAGAGCAAGAAACAGAGTGTGGTCTTACGATCAAGCTTGGAAGCAGAATATTGAGCCATTGCTCATGGTATCGCAGAAATATTATATCTGCAGCATCTTCTACAAGAGCTGAGAGAAGAAGCATGATCGAAAACAGCAGATATGTGGTGTGATAATTAGTCCGCTATCGACATTACTACCAATTCCGTATTTCATGAACGAATAGAACATATTGAGATTGACATTCACTTTGTCCGTGATGAATATCAGAAGGGGATGATCATATTTCACTATGTGAGAACCGGAGATCAGATAGCTGATATACTTACAAAGTCTCTTTTGGGTCCTCGAGTTCAATTTCTTTGTAACAAGCTGATCATGATAGAAATATATGCTCCAGCTTGAGGAAGGGTGTTAAGTATTAAGAGTATTAGAGCTGTATTGGGTTTTAGTCCCACATCGGATATTATAGAATAATAGAGAGATGCTGACTTCTCTCCTATTTATATGTAATCCCTCATTCAATAATAATCTATCCTATTATCCCACTTCTACAAAATAGATGTAAGAAAAGATACATGAAGCCCATACTTTATTTGAATGAGTGCATGTTCCATACATTTTTAATTTAAGAGACGTTTCCTTTATGTGAAGGAACCATGCATAGAAACTATCATGTTCCAATTGAGTAATTAAATAACAAAAATGCCAAAAATTTCAGATGTCTGACTACTTTTATGCTAACATCATCTACTTGAGTAGTTGTTTTCTCCCCGGAGGCAAGAGTCGCATTCAAAATATGTTTTAATAGACTTTTAGTAGAATACTTGGCTTATATTTTTATTGATGTGGGGCTACATATATGTAGGAGAGGCTAACCCCTCTCTCTACTATTCTACTCGACGTGGGACTAAAAGTCCATTAATACTCTTAACACTCCCCCTCAAGATGGACGATTGATATCAATCATCCTCATCTTGTTACATAATTTAGAAAGACTCAATGAATTAAGACCCTTAGTTAGACAATCTGCAACTTGTTTTTCTGAGCAAACATGATCGAGCTTTAATATCCCTTTCTTTAGCTTCTCTTTGATGAAAAACTGATCGATCTCAATGTGCTTAGTTCTGTCATGCTGAACTGGATTGTTAGCTATACTTAGTGCAACTTGACTGTCACTCAGAAGGCGTAATGGTGTTCCCTGATCCAGCTTCAGTCAATGGTGCTTTTACCCACAACAACTCTGACACTCCCAGAGTCATAACTCTATATTCTGCTTCAGCATTCGATCGTGCTACCACAGACTGTTTGTATCTTCTCCATTAGACTAGGTTACCCTCCACAAAGACACAGTAACCTGAGGTAGACCTTCTGTCTTCCATGCAGCTTTTTCAATCTGCATCGCAGTACCCCTCAACACCTATGTGTCCATTATTCTTGAACCATAGCCCTCTTCTAGGAGTCCCCTTCAGATATCTCAGAATATGGAAAACTGCGTCCATGTGGCTCTTCCTTGGATCATGCATGTAGCGACTCACTACACTCACATCAAATGAGATATCAGGGCGAGTGTGGCCTAGATAATTTAATCTGCCTACAAGTCTCTGATATCTCTCACGATCAACCGTCTCTCTTGCCTCTGCCCCCAACTTATCTTTCTGATCGATTGGAGTGACTACTGATCGACATCCCAGCATACCAGTCTCTGTAAGCAGGTCTAGTACATACTTCCTCTGAGAGAGGACGATCCTATCTCTTCTTTGAGCCACATCGATCCCGAGAAAATACCTCATCATTCCCAAATTCTTTACTTCAAATTCCTTGACAAGTTTTCACTTCAGCTGGGTAATCTCCTCATCCTCATCACCCGTGATCAATATATCATCTACATATACTACAAGTATGGTGACATGGCCTCTCGTATGTCGGAAGAAGACCATGTGATCTGTATTGGTCTGCCTGTACCCCATGCCTGTGACAGCCTTACTGAATCTTTCAAACCAGGCCCGAGGAGATTTTTTGAGTCCATACAGTGATTTCTTCAGCTTGCACACATTTTCTGTCGACTGTTTCGTGCAAACCCCCGGGAGCGTCTCTATGTATACTTTCTCTTGTAGATCTCCATGAAGAAAGACATTCTTCACATCCAATTGATGAAGTTTCCACCCATGGTTTGCTGCAAGAGAGACCAGGATTCTCACAGTGCTCATCTTTGCTACTGGAGCAAATGTCTCATCATAGTCGATGCCATAGGACTGAGTAAATCTCTTTGCAACCAATCTTGCCTTGTATCGCTTCACCTTTCCTTTTGGCGTCTCCTTTACTATTAAGATTCATTTGCATCCAACAGCTCTCTTTCCTTTAGGTAATAGAACAAGTTCCCATGTCCTATTTCTTTCGAGTGCCCCAAGTCCTCCAACATTGCAGCTTTCCACCTTGGATCTTCCTTCGCTTCCTGCAAACACTTAGGCAAAGATGTGGTGTCTAACGATGCAATGAATGTTCCATAAGTAGGAGATATATTATAGTAGGATAAAAAATGGGCAATGTTATGTTCATAACCATAACGATTAGGGAATCTTCCGGTATTACTGCGAGAAGATCTTCTTAAGGGAATATGAGGTAGTGAAGGAGAGATCATACTATCCGAATAAGAGGGATCCGCATCCGAATCAGAGGGATACAGTGCGGGAGGTACATCTTCAAGAGTTGGGGCATGATTAGGCGAGGGACATGACACAGTAGGGACAATAGGCACAATAGTGGAATGCTGCTTTCTCCTTCTGTAGACTTGGAACTCTTTAGATTGTTCTGTAGTCTCTTTCCCCCTGTACTGGAACATCACTTTCTTTCTCCTGATTGTTATCACTTTTTTTCTTCTGTTTGTGTGTATCCTTATCACTTTCCTCACCCTCGCTATCTCCCCCTTGTTCCCTTGGACCAGCTTCCATCATTGGGCGTGGAACTTATCCGACAATCACACTTGGGACTCTCCCCCTCACTTCTAACACCTCTTGTGTTAGGTGTGTCACCAAATGTAACGTCTATGCTCACAAAGAGCCTTCGCTCCACCGGACTCCAACAAGAGTATCCCTTCTGAGTCCCTGAGTAGCCAACAAAGATGCACTTTACTGTCCGAGGGTCCAACTTTTCTACCGTGGGCCTATTATCCTTAACAAAACATACACATCCAAATACTTTTGGGGGAACAATGTACTTATTCTCTCATGTGAGCATCTCAAACGGTGTCTTCCATCCTAACACCTGAGAGGGCATCTGTTGATGAGATATGTTGCCGTCAACGCGACATGCCCCCACAAGTATTTAGGAACATTCATGGCAAACATCATTGACCGTGCTACTTTCAACAGGTGTCTGTTTTTTCGCTTCGCCCACGCCATTCTATGCTGGTGTATAGGCACATTAAGTCTGATGTTGTATCCCATGGGCTGATAAATACTCTTTAATAGTCTTGTTGGTGTATTATGTTCTATTGTCAGACCTCAAAATCTTTACTTTAGCACGGTAGTGTGTTGTAACCCCTGCGATAGAAATCTTGAAAGCATGCAAAGACATCACTCTTACTCTTCATTAAGTATACCCACGTAACACGAGTGTAGCAGTCAATAAAGGTGACAAACAATGTAAAACTATTAACAGCAGTTGTAGGACAAGGTTCCTATACATCAGAGTGTATCATATCAAAAGCAGCTAAACTTCTATTTTCAGAACTCACATAAAAGTTTCTGGTATGTTTTCCAAGCCCACAAGCATCACAAACCAACTTTTGTTTATTAGCCTTTTGATACATAGATGGATACATCAGACTCAATAGACTGAATGAAGAGTGTCCCATGCGCTGATGTTGAAGTAATAATTCTGCTTTCACAGTTCTTCGCGGCTCCTCTGGTTGTGCTTCTTCCACTAGTGATGCCAGTGCTGCGTCCAATCCACCCATGTCCAAGTACCATAGTCCCTTATGCCATGTGTCAGTCCCCAACCATCTCTCCTTTCTCTTCTCCTGAAAAATTACCTTAGGAATGCCAAAGGAAACAACACAATTAAGTTGAAGAACAATGACAAAAATGGACAATAGATGAACATAAAAAGATGGAGCATGCAAGACAGCAGTAAGGGTCATGGAAGGGGTGCATTCAATTGTGCATTTACCCACAATGGGTCTAGCAGTACCATCAGCAGTCTGAATGCTTTCAGGTATCGTCAGGTGGGTGTAATCTTGGAACTCATTATGGACACCCGTGACATGGCGGGATATCCCAGAGTCAATTATCCAACCTGGTCTGTGGATAGATGGAAGGACAAGAGCAGGTATACCTGTGCTTGTATGGACATAGTAGGTGATGTTACCTCCGGAGGTGGTTGTAGTCGATGTCTCAGAGGTGTTGGCTCGACTGTCGCTGGTTCCAAGCTTCATGCTTCTCCACATCTCTAGCATTTTTCTCTTACTAGGGGTCATACCGAATGACTGACTCTCACTTCCCTCTTCTGCCAGGTTTGCCTTGTGCCCTCCAGAATGATTACCTTTGCCACCGACATAGCCTCCTCTGCCACCCCTATGCCCTCCACGGCTGCGTCCGCGGCCGCTGAACTGGCCTCTTAGAGGTTTCGTACAGAATCTGATGAAGTGTCCAGGATCTCCACAGTTGTAGCACCCCCCCCTCCGGAAGAATTTGGGTGAAAAACTGCTAGAGCTGATTTTTCCTCCGGAGAGCTAGTGGTGCTAGGCATTAGCTTCAGTCGTGCCTCTTCTTGTGCCATAGCAGCTATGGCCTCCTCCAGTGATGGTAGTCCAGGTTGTACAAGTAGGACATTCCTCCTCTGCTCAAATGCTGGGTTGAGCCCCTTCAGGAACTTCATCATTCTCTGTCGCGGGACATACTCCATGAACTTCTGATAATGTTTCGCAAATGCTGGTTCCACTTGCTCATCCTCCACGCCAATGGGATCATAGTGGTCGAGATCTGGCCAATTCTTCTTCAGCAGGGCCGCATACTCAGAAATTGTGTGATCTTCTTGGACAACCTTATCAAGTTCATCATGTAGTTGGAAAACCCTCATAGGGTTGCCCGTCTCTGAGTACATGTCTTTCAGTGTTATCCAAATGTCACCAGCACCCTCTATCGCTTCCACGTTGCCCGACACTTGGTCGGTTAACGAGGTTGTCAACCATCCAGCTACAATATTGTTGACGATTTTCCACACAACAAACTTCTGTGAGGAGTGATCTTCAGGTGCCTTGGTTTGGCCATTCACATAGCCTTCCAAGCCCCTTGCCTTCAAAGTCCACATAGCTTAACGCGACCATTTCAAGTAGTTGGAAGTACCCTCCAACTTTACCTCCAATTTCTCCAACTTCCTCATTTTGTATGGAAAATGATCCACATCTGCGTGTGCAGCATGTGAGCTAGTCTTGGTCAGTCTCCTGGAGAAGAGATCGTCCACCAAAGCCTTCATCTCTTTGGCCGTCAGCTTGCCGTAGATCGTCTCCATCGTCTTCTTCTTCTCCTCTTCCATCAGCAAGGCGGTGACAGATCTAGATCGTCTCCACCTTTGATCGTCGTCCTCTCCACCTTTGAACTGGCCTCTTAGAGGTTTCGTACAGAATCTGATGAAATGTCCAGGATCTCCACAGTTGTAGCACCCTTCCCCTCCGGAAGGATTTTGGTTAAAAGCTGCTAGAGCTAATTTTTCTTCCGGAGAGCTAGTGGTGCTAGTTCAGTCGTGCCTCTTCTTGTGACATAGCAGCTATGGCCTCCTCCAGTGATGGTAGTCCAGGTTGTGCAAGTAGGATATTCCTTCCCTGCTCGAATGCTGGGTTGAACCCCTTCTGGAACTTCATCATTCTTTGTCGCGAGACATACTCTATTAACTTCTGATAATGTTTCTTAAATGCTGGTTCCACTTGCTCATCATCCACACCAATGGGATCATAGTGGTCGAGATCTGACCAATACTTCTTCAGTAGGGCCGCATACTCAGAAATTGTGTGATCTTCTTGGATAACCTTATCAAGTTCATCCTGTAGTTTGAAGACCCTCATAGGGTTGCCCGTCCCTAAGTACGTCTTTCAGCGTCATCCAAATATCACCAGCGCCCTCCATCGCTTCCACGTTGTCCGACACTTGGTCGGTCAACGAGGCTGTCAGCCATCCAGCTACAACATTGTTGACGATTTTCCACACAGCAAACTCCTGTGAGGATTGATCTTCATGTGCCTTGGTTTGGCCATTCACATAGCCCACCAAGCCCCTTGCCTTCAGAGTCCGCATCGCTTGACGCGACCATTTCAAGTAGTTGGAAGTACCCTCCAACTTTACCTCCAGTTTCTCCAACTTTTCTATTTTGTATGAAAAATGATCCACATCTGCGTGTGCAGCATGGGAGCTAGTCTCGGTCAACCTCCTGGAGAAGAGATCGTCCACCAAAGCCTTCATCTCTTTGGCCGTCAGCTTGCCGTAGATCGTCTTCATCATCTTCTTCTTCTCCTCTTCCGTCAGCAATGCGGTGACAGATCTAGATCGTCTCCCCCTGTGATCGCCGTCCTCTCCACGTCTATTGTTCTTCCTTCACCGACAACGGTGTCCTCGTTGTAGAAGCATGAAAAATTATGCAGGCCGCATAAAGGTCATGCCCCCTCAACAAGCCGCAGAGAAGCCACATGCGGCCTGATCAACCAAGTCGCAGAGAAGCCATATGCGTCCTGATCAACTAAGTCGCAAAAAAGCCACATAGTGTACTATATGCGGCCTGAACTACCACAGAGGAGGAATGCTGCATAAAATATCCCTGACACAGATTTCGATGTCTGTCAGAAGCTCTGACACATCACTCATCACTCTGAGATGCTTCGAGACTCGTGAAGACGACGGCTCAGGAAAAGACAAGTCACATCAGTGCATTAGTTGCTTCGACAAACGTGCCATGCCACGTGTCCTACGTATGCGGCCTCGTCGCCATGCGGCTTAAGTGTCCATTCGACCAAAGTCCGACGAGAGCTTGCATGCGGCCACAACGCTATGCGGCCAGAGTATCCATTCGACCAAGGCCCAAACGAGAGCACGTATGCGGCTACAAGACCCATGCGGCCTTGCCATTATGCGGCCAAGTTGCTATGCGGCCTCCAACTTATAAGATCTTTCCATTACAACTGCAGAGAACTTCGCACAGTTGGTGCTGACTATGTGTCCAGCTGACCAAGTCACGCACACAACGTGTTGAAAACAACCCCAAGATCTCTTCAACATCATATCTCAACCATGACCACGTGGCAATCTGCTCATGGCATGCGACTACAGTTGCAACCGCATTCTGTTGAAGGAGCCTTATGTGGCCACCAAACAGAGGCATATGCGACAACCATAGCCCATCAGCACGGTGGCTATATATAGGACAACTTGAACGTTCTAAGGGCTGGCTTTTTTCTTCTGCTTCAGAGAGAGAGCATACCACCCCCGGCCAATAGAGAGAGAGAGAGCATACCGAGACGAGCGAAGAGAGAACGTAAGCTTCCTCACCCTGCATCGGATCATCCACGGAGTAAAAGAGACTCTATAGCACTCCTTGTCCATCGCCACACCCCAGATCAAAAAAATATTATACTTAGATTGTCCGTCCAGGATCTCTTTGTACTTTCTTTTGTTTGTTGATTAAATCAAGCTCTTTTAGAACCTTCGAATTTAATGGCGAACAAGAAGAAGACTCTGCTGGGGACGTCTTTCTCCTCTGATGAGAAAGCTATGGATCAATCCGACACAGCCAAGCTCGGGTCCACTCAAAGGATGCTGGTGGTCCGCTTCGACCAGCAGGCCTTCGAGGACATGCTCTCCGGGGACAGGGCAAGTCCTTCTCCGAGGCAAGCAAAGTCCAAGAAAACCCGCAGGACGTGGGTAGCAAAGGCCACTGCGCCTCACCTAACTGCGGAGCAGGCGTTCCCCGTCTCTCCCTGTCGCAGGGACCGCACATCATGCGTCCACTACTTATGTGGTAGCCTCTTCCAACCAGAAGGGTGCTCACCACTCGAAGACCCGCAGGACGTAGGTAACAAAGGCCACCACGCCTCACCTAACTGCGAAGCTTGCGCTCCTCGCCTCTCCCGGTTGCTGAAGTCACTCGCCAAGCGTCCCCTCAGGCTGTCCATGCGGCATCCTCGCCTGACGCAGAAGACGCTCAGCACCCAAACTCTAGCAGAGGAAAATACTACGATGCGAGACGTTTGGGCGTTGATGCAAGCTCTATGCGGCCAGGGAGGAGGCCGCATAAGACTCACTATGCGACATCAGTTGACGGCCGCAGGCTGATGGCTGCATGCGACTCTGGCAGCAGTCGAACCTCTGTTTTCGACCGAATCTCACGCAGCGCTGACCCTATGCGCTATGCTGAGAATGGTGAAAACTCAAACTTGGACTCTTCGTACTATGCGCCTACGGGTGCCAAGTCAAAGAAGTCTGGGGCAGTACGAGCTCGTCATGCTCAAGCAACTGTTTGTTCGACTGACCGTCGGAGGGCACCGCTAACTGTTATGACCTGATGGAAAGCTGTATAAGACCGACCCGTGCGTCCAGCCCTCAGCGGCAAATGGACATGGTCCATCTCAAAAGTCTTCCACTGACGATCTGGAAAAAGTTCTTGTACGAACCCTAAATCAGGGAGCAAAAACAACACCCATGCACCCGTGCGCTCGGTCTACCCATGTTCACGAAAAGGGTGCAAATATGAGTCAGCCCTCGCATGACTTGCGCAAGGTGATTAATCACAAGCGCAAGGCAAGGGAGGCAGCTATGACATGCGAAGTGTCCTCCCCAGGACATCACTGTGCCAAAATTATCATCAACTGCTGCAACAAAGTGGCAGTACCTACAAGCAGGTAGTTGACATTCCAACGACTGCACCCGAAGGCACCTATCCAGCAACAATCCAAATATCAGGTGCAAACACCAGAGGAGGAGCTGTCCTTCGTCTCATGTTACTCGGCTCAGAAGGTCCCTTCCACCACAGGAGGGAGGAAGTCCAGCACCTCCAGTCCGTCACTCTCAACCAGCGCATTGAGAAGGCGATTACTAGGAGGACCAGCAGCGGGACCTGCGGAAGGAGTTTTCCAGAGCACCCGCTCGAAGAAGAAGCTATCAGCTGCTGGGGTGGTTCTTTCTCAGAACCTTTGGGGGTTACACAAGCTGGGGGTAGTAATCCTCCGGACCTATACGACAATCCGACGTTCCGAATAGATAATGATTCCCAAGGAACGGAGGCTGAAATTCCTGGGGGTAGCCACCCTCGGAAAGAAGACGCCGCCTCCTACACTGGGGTAGTACTCCCTCTGAGTCCGAACAGGACACGACACTTCCAACCTTCCCTGACGACTATTCGTTGTAAGAGTCCGAAGCGGAAAGTGCTACGTCTACTATCCTGTCCATCTATCCTCATGTAAGAACAACATACAAGGCGGGGGACGAGCATGAAGGCCCTAGTGATCGACAGCGCCTCAAGGTCCTCGAGGCCATGATGCAGACCATGAGCGAATCAATGCAAGCCCTGACCCAGGCAATGCTGGAGATTAAAGCGAACATGGCTTCCCAACCAGCAAGGACTTCTGGACAAGCAAGCTTGGACCCTGGGGCCAACGTGGACTCCGACGCAACCGCTCCGCCCATAGTCGAAAATTACCCTCTGCCTGGTTCATCTGGCCCCTTCCGCAGGAGACGAAGCCAAAGAAGCAATAAGAAAAATCCGGGAACTTTGGGCTCGCCTAGATTCTATGGGCAGACGGGATTCACTGCGCGAGCTCGGTATACGACAACCGTACCCCCGCGAGTGGAGGGATGTTCCGTACCCGCCAAAGTACAAGCCCTTCAACCTGAACCCATTCGACGGAAAGACTTCTCCCCATCAGTACATGAGCTATTTCGAGACTGCAATAGGGCACCTACCTCATAGTGACGTACTCCTCACCAAGCTCTTTGTGGGGGGGCATTGTCCAGGGTCGTATTCGACTGGTTTTGCAGCCTACAAGACAACTGCATCTCGTCGTTTGACGACTTCAAGAGTCTTTTTCTCAAAAGATTCTATGACGGAGGAAGCGACATGACGATGTCTTCCTTAATGGATGTCACCTAAGGGGAAAGAGAACTCGTCCGAAATTATATCGAGCGTTTCCGCCAAGCAGCACTGAGGTTGCCCCCAGGCACTCCTGAGTTCACACTCATGGACATGTGCCGCAGGAACCTGCTTTCGGCAGTCAGCCTCTGGATGGGCGACAGTCAATTCAAAGACTGGACATCATTCATCATCAACGCTGTCGGCGCTAAAAAGAAGGTCAATGACGTCCGACTCCTGGGAATACAGATCCCTGTCGCAGATGACATGGAGAAACGTCCCAACAATAACAATAACGACAACAGCAGCCACGAGGGAAAAGGGAAGCAGGCCCTGGTGGCCAACTTAACCAAGAAGTCCGAGCAAAACCCGGCCGAGGTTCCAAAATCCCGGGAGACTTACTCCTACGAAGATGACGACGTCATGCCCATCTTCGACGTATTGATGAAGGTTGGTAAGCTTCGGCTCCCTGACGTCAAATGCCCTGTAGATACAGCCAAGATGAACAATCCAAAATACTGCTACTACCATCGCTATGTCCACTATGCGACGAAGGACTACTATACCCTCAAGCGGTACATCCAGCGCCTGCTTGACACCAAGGCTCTTACCTTGGACTTCGACGACAACACAGTTGCCGCCAACATGGTGTCCCTCCAGTTCGATAACTTTCCTGCGACGAAAACCCAGGACGGAGTCATTCCGATCCCGAGGGCAACAATGGAGGTAGTCAATCTTCCACCAGCTCGCGACCAAGCAGCTGGGCTGATACCTCTTACTACACCTCGGGGCGAGATTATGTGGGTCCATCCGGATCTTGTCCCAGACTTGATGCAGCAAGCAGCGCCTTCCGCCGTCAAGTCTAAAGCACGAAAAACCAAGTCCTGCCACATGGTTTCTCCCACCGCTGAGGAGGCCTGCGCAGGGGCAACTAGGTCGGGCCTTACCTACCAGCGAGATTACGAGGCTCCCAACATCAATGAACCTCTAACTATTGCACTCACCTGTTGTGTCTGATCCGGGTCCATCTCAACCCCCACCAGGGGACAAAGTCCAAACAGAAAGAGGGTCGCTTCGACAAGCCGTTGCGTAAAGAAACGGCTCAGGGACTGGAAAGGCCCTACAACTTTGATGTCTTGGCTCAACTCGCCAATACTCCGGCAAAGTTGTCACTGTTTGAGCTTCTCTGACTCTCCAGAGACATCCAAAAGACTTTGAGTGAGGCATTGCAAAATGTCGGCGCCTACCTGACGCAAGTCAAGCCGTCAGTAGAGGATCCTGCCGCATACCCCCACTGCAACAATGTGATGGAAGCGGTACCCAACATCACTTTTTTGCAACAGGACATGTTGCTAAAAAACAACCGGCATGATCGTCCCATGTTACACAGGGTACATTGGTGCCATCAAGGTGGACCAGATGCACATCGATCCCGGTTCGTCAATCAGCATTATCCCACGGAATCTGTTTCAGACCTTGGGCATTTCGATGCATCACCTGGCAGCCACAAATACTGCCATCACTGGCTACAACGCAGGAAGGAGCTACCCTCTGGGCAAGATCCGCCTGAAATGTCAAATTGGTGACTTGAAAACTGAGGTCACTTGCTACGTCATAGACGTGGACGTATCCTACAATGTCTTGCTGGGATGGCCATGGATACACAAATACATGATCATGCCATCAACCCTACAGGAATGTCTAAAGTACGTGGACGATCATAGCACGGTCAAGACGGAGTTTGCAGATGTCGATCATTTCAAAGGGATCGAGGCCTATTACTCCGATGCACTCTTGTACAAGCAAGTTCACCAAGATAAGGGTGGCAATGATGCTGACGATAAGGCATAGGCCGGGACAACACCAGATGAACCCTTGAGAGTACATCTAAAGGTGCGCGCTCTTGACACAACCTCTCCCCTCGTCGTAAAACTGCATAGGAATGCACCCGACCCTCTGGTCGTTCGTCTTCATAGGCCAAGCTGATCACCAAAGGAAGACCCGACGATATCTACCACACCCGAACCTCTGGTCGTTCGCCTTCATAGGCCAAGTTAATCGCCAAAAGAAGATTCGACACCGTCCACTACACCCGAACCGCTGGTCGTTCGCCTTCATAGGCCGAGTCGACCGCCGAAGGATGCTCCGTTACCTCTTACCTCGTCTGAATCTCGGGTAGTAAAGCTGTGCAGAAAACCTCCAAAGTGCACCTTCAAAGTCGTCGCTCGCACTGGAGGTAGATCTCGGGAAGGACGAGCTAGAGGAGTATGTAGCTGCTCACGCAGACGTCCCTTTCCTCGATGATGTAATTCCTGGAGAAAAGATACCTTACTTTATGAATAAAGGGCTATATTTGAACTACTCTGAAGTTGCACACATAAGCACACTGTACTCCATGGAGCACGGTCTGGGCCTGCACCTGCAGACACAGGTGACCACCACCCATGCTGTAAACCGGATTCTCCCCAGCCAAAACTCTTACTTCCTAGTCCCAGCTAGGAAGAGGGAAACAGACTCATCATCTTCGGCAGAGTAGAATGCCTTCGATCCTTCGTCCCTGAGGAACTAGATCTAGAGTCCGATACCGGCAAAATGTCACTCCACTGGTATAGCTCTCAAGCCAAGCACCTTATCCAGAAGATGGGGTACGATCTGAAGTCCACTAAGGGCTTAAACTACGACAAAGGCCGAAGGCTGCCTCTGCGTCTACCTGCTCCTTCAGGCAAATTTGAGGACTACTACCATAAGACCAAGCATGGCTTAGGGTATGTAACGCCTCCTACAACCCCCGATGGTTCAGATGAAGGAGACGAGTTACACCCTCACTCTTCGCAATCTTTTGCTTGTGATTCTGACATCAGTATCGGGGAGATGCTCAAGCAAACATTATCTGCCAACATGGTGTCAGCTGACCCTGAGGAAGACGACGAAAATCTACCGAAACTCTTTGAAGTAGAACCGTGGGCCCAACGCCTAGACGCACAATTGGAGATGCGATTTGAACAACGAGAACCTCCTACCGAGGACGAACTCGTACAAGTCAATATGGGCGACGAATTATTCCCTAAACCTATCTTCATCAACAAATTTCTGACTGATGAGGATCGAGAATCCCTGCTACGGCTCGTCAGGGAATACATTGATGTCTTTGCCTGGAGCTACTAAGACATGCCAGGACTGGACCCCCAAACCGCGGTCCACAAACTCAACATCTTGCTGTCCATAAACTCAACATCTTACTGAACGCTAAGCCTGTCAAGTAGCAGCAACGACGGTTCCTGCCAGACATAATGAACGCCATCGAAGCCGAAGTCAACAAACTGATAGCTTGTGGCTTCGTCCGCGAAGAACTTCCAGACTGGGTAGCCAACATCGTGTCCGTCGTCAAAAAGAACGAGTAGATCCGGATCTGCATTAACTTTCGTGATCTAAACGTAGCCTGCACCAAAGACGAATTTCCTCTTCTGAGCACAGACATAATGATCGACAACACTTGCGTCTTCGAGCGCATGTCCTTCATGGACGGATTCTCAGGCTACAATCAGATCAAGATATCCCTTGACGATCAGAAGAATACATTATTTTGAACGCCGATAGGAGTGTATTGCTACACAGTCATGCCCTTCGGTCTGAAGAACGCAGGTGCTACATACCAACGAGCTATGAGCACCATCTTCCATGAGCATCTACACAAGACGGTCGACTATTACGTCGATGACATCGCCGTCAATAGTCACTCCAAAGGTGATCACCTCAGGGACTTGAAGACTGTGTTCGACTGCATGCGTATGCACCAGCTCAAGATGAACCCTACCAAATCCTTTTCGGGAGTCTCCAATGGCAATTTTCTGGGCTTTATCATCACTTCTCAGGGTATTCATATAGACCCCGACAAAACTAAAGCAATCCTTGAGATGAACCCGTCGAGGAATCTCCGGGGCCTTCAAGGAAAGCTGGCATACATGAGGAGGTTCATATCAAACATCTCTGGACGTTGTCGGCCATTCACCCAGCAAATGAAGAAATGTGTCTCCTTTGTCTGGAATGGAGAATGCTAACGCGTATTCGACGACATCAAGGGATACCTATCAAACCCTTCAGTGCTGGTAACCCCGGCCTTGGGGAAGCCTTTCCTGCTTTATGTACGCGTGATGGATCACTCCCTTGTTGCTCTATTAACCCAGAATAGTGATGCAGGCCACGAGCAAGCCATCTATTATCTCAGCCGGATGATGGTTGGCACGGAGCATAGGTACACCCCTTTTGAGAAGAATGTCTTGATCTAGTATTTGATGTCCAGAAGACTCAGCATTACGTGACTGGACAAACCATTTATGTGATCTCGCGAGTCAATCCTCTCAGAGTTCTCATGACCAAACCGGGGGCGCTCAGTTCCCGCCTAGCTACCTGGGCGATACTACTGTCTCCGTACGACATGGTATTTGTCTCACAGAAAGCCGTCAAGGGCCAAGCACTGGTCGACTTCCTGGCAGCACATCTGTCGCCAGAAACCTCGAAACTCTACGACAAGATTCCAAACGAAGTGGCGGACTCAAATGTAACTTCATGCGAGGCTATTTAGTGAATGTTCTTCGACGGTGCTTCAAGAACAGGGCCCAAGGGCGATATCATTGCGGGGGTCGGGATAGTGCTAATCTCTCCATACGGTCGAGTCATCAACCGGGCCTACTCTCACAAACCCGTGCTCCAACAATGTGACAGAGTACAACGTCTTGGTCATTGGGCTCTAACTCGCCAAACAAGTAGAAGTGGAGTATCTGGAGGCCTACGGTGACTCCAAATTAATAGTCAGTCAGGTCCGGGGTGAGTACGAAGTCCGCCACGAAGACCTGATTCCTTACCACCAAGCTGCGCTTGACATTATCTCAACCTTCGAGGGATTCTTCATTGAGCACGTCCCTCGGCTGCAGAACGTCGAGGCTGATGCCCTGGATGGCCTCGCTGCCTCCTTGGCAGTTCCAGACAACACCCATCAACTAATCACATTGATCGGTCGAGAGCTGGTCTGCCCAAAGAATAACCTCTTCCTGTGTCTGAGCTATGCGGCGGAAGTTCACACTGACGTCCAGGAATGGAGGCTTCTATTCATTGACTACGCGGTCTATGGAATCCTCCCCGAGAACCCAAAGGAAGCCACATCAATCAGAAGACGTTCCCTCCGGTTCTATTACGATACAGCTACAAAAATGTTGTATAGTCGGTCTTACGACGACATTCTGTTACGATGCCTATCAAATACAAAAGCGAAGAAGGCCCTACTCGAAGCTCACGACGGCGTCTGCGACGCATACCAACCCGGCCCAAAGCTACAAGACCGTCTTCGGAGAATGGGTTATTACTGGCCGACGATGGTAGCAGAGGCCATTGAGTATGCTAAAAAATGCCAGACGTGCCAAATCCACGCAGACTTCCTCCACCAGCCCTCAGAATTTCTGCACCCAACGGTCGCATCTTGGCCGTTTGAAGCATGGGGGATGAACATTATTGGACCAAGTAGTCTACCTTCTTCCAAAAGACATCGGTTCATCCTGGCTATAATCGATTACTTCTCCAAATGGGCAAAAGTTGTTCCACTCGCTGAAGTAAAAAACATCGAACGTGATTAGCTTCGTCAAGCATCACGTCATATACCGCTTCGGCTTGCCACGAAGGATCGTCCACGACAACGGTCCACAGTTCGCAAGTCATGCGTTCTATCGGTTTTGCGACAAAAACCGGATTCAGAATGTAGCTCAAGCGCCTATAACCCGGCAGCAAATGGTCTGGCAGAAGCCTTCAACAAGACCATCATAAAGCTACTTAAAAAGTCCGTGTCTTCTAATAAGCGTGACTGGAACGAGAAGCTGGGCGAATGTCTCTGGGCCTACCGTACAACGGTCCGGACAGCTACTGGCAACACGCCTTTCTTTCTGGTATACGGAAGCGAAGCGGTCATCCCGCTCGAGATCCAAATTCCTTCACTCCGAGTAGCCCTCTCCAACCAATTAACTGTCGACGATAATCACCGCCGACGGCTACAAGAGTTAGAAGCACTCGATGAGAAACGTCTCTTAGCTCAGCAGTGCACTGAGCTATACCAAGCGCGTCTCTCATGAGCCTTCAACAGACGGGTCAAGGAGAGAACTTTCCAAGTGGGAGACCTTGTCCTGACCGTGAGAAGACCGATGGTCATGACCCACAAGACCGTCGGCAAATTCCAGCCTAAATGGGAGGGCCTATTCATCGTGGAGTCTGTATTCTCCAACGGTGCCTACCGGCTAGTGAAACACAACGACGACTTGCTTATGTTGTCTATCAACGACAAGTTCCTAAAAAAATACTGTCTAAACTAGACTTATACTCTTATCCCCAGCGGAACAACCCAGATGTACAGTGTTCCCACTCTTGGTTCTTCATCCCCAGCAAGTGCCTATGTGCAACATTTTTTCCTTCTTTATAAATTCTCGTAAAGGCCATCATCTGTATCCAAGAGTCCTGAATACGCAATGGATGATGGATCCTCAAAGTCTCCCCAGCGGAGCAGTCCTCAGGTCCACTTGCACATCCCGCAGTGACCACTCAAAAACCAATCTCGTTATACGCTAGCCATGTTCATATTACCTCTGAGCTATCGTCTCACCAATTTTTCCGGCAGAGCAATCCTCAGGTCTATCTTCATTTCCGGATGGACCATACTCAGCAAACCACTACTCAGTGAGTATCTCGACCATTGGTTCACGTCCATATTACCTCTGAACTACTGTCCTAACACTTCTTTCCGGCTGAGTTTGCCATGTCCATATTACCTCTGAGCAAACCTCCATATTACCACTTCATCCCCACTTATCATTCGTACTCACCAAGGTACACCAGCGGTGTTAAGTTCACAAAAACTGCCACGTCCATATCACCTCTGGCAGGGCTTGTCTTAAACCTATTACTTGCTCTAACATGCGCAAAGATTAATGGGTCCACAAAAACTGTCACATCCATATCACCTCTAGCAGGGCTTGTCTCAAACCTATTACTTGCAGTAACATGCACAAAAAGTAATGGGTCCACAAAATCTATCACGTCCATATTACCTCTGATAGGGATTGTGTTTCGAACTTATTACTTGTACCCTAGTGCGCAAAAAGTAATAAGTTCACCAAAGATCCTCCAGTGGGATGCCCTCAACAACTATGGTTTTATTCTACGTCCATATTATCTCTAGTACGATATCCAAAGTTCACACAAATAAGTCGCAACAAAAAGAAAATTTTTATTTTGCTAAAATGAAAGAGCAAACTCCATTTGAGGGACTATCTACGCCCCAGCCACAAAATCACAACCAACTACGAAATAAAGGTAAAAGATACTCAGAAAGGGAAACACAAACTATTGCTGCTCCGGATCAGAGTACAACTCTGTTAGCTGCCCAAGGAGATGGGCGATATGGCCATCCCGACGCGCTGTAGCCCGGCCCTCCATCTTTCTCGCCATGACCTCAGGATCCTCGTAGCGAACATAAGACTCGTATCGGTCATCTAGTTTTTGCACCATGACTTCAACACCAACCGTGTTCTTCGCTACTCGGCTTGCCTCGGTGCGGATGGCCTCCTCTTCCTGCTGGGCCTCTCGGAGTTTGCTTCCCAGCATATCAAGCTTGACCTGGAGTTGTCGGATCTCTTCGGTCAGGTCCTTCTGCCTGGTGAGACAGTCCTCCCTAAGGTCATTCAGCTGATCATGCTCCTCTTGCAACTTCCGGAGGTCATGCTGCAAGCCTTCCTTAGACGAAGTAAAGAGGGCCTTCTCCGCCTCCAGCCTCGTCGAGAACTCGTTGTACTCGCGAGATATCAATATCCTCATGTCTACCTGCTGGTGCTGCCGCAACTCCGTTAGGCATTGCTCCACTTCTACCACTTTCTGGTCCAGGCGGTCCGCCGTCTACTTTAAACCAGGGATGCTCCTCAGGGAATTGGCCTGGCACTCGGCAAAGCATTTTGCCCAGTCAAAGGACCTGTTCCGCTCCAATACGCTCTGAACTCCCGTCTCAAGAATAAGTAGAAGCTCCCAAGGAAGATCTTGACATTTCCATCAATCTCCTCCAGCGTTGCCGGAGTCAAAGGCGGCTGAAGGGAGGAAGAAGCAACTACAAGCGCAAAAGGCCGTGCGACAACGCTCGATGACCTGGAAGGTGAAGCAGTAGCGGAGGAGCGACCAGCGGTATGGCTCGCGCTCCAATCCTTCATGCCCACATGAAAGGCCCGGACACCCGACAGCTGAGCAAGAGAAAGTTGGCTGGTAGTGCGACTTACGGCGAGAGTACCAAGGTGCCCCGCTGCTTCGACACCCGCCTGTGTATCAACCCCGGATTGCGTTGCAGCAGCTTCGGTGAATGACTCAGCGGCCGCAGTGTAAGGAACATTGAGGACAGCTTCCTCGGGACGGCTCGGAACCCCACCATCCAAAGGGGCTTCGACAGCAGAGTGCCCAACAACAACAGGTGGGGGAAGCACCTCCGCACTAGAGGGACCCACCACATACTTCACAGGGTGCCCCTCGCCACCAGAAAAACGAAGAAGGGACTCAGACCTCCCCCAACGAGCTCACTACCCTCTTCTTCCGCGATGTCTTCCTCCACGGCCACATCCACGGTCTTCAGGGGAGAGGCAGGGCCTGCAGGACCAGAACAACCGACAATTAACTTCGTCCGGAGAATGTGAAGCTGAAGCCAGAGAATCTGGACTCCTGTGAAATTACAAAATGATGTACCAGAGGGAGGTGGCGTAGGTCGTGGCTCGTCCAGTATTGTCATAGCCTCCCCCATAGCTTCCATGTCTTCCAAGGATATGTGCTCCAAAGGGGTATAAGGCTGCTCCGCCAAAGCCGCATCCAAGTCCCGAGCTCCCGAAGTTCTAGTGCTGGTTCTGAGGCACCCACATCGGACTCCGGAGGGGTTTCCTCTTCCGGTTCAGCGTAAGAAATCACTGAAGCGGCTGCTTGCCGGGGACGGTCCCTTTTCTCCTGTGCCTACAATTCAAACAGACCAAAAGAGATATTTATAAAGAGGATCAGGAAGAATCAAACTAAGAGGATTTACGGATACCGCCATAGCATCTAAATCGGGCCCTGCTCCAGGAACCATTAGTGCAAGGGTCCTACCTCTCCGCGTGCAGTCCCCTTCGCCAGGGACTTAATCTTCGCCACGGGTCCCGTCTCCGGGACCACATAAGTCCTCGCCTTCTTGGAATAGCGAGCATGATGTGTCTCGGCCTTCGACTTCCGCATAACAGACAGAGGATCGTCAGAAGGAGACGTCATCTCCCCTTCACTGGTTGATGTGTCCAACTCCATAAGTAGGGACCTAACGATCCCCTTACCCTTCTTGGGCGTTCTGCGGCCCTTTGCCTCGGGAGGCATCAGTATCGTACCCTCGATGTAACTCCTCTCCGGGTCAAAGTTAGGCGGCAGTGCGTTGGCCGTACAATAATACTTAGCCGCCGTATACAGTATTTTCGGTACGACCCCGATTATTAGCAATTGGAACTGAACTTTGGTGCCGGTTGCATTATAGTAACTTCAGGCCCTGGCTCCATCAAGCAAGCTGCCATTGTATCCGAAGGAAGCACTCGGGTAGCCCAATAAGAACTGAGTATAGCCAAATTGACGGGCGAATCGGCTGGGCAAGTAGGGCTCTACGAAAATAGCAGCCTTAGTCTGGTACACCAGGTGGGAGGGACGGATGGCTTGGAGCCAGCGAAAGAGCCTGCCAGACAGACTTCGAGGCCCGTCATCATAGTGAACGACGTTTCGTTCATCGTCGGTAAACTCTTGCTCGGACGTAAAGAAGGTCCAGCCGTTCATGAAGGAGAGTTCCCTCCTACCAGCAGGGACTGTGTCGCATCTCCACTTCATCAGCCGATACTTGCGGATCATGGTGTCAGCAGCCACCACGTCGTCGTCAGTCCCGGGGCTCATCAAAGATCCGTGATACAAAAGAAGCCACCCCATCAAGTAATGGTAGGGAAGCTAAATTCGGTTGAAGTGACCTTTACCAGGGTGATCTTCGAACTTCGCAGTAAAGGTACGGAGGCCGCGATTGATACAGCACACCATGGCAGGTAGGAGTGCCAGCTTGTAGCCAAATGCCAACTTCACAGCCGATAAAATGAGGGTGCGGCTGATCCGCTATGTCGTGCTATACCCGTCCGGGACTACGCAATTGTGCAACCAGAGCATCAGGTATCCCGCCAGCACGGCCTTCGAGGATAACATGTGGCTATCCATGTAAAAGTAGCTGAGCTCCTCCTCGAGGTTACTCAACTCGTCAACGGGTTCGTCCTCCTTCTCCGAGGAACCTTCAGCTTCAGCACCTTCGGGAGCTGGTTTCTTCTGCTCCTGGATGGAATCAGCTACTTCCTGCTTGGACCGTGGGGCCCGAACATGAACTTTATTGGACTCCTGCTCCAGGAAGAGGTAGCGAGTCCAAGTTGTGATCTGAGGAGAAGACCCCTCAGTAGATTTCTTCTTCTTCTTCGAAGATCTCTGGCAAATGCCGTGGTGGCATAGCAGCTCCTGGTACACCGCCAGGATCTCGGGGTTCTCCGCTTCTAACTCCCCGAGTTTTTCATTGCTCGAGGTATACTCTTTGTAACGACCCGTTCCGCTCAAGCGGACTGCCGATTCAAACGGCAAAAGTGCAACGACCCGACCCACTTTGCTCAGCGAGATGGCTCGTTTGAGGCAAAGGATTTCCTGACTTGTCCCTTCAGGAGTTCCAACTTAGGCTTTCAGAGGCTCGCTCTGAGTATCGCTCGACCGAGGCAAATCATTGCTAAGGTGGGTGGCTACGATGAACTTGTCTTTGCTTAGCCAGCACACTTAAAATATGGACGATACATGCTAGTTGCTAGGTGATCATCCCCTGCATGCTAATAAGAATATAACGCACCTAGCTAAGGGAATAATCCCAACTTGTATTACTTGTGTTAGAACATGGAAATGAAACTTTGCTCATATATGGACCCTTGCATGATACCTTTGCCTTGTGCAAGTAGACCCCGCTATGTCTCGAGTAGAACGATATGTATGTACTCTTCGAAGTGCACTACTTTACTTGCTACACTGCACGACCATAGACAATGTCGCTCGGTATGTCCCTTTACGGTTTCACTCCTCGCTCTACCCTTAGACCCGTGCAAAACGTAAATGCTTATGTTTTATATGAATGCAATGCTTGCCTGCTTATATGTTAACTTGTATTCGTCGTCTTGTTTCAATGATTGTCACATAATTCATGCCACAATCAAGTACACACTGTCATGTATTGCATTCATCTAAGTTCTCCTGAAGACTATCAAATAGTCGTTCCGTGCAAGTATGAACCTGAAAGTATTCGGGACCGTTAGGTCGCCAAGGTATTATTCCCGAATCAGGGGATTTGCACCAAGTCAATAATCTAAGGATCACAGCTCGTGGAGCAATACTTATCACATACTGAATTAACTGGCTTGGGAATCGATATACAATTGTGAACAATTATGCCTCGAACTTGTACCTGATATATCCTGCCTTGAACTTGATCCTGTACCTGACCAGAGGTCCGAAGATTAGAGACCTGCATGGTCACGGACAACTTGTGCACAAGGTCTTAGTTCATGCAGACGGTCGCTGGGGCACTGGCACCGATCCGATCCGGACGGAACTCCTGACAGTCGCCTGCTATAGGACGGAATGGCCTGTGGCGTCCTGTGTATGCGTTGCACGTCATTCCGTACTGAGACTATAACCGTCCTCCATGGCGCCATGCCAGTGACCTCCTGTTCATATAGATAAGCCATCCTCGCTTAGCGGCAATCAGCGTGCGAGTCATTGCATCACATTAAGAATAACTGAAACACCTGAACGATCATGAGTATAACACACTTGTACATATGAACACTTCAACATCTTCTGCAACACACCTGTGCGATTCGTATAACTCGTGCACTCGAAACATAATCTCGTTCACGACACTTGTGTTTGCATATGCTATTGCCCCTGGATTCATTATATATATACTCGTGCTTGAATTAACTTGGTTTACCTTGGACAAGGAAGGACAAATGGTAAGTTGGTAAGTCTCGCCGTATTTTCTCTTATATCGCACGGCGCACTGCCACACGAGTTAGGCTATTCATCATTGTCATGAAACTGATCCTAAGGAAAGACCAGAAAGAAAACTTAATAGATGGTGCACGGAACCTACATAACGTGTTTGGATTTGTCGAGCGGGCGAGAAGCCTCCCCACCAGTGCATTCATGTACTGATAACCCACCAGATTGCTTGCAGGGTACGGGAGAACCTCGTTCGGTACGGATGCCTCCTTCGTGCGTGCTAAGGCGTGGAGTTCACTCTGAAGCCTTGGAGCGTTGCGTCCGGATCTGAAGCACATATACAAGACATAATATTGGAACATCACCTATGTATCATTGCACAAATGTAGCCACTTGGCACACTTTTATTGTTTCAGAGAGAGAGGCTTGAGCGACTTGTTATTTCGGCCTAGCGCCGCCTGTAACACTTGTTTAACATCAATAAAGAGTTTGCCTTACATCTATACTTGTGTTATTCAATACTTCCGCTATTGACGACTCTGTGAACTTGTTACCAATCGCCTATACATTTATTATTCCGCTGCACTCGGACAATCTGTGCGACTCTGTGGTTTAGACCTCTTACCGCTTGCATGGACCACGGCCTTGCACGGGCGCGGCTTACGCTCGTGCGGCATCACGCCCAGATGGGTCAAGCGATCGTCCCGCGGGAGCGCTGGCGCGGTGATTCGTGCCTAGCGGGGACGACCGATTAGCCTGCGGGAGATCGGGGCGTGACACTCTTCGTAGGGCTCATCGCCCCAAGGAAGCTTTGAGACGACATGCATCTCATGCAAAGCCAGTCCCATCTCGTCGCCGGGTGTAAAAAAGGTTCCCGTACGAAGATTGTACAACTCCATCAGGACAACAAATAAGGGACGGTTCACCTCCAAATCGTAGCATGTGCCCCTCACAGCGAAAAATAAGTCTGCAACCCTGAGCTCCCGCTCGAACTTCTTCAGAATCCACTGGGTCAAACGACACCAGGAGACATTATAATGAGCCCAGCTGAGAGCCTGTAACTGCCCCGGGGTATAAGTTTCCTTCTTGGCAACCCGATGAAGGAAGGTGCCCGTCGCGTATATACCTTGGTTTCGTCCTAGTTCACTTCCAACGAGACCAGGCTTCACTCCCAGCAAGGAGTACGAGGGTGACTCCTTTGTGCTATAAAACTCCCCCTTGTTCTTTCCGGCACCACATCGGATATTGTCGATGAGCGCTTCTTGTGGTTCAGGGGTTAAATTCCTGTCCATCTGTCGTTGACCTATCATCACCTTCAAGTCTGATAAAGGTAGGTGACGTTCAAAGGAAGAAAATGATATATCCGTCTCACGGAACGTAAATGACCAGTTCTCTCTGGTCATACCCATGCCAGACTGAGAAGACTCCAATGCGTCGTCAAATAAGAAGTACGGCTTCTTAAAGGTGTCGCTGCCATGCCCAACCGGGATCTCCCCTGAGTTTATCTGGCTCAACATGAAGGAAGGACTCTGCTCACCATTCTTCTGTTGTTGTCCGACGGAAGATCGTTATCAATCTGATTCTGGACAATCGCAACCAGGTCCCTCAAATTCATGTTCAAGGGTAGCACGTTCTGCCCAAGGACCAGTTCGCCAGACGATGTAGTGGACAAAGTCACTGAAAAAACCACAAAAGAATTTGGCCAGAAATGTTCTATAATGATATACATATGCGGCCCAGGCACCCATGCGGCCTAGTCGGCCATGCTGCAGAACTCGTCCATGTGGCATAGACACCCATGCGGCCGAGTCAGTCATGCGGCAGAACTCGTCTATGCAGCATAGGCACCCATGCGCCCGAGTCGGCCATGCGGCAGAACTCTTCCATGCGGCTAGGTTACCTCTGCGGTAGTGAGTAGTTGGCGCATAGACGTATCCATGCGTCCAACGGTGCACACGTGTCTCTGAGTGTTCGTCTCCTTCACAGAACCTACCCTCAATAAGCGACTGAACGTCGGCGGGGAACGACGGAGGGTCCGCCGCATCAGAGCGACCCTTCCCCTTACTCTTGGCCTTTTCCTTGCCCTTGGGACCCCTCTTGGCAGCGGCGGCGGAGGAGGCAACCTTGGGAGCTATGGCAACAGCAAGGAAGAGGAAAGAGAAAAGAGAGTTTGGAGAAAAGGCTGATCTCTTTTCCCCCCTATATATAGGTGGGCTATGTGGCAACGGATGACGATGATGGCTGTTCAAATCCTGATCCGCGATTCGTCTCGATCCCCGCAGCGGCAACGGTTGGCGGTGACTCCTCGTTAGTTGAGCCACTTTATCCACTGACGGGACAGAATCTCAAGAGAACCGCGCAAAGATCAAAGTAAATATCCTCATTTAATGATCAGACAGCCTGTCAGAGACAACTATGTGGCAACGAGACTATGCGGCATGCCCTGCATATGCGGCCAATAGCGCTTATCCATGCTTCTTTCAAAGTATTCCAAACTTATCATTTTAAAAACTTTGAAGAGGGTCTTGTAGAAGCATAAAAAATTATGCAGGCCGCATAAAGGTCATGCCCTCTCAACAAGCTGTAGAGAATCCACATGCGGCCTGATCAACCAAGTCGCAGAGAAGCCACATGCGGCCTGATAAACCAAGTCGCAGAAAAGCCGCATAGTATACTATATGTGGCCTGAACGACCACAGAGCAGGGAGGCCGCATAAAACACCCCTGACATAGATTCCGATGTCTGTCAGAAGATCTGACACATCACTCATCACTCTAAGACGCTTCGAGACTCGTGAAGACGACGGCTCAGGAAAAGACAACAAGTCACATTAGTGCATTAGTTGCTTCGACAAACGTGCCATGCCACGTGTCCTACGTATGCTACCTCGTCGCCATGCGGCTTAAGTGTCCATTCAACCAAAGTCCGACGAGAGCTTGCATGCGGCCACAACGCCATGCTTCCGGAGTGTCCATTCAACCAAGGCCCAAACGAGAGCACGTATGTGGCTACAAGATCCATACGACCTCTCTATTATGCGGCCAAGTTGCTATGCGGCCTCCAACTTATAAGATCTTTCCGGTACAACTGCAAAGATCTTCGCACAGTTTGTACTGACTACGTGTCCAACTGACCAAGTCACGCACACAACGGGTTGAAAACAATTCTGAGATCTCTTTAACATCATATCTCAATCAAGACCACGTGGCAATATGTCCATAGCATGCAGCTACAGTTGCAATCGCATTCTGTTGAAGGAGCCTTATGCGGCCACCAAATAGAGGCATATGCGGCACCCATAGCCCATCAGCATGGTGGCTATAAATAGGAGCAACTTGAACGTTCTAAGGGGTGGCTTTTTTCTTCTGCTTCAGAGAAAGCATACTACCCTCGACCAATACAGAGAGAGAGCATACCGAGACGAGCGAAGAGAGAACGTAAGCTTTCTCACCCTGCATCGGATCGTCCACAGAATAAAGGAGACGCCATAGCACTCCTTGTCTATCGCCACACCCTAGATCAAAAAAAATATTGTACTTAGATTGTCTCTCCAGGACCTCTTTGTACTTTCTTTTGTTTGTCAATTAAATCAAGCTCTTTTAGAACCATCGAATTTAATGGCGGACACTCGTGATCCACTGCTCATGTCCCGTGCATGGCTGGGACCCGCGGCCGCATGGCCTGACAGAGCTTATGATAAACTTGCAGTCTACCCTCTGTCGGCCAAAAAGTTGCAATCGAGATTCAGAAGCTTCAACAAACAAGTTTGTCTTCCAGAATCTCGATTCCATCGAAGATGAATGAACAAGGCCAACAGAACTTCTGATAAACTTTACAATCTACCCTCTATCGGTCCAAAAGTTGTAATCGAGATTCAAAAGTTTCAGCAAACAAGTTTGCCTTCCAAAATCTCGATTCCACAACGAAGCACTATATATATATAATATTGAGAAGGAAAAAGGCTGCGCTGGCGGCGATGGAGAGGGGGCAGAGGCCGGCACGGAAAGGGGGTTGTTGGCTGGTAGGGGGCGGAGGAAGGGGGACGGCTGTGCTAGTGGCGGAAGGGTGGGGTGGGGGGAGGGGAGAAGGAAGAAAGGGGTTGTGGAGAAGGCGGCTAGGGTTAGGGTTAGGGGAACCTGGCTCTGATACTAAATAGATTTTTAGTAGAATACTTGTCTTGTATTTTTATTAATGTGGGGCTACATATATATAGGAGAGGCTAACCCCTCTCTCTACTATTCTACTCGATGTGGGACTAAAAGCACTTTAATACTCTCAACAGTTTCTCTCTTGCTTCAATATTTACATTTCCCTTGCTATGTAGGGTAAAAGGAATGAACAAAAGAGGCCTCCTATGGCACCCCTACGTCTTCCACGGCTACATCCGTGGCCGCTGGACTGGCCTCTTATAGGTTTCGTACATAATCTGATAAAATGTCCAGGTTCTCCATAGTTGTAGCACCCTCCCCCTCCGGAAGGGTTTGGGTTAAACACTGCTAGAGCTGATTTTCCCTCCGGAGAGCTAGTGGTGCTAGGCATTAGCTTCACTCGTGCCTCTTCTTGTGCCATAACAGCTATGGCCTCCTCAGTGATGGTAGCCCAGGTTGTGCAAGTAGGACATTCCTCCTCTGCTTGAATGCTGGGTTGAGCCCCTTCAGGAACTTCATCATCCTCTGTCGCGAAACATACTACACGAACTTCTTATAATGTTTCGCAAATGCCTGTTCCACTTGCTCATCCTCCACGCCGATGGGATCATAGTGGTCGAGATCTGACCAATACTTCTTCAGCAGGGCCGCATACTCAGAGATGGTGTGATCTTCTTGGACCACCTTATCAAGTTCATCTTGTAGTTGGAAGACCCTCATAGGGTTGTCCGACCCTTAGTACATGTCTCTCAGCGTCATCCAAATGTCACCAGCACCCTCCATTGCTTCTACGTTGCCCGACACTTGGTCGGTCAATGAGGCTGTAAACCATCCATCAACAACATTGTTGACGATTTCCCACACTGCAAACTCCCGTGAGGAGTGATCTTCAGGTGCCTTGGTTTGGCCATTTACATAGTCCACAAAGTCTCTTGCTTTCAGAGTCTGCATCGCCTGACGCGACTACTTTAAGTAGTTGGAAGTACCCTCCAACTTTATCTCCAGTTTCTCCAACTTTTCTATTTTGTATGGTGAAGGATCCACATCTGCGTGTGCAACACGGGAGCTAGTCTCAGTCATCCTTTTGGAGAAGAGATCATCCACCAAAGCCTTCATCTCTTGGGCCGTCAGTGTCACGACCCGATTCCGTAGAATCGTTGAGGCGTTCCCCGAATCGTGACCGCCGTGCGGGCCTGGGGTTGCGCCCGCACAAGGCTTTAATGATTTGCATAACAAGCACATATTCAGAGTACGAAGATAAATTGAAACACAGATTTGAAACATGAAAAAGTTCTCTTTATTGATAATGAACATCTATTACAAACTCCTGAACGAGTCAGCTAATTTGCCGCACGGGCTTACAAAAGTGTTGACTCAAAATGAGATAGCAGTCCTGTACATTACATCCCTTTATAAACACAAAGTGATAAGGACCTCCGGGCTGGAGGACGGCTTTGCCACGAAGCTGCATTGTGTATATAGAGTTGCAAGCTTCTTCTTTCAAGTACTTCAAAATACGGCACGGTCAGGATGCATCTACAGCTGGACTGGATCGGGAAGACGACTTCGGCTCCTCGCTCGGTTCGCCTTAGTGCGGAGAACTTGTTTCAACGAGGGTCAGTATGTTGAAACATACTGGTGAAGGCGAGCTAACCGAACTATACCAATCAACACGTTTTAATGAAGCATGCATATTTGTGGGTTTCTATCTTGCCTTAGTTCATTTACAAGTAAGCAACATATAAAATTTACTGAAATGAACTTGCCACCGTTCGGTGGATTTTACCTGACCGTCTGAATGACCTGCACAATACTTACCTTGCCTTCCCTGCCACGAAGACACAAGTTAGTTTGCAACAGGTTTAAATATACAAGAGATCACTGGCGTATGCCATAATGGACGATAGTCTTTGACGAGAATGGTATGCAACGAAAGTACAAGGGGCGTTGCAAGCCATTCCGCCAAGAACAAGAGACTAAACAATAGGTCTCGCCCGGACCGGATCGATGCCAGTGCCCCAACATCGTCCGCGAGACCGTGACCCTGTGCACAAGTTGTCCATGATCGAACAATATACAAGTTAACAATTTTATGCAGTTGAGGCAACAAGAGTACGATTTGAGGCAACAAGAGTACAAGACAAGCAACTGTACAAGACAAGCAACTATTTATGATTTATTCCCAACGAACAAGCATGCAATTTAGTATCCGTTCATGAAGTTTATTGACAAGCATAATGTACCAAGTCTATTCCCTTTTTATCTTGGTATCTTTTAGTTATTACTTGGTATCGTTTGATCGGGGCAAAGAAGAATGTAGATTTATTAGATGTGAAGACTTGGAAGCAGGGCTAGCTAATCGGGATGGTAGCCACTCACTTAGATTGTTGGAAGGGAAAGGAAAGAGGCGCTTCACGACTCCGCTCGCAAGCCGCCTACTGCTCGTTCACCTGCATCACGAACAGCTCGATCAATACTCCTTCCTCTCTTTCCAATCTCGAAATTGAAATGCAGTTCAATGAACGAAAACAATGAAACTCATCGAAATCGTTCAAGGAAAACAAGCAAATCCCAAAACCAACTCAAAGCACGAAAGCAACAAGCGACATCGAAAACCGAGGCAATAAAAGATAGCAGCGGAGAGGTCCCTCCTGACTCTGCCGCTAAGTCGATCCCGGGGGCACGGTCCACTGAATATGGGAATCGATTCCGAAGAAACAAATCCATAACGAGGACGAGTTCTTGTTTTAATCTATCCCGATCGAACGATACCGTCTTGTGTTTCTTAGCCGCGCTCTCCGCACCGGGAGAACGGGGCGCTACATCCTACCCAACCAATTGAAAGTTTCGTCCACGAAACTTAGGAATAGGACCTACCGTTAGGGAACATTACGTTGAGGATGGCGATCATGACTCAATGAACAATCACGAACAGAATGGTGTGATCCGCCACAGGCTAGGCATAACCCAAGTTTCAGACGACATTTGTCGATTGCATGCCCCGGCTTTTTGCAGAAACTACAAGGCTGGTTTGCTTTCTGCTTCCCGCCATCATTGTGGCGCTTTGCAGCGTTGTTTCCTCTCTCGTTGCCTTGGCGTTTGTGATTGTAGGTATGCACAGCGCCGGCAGGAACGTGAGGATATTGTGGTTCAAGCGATATGGCGTGATTCATGACTTCACGCATTGTCCGATACTGATTAACGACTACGTGCACATGGATGGCAGGGCGTAGTCCACCTTCAAACCTTCTAGCTCGACTCGCTACATCAGGTAAATAGGCCCTAGCGAATTTGGAGAGTCGGTTGAATTCGGCGGAGTACTGTTTGACTGTCATGCTGCCTTGCCTCAGCTGCACGAACTCGTTCTCCATCTGACGTTGTACTGGAGGGGGTACAAACTCCTCTTCGAACGCGGCACGAAAAGTCGTCCACGAGATCGCCTCCTCTCCGTGATCAAATTGGAGAGATCGTCGATGCACGTCCCACCAATCGTGCGCGTTGAGGCGGAGCTGTAGTTGCGCGCAGGCGACGCGCTTCTCTTCGGGGACCTCTAGCAGAACGAAGTGGTCTTCAAGTTCGGCCAACCAATCTAGAGCTACGACTGCGTCCTCAGTCCCGTTGAATGGGGTGTTGCAGACTTTCTTGAAGTGGCCAAAGTCGAAGGCAGTCACGTCCCTCGTCCTTGGAATTTGCGGTGTCTCAACTTCAAGCACGGGCTGTTCCACTGGAGTCGTTGCTGTTGCAGCGGAATGGTTGGAAGCCAAAGTCTGAACTATCTATTGCAGGGCATCCACCTGCTTTTGTTGGACTGAGAATCGAGCTTCTATATTGTCTTGAAACTTGAGCTGACTCTCCTCCGCCCGCTTCTCGGCCCGTTCGTAGCGAGCCTCGTCCCTTTGTTGGTTTGCCTCCAACATCCGCAACATTTGCTGGACGGGATCGATGCTTGGCATGGCTCGCTGGCTCCTTGAACTTCCCGAAGTGCCCCAACTACTTTCTTGGCCTTGCGTTTCGTCCGGGGCTTGCGCTACAGATTGCGCTGGTGTCATTCCTCCAAAAGAAGGTAAATTACATTAGGATCATAATGTATTATGGACTCATTGCATGAATGTATCTCATTTTGGCCTAGCGAGTTCAAGAGTTCGCACAGGAATTTGATCGTTAAAGGAACTTTTCCAGCACGAGAGTCTAAGGAACTTGAATCTGTGCTCTGATACCACTATGTCACGACCCGATTCCGTAGAATCGTTGAGGCGTCCCCCGAATCGTGACCGCCGTGCGGGCCTGGGGTTGTGCCCGCACAAGGCTTTAATGATTTGCATAGCAAGCACATATTCAGAGTACGCAGATAAATTGAAACACAGATTTGAACCATGGAAAAGTTCTCTTTATTGATAATGAACATCTATTACAAACTCCTGAACGAGTCAGCTAATTTGCCGCACGGGCTTACAAAAGTGTTGACTCAAAATGAGATAGCAGTCTTGTACATTACATCCCTTTATAAACACAAAGTGATAAGGACCTCCGGGCTGGAGGACGGCTTTGCCACAAAGCTGCATTGTGTATATAGAGTTGCAAGCTTCTTCTTTCAAGTACTTCAAAATGCGGCACGGTCAGGATGCGTCTACAGCTGGACTGGATCGGGAAGACGACTTCGGCTCCTCGCTCGGTTCGCCTTAGTGCGGAGAACCTGTTTCAACGAGGGTCAGTATGTCGAAACATACTGGTGAAGGCGAGCTAACCGAACTATACCAATCAACACGTTGTTTTAATGAAGCATGCATATTTGTGGGTTTCTATCTTGCCTTAGTTCATTTACAAGTAAGCAGCATATAGAATTTACTGAAATGAACTTGCCACCGTTCGGTGGATTTTACCTGACCGTCTGAATGACCTGCACAATACTTACCTTGCCTTCCCTGCCACGAAGACACAAGTTAGTTTGCAACAGGTTTAAATATACAAGAGATCACTGGCGTATGCCATAATGGACGATAGTCTTTGACGAGAATGGTATGCAACGAAAGTACAAGGGGCGTTGCAAGCCATTCCGCCAAGAACAAGAGACTAAACAATAGGTCTCGCCCGGACCGGATCGATGCCAGTGCCCCAACATCGTCCGCGAGACCGTGACCCTGTGCACAAGTTGTCCATGATCGAACAATATACAAGTTAACAATTTTATGCAGTTGAGGCAACAAGAGTACGATTTGAGGCAACAAGAGTACAAGACAAGCAACTGTACAAGACAAGCAACTATTTATGATTTATTCCCAACGAACAAGCATGCAATTTAGTATCCGTTCATGAAGTTTATTGACAAGCATAATGTACCAAGTCTATTCCCTTTTTATCTTGGTATCTTTTAGTTATTACTTGGTATCGTTTGATCGGGGCAAAGAAGAATGCAGATTTATTAGATGTGAAGACTTGGAAGCAGGGCTAGCTAATCGGGATGGTAGCCACTCACTTAGATTGTTGGAAGGGAAAGGAAAGAGGCGCTTCACGACTCCGCTTGCAAGCCGCCTACTGCTCGTTCACCTGCATCACGAACAGCTCGATCAATACTCCTTCCTCTCTTTCCAATCTCGGAATTGAAATGCAGTTCAATGAACGAAAACAATGAAACTCATCGAAATCGTTCAAGGAAAACAAGCAAATCCCAAAACCAACTCAAAGCACGAAAGCAACAAGCGACATCGAAAACCGAGGCAATAAAAGATACCAGCGGAGAGGTCCCTCCTGACTCTGCCGCTAAGTCGATCACGGGGGTACGGTCCACTGAATATGGGAATCGATTTTGAAGAAACAAATCCATAACGAGGACGAGTTCTTGTTTTAATCTATCCCGATCGAACGATACCGTCTTGTGTTTCTTAGCCGCGCTCTCCGCATCGGGAGAACGGGGCGCTACAGTCAGTTTGCCGTAGATTGTCTCCATCGTCTTCTTCTTGTCCTCTTCCATCAGCAAGACAGTGGCAGATCTAGATCGTCTCCACCTTTGATCGCCGTCCTCTCCACATCTATTGTTCCTCCTTCAGCGGCAGCGGTGTCCCTGAGAGCCGCTGGTTATGTCCCGTGCACGACTTCGACGCTAGGTCGCATAGCCTGACAAGAAGGAGGGAGAAGAACCGACAATTGTAGTCGAGATCAGGAGTTCACACAAAAGTTTTCTCACTGATATACCTCAATCCAACTAGCAACTATATAATTAATATTCCGATTACAACTTGCTGCCACAAAAAACCATAATCAGAAAATTAAACTTCTCGTTCTTCCTTGCAATCGTAGTTGCATAGGACAGAACCGAGTTTCAACTCGCAGAAGAGAAGAAGAAGAAGAGGGAAGGGACTGGCCAGCGGGAAGGGGGCTGCTGGTGGCGGAAGAGGGAAAGGGGGGTGGGGGCGGCTGTGGAGGGGGGGGGGGGGTGGCGGCTGTCGAGGGGGTTAGGGTTAGGGTTTGGGAAAAGGGAGGGGGTGACTCTGATACCAAATAGATATTTAGTAGAGTACTTGGCTTGCTTATTATTGATGTAGAGCTACATATATATATAGGAGAGACTAAGCCATCTCTCTACTACTCTACTCCATGTGGGACCATGTGGGACTAAAATCTTTTAATACTCTCAACAGGCATAAACTACTACAGAACACAAAAGAAGGAAGAAGAGGGAGATTATATGATATATGATAAGAAGATAGGTAATTAGGTACCAATAGGGGCACAATCTGGATTTAAACTCTTTATCTTATTAAGTGACATATGGAGCCAAATTCTTTTGAAGCTTTTATAATGCTTCACTTATATATTGTCAACTCAAATAAAGATTGATATATAACACATTATCATGACAAATTGATATAGGCAGTTCAATTGAATCTGGATGCTTAATAGTAAGCTTAATAGACTTGGTAAATTCCAATTAATATCTCATTCCATCTGATCAGCTGCAATAGTTCCCATTAAATTCATTTTACTATCTCAGAACAGTTTTATGATCAATTTTTCTTCACTTATGATTCCTCTCAAGGGGGAAAAGAAATCCATTGTTACAACAAGCCTTTTCTTACTCTTTCTAATGACTATTGTCCAAGTTTATTTTATCACATCCTTCCTCTGCAATTAACTTTTGACTCAAAGCTATGACCTTTTTGTTCAAGGGTTCCTTACCTCATCATCATTCTTGTTGTTTCCCTGGTCAATTTTCCATGGTCTTGTTTGTCGCAAATTGCTTTAACTTCTGACATTCGATATACTTATTCCTCACCTTATCCTTCTTTAACATTCATCCATCTTAACATTGCTGTCTATGCAAAATTGCTACTCTTGTTATCCATTTGTATTTCTTCTGTTATTTGGTAGAGCATGTTTTATCCCAAACAAACCATGAGCAATTCACTTCATTCATCTAGCTTTAAATCCCACCGCGCTTGTTTAGCCATTTAATGATGGATTCGAGAAAACTAAACCCACCCGTAGTACAGAGGAGCCACTTTTGTAACTATAACCACATATTCTGGGGAGGGTCAAGATGTGCACTCCTCACATTTTCATGTCTTGAATCTTCAGGATGCAAGTGCTGAGATTAAAGTTGTGCCAAGTGGCTCCCTCTATATTTCTTCAGTTGAATGAATACTTTCTAAATGGAGCACTGAAATAGCAAACTAATTATACCCTATGAGCAGATTATTGCGGACTCTTGTACGGTGGGGATGATGTATGCTGCTTACTGTCAAATCCAGTTAAGCTTGGGACATATATTGTAAATCCAACCTATTGGCAGCCTATACCTGTCAATTAAGGGCTGTAGTTTGATGTTGAGCACAAAATTTTTTGTATGCAGTAGAAACGTACAACTAACACCCCATCCACTAACACCCCAGTATATTAATAGAGATGCTAGTACCCCTAGCTTAGAGCTAAGTACTTCTCTTTACATCAATATTTGGCGCAAAGGAGATATCTGTACTATAATAATCTAAGGCATACATGAACTAATTATCTTTATAATTATGTAATTAGACCAGTTTCCCTTTCTTTCCACCTTTTTATACTTGAGAAATACACGTAACTGTAATATTGTCTTCAAATTTAAAATATTTTGTTGACCATTTCTTTTTCATGAGGACTTGACATGCCAAACTGAAATCAAATTGGGATGCATTTTCATTAGTGTTCGTTAAATATGTGGGTTATCAAGAGAGGAACCACTTTCGGAAGCTTTTATCATTATAATGTACAAGAAAGGTTTTGTGTATACTGTATTTTAAAATTTTAAACATCCTAAATAATATTGTTTTGTTTCAACCACCCATGTTTCCAACTCATACATTAGCTCAATTTGTTGGACTTGTTTAGGTTAAGTTAGTGCATAAGTAACCTAGTCTTCTTTATTATTAGGCTTGTTTATAATTATATATGTGTGCTCATAACTTCAAATTTATTGCTACATAACTGTATGACTCAAATTTTCATAGATGATTGATATCTACTTCGTGGGCAACTTGTAGGTAAAAAAATTCTCCATTCATTGGATAACAAACTTTTTGTTATTCTCTATGCGTGTGCAGAAAGTGTTACGATTAGGTTTCGATTGGGACACTACTGAAATGAGTGTGATGTTGATGGCGAAGTTGGCAAAGCCACTGAGGGGGACTGCCCGTATTGTCATTAACCAGATTCGCATCAAAGGAGATGTATGTAAATTTCCATTGCCTTCTCAATTCTTGTTAAAAAAACTTATGATTTATGCTATCTTCTTCGTTTAATGATTGTTTTTAGTTGGGTATTGTCAGTACCATCTTTGCAGGAAAAAATATGTAGCTCAAGGAAATTCTTCTTATTAATCATCTTATTTTGCATGTTGGTAATCATTTCCAAAATATGTATATCCGAGTTCCATCATGTGTTTTAAGATAGTCTCGAGATTACCTCTTCAAATTCAAATAAAGTGTGTATGGTGTTCATTTCCATCTTGTGAAGTTTCTTATCCCAGTCCCATTAAGTATTTTAATAGATATTTGAGATTGAATTTGAATGAACAATAATGGATGTTTGCATGTGTTCTTGCTTGAAACATCTATTCTTTTGGTTCTGGATCTTCATTAATTGATTCCTAAATTTTGCTTCCCTCCACACTTGGTATTGACGTGTAAGCTAAAGTAATTACTGTGGTCTAGATCTCTGTTCCTCCAAGTCCATATTTTTTCCCGTCTTGGTGTCAGTTCATGTTTCACCTCTCTCAGCCATTTATTGCCAGCAATGGGGATGTTGGATCCAATAGGTTGTTGCACAGCTATTGCATTGACTATTTAGGCAGTATATATGTGTTTCTTGTCAACCATGCCCCCGATGTTAGTTTTAGTTTGTCCATTTAGGTGATGTCCATTTCACTCTTACCTTGTAACCACACACTTTAGCTGTACCGAGCATTTGTCCAAGCAGATAAAATACTGCCAGCCAAGATCGTAACCTCTCTCACATGAAAGATAAGAACATGTGGAGCTATTTTAAACCCTCACCCCATTCCTGTTGGGTTGGTCAGATCTATTGCAAGCTTGATGAAACTCTCAGACTATGAACTTGTATAGCTGCATAGACTGGTCAACAGCCATTTAACTCACATACTCAATACTTCACTCTAGTGCATTCTCTTGACAGCCAAGAGAAAATCCGACCTTATCTCTAACTTAATGAACACCTGTATGAAACAAGTGGGTAGAGCACTCGCTATTTGCCCATATAGATACACTTTATATTTCACGTGCTAAGTTCTGATGTGAGCATGTAGATAGCTGACAAAACTAATTACTTAACATTTTACTATTCTCTTTACCTTTTGTCTCTATTCTTACTCGGTAGTTCCTTTTTGCTGTGTTTTCCTCTATGAAGCCTAGACAATATGAAACCGTTGTTAGTAAATAATAATAGCACAAGACGAAAAAGGACACCAAACTCTACATGTTTTCTTCCATTTATTAAAAAGTAATATTAAAGATAGTTCAAACGTCAAATTTGTATCAAAAAATATATTTAATACAAGATTAATCAATGACAATGAGCAATACATTTATTTGACTCTTTGCTGGAACGATTTGCAAATCTCATGTAACAGTGTATCTTGTTATTTAAATTTCAATGATTTTTTTTTTTGCAGTATTTAATTAACTATGTCTTTCTGTTCTTAACGTTTTATATTTCCACTACCAGTCCCAAGCCTAGATAAAGGAGGGTTTAGCTATATAGCCAACAACCAAAGTAAAACATTTTTTTTTTATCTTTATGAAATAATACATTTAGGACTTGTCACGTCCCTTGGTTGATTCACATTGCATTGCTCCCACACGGTGCAATGGTAAGTGAGCAAGGGTGGCTTGCTTGGTTACCACACATAAGTGACGTGTTGCATCGATATCATCTCGGTCAAGGATAAGGTGGCTTGCTGGTTACCACCCTTAAGTGACATGTATCATCCAGGTACAATGTCAAGCGAGCAAGGGTTGGTAGGTCACCCTCATAAATGACGTTTCACATTGCTGCTCGAATGTGGTGAGAAATTGACTAGGGTTTAAAGGGTATAGGAAGCAATGAGCTAAGGAGATACTGGATTAGTAGGATCATATTAACTACTTGGAATATAGCACTGGAACCCTAATGGGAAAGGGTATGGAGTTATTTCTGGATACAACAATTATGATGAAAATTACAACAGTTTAGCAGACTGATTAGGTGAGGAAACTAGAAACATTGGAAATAATGGATCTATCGATTTGGGAATGAAACTTCTGGTGTGATTAAATCATTAAATATCTTGGAAACTTTATAGCACAGTACTTGTATTTGACTTTTTATTCCACACACTTCTTTCCTAGCATTCCTGAAGTTATGTTTACATTTCTGTAGCACATAATTAATTTTGTACTCAATATATTAATTATATGTTCAAGATATTATTTTATGTCGAATGCACATAACTTTGAGTCAATATTAACAGAATACTGTTTTGTATGCTGTTTCAGTCCTATTTGTACTTCTTATAATGCAGCTCCTCTTAACACCAGTTCTTGATGGTCAAGCAGTACTTTATTCATTTGAGTCTACTCCAGATATCAGAATAAGTGTTGCATTTGGAAGTGGGGGGAGCCAAACGCTTCCAGCTACAGAACTTCCTGGTGTTTCAAGTTGGCTGGTGTGTATTTAGTTCTGTGATTACTCAAATCCATGATATTTCTTAGACAGTTTGTCAACTTACCATAGTATTCTCCTGAACTACATCGTGACTGACATTTAATGATAAACTACTCATTGTTCTTCTAGTTTTAAAGATTTCTATCCTTGTAATCAGGTTAGTCTTCTGACTGAAACCTTGGGCAAGACAATAGTTGAGCCTCGTCGTGGGTGTTACTCCTTGCCATCAGTGGATCTAGGCAAGAGTGCTGTTGGGGGTGTACTTTCAGTCTCTGTAGTTTCAGCTTGTAATTTTGGCAGCAAAAACTTGAAAGCTAACAACTTGGAAAGTCGGGTAAGTTTGACAAGAAACAGTCGATCTTCAGGAAGTTTTGGAAGTCAGGTTTTGCAGACATTTATTGAAGTAGAATTAGGAGATTTGACCCGAAGAACAAACTTTGGTCAAGGGCTAAATCCTAGATGGGATGCTACCTTCAATATGATGTTGCATGGAAGTACAGGAATAGTCAAATTTTATCTTTATGAACGGGATTCAAGCAGTGTGAAGTTTAACTACTTGACCAGCTGTGAGATTAAGGTATCTCAATGATAGAACTACTAACTTCTATCAACTAAGTTTTTTGACATATTATATATATGTAAAGATACCAAGATCTTGTGAAACATCAAGAACATTTTTTACCATTTGGACAGATGAAATATGTTGCAGATGACTCTACGACATTTTGGTTTATAACACATGGATCTGGTGTAGTGGCAAAACAAGCAGAGTACTGTGGGAAAACAGTTGAAATGGTAGTACCATTTGAGGATACTAACTATGGGGAGGTATTTTTCTGCCTCTAGTCTACTTATATTCAAGTGTTTCACCTTGTCGTTTTCTAGAATGTTCATTCTACAGAAGTTAGAATCCTGTAATCCTAGATGACAATTGTAGCATTTACTTGTTGAGTGTTCTTCTTATATATGGATTCTTTTTTTTATTTGAATATTACATGTAATGTACTAATATGTGCTAGGTTTCAGGGATGAGAGATATATGTGCATCGTTTCAATAGATAGAATTAGGATTTTAAATCCATCAAATTGTATATTCAGAATAGCATGAAAATATTTAAGTTGAAAATTTGGTGTATGTGATGTGTGTGAAAGAGTGAAAGAATAATATAAATTAAGTTTGTCGGTTTTCGAAATGGGTAAGGAATTAATATAAAAAAGAATGAATACTAGAATCACACAAACAAGTTTAATCAACTGTTAGTAGCTTGAAAGCCAGAAGCAAGAGCGGAAGCAGGGGAGCGCGACTACTTAGAAGAGTCTAAAGTTGGGAGTGTGATGGAAGCGTGCTGTGACACACATTTCTTTGGACCCCACCGTGGTGGAATAAATGCTCTAAATGCATATTTATAAACATTTTAAATATTTTGGTAGCTAGAATTATTCATGGAATATTTCTAGGACTTAGAATAATTTCTAAAATATTTTCTAGAATAATTCCTGAAATATTCCCATTCCAGAAGTTCTTGTAAGCCTTTGAGCCATTATAAATATGGTATAGTCTCATTTGCTTCTCACCACCCAAAAGTTGTAAACTCTCTGTAGTATAATAAAATTTCAATATTCGAATTTCTCTTTTGCTCTACTTTTTCTCATATTTGTCTTAGCGACCTACCAAAGCGTTTGGGAGAAAGCTTGCACGGGTCTTCGAGGGAGGAAATTTGTGCGCCGTACGGGTCGAAGTGAAGAAAAAATCACTAAGTCCGTGACAAGTGGTATCAGAGCGAAAGTTGGTTGGTGCCATGTCGACATCCGAGAGCGTCCAGGAGAGACCCACGTCGCCTAAGGAGAGTAACACCAAGACCAACAAGAGGGGTAAGAGCAAGGAGCCTACGGCGGAGCGTACCATTGTCGATCTTGCAGAACGCCTCAAGATCATGAAGACGGGTTCGAGGGACAGAGAGATGTTCATGGGCCCCGTGGAGCAAAGCAACGCAAGGCTAGAAGAGTTTTACAATGGGCTGGTGAGTGACGTCGCTTCGTCCATGGCAATATTCCGTGAGCAAATTCAAGAGATCCGATCCGCACTTGAGGAGGAGCTCAAGACACATCGTGCGGAGATTGAGGACTTGCGCGGGAAGGTACGAAGCTACGAGGAGCTAAAGACAGTGGTCGAGAGTTGCAGAGAACTCAAGACCAAAGTTGCCATTTTGGAGAAGACCGTTGCGAAAGGTGGACCTTCGAGTAGGGAGGCACCGAGATGAAAGATCCCCTAGCCAAAATCCTTCGGTGGGGTACGAGATGCCAAAGAAGTGGATAACTTCTTGTGGAACGTGGAGCGATTATTCAAGACGTTGCACATCGAGGATGAGGCCGAGAAGGTAAACATTGCTTCACTATATTTTACCGATGATGCTATGTTGTGGTGGCATCGTAGGTGCGTAAAAATAGAGAAGGGTTTATGCTCGATTGAGACTTGGGAGGATCTCAAGAAGGAGATCAAGTCTCAGTTCTACTCGAAGAATGTGGAGTTTGCGGCGAGGCGGAGCTTGTGGCAACTCAAGCACACAGGTACAGTCAAAGAGTACGTTGCGGAGTTCACACGCTTGATGCTCGCGATATCTAGCATGTGCGAGAAGGATCGCTTAATTCTTCTTCCTCGACGGTCTACAATGTGGACGGAACAAGAGTTGCAGAGGCAGTGTGTCACGCCCCAGTCCCAAAATGTAAGGAACTAGGCCACGTGGCATTGGCCAGCTGACACGTCACTAAGGGTTTAATCCATTTTTTTATGGACCCAAAGGAACGTGCTACGCTGTCCTAAAATACTACAAGTCTAGTACAGGCGAGTCTATCTCATCCACAGAAAATGTCAGGAAATAGTGCTGAATATATATAATGCTGAGTCTGAAAATGTCATATTACACATCTTGTGGGAACAAACCCACTGTCAAAATATAATAATAGTACAGAAAACAAGATAGACTGAGCATCGTCTATCTAGCAAAATATCTCCATCGCCAAGAGAGCATCTTCTAGAATCAGGTAGATTCTGATGGTGTCTCTTCCAATTCTTCCTCGGTGGCATGCCTAGTCTCCTGTCCTGGACCATACACCGTGGGGTAGTAGGCCTCGTCTAATTCTGGAAGGGAACCAGGTCCTCAGTGGGACATAACAAGATACAGGAAAATAACATGCCATGTATGTAAATACTGAATAAATAAATAAATACAGGGTGCTAACCATCTAAGTGAAATGCAAGTAAAGACCTTGTAGTACGCATGGGAATGTGTAGGCTTGACATATGCTGACTTAATTCACCAATCGTGTTGACTGGATAGTATATGTGTCATATGCCCCCGGACACACGGGTAGCTCTGCAATCGACCATCTCCGAGGAGCATGGTACGAAGGATAAAAGACTCATGGAGGGGGTGTCCCATACGTCTACTAGTTATCTTTCCCGCCCAATGTAACTAATGCCAAGTCATAATTATTTTCTGAGTTCTCCTGATTTTAAACTAAGCCGTGATGCACGTCACACGTACTGGTAGCTAATCAAATACGCAGATCGCATCCCAATATGTATTGCAACCATGTTGCGTGTTCCCGTGGCAGGGTCTAGGAGGATATTAGGATACCCTCACAGATGTTGGTAGGTCTGAAAGACTAAGTTTAATTAAGCTACAGGTCAACGTATCTGTTGACTGTACCTGAGGCAATCTCAGGTACTCACAGTTATATGGAATTCAGGAAAAACATAGCATATAACAGTATTTGAATTTAGACAGTAACTTGGCAAGGTATACTTGCCTACTTCCTGATTGTGTTGGACACCTGATCCCACTGTCAAGACTGAGGGTCCTTGTGACAGGGGGTCACTGACTGTGCTGGAGATATTTTCTGTGCTGGAGATATTTTCTGTGCTGGAGATATTTTCTGTTTAAGACGTTACAGGGTTCGTAAATATAATTTAAGTAAAAAGGGCACAGTAATAATAGTAAATATATACTTAGGTAAGTATATTCATATAAGACAACATATATATATAGTACATATATATAGAGTATACATATATATGGTATAATAATATATATATATATATATATATATATATATATATACATAGATAGATATATATATAGATACATATATTTATATATACATAAAGAAAAGAAAAAGCAGGAAATAAAATATATATATAGTATATAGATAGATATATATATATAGATACATATATATATATAGTATATAGATAGATATATATATATATATTTACATATATACATATATATATATATATATATATATATATATATATATATATAAATATAAAAAGTGCAGAAAATGAAATATATATATAGATACATATATTAGATATATATGTTTACATATGTACATATAATAATAAAAAAAATAAAAGCATACATATATATACATAGTATAATTATAATATTATATATTTATATAGGTATATATATAGATATATATATTTACATATATATATATATACATAAAAGAAAAGAAAATGCAGAATTTGAAATATATATATATATATATACATATATATTAGTATATAGTATATAGTATATAGTATATATAATTACATATAATAATTAAAATGAGAAGCATATATATATATATACATATATAATATATATATATATATATGTATATATTAATTATGTATAGTATTATTATATGTATATGTATATTATATATGTATATATATATATATAAGAAAGAAAAGTAAAAATACATATATATTCATATATGTTACAATATATATATATACACTGTATATATATATATATATATTTGTATATAGTAATAATAATAATAATAATAATAATAATAATAATATATATATAATACATATAGTAATACATATGTATATATACATATATATATTACATTTATATATATATATAAGAAAAAGAAAAACAGAATAAAAAGATGCATAAATAAATAAATATATATATATATTATACAGTATAAATACTGTATTTAAGTATATAGTAATATAAATTTAATTATATAATTACATATATAAATGCATATATATATATATATATATATATATATATATATAATAAAAATAAAAAAATGAAAAATACTGAAATATAAATACATACTGTATATACTGTATATATAATATTTAATTATATAATATATAATTAGACATATATAATAATATATATAATAATATATATATTAATATATATATAAATATATACATATATATACATATTTATATACATATATACAAACATATAGGAAATTCTTCGTATTTACGTATTTACAGGTATTTATACCTGACAGGGTGTCAGGGGGGGCCCACGGGGGGGTCGCCGGCGGGAGGACGGCGGCGGAGCTGACGGCGGCCGGCCGGAGGGACGACTGCAACAGCAGCAGCAGTTAACAGCAGGAGCAGCAGTGGAGGCTTGCAGCGGTGGCAGCGGCGTCAGCGGCGTCAGCGGCGGCGGTGGCGGCGGTGGCGGCGGTGCAGGCGGTCAGGACGGAGGAGGAGGTCGGGACGAAGAGGTCTGGGGTGGTGGCGGAGGTCGGAGGCTGCCGGAGGGGCGGTGGGGGACGGTCGGGATGAGGGTGGCAGCTGTGGAACGGGTGAGGGCGGAGGGTCTGCGGGGGTGAGGGCGGCCGGCGTGGTGGTCGTGGGGCGGTGGGAGTCGGTCGGGGCGGTAGAGGGGGTCGGGGCGAGTCGAGTGGTGGTGGTGGCGGTGGTCCACTACGGCCGGAGGCGGTCGGGTGGTGAAGTCGGTTGTGGGGGTGGTGGTCGGGGTGATGCTGTGGCAGCTGCCCACGGCGGAGCAGGCGGCCGGAGGTGGTGGGGCTTGGTCGGAGGAAAGGTGGGGAGGTGGCGAGGGCTTCGCCGGAGTTTGGTCGAAGGGGGGTGGCCGGAGGGGGTGGCTTGAGGTTTGAAAGGGGGAGGGGTCGGGTTTATATAGGGGTTAGGGCAATGGCAGTTTGGTAAATAGGTGGAAGTCTAGGGGCTTTTAGGTAATTTTGATTTTTAGGATATTTTGGCAGCCATTTGTGGGTCCCACATGACACGTGGACGGTCCACATTCATCAGCCAATGAGGTGATGCCACCTCACACTGAGAATTTGCATAAAAACCCCTGAAATTTTCTAAATTACAATTTGGTCCCAAAATTGGTATTTTGCGTAATTACGCAATTTGTCTGATAAATTATCCTGTTCCCAGAAAATACTAAAATGCTCAGAATTGAGAGGGAAAAGCTGTGGGAGGGTCCTGAGGGGGTGGGGGTGAGTCTGGGCAGGGACAGGGCCTGGTTTCTTGGTGATACGGGTCATCGTATTTATTATTTAATAAATACTGCGCACGGTGTTCTCTAATTATTTAGAGGCAGGTAGGGCCATAATTTTACTACGGTGTCAATATACTAATTGTAGTATATTCAAAGTAGAATATTATCGTATTTTTGTCTGGGTAAAACAGGTGCCTGTTGGTCCTCAATCTCTAGGGGTACAGAGATGGGCAAAGAGCAAGAAATAAAATAGAAAATAAATACGGACTTTTGTATCGATATTTGTGCGTCTCAAACGAGGCTCAAAATAAAGCATCTGGGAGTTGCACAAAATTCTGAAAAATAGTCTAACATGTCTAGGGCAGGTATGTGAATTTTGTTTGGGAATTACAGCTAGTGTAATATCCTAAATAATTGTGTGAGGGACAGGTGCACAATCAATAGGATATGTAAACAAAATAAATTTTAAAAAAATTGCAATAATTCTAATTAGCTAAGAATAATTCTAAATTACTGAAATCTGGTCGAGGGAGTTTATAATCTACCCTCCTTAGAATATTTCGTCCTCGAAATAAAAACAGACATATAATGAGAATGAAAGATTGATTTGAAATATTAGGACATACCCTGGTTTGGAAATAGATGGGGGAAACGCTGTCGAATATCCTCCTCTCGTTCCCAGGTTGATTCACCTGGTGCATGATGTCTCCATGCAACCCGAACTAGAGGGATAGTTTGGCCTCGCAACACCTTCTCGCTACGATCTAGGATCTCTATAGGTTCCTCCTGGTACGATAGGCTTGGGCCGACGGTGATTTCTGAATGGTCCAGTACATGACTTGGGTCTGGAATGTAACTCCTCAACTGAGATACGTGAAAGACGTCATGTACTCCTTCCAGGGTCTGAGGTAGGGCTAGCTTGTAGGCAACTTCTCCGATGCGTTCTAATACATCGAAGGGTCCAATGTACCTTGGACTCAGCTTTCCTCTTCCTCCAAATCTGATAGTACCTCGGGTGGGTGAGATTTTTAAGAACACATGCTCTCCCACTTGGAACTCTAGAGGTCGTCGATGCACGTTGGCCCAGTGCTTCTGTCTGTCTTGTGCAGCTCGTAGGTGTCCTTGTATCTTTTTTACCTTTTCCACCGTACGAACAACTAATTCTGGTCCCAAGATTTGTCTTTCGCCAACATCGCTCCAGCATACTGGGGAACGACATTTCCTGCCATACAATGCTTCAAAGGGAGCCATTTGGATGCTTGCTTGATAGCTATTGTTGTAGGAAAATTCCACCAGGTGCAAATGATCTTCCCATGATCCGCTGAAATCAAGCATGCAGGCTCTCAGCATATCTTCAAGTGTCTGGATGGTGCGTTCTGATTGGCCATCTGTCTGTAGATGGTACGAGGTGCTGAACTTAAGGCGGTACCAAGACTTTCTTGCATACTTCGCCAAAAGTAAGATGTAAACCTCGTATCTCTGTCAGACACTATGCTGACTGGTACTCCATGCAGACGCACTATCTCCTTCATGTACATGTCCGCCAAGACTTCTGTAGATTGTCCGACTCTGAAAGGTAGGAAATGAGCAGCCTTTGTGAGTCTATCTACAATCACCCATACAGCATTACGACCACTGGGACTCTTTGGGAAGCCCGTAACAAAGTCCATCGTAATGTGTTCCCATTTCCACTCGGGTATTGGGAGGGGTTGAAGTAGACCTGCTGATCTCTGATGTTCAGCCTTGACTTGCTGACACACCAGGCACTTTGCCACAAAGCGTGCTATCTCTCGCTTCATTCCATGCCACCAGTAGTATTGTCGCAGATCTCTGTATATCTTTGTGCCTCCAGGATGTATAGAGTATGTTGAGCTGTGAGCTTCTGACATCAGCTCCTCACGAAGTTCTCCATTTGGAACATAAAGACGTTCTCCACATCTTAGAGTCCCATCTTCGTGTATGTGGCATCCTGTCTGGATTCCAGCCTCTGTTCTTTGGCGAAGCCTCTGAAATCTTGCATCTGTTGGCAGTGCAGCCTTGATTCTTTCGACCAATGTTGATTGTAGTTGGTAGTTTGACAATTGGCCGTCAATTCCTGGCATAATGACCGTTATTCTCAACTTTTCTAGATCTCTCAATAGACCTGGTTGGGTGATCATAAAGAATGCCGAGGGTCTTCTGCTTAGTGCATCAGCTACTACATTAGCCTTTCCTGGATGGTACTGCAGATCTATCTCGAAATCCGTCATCACTTCGAGCTATCGTCTTTGTCTCAGGTTCAGGTCCTTCTGAGTGTAGACATATTTCAGGCTTTTGTGATCGGTGAATATCTCCACTCGTTCGCCGTATAGGTAATGTCTCCATAGCTTCAGGGCAAAGATGACTGCGGCAAGCTCCAAGTCGTGAGTGGGGTAATTCTTCTCATGAGTCCTCAGTTGTCTTGAGGCATAAGCTACAACCTTCCCATGTTGCATTAAGACACAACCTAATCCCTTTCCGGATGCATCGCTATAGATTACGAAACCTCCGGATCCAGATGGTATGGTCAAGATGGGGGCAGTAGTCAGACGCTTCTTCAACTCATCGAAAGCTGTCTGGCACTCTTTAGACCAAATGAACTCCTGATCCTTGCGGTAAGACGGGTAATTGGCTCCGCGATTCTTGCAAAGTTTTCTATGAACCTCCGATAATATCCGGCAAGTCCTAGAAAGCTTCTCACCTCTGAGACGTTGGTCGGGGTTGGCCATGTCTCCACAGATGAGATCTTTGCTGGGTCCACCGAGATGCCTTCTCCTGTGATCACGTGTCCCAGAAAAGCGACACGATCAAGGAAGAACTCGCACTTGCTTAGTTTAACATAAAGGCTCTCACGTCTTAGCGTCTCTAGCACTAGTCTCAAGTGCTCTTCGTGCTCCTCGTGGCTTTTTGAATACACCAAGATGTCGTCGATGAAGACTACCACGAACTGGTCTAGATATTGGTAGAAGACTCTGTTCATCAGGTTCATAAATACGGCTGGTGCATTAGTCAGTCCAAAAGGCATCACCAGGAACTCGTAATGACCATAGCGAGTCCTGAATGCTGTCTTTGGAATGTCTTCTCGCCGTACCTTGACTTGATGATAGCCAGATCTCAAGTCTATCTTTGAGAATACCACAGCTCCCGTCAGTTGATCGAACAGGTCATCGATCCGCGGCAAGGGGTACTTGTTTTTTATTGTCAAAGCGTTGAGGGCTCTGTAATCAATACACATGCGATATGTTCCGTCCTTCTTGGGTACAAACAGCACTGGTGCTCCCCAGGGTGATGCACTAGGACGAACAAATTCCTTGATTTGCAATTCTTCAAGTTGCAGCTTTAGCTCGTCAAGTTCCTTCTTCGCCAGTCGGTACACATTTGAGGATACCGGTGCAGCTCCGGGTATCATCTCAATAGTGAACTCTACTTCTCTATCAGGCGGTAGGCCTGGCAATTCCTCCGGGAATACGTCTTCGAATTCTGCAATGAGTGCTGGGGGTTCTATCTCCATTGCCATGTAAGCTCTAGGAGTCTGGCCTACTCCTTGCTCGATGGTACCTCGCACGTATTCGAACTCCGGGTGTCCTGGTGGTCTAAAGATGATACTACCTTTTCGGCAGTCTAGGATAGCATTGTTCTGGATTAACCAGTCCATGCCTAAGACGACGTCGAAATTTGGCATTGGGAGTACCAAAAATCGCGCTCTTAGCTCTCTACTACAAACAACTATTGAACATGTTTCAATAATGTTGGTAACTGGAACAATACCTCTTCCAGTAAGAATTTTCCAGCACTTGGGTAGCGGGGAAGTGATTAGTTTGTGCATGGCTACGAAACTACTAGATATGAATGACAGGGTAGCGCCGGAATCAAATAATACGGTTGCAGGTAATGATGCAACTAAAATGGTACCTGCGATGGTTTCTCCTTCGGGTTCTTCGGCAACTGCAGCTAAAGCAAAGGCTTGCCCATGCCTTTGTCCTTCGGATTGTTGTCTGGCCTTGAACTGGCTCTCCTGAGTGGCCAGAGGTGGTCCCTTTTGATATCCTCCAGATGTCGAAGGATATGTACCTCCTGTTGAGGTCTGCGTCTTCTGGCCTGGGGCTCCATTTTTGCGTTGTGGACAGTCCCTAGCCATATGTTGGCTAGCTCCACATACTAGGCAGAGTCCTTTCTTCTTTCTGCAGTCATTGATATAATGCCCCTTCTTGCCACAAAAGTGACAAGTCGGGAGCTCCTTCTTCTGGTAGGGCCCCGTCGTCTGATGCGTCTGATTTTGTGGACGACGGATAGGTCCTCCTGCTCCTTGCTGATTTATGGCCGGGATGTTTGGGGTAGAGCGTCTCGCTCCTCGGCCAATAGCTTCTTGCACCCTCGCTTCTGTAAGAACCTCCTCGTAGGAGATCCTCGCCTGAGTTGTCGTATACCTCTGGAGCTCGTAGGTGAGGCCGTGGTGGAATCTTTTGGCCTTCTCCAGTTCGTTTGGTATCAAGATGGTACCGAAACGACTCAGTCTGCTGAACTCTGCGTCGTAGGCGTCGACAGTCATATTTCCCTGTTCCAAGTGCAGGAACTGGGAGTACAAGGCATCTTGGACTGTTGCTGGGAAGTATTTGGCGTTGAAGTGCTCCAAAAATTGTTCCCAAGTCTGGTCTTTGCCGACGCTACGCTCGATAGATTCCCACCAGTGATGGGCGTTGCCTAAGAGTTGAGCTCTTACGGCAGTCATCCACAGGTCGGGGGTAAGTTGCGAGCCTTCTAGCAGCATTTCTGTATTGGAGATCCAGTCGGAGATCTCCTCTGGGGTTTCGCTGCCTTTAAAGTTTCTCGGGCTCATTTGGCGGAAGCCTCTGACTGTGCCCACTGGTTGGACAGGTGCTGGTGCTGGGGCAGTGGTTCTCTCTAAAGCCGTCATCAAGGTCTGTCTCAAGGCCTCAGTCTGTTGCCACTGAGATTGTCTCAAGGCTTCAGTCTGTTGCCATTGAGTTTGCAACATAGCTTGGAGGAACTGAAACATCTGAGATTGGCCCTCAAGCTGGGGTATCAGGGCAGGAAGGGCTGGAGGTGGAGGCAAAGGTGTCTCCGCCTGTGGGGTTGGGGCCTGAGAGGTTTGCCCTTCATGCTGGGCTGGTGTTCCTGTCTGGGCAGGATTTTGGGGAAGGTATGGAGTCATTGGGTAGACCAGCATCCTTCTAGGGGATTGGTCTCTCGGGGTGGACGGGGTTCCTTGGACATCGGGCGAGGGGTCTGTTGCTGGGTCAGCCCCATCAATCGCATGTCCTCCGGGTATGTCCATATTTCTGAAGAAAATAGAATAATTAGAAAAGCACAAGGAATTAATGATTGATAATCAAGCAAGATGCAAAAATTTATGAATGAAGTCAGAGTGGATGAGTCCTATTATTTCTATCCTATAGCAGGCTTGCTGGGCATGTCATCATACCACTAGCAATGAACTAGACCTGCATGGGCCACCACTAAAACCATGTCACGCCCCAGTCCTAAAATGTAAGGAACTAGGCCACGTGGCATTGGCCAGCTGACACGTCACTAAGGGTTTAATCCATTTTTTTATGGACCAAAGGAACGTGCTACGCTGTCCTAAAATACAAGTCTAGTACAGGCGAGTCTATCTCATCCACAGAAAATGTCAGGAAATAGTGCTGAATATATATAATGCTGAGTTTGAAAATGTCATATTACACATCTTGTGGGAACAAACCCACTGTCAAAATATAATAATAGTACAGAAAACAAGATAGACTGAGCATCGTCTATCTAGCAAAACATCTCCATCGCCAAGAGAGCATCTCCTAGAATCAGGTAGATTCTGATGGTGTCTCTTCCAATTCTTCCTCGGTGGCATGCCTAGTCTCCTGTCCTGGACCATACACCGTGGGGTAGTAGGCCTCGTCTAATTCTGGAAGGGAACCAGGTCCTCAGTGGGACATAACAAGATACAGGAAAATAACATGTCATGTATGTAAATACTGAATAAATAAATAAATACAGGGTGCTAACCATTTAAGTGAAATGCAAGTAAAGACCTTGTAGTACGCATGGAAATGTGTAGGCTTGACATATGCTGACTTAATTCACCAATCGTGTTGACTGGCTAGTATATGTGTCATATGCCCCCGGACACACGGGTAGCTCTGCAATCGACCATCTCCGAGGAGCATGGTACGAAGGATAAAAGACTCATGGAGGGGGTGTCCCATACGTCTACTAGTTATCTTTCCCGCCCAATGTAACTAATGCCAAGTCATAATTATTTTCTCAGTTCTCCTGATTTTAAACTAAGCCGTGATGCACGTCACACGTACTGGTAGCTAATCAAATACGCAGATCGCATCCCAATATGTATTGCAACCATGTTGCGTGTTCCCGTGGCAGGGTCTAGGAGGATATTAGGATACCCTCACAGATGTTGGTAGGTCTGAAAGACTAAGTTTAATTAAGCTACAGGTCAACGTATCTGTTGACTGTACCTGAGACAATCTCAGGTACTCACAGTTATATGGAATTCAGGAAAAACATAGCATATAACAGTATTTGAATTTAGACAGTAACTTGGCAAGGTATACTTGCCTACTTCCTGATTGTGTTGGACACCTGATCCCACTGTCAAGACTGAGGGTCCTTGTGACAGGGGGTCACTGACTGTGCTGGAGATATTTTCTGTTTAAGACGTTACAGGGTTCGTAAATATAATTTAAGTAAAAATGGCACAATAATAATAGTAAATATATACTTAGGTAAGTATATTCATGTAAGACAACATATATATATATATATATATATATATATATATATATATAGATACATATATTTATATATACATAAAGAAAAGAAAAAGCAGGAAATAAAATATATATATATATATATATATATATATATATACATATATATATATATACATATATATATAGTATATAGATAGATATATATATATATATTTACATATATACATATATATATATATATATATATAAATATAAAAAGTGCAGAAAATGAAATATATATATAGATACATATATTAGATATATATGTTTACATATGTACATATAATAATAAAAAAAAGAAAAGCATACATATATATATACATAGTATAATTATAATATTATATATTTATATAGGTATATATATAGATATATATATATATTTACATATATATATATACATAAAAGAAAAGAAAATACAGAATTTGAAATATATATATATATATATATATATACATATATATTAGTATATAGTATATAGTATATAGTATATATAATTACATATAATAATTAAAATGAGAAGCATATATATATATACATATATAATATACATATACATATAATAATACTATACATAATTAATATATACATATATATATATATAGTCATATATATATATATATAAGAAAGAAAAGTAAAAATACATATATATTCATATATGTTACAATATATATATATACACTGTATATATATATATTTGTATATAGTAATAATAATAATATATATATATATATAATACATATAGTAATACATATGTATATATACATATATATATTATATTTATATATATATAGGAAAAAGAAAAACAGAATAAAAAGATGCATAAATAAATAAATATATATATATTATACAGTATAAATACTGTATTTAAGTATATAGTAATATATATATTTAATTATATAATTACATATATAAATACATATATATATATATATATATATATATATATATATAATAAAAATAAAAAAATGAAAAATACTGAAATATAAATACATACTGTATATACTGTATATATAATATTTAATTATATAATATATAATTAGACATATATAATAATATATATATTAATATATATATAAATATATACAAACATATAGGAAATTCTTCGTATTTACGTATTTACAGGTATTTATACCTGACAGGGTGTCAGGGGGGGCCCTACGGCGGGTCGCCGGCGGGAGGACGGCGGCGGAGCTGACGGCGGCCGGCCGGAGGGACGACTACAACAGCAGCAGCAGTTAACAGCAGGAGCAGCAGTGGCGGCTTGCAGCGGTGGCAGCGGCGGCGGTGGCGGCGGTGCAGGCGGTCAGGACGGAGGAGGAGGTCGGGACGAAGAGGTCTGGGGTGGTGGCGGAGGTCGGAGGCTGCCGGAGGGGCGGTGGGGGACGGTCGGGATGAGGGTGGCAGCTGTGGAACGGGTGAGGGCGGAGGGTCTGCGGGGGTGAGGGCGGCCGGCGTGGTAGTCGTGGGGCGGTGGGAGTCGGTCGGGGCGGTAGAGGGGGTCGGGGCGAGTCGAGTGGTGGTGGTGGCGGTGGTCCACGACAGCCGGAGGCGGTCGGGAGGGGCGGTCGGGTGGTGAAGTCGGTTGTGGGGGTGGTGGTCGGGGTGATGCTTTGGCAGCTGCCCACGGCGGAGCAGGCGGCCGGAGGTGGTGGGGCTTGGTCGGAGGAAAGGTGGGGAGGTGGCGAGGGCTTCGCCGGAGTTTGGTCGGAGGGGGGTGGCCGGAGGGGGTGGCTGTGAGGTTTGAAAGGGGGAGGGGTCGGGTTTATATAGGGGTTAGGGCAATGGCAGTTTGGTAAATAGGTGGAAGTCTAGGGGCTTTTAGGTAATTTTGATTTTTAGGATATTTTGGCAGCCATTTGTGGGTCCCACATGACACGTGGACGGTCCACATTCATCAGCCAATGAGGTGATGCCACCTCACACTGAGAATTTGCATAAAAACCCCTGAAATTTCCTAAATTACAATTTGGTCCCAAAATTGGTATTTTGCGTAATTACGCAATTTGTCTGATAAATTATCATGTTCCCAGAAAATACTAAAATGTTCATAATTGAGAGGGAAAAGCTGTGGGAGGGTCCTGAGGGGGTGGGGGTGAGTCTGGGCAGGGGCAGGGCCTGGTTTCTTGGTGATACGGATCATCGTATTTATTATTTAATAAATACTGCGCACGGTGTTCTCTAATTATTTAGAGACAGGTAGGGCCATAATTTTACTACGGTGTCAATATACTAATTGTAGTATATTCAAAGTAGAATATTATCGTATTTTTGTCTGGGTAAAATAGGTGCCTGTTGGTCCTCAATCTCTAGGGGTACAGAGATGGGCAAAGAGCAAGAAATAAAATAGGAAATAAATACGGACTTTTGTATCGATATTTGTGCGTCTCAAACGAGGCTCAAAATAAAGCATCTGGGAGTTGCACAAAATTTTGGAAAATAGTCTAACATGTCTAGGGCAGGTATGTGAATTTTGTTTGGGAATTACAGCTAGTGTAATATCCTAAATAATTGTGTGAGGGACAGGTGCACAATCAATAGGATATGTAAACAAAATAAATTTTTAAAAAATTGCAATAATTCTAATTAGCTAAGAATAATTCTAAATTACTGAAATCTGGTCGAGGGAGTTTACACAGTGTGTTCAAGACTTGAACACAACCATCTCAGTAGTTGAGGAACTAATGGAGTATCGGCGGAGCAATACGTCCAAGGCCAACACAAAGACCACAAGGAGAGTGGTGGTGGAAAGAATGAGAGCTCTCCTAAGGAGGGTCCGTCTGAGAGAAAGAAGCGTGAAAAAGTTCAATCCGAGCGAATAGTTTCGTGCTTCATATGTAAAAAAAAAGTCACTATGCTCGGGATTGCCAGAACAAGAGCAAGCGTGTCAATGTCGTCCGAAGCGAGGAGGTAGAAGACGAGGAGTACGAAGTGGGAGCGCACATGGGAGCGTTGCGCTTACTCAACGCCGTTAAGACCAAGTCCGTTGTGTCGAAGACTCCGAGTAGGGGGCTCATGTACATTGACGTGAGGATCAATAACATGAGCACACGGGCGTTAGTTGATACGGGCGCACTCATAACTTCATCACGGACGCGGAGTTCCATCGCTTGGGTCTTGCATTGGAAAAAGATTCAAGTAAGATGAATGCGGTCAACTCAGCGGCTCGCCCTGTGCAGGGGGTAGCCAAGGGAGTTCGCGTAGAGGTGGGACATTGGTCGGGTGTTGCCAATTTCACTGCTACATCACTGGACAACTTCAAGATAATACTTGGCATGGATTTCCTAATCACGGCGAAGGCGGTTCCGATGCCACACTTGAGAGTCGTCAGCTTTATGGAGGAGGGAGCTTCGTGCATGGTGAGTGTTGCACGAGGTGAGTCATCAAAAGAGAAAGTTGTCTTTGTCATTCAACTCAAGGAGAGTAGCAAAAGAGAGATGGCCTACTTAGCGGTGCTCGAGATGAAGGAGAACTCCCGATAAGTCACTTCCGTGGAGGGAGGTAGATCTTGCTACCAAGATGGCAAAGGTCAGGAGAAGCATGTTGTGGATTGCAAGAAGGCAAGTGCGATAAAAATATGTGTATGGAAGTGGAGTGGCTCGTGCAAGGAGTCTTTCGAGGATCATATTGGACGTTCAGGTCGACATAATTGCACCAGGACTCGCATGCGTGGAGGTATGGAGGACTATGTGCGTCCACGTGATAAGGTGGATATGCGACCATATAGACTGTTCGAGCCTATTTCTGTGCCAAGGAGGGTACAAACCATGGAAAAAGGTGATGCAGTAAACCAGTTTGCTTTCGATCTTGAGGATAAGATGGACAAGCCTGGAGAGGGCCGCACGAGAAAGAAAAAGAAGGAACGACGCGTGGCGACCGTCGACGAGGGCGTCGACAAAACATGTGAGGGAGAATGTGACGCACATTTCTTTCGTCTCCACCGTGGTGGAATAAATGCTCTAAAGGCATATTTATAAACATTTTAAATATTTTGGTAGCTAGAATTATACATGAAATATTTTTAGGACTTAGAATAATTTCTGGAATATTTCCATTCCAGAAGGTTCTTGTAAGCCTTTGAGCCACTATAAATATGGTGGAGTCTCATTTGCTCCTCACCACCAAAAAGTTATAAACTCTCTCTAGTATAATAAAATTCCAATATTCCAATTTCTCTCTTTTACTCCATTTTTTCTCATATTTGCCTTAGCGACCTAGCTAAACGTTTGGGGTGAAGGCTTGCACGGGTCTTTTAGAGGAAAGTTCGTGCGCCGCACGGGTCGAAGTGAAAAAAAAATCACTAAGTCCGTGACAGTGCGCTAATAATTTTTTTTATGTTTATTAATTATTGTTATCAAAATTCATAGATATCTTAATATTTATTAGAAATGATAAAATTTAGTTCAAAGTTACAGAGAGACCATTCACATGGTAATTTTTATGATGTCAAGATAAGTAATCATTAGTTTTTTGTTACTTTGATCAATGTGTATTAACAATTCTCTAACTTTCTTTCCAAAAATTCTGTCATCTTTTGAAATTTTGTTCATGTTATGGGATGCATTCTTGTCGCATAGGAAACGAGCTTCTGTCATTAGGGAAACGAACTCCCAAGTAAGAACCATCGAATCGATGTTCTTACTGAGATTCGTTGGCCTCTTAGGAGATTTTGGTTTCTAAGGTTAGTAGTATTGTATGCTATGTTACATGGATACTAATACAACACGACCAAGTTTGCGGTGTCGGTACCAAAGTCTGTTTCATATCCTTCTTATGGGTAACAACAACGGCTGTTTAAGTTAGTTTCCATTCAGACTTTTGGTGTTTTTGGTTTCATAAAGCAAAAAGGTGAGAAATTATTTAAGAACCTAGAAAAGTATTCGATAGAGTTAGGCATAATCTTATGTATTATTTGTTGTTTTCCGGTAGTTTGAATGGAATAATATTCAAATTACTAAAATATTCATCTACAATAGATATTTGTTGTTTATTTTTACTTATTTTTAGGCAAAGCACCCGTACCATGGATAGTTTTCACTGGAATATTATTAAGATGTATGAAAGTTGTGAATTTGTAATATACAACTTCAACAAATGGTAATGGTTACAATACTTTGATAAGGAATCTTATCGACATATGTAGAGTATTTCCTTGTAAAATTAAAAGGAATTCCTTCTCTTTTATTTTTATTTTTCTTTACCGAATTGACCTAGTATTGCGATTGAATCATTGTATCAACATTATTTTTGTCACACCACTATCCTTCTCTTATATTTTTTTTTTCTCTACTGAATTGACCATGGAAAAGAGCTCCAATTTGGTATCCGTTGGTTTTGGTGCGGTCAGTTATCCCATCAGATGTGCCAAAACTGATACGATACGGTCGATACTTATCGGCCGATACTGCAAACCTTGGAGACCAAGAGATATAGACACGATGACACCTATTTTGGTGTGTCCAAGATGTGTCCGACATGACTTGGAGGCAACACAACTGTTAGGGGTGTATGTGCTTCCTATGTTGTTGATTGACCACAGATCACTGTAGATCCTGTATTCTAATTTTTGGTGCAGATTGCGTGAGACTTAAAAGTCATAGTTACAAGACAAGAAAATCTAGTCCTCCACATGATTTGTTTGACAACAACAGAGAAAAATGGAACTCCCCAATTTTTTGGGTGCCTTTGCTTATACCTAGCACCATATATTTTCTTATCTTTTATGAGTAATTATCAATTGTTGATGCTTCTATAAACAAGATTTGTAAATATATCTGTTGTGCGGCCTTGCTACTAGACTAACTTTTGTAGCAACACAAGGTTGATGAATTGAATCTTCATTTGTTATCACAGTTGGCTGTAAGCCTAGTGCTAAAGGAGTGGCAGTTTTCTGATGGTTCTATTAGCTTGCGTGATTCTGTCACTGGTCAACCTCAGCCTTCTTCTATATATGGTTCGTCAAGTCTTCAATCAAGAACTGGACGGAAACTCATTATTACTGTAATGGAAGGAAAAGATATGATTAGTAAATCTGGAAAATGTGATCCTTATGTGAAACTACAATATGGAAAGGTTGGTTGCTATTTCACTTCACATAGAATTGCTTAGTTACAACTTTTATCTGCTTTTGTTTTCAATTTACAATTGAATCGAGATTGGTTTGCTTGCTCTTCAGGCTGCTCATAGAACAAAACCAATTCTTCGTACATGTAATCCTGTGTGGAACCAAATGTTTGAATTGGAAGAAATAGGAGGCGGTGAATATCTCAAGATCAAATGCTACACTACTGAAACATTTGGTGATGAGAACATTGGCAGTGCACAGGTGAGTCTGGAAGGAATTCAAGAAGGCATTTGCAAGGATGTGTGGATCCCTCTTGAAAGGGTTAGTTCTGGAGAATTGCGTCTCCAAATTGAATCTGTCAAAAGCGACGATTATGAAAGATTCAGGGTATGGTTTCAACTTTATAAGCTACTGAATGACTTTTTTGGGTGGAACATTAGTTCACTTTGCTAGACAATAGAAAATGTTTTATAATAGAAGCTATCAGAAAAGTAGGACATGCTTAAAGCTGTCATGTAAAATTTAGAAGGTACGAAGATATATCAGAAGTTGTAATGGTCCTTATAAGTTTATATTTATTTTTTGTATGTTATTGGAAGTATCTTGATTAGTTTGCAAATTGGAATTTGATGACATTATGATATTCGTTTATGCAGAATTCACTGCCTAGATCCGGTACTCTTGAATTAGTCCTAATTGAAGCTAGAGATCTTATTGCTGCTGACCTAAGAGGAACAAGTGATCCATTTGTAAGAGTGCAATATGGTAACCAAAAAAAAAAAAGGACAAAGGTTAGCTGTCTATTATATGTTATTTATTGCTTGAAATCCTTATAGTTTTATATCATTTATTCTGTGTGGATTTGTTCTATTTATTCATGTTCTATAGTTGTAGTTTATAAGATTTGTCTCTGCAAGTATAGCTGCAGTGAGAAGTATGGATACAACAAAAACTAAATTTCAGGAATATTTAATAATTTCACAATTTCATTAGAAAATATAGCCTACAAAACAAACTAAGAATGTGGGGATTTTCCCATTTGTTGTCTGATTGTATTGAGCATTTCAAGAAGGTTCAGGTCAACTTTGGAAGAGCTATTTTGAAAATTGCAAAATGAAGTTTGATGATTGATCATGTGCAGCACAAGAGGGAATCCTTATAGATTGAACTTAAATTGCTTCTTCTTTGTAAGCCAGACAGTTCCATTTCATATTCGTATTATCTATTCATGTATCGAAACTCTTCATCTTCCCTTTTTCTAGTGCCTACACCAACATTGAGTTTTTAGAAACCAGGGCCTCCAGGGCTCATTGTCTATACTGCTACCACATCAGTCAGTTCCATCCTCTTGTCCTCATTAGGTGCAATTCCTTCACTTCCTTTGAGTTAATAATTCCTTATAGGGTATTTATCCATTTTGGTGAAACTTTACTTTTAAAAATTGAGCCAAAGGAATTTGGTTTTGATCTTTGCATAACCATTAATTCCTGCAAACAACACTAATTACTTGGATGGAGGGAAGGAGTTCGCTATACGATTGTGTGACTCTTTTTTCCGTACCATCTAGACTTCTATAAACTTCGCCTGTAACTTCGCAAATGCTTGTGCTTAATGTTCTATATTTTCACTGCTAGCCACATGTCCGGATAAAGGAGGAGAGTTGTGTTAGGTAGCCGACGTCCAACGTAAATTATTGTTAGATTTATATTAAATGAATCCATACAGAATACATGTTGGGGCGTTCCTCAGTAGTGCATGTTGCATCGTTCCCACCCCCATGCAATGAAAAATAAGCAACGGTGAATTGCTAGGTTGTCACTCGTAAGTGATAGCATTGTATCGATATCACCCCGGTGCAATGTCAATTGAGCAAGGGTGAGCTAGGACATTCCTCACCACATCGGTACTCCAATGTGGTGGCAATTATACAAGGTATAAGAAGCAATGATTCAATCTGAACCCCACGGTTCCCTTGTAGGCACAGATCAAATTAGCTTTGGTGGCAAAATGATGCAGTTTATAGATTTGTGATATTGAAAAAGGATTATAAAGCAGTTGATTTTTGAGAATGATCTTGGTTAAGGGATATATTGTAAGGTGCCGTATAAATTGTGAAAGTTCAACTAATAGAAGGATATTGATTATTATCATTATGAGTTAGTTTAATTTATTAGATATTTTGATGATAATAGTACTCCAGGCTTATAGCTGGAAGAGTTGAGTTGTGTCATGTTGTCGTCCCAAATTGTTTGCTTTTGTTGGTTTCGGAGCGTGACAAAAGGAAGCTAAGAAAGTAGTTAGGGAAGGTAAATATAAGACGTAAAAAATGAAAAAGAAAAAGATATTTATAGGCTTTCTATTTAATGAGAGCAACCTAAAAAAACTTTGTTTGGGTTCAAAGTTAGCTCAAGATGAGTCTTATTGCTATTCCTGTAAATTAGAATTTATGAAGTTATAGATGTATTAAAGAAAATAAAAATTAAGCTTATGAGTCATACCATGAAACTATACGCGAGTGATTCAGCAAAAATTAAAAAATAGACTAGAATTTTAGAAAATTAGTTTGGTTTTATGCCGGGATAATCTCCTATGGAAGCCATTTGCTTACTAAAAAAATTATTGAAAAAATTTAGACAGAAAGAGAAAGATTTACGTGTTGTTTTTATTGACTCAGGAAAAGCTTATTATCGAGTTCCTAGGGAGATAATATGGTGTGCTTTGAGGAAATAAGTTTCTAGTAGTTATATTGAGATTAATAAGGATATGTATGATAGTGTTACAATGACCGTGCGAATTACTGGATGAGATAGTAATCTGTTCCCTATTACCATTGTCTTAGATCAAGGATCAATATTGAGTCCTTGCCTTTTTGCGATACTTATGGATAAACTTACTAGGCATTTTAAGAGGAAGTCCATGGTGTACGATGTTTGTTAAGGATATTGTATTGGTTGATTAGAGTAAAGAAGAGTTAGATGCTAAACTAGAAGTTTGGAGAGATCTTTTGAAATCTTTGAGATTTAGGATTAGTAGAATGAAGACAAAGTATACCAAATATAATTTTAACCCAAAGTCAAGGAGAAATGAGGGAAGAATCTATATAGATGGACAAGAGATACCTAAGAGTGATAGCTTTCGATATTTATGATCAATCATTCATCAAGATAAAGATATTGAGAAGGATGCCTTGTATATAATTAATTGATATTTAGTAGAATACTTGACTTGCTTATTATTGATGTGGAGCTACATATATATATATGAGAGACTAACCCCTCACTCTACTACTCTACTCCATGTGGGACTAAAACCCTTTAATACTCTCAACACTCCCCCTCAAGATGGGTGATAGATATCAATCATCCCCATCTTGTCACATAGTTTAGAAAGACTCAATGAATTAAGACCCTTAGTAAGACAATCTGCGACTTGCTCTTTTGAGCGAACATGATCGAGCTTTAATATCCATTTCTCTAGTTTCTCTTTGATGAATAACCGATAGATCTCGATGTGCTTTGTTCTGTCATACTGAACTGGATTGTTAGCTATATTTAGTGCAGCTTGACTGTCACTCAGAATGCGCAATGGTGTTCCCTGGTCCAGCTTCAACTCTATCAGCAGTGCTTTTACCCACAACAACTTTGATACTCCCAGAGCCATAACTCTATATTCTGCTTCAGCGGTCGATCGTGCTACCACCCATGACAGAAAGATCGATCGCGACACGGACCCGGAAAAGAATAAATAGTAATCTTTGACCACAGACTATTTCTTGCTTCTCCATGAGACTAGGTTACCCCCCACAAAGACACAGTAACCAGAGGTAGACCTTCTGTTGTCCATGCAGCTTGCCCAATCTGCATCGCACTATCCCTTAACACCCATGTGTCCGTTGTTCTTGAACCATAGCCCTCTTCCAGGAGCCCCCTTCAGATATTTCAGAATATGAAAAACTGCATCCATGTGGCTCTTCATTGGATTATGCATGTAGCGACTCACTGCACTCACAACAAATAAGATATCAGGACGAGTGTGGCTTAGATAAATTAATCTGCCTACAAGTCTCTGATATCTCTCATGATCAACTGGTTCTCTAGCCTCTGTCCCTAACTTATCTTTCTGATCGATTGGAGTGACTGCTGATCGACATCCCATCATACTAGTTTCTGTGAGAAGATCTAGTACATACTTCCTCTGAGAGAGGACGATCACATCTCTTCCTCGAGCCACCTCGATCCTGAGAAAATACCTCATCATTCCCAAGTTCTTTACTTCAAATTTATTGGCAAGTTTTGACTTCAGCTAGGTAATCTCCTCATCACCTGTGATCACTATATCATCTACATATACTGTAAGTATGGTGACGTGGCCTCTCGCATGTCGGAAGAATACCTTGTGATCTGCATTGGTCTGGCTGTACCCCATGCCTGTGATAGCCTTCCTGAATCTTTCAAACTAGGCCTGAGGAGATTGCTTGAGTCTATAAAATAATTTCTTCAGCTTACACACATTTCATGTTGACTTATTCGTGCAAAAATTCGGAGGCGTCTCCATGTATACTTTCTCTTGTAGATCTCCATGATGAAAGGCATTCTTCACATCCAATTGATGAAGTTGCCACCCATGGTTTGCTGCAAGAGAAACCAAGGTTCTTACAGTGCTCATCTTTGCTACTAGAGCAAATGTCTCATCATCGTCGATGCCATAGGAGTGAGTGAATTTCTTTGCAACCAATCTTGCCTTGTATCGCTCCATATTTTCTTCTGGCGTCTTCTTTACTGTGAATAAGACTCATTTGCATCCAACTGTTCTCTTTATTTTAGGTAATGGAACAAGTTTCCATGTCCCATTTCTTTCAAGTGTCCCAAGTTCCTCCAACATTGCAGCTTTCCACCTCGAATCTTCTTTCGCTTCCTGCCAACACTTAGGCAAAGAGGTGTTGTCTAACGATGCAATAAATGCTCCATAAGTAGGAGATAAATTAGAGTAGGAACGATGTCATGTTCATAACCACAACGATTAGAAAATCTTTCCGCATTACTGCGAGAAGATCTCCTTAAGGGAATAGGAGAAGGACAAAGAGGAAAGATCATACCATCCGAATAAGAGGGATCCGCATCCGAATCAGAGGAATCCAATGCGGGAGGTGTATCTTCAGGGTTTGGGGGAGGGTTAGACGGGGAACATGGCACAGTAGGGGCAATAGGTACAGTAGTGGACTGCTGCTTTCTCCTTCTGTAGACTTGGAGCTCTGTAGATTTTTCTGTAATCTGTTCCTCCCCCTGTACTGCAGCATCACTTTCTTCCTCCTCATTGTGAGCTTTCTTATCATTTTTCTCCCCCTCGCTATCTCTCTCTTGTTTTCTTGGACCAACTTTCATCATTGGGCATAGAACTGACCCGACAATAACACTTGGGCCCATCTTCCCCTCACTCCTAACACCTTATGTGTTAGGTGCGTCACCAAATGCAGTCTTCACCTGAACCATTATGGTAGTATGGTTCTGTCACGACCCGTACCCGGGTGTTCGGGTACGAGTGCGTGGGTACGCCCAGCCTATGTCGCAGTGTCAGCGGTAGAACGCTGTCTGGAACTAATACTGTATAACCAACACCTCATAATATAAAGGGAACAAATATTATACTCAATCATAAAACTAAGGTAGGTGAAAACATGTTGTATATATATATGTATATAAATGTTACAATACAAAATCTTGTATTCATAACTCATACAACTATAGTAAGTCTGCAAATTTTAACTATTGTCATAGCTAGGTCTCCCGCTTGCGGCCTTCCTCGATCCTCCAGGAGGTAAAATCAGGCTCGAAGCTATTTCCCAAAAATCCATAATAGATGGGACACAGGCCCTTCTAAGTGCTACTTGAAATATTATCCAGTCATGATTGAACGAGTATAATTCTAATAGCAGATTCAATACATGATAAGGACTATAAAACAGTGATAGAAAAAGTAGTACATGATGGATAAATAAACTGACATCAAGGCATGATAAGAAATGAACAGAAAAATGAATAAACAGAAAAATGTCATGTATCAACAAGGAAATCTATAATCACTAAGTATTTTGAAATACTAGTTTGATTATGTGATCGGCTTAGGATTGCACAATGGGAGCCGATTAATCATACGTGAAGTGAATGGTTAGCCTTTGCACATGAATTATATTTGCATAGGATTAAGGGTATGATCACATATAAACTAGCATTTTTTTGCCCCGACTAGCATACATGAATCACACGAATATCAAGTATTACACAAGATCAAGGTCTAAAAATACAAGATATGCTAGTCCATATTTTTGTGTGTCAGGAATCAAGTACAAAAATACTACATACGTTATAGAAATTATCAGTAAGAAAACCATCAGAGACTGTACTCGCCTGGGGTCCAAAGCGGATGAAACAAGTCAGAGTGTGTGACGGGGTCCAGATAACCTATATCATGAATAATTCACATTAATTGGTGAAATATAATTAAGTAGATTTAACCCACTAGATTTCTAGGTCAATTTTATGTAAGATATATTTATAGATACTTATGTATAGATACTTATATATATATATATATATATATATAAATATATCTTATATATACATTATTTTTATATTTAAGTTTTTATATAGATATTTGTCCCATCTATAAACCAGAAATGGCATAAAATTATATATATATATATATATATATATATATATATATATATATATATATATATATATATATATATATAATTTTATGCCATTTCTGGTTTATAGATGGGACAAATATCTATATAAAAACTTAAATATAAAAATAATGTATATATATATATATATATATATATATATACACATATATGTAGATACATATATATAGATACATATATAAATACATAGATACACATATATATATAAGATATATAGATACGTATATAGATACAATATAGTATACATATATAGATACATATATAGTATACATATATATATAGATACATAGATATATAGTATACATATATAGATAATATATTGTATACATAGATACATAGATATATAGATATATATATAAATACATATATAGATACACATATATATTATATATATAGATACATATATATGTATATGATATATATAGATACAATATATTATATATAGATACATAGATATATAGTATACATATATAGATAATATATAGTATACATATATACATATATATATATATATATATATATATATATATATACAATATAGTATACATATATAGATAATATAGAGTATACATATATATAGATACATAGATATATAGATACATATATAAATACATATGTACATATATATATAAATATATATACACTGCTCGTGCTGCTGCAGCTACTGCTGCATGCTGCTTGTTACTGCTGTATGCTGCTTGTTGCAGCTGCTGCAGCGACTGCTACTGTACTGATGCTGCTCCTGCAGTCCCTTTCTCCTCCCCCTTTTCTTGACACACACACACACACACACACACACACACACATATATATATATATATATATATATATATATATATATATATCCTAGTTAGAGTTATAAAACAAATTTGAAGATGATCAAGGGTTACCTTGCTAATATAGGGTTGAGGGATGGTGAGTGAACGAGGTGGGAATGTCCTTATATAGGGTTGGAGGTTGTCAAGATATTTATTATGGTGCATTGACCATTGTGCCCTTAACCAATTCAATTTGGATTTCTCCTCTTATGAAGAGCAATCCAAATTGAATTTGACTTCCTAATTTAAATTCTTGATATGAAGGATACAAATCTACCCCCCTTAGAAAAATTGTTCTCGAAATTTAAAGTAGATCATACAGAAAGAAAGTAGAAATACCTCAAAATTCAAAGAGGTATGGGTATCGTTCACGCATCTCATCCTCTCTATCCCAAGTAGATTCATCCGGAGAGTGATGACTCCAAGCGACACGAACAAATAAAATCGTCCGGTTATGCAGCACATTTTCTCTGCGATCTAGTATCTCCACGGGCTGCTCTTGGTAGCTGAGGCTTGGTCCCACTTCAATTTCTGAGTGATCTAATACGTGGTTAGGGTCGGCCACGTATCGTCTCAGCTGGGATACATGAAACACGTTATGTACTCCCTCTAATGTAGGTGGCAAAGCTAGCCGGTAGGCTACAGCACCGACCCTTTCGGTAATACTGAAAGGTCCGATAAACCTTGGACTGAGCTTCCCGCTTCTCCCGAAATGAATCGTGCCACGTATTGGAGAAATTCGCAAGAACACAAATTTGCCAATCTCGAACTCTAACGATCTCCGGTGACATTGGACAAGTGCTTCTGTCTGTCCTGAGCCACACAAAGTCTTTCTCTAATCTGCTTTACCTTCTCTGCAGCATCTACTACCATTTCTGGTCCCAACAATGCTCGCTCGCCTACGTCGTCCCAAGATAATGGGGTACGACATCTCCGGCCGTACAGAGCCTCGAAAGGAGATATCTCGATGCTTGTCTGGTAACTATTGTTGTATGCAAACTCCACCAGATAAAGATGATCCTCCCAAGATCCCCCGAAATCTAGTACACAAGTGCGCAGCATATCCTCGAGAGTCTGAATAGTCCTCTCTGACTGCTCATCTGTCTGGGGGTGATATGCAGTACTGAACTTGAGCTGGGTGCCCAAACTCGCCTGCAAACTTCTCCAGAAATAAAAAGTGAAACGACTATCCCGATCCGAGATTATGCTGACGGAAACCCTATGTATCCTGACGATCTGCCTCACATACATCTCTGCCAGCTTCTCCGTAGACAAACCCACCTTGAAAGGCAAAAAGTGGGCCGACTTGGTTAACCTGTCAATGATGACCCAAATCTCGTCTTTTCCTCCTGGAGATCATGGAAGTCCGGACACAAAATCCATAGTAATGTGCTCCCACTTTCACTCTGGAATAGGTAATGGCTGAAGTAAACCTCCTGGCCTCTGCCTCTCGGCTTTCACTTGCTGGCACACTAAGCATCTGGATACAAATTGTGCCACTTCCCCCTTCATGCCATACCACCACACTCTCTCGCATATCCCGATACATCTTGTTGGCACCTGGATGTATGAAATACTGAGAGCGATGCACTTCCTGTAACACCTCACGCAGCTCCCCACTAGGCACACACAATTTAGCACCATGCCGCAAAGAACCATCCTCAGCAATGGTGAAATCATCCTCCAATCATGCTCTCACCTGAGCTATGATGCTCCTCAGAGATACATCCTCATACTGGGCTGTCTTGATCTTGTCCATCAACTTTGAGTGTATCTGCAACCCCCACATCTGCATAGCAAAACCAGGAACTATTACCTCAATGTCCAAGCTCTCCAAGTCCTCCAACAAATGCCGATCCTGTGTTAAAAATATAACTACCGGATATCTGCTCAAGGCATCGGCAACTACATTGGCTTTCCCAGGATGATACTGCAAAGATATGTCAAAAAATTTCATCAGTTCCAATCACCGACGCTGCCTCATGTTCAACTCCTTCTGAGTGAAAACGTACTTCAAGCTTTTGTGGTCTGTGAAGATCTCCACATGCTCTCCATATAAATAGTGTTTCCACAACTTCAGAACAAAGATGACTGCTGCCAACTCCAAATCGTGGGTAGGATAATTCTTCTCATGAGGACGTAATTGTCTGGATGCATAGACAATTACTTTTTCATTCTGCTGAAGAACATAACCCAAACATTTTTCCAATGCATCACTATAAATAGTGAAACCTCCAGACCCTGATGGCAACGTCAAAATAGGAGCTGACGTTAACCACTTCTTCAATTCCTCAAAAGCAACCTGACACTCATCTGTCCAAATAAACTCTACATCCTTCCGAGTGAGTTTAGTCAAAGGCTCTACAATTCGAGAGAAATCTTTCACGAATTTTCTGTAATATCCAACAAATCCTAAGAAGCTTCTAATTTCTGCAACAGAGCTTGGAGTGGCCCAAGATTCTATGACAGCAATCTTCTTTGGATCAACTGATATTCCATCTCCAGTCACTACATGTCCGAGAAATTCCACTTTGTTTAAGAAAAACTCACATTTAGAGAATTTTCTATAGAGCTTCTCCTTCCTGAGAGTTTCAAGCACTATCCTTAAATGCTTCTCGTGTTCTTCTAGCGTCTTCGAGTATACAAGAATATCATCTATAAACACTACAATGAACTTGTCCAGGTACTGATGGAATACCTTGTTCATCAAGTTCATGAAGACTGCCGAGGCATTAGTTAACCCGAACGACATCACCAAGAACTCGTACTGGCCATATCGAGTCCTGAATGCAGTCTTCGAAATATCTTCTTTTTTCACCTTCACCTGATGATATCCGGATCTCAAGTCAATCTTTGAAAATACCTTCGCGCCACTTAACTGATCGAAGAGATCATCTATTCTCGGCAGCGGATATTTGTTCTTGATTGTGAGATTGTTTAGGGCCCTGTAATCGATGCACTTCCGCACCGATCTATCATTCTTTGGCACAAAAAGAACCGGAGCTCCCCAGGGCGACGAACTTGATCTGATGAATCCCTTGTCTTATAATTCATCGATCTGTTTTTTTAGCTCCGCCAGCTCATTGCTGTTGATCCGGTAGACATGCTGCGATATTGGATCTGCTCCCGGCATTAGATCAATAGAGAATTCAACATCTCTATCTAGCGGCAATCCTGGTAACTCCTCGAAAAACACATCTAAGAACTCAACAATAATAGGATGCGGTAGCTCTTTCTCCTCCATTATAGCTTCGCAAAGAATTCCACGATCTGGCTTCTCTTTCTTTCTAGCAAACTCCAACTCCGGCTCTCCTGGAGGTCGAAACAGCACACGACCTCTGCGGCAGTCAATGCTAGCGAAATGCATACCCAACCAATCTATTCCAAGGACAATGTCAAAACTTGAAAGTGGCATTATGAGTAAGCTAGCAGACAAAACACGGTCTCCTAATGTAACGTGATACCCCTTGCAAATATCACTGACTAGGATGATGCCTCCCCCGTTCGTGATCTTACAGTTTATACTCAAGGGTTCCACTACTAAATTATGCTTAAGTACAAAAGACACATATATGAAACTATGTGATGCACCAGAATCAAATAATGCTACGACTGGAATATATTCGAGAAGAATGGAACCTGCTATATCACCGGTGGGCTCAGTTTCCTCGACAGTTGTAGCAAAAGCTCTGCCCTGCTGAGGAGCTCCCCTCTGCTGGTGCTGGACAAATTGATGCTGTTATGTTGGAAGTGGAGGTCCCTTCTGCTGTTGTGTCACAGGTGGCTTAGCTGGTCTCTTTTGATTTGTTGCACCTCGAATATGACAGTTGTTCACATGATGTCTCGCAGAACCAAAGTATAGACAGACTCCAAGTCTTTTTCTGCATATTTTTCAGTAATGTTTCAGTTTCTTGCAAAAATGGCAAAAAGGGTCTGCTGGATCTATCTTTGAGGATGCGGCTAAGCCAAAAATCTAGTTGGAGGACAATGCTGTTGCTGATGCTAGAAAGTCCTCGGTTGAAAATGAGAACGTTTTGCTGGTCCCATGCTGCTGTCTCCTTCGAACGCATTCCGGTCCCGCTTGGGTTTAAAGCCCATGTCCACCTCGATCCTCTGGGCTTCTGCTACAATCCCAGCAAAAGTTGTGATACTAGAGGGGATAATGACTCAAAATTTCTGAGCCAAGCCTTGCCGGAATCTGCGAGCTCGGTCCTCCGGATCTCTCACCATATATTCTGCGAATCTGCTCAGCCTGCCGAACTCTGCAGCATATTCATCTACTGAGAGACTACTCTGCTCAAAGTTCTGGAATTGTTTCTACAGAACGCCCTTGGCTACTGCGGGAAAGAACTTCTGTTTGAAAAGGTGTTTGAACTGGTCCCAAGTTAGGTTTGGATCAGCAAGTCTGGGCTCATTTCTGAACCAAGTACGGGCGATATCGTGAAGCTGCAAGCCTACAGCCTCTATCTTCAGGTCTTCCAGTATCCGAGCAACCCGTATAATTCGCTCGATATCCTCGAGTCATTCATCCGCATATAGGATCCCTTCAGTTCCCTTGAACTCCCGATGAGCCATCTTCTTGAAGTCCAAGATATTGCCTATTTTCTGTTGAACAGGCTGTTGTTGCTGAGATACAAACTTCTCCATAGATGCCAAAGCCATATGATGGGAACTCTCAATGCTTTCTTACATCATTTTTGTTTGTTCCCTCTGGGCCTCAGTCTGAGCCTTTTGCGCCTCCAGCATACATTTGAAGAGCTCATATAAATGTGTTCCTTCAGTGGGCACGCCTCCATTGTTCGATTGTATACCTCCTTGGGGTGGAAGTGGAGGAGGAGAAGGAAGATATTCAAAGACAACGGGAGCGGCTTCGTCCTAAGTACTACTACGATATTGCACTTCTTGCGAACTCTGACCTGCATGGGCTAAAATAAAAACGTGTCACGACCCACACCCGGGTGTTCGGGTACGAGTGCGTGGGTACGCCCAGCCTACGCCGCAGTATCGGCGGTAGAACGCTGTCTGGAACTAGTACTGTATAACCAATACCTCATAATATAAAGGGAACAAATATTATACTCAATCACAAAACTAAGGTAGGTGAAAACATGCTCTATATATATGTATATAAAGGTAACGGTACAAAATCTTGTATTCATAACTCATACAACTATAGTAAGTCTGCAAACTTTAACTATTATCATAACTAGGTCTCTCGCTTGCGGCCTTCCTCGATCCTCCAGAGGTAAAATCAGGCTCGAAACTATTTCCCAAAAATCCATAATAGATGGGACAGGTCCTTCTAAGTGCTACCTGAAATATTATCCAGTCAGGATTGAACGAGTACAATTCTAATAGCAGTTTCAATACATGATAAGGGCTATAAAACAGTGATAGAAAAAGTAGTACATGATGGATAAATAAACTGACATCAAGGCATGGTAAGAAATGAACAAAAAAATAAATAAACAGAAAAATGTCATGTATCAATAAGGAAATCTATAGTCACTAAATATTTTGAAATACTAGTTTGATTATGTGATCGGCTTAGGATTGCACAATGGGAGCCGGTTAATCATACGTGAAGTGTATGGTTAGCCTTTGCACATGAATTATATTTGCACAGGATTAAGGGTATGATCACATATAAACTAGCATTTTTCCGCCCCGACTAGCATACATGAATCACACGAATATCAAGTATTACACAAGATCAAGGTCTAAAAACACAAGATATGCTAGTCCGTGTTTCTTCGTGTCAGGAATCAAGTACAACAATACTACAAGCGTTATACAAATTATCAGTAAGAAAACCATCAGAGACTGTACTTGCATGGGGTCCAAAGCGGATGAAACAAGTCAGAGTGTGTGACGGTGTCTAGATAACCTATATCATGAATAATTCACATTAATTGGTAAAATATAATTAAGTAGATTTAACCCACTAGATTTCTAAGTCAATTTTATGCTATTTCTGGTTTATAGATGGGACAAATATCTATATAAAAACTTAAATATAAAAATAATGTATATATAAGATATATTTATAGATACTTATGTATAGATACTTACACACACACACACACACACATATATATATATATATATATATATATATATAGATACACATATATGTAGATACATATATATAGATACATATATAAATACATATATATGTATCTATATATATGTATCTACATATATGTGTATATATATATATATATATATATATATATATATATATATAGATACATAGATATATAGTATACATATATAGATAATATATAGTATACATATATACATATATACATAGATATATAGATATATATATATATATAAATACATATATAGATACACATATATATTATATATATAGATACATATATATGTATATGATATATATAGATATATATAGATACAATATATTATATATAGATACATAGATATATAGTATACATATATAGATAATATATAGTATACATATATACATAGATGCATAGATATATATATATATATATATATATGTATATATATATATATATGTATCTATATATGTGTATATATATATATCATATACATATATATATATATATACATATATATATATGTATATGATATATATAGATATATATATATGCAATATATTATATATAGATACATAGATATAAGATATATAGATACATATAGTATACATATATTGATAATATATATATATATATATATATATATATATATATATATATATATATATATATATATACAATATAGTATACATATATAGATAATATAGAGTATACATATATATAGATACATAGATATATAGATACATATATAAGTACATATATACATATATATAAATATATATACACTGCTCTTGCTGCTGCTCCGCTGCTGCTGCTGCGTGCTGCTGCTGCTGCGTGCTGCTGCATGCTGCTGCTGCTCGCTGCAGCGACTGCAGCTGCTGCTACTACACAACTGCTGCTACTGCAGTACCTTTCTCCTTCCCATTTTCTTGACACACACATACACACACACACACACACACACACACATATATATATATATATATATATATATAGTTAGAATTATAAAACAAATTTGAAGATGATCAAGGGTTACCTTGCTAATATAGGGTTGAGGGGAGATGAGGGATGATGAGTGAAGGAGGTGGGAATGTCCTTATATAGGATTGGAGGTTGTCAAGATATTTATTATGGTACATTGACCATTGTGTCCTTAACCAATTCAATTTAGATTTCTCTTATGAAGAGCAATCCAAATTGAATTTGACTTTCTAATTTAAATTCTTGACATGAAGGTTGCAGGTTCCATCTCTCTGAATGTAATATCCATGCTCACAAAGAGCATTCGCTCCACAGGACTCCAGCAAGAGTATCCTTTCTGAGTCCCTGAGTATCCAACAAAGACGCACTTCACTACCCGAGGGTCCAACTTTCCTATTGCAGGCCTATTATCCTTCACAAAACAGACACATTCAAATACCTTTGGGGAACAATGTACTTGTTCTCACCTGTAAGCAGCTCAAACGGTGTCTTCCATCCTAACACCTGAGAGGGCATCCTGTTTATGAGATATGCAGTCGTCAATGCAACATGTCTCTACAAGTGTTTAGAAACATTCATAGCAAACATCATTGACCATGTCACTTCTAACAGGTGCATGTTCTTCCGTTCCGCCACACCATTATGAGCTGGTGTATAGGTACATGAAGTCTGATGTTGTATCCCATTGGCTGATAAGTATTCTTCAATAGTCTTGTTGGTGTATTATGTCCCATTGTTAGACCTCAAAGTCTTCACCTTAGCACCGTATTGTGTTGTAACCCTGCGTTGAAAATCTTGAAAGCATACGAATACATCACTCTTACTCTTTATTAGATATACCTAGGTAACACGAGTGTAGCAGTCAATAAAGATGACAAACAACTTAAAACCATTAACAATAGTTGTAGGACAAGATTTCCACACATCAAAATGTATCATATCAAAAGCAGCTAAACTTTTATTTCCAGAACTCACATACGAGCTTCTGGTATATTTTCCAAGTTCACAAGCATCACAAACCAACTTTTGCTTATTAGCCTTTTGATACATAGAGGGATACATCCAACTCAGTAGACTGAATGAAGAGTATCTCATACGCTGATGTTGGAGTAATAATCCTGCTTCTATAGTCCTTCGTGGCTCCTCCTGTTGTGCTTCATCTACCAGTGATGCTAGTGCTGCATCCAGCCCACCTCTGTCCAAGTACCATAGCACTTTATGCCAAGTGTCAGTCCCCAACCGTCTTCCTATTCCCTTCTCCTGAAAAATTATCTTAGAAATGTCAAAGGAAACAACATAATTAAGCTGAAGAACAATGACACTAATGGACAATAAATTAACAGAAAAGATGGAGCATGCAAGATATCAGTAAGAGTCATGGAAGGGATGAATTCAACTGTGCCTTTATCCACAATAGGTCTAGCAGTACTATCAGCAGTCTGAATATTTTCAGGTGTTGCCAAGTGAGTGTAATCTTGGAACTTATCATGGGCATCCGTGACATGGCGGGATGCCCCAGAGTCAATTATCCAATTTAGACTTCCTGGTCTGTGGGTAGATGCAAGGGCATGAGCAGGTATATCTTTGCTGGTATGGGCATAGTAGGTAAAATTACCCTCGTAAGTGGTTGGAGTCGATGCCCCAGTGGTATTGGCTCGACTGTCGCTGGTTCCAAGCTTCATACTCCTCCACATTTCTAGCATTTTCCTCTCTAGAGGTCATATCGGATGGCTGACTCTCATTTTCTCTTTCTACCAGGTTTGTCTTGTGTCCTCAAGAATAATTATCTCTGCCTCCATCATAGCCTCCTCTGGCACCCCTACGTCCTCTATGGCTACGTCCGCGGCCGCTGGACTGGCCTCTTAGAGGTTTCGTACAGAATCTGATAAAATATTCAGGTTCTCCACAGTTGTAGCAACACTGCTAGAGCTGATTTTTCTCCCGGAGAGCTAGTGGTGCTAGGCATTAGCTTCAGTCGTGCCTCTTCTTGTGCCATAGCAGTTATGGCCTCCTTCAGTAATGGTAGTCCAGGTTGTGCAAGTAGGAGATTCCTCATCTGCTCAATGCTGGGTTGAGCCCCTTCAGGAACTTCATCATCCTCTGTCGCGAAACATACTCCACGAACTTCTTATAATGTTTCGCAAATGTCGGTTCCACTTGCTGATCCTCCATGCCGATGGGATCGTAGTGGTCGAGATCTGACCAATACTTCTTCAGCAGAGCTGCATACTTAGAGATGGTGTGATCTTCTTGGATGTAACGACCCGTTCCGTTCAAGTGGACAGCCGATTCAAACGACACAAGTGCAATGACCCGACCCGCTTTGCTTAGCGAGAAGACTCGTTTGAGGCAAATGATTCTAGACTTGGCCCTTCAGGAGTTCATACTTGGACTTTCAAAGGTTCGTTCGGAGTATCGCTCGATCGAGGTGAATCATCGCTAAGGTGGGTGGCTACGATGAACTTGTCTTTGCTTAGCCAGCACACTTAAAATGTGGACGATAGATGCTAGTTGCTAGGTGAATCACTCCATGCATGCTAATAAAAAATACAACGCACCTAGCTAAGGGAATAATCCCATCTTGTATTGCTTGTGTTAGAACATGAAAATGAAACTTGGCTTATAAATGGACCCTCGCATGCTACCTTTGCCCTGTGCAAGTAGATCCCGTTATGCCTCGAGTAAGATCGTTATATATATACTCTCCATAGTGCACTGCTTTACTTGTTTACACTACACGTTCATAGATTATGTCGCTCGATATATCCATGTACGGTTTCGTTTCTCGCTTTACCCTTAGACCGTGCCAACGTAAATGCTTATGTTTTAAATATAAATGCATGCTTGCCTGCTTACATCGTAGTTTGTACTCGTTGCCTCGTTTCAATGCTTGTCACATAATTATGCCACAATCAAGTAGCACTATCCGTATCGTGCATGCATCTAGTTAGCCAGAAGACTATCAAATAGTTCTTCTGTTCAATATGAACCTGCAAGTATCCGGGATCGTTAGGTCGCCAAGGCATTCCCCGAACCAGGGGAATGCATCAAGTCAAGTTTAACTCTGAACAAGAATTATGTCAATTAAAGCAAGAATCACAGCTCGTGGAGCATACTCGTTCTGAACAAGAATTAAGAATTAACATGTCATGAATTTCGTAAATCTGAGACCCAAGACTTGCATGTCGCGGACAACTTGTACACAAGGTATTGAATGGGTTCCTGCGGACGATCTCCGGGGTACTGGGGCCCATCATATCCGGACGGAACATCTGTTAGTCTGTCTGTCGGGCAAGGATGGCGTGTGGCGCCTTGTGAACCTTCCTTCACGCCATTCTCGCTCTTAGACTAAATAATCGTCTGTTGGAGGAAGAAATGGCATGTAGCGGGGCTCGCCACCTGCGTTGCATACCATTTCCATCCCGTGATTATCACTCGTCCTTTATGGCTATGCCAGCGACTTCTGTTCATATAGATAAGTCATCCTCGCTTAGCGGCAATCCGCGTGTGAGTTATTGCATCGCATCCAGTAACCTGAAACACCTGAACGATTATGAATATAAGACATCTGTACATATTGAACACTTGAACATCCATTGCAATAAACCTGAGTAATTCGTATAACTCGTGCACTTGAAACAGAACCTCGCTCACGACACTTGTGTTTGCTTATGCTATTGCCCATGGATTTTATTATATATGCTCGTACTTGGTTTAACTTGGTTTGCCTTGGACATGGAAGGACGAATGGTAAGTTGGTAAGTCTCTCCGTGTTACATTTATATCGCACGGCGCACTGCCACACGAGTTAGGCTTTTCACTGTGCCATGAAACTGATCCTAAGGCAAGACTAGAAAGATAATAAATGGTGCACGGAACCTTTATAACGTGTTTGGATTTGTCGAGCGGACGAGAAGCCTCCCCACCAGTTTATTCATGTATTGATAACCCACCAGATTGCTTGCAGGGTACGGGAGAACCTCGTTCGGTGCGGAAACCCCCCTTCGTGCGTGCTAAGACGTGGAGTTCACTCTGAAGCCTTGGAGCGTTGTGTCCGGAACTGAAGCACATATACAAGACATAATGTTAGAACATCGCCTATGTATCATTCCACAAATGTAGCCACTTGGCACACCTTTTACTGTTTCGAGAGAGGGGGCTTGAGCGACTTGTAATCTCGGCCTAGCGCCGCTTGTAACACTTGTTAAATATCAATAAAGAGCTTGTTTTATTTCTATACTTGTGTTATTCAATGCTTCCGCTATTGACGACTGTTAACTTGTTACCAATCGCCTGTGCGTTTCTTATTCCACTGCACTCGGACTATCTATGCGACTCTGTGGCTTAGTCATTTTACCACCTGTTCGGATCATGGCTGTAATGTCCCGCTCCGCGTCGGCATTATGTATCAGGTGAGTGGACAGAACTTCGTTATCTGATTCTTGCACGCCTTAATAATAACCTGAGTTTTTGCTTGCAATGTTTTCATAAGAGAATGATAGAACCTGCCTTGCATGTTAATGAACGAACTCACCTAGCTTGTCTTTGAAACAAACATGTCTGCTTAACGAAAATCCTGAAACGCTTGCCTAGAGTGCATGAACATGTTCACTATCGTCTATGCTTCGAAAGAACCATATTGTGCCTGAATGTATTCAAGTGATAAGTCGGATTGCCCCGCAACAAAGATTGTATTCTGATGGTTCGTCTCGTCTGCATACTAGAGTTTATTTGATAGTGTTTCATGCATTCGCACGCGGTCGGACAATGGCTATGGTGGAGAGCTGAACTGCATGCGTCATAGCCACCATGGGTCACAGCTGCCATTAGCATCAGAGAAATGAGTCATTGGTATGCTGTACAACCAGCTGCCGATCCTGAGATACTCGGGGACCGCCCTGCATATAGCTAAGTCATTGAGTTGGCTTGGATAGATGGACTGCCCCTAAGATGTGCATTGTGTGTCTCTAAGATGTGCATTGTGTGTCTAGCTATGCATTTGACCCTGGAGTCTCACGAGACACGCTGCGCACACCCCGAAACATGAACGATTGCTTGTCTTGCTTATTGCATATGAAACTCTGTTTCCAAAGATATTTCTAAACAATGTAATATGACTCTGCTAGAACTGCATGAAACGAACCTAGGTAAAACTAGAAAGATCACTAGTAATGTAATATTTTATAACATGATTACTTAGTGTTGGTTTGAGTGAATGCTTGCTTCTGTTCAGTTGTTTTATCTCACCAGTACTTATAAAAGTGCTGACCCACCAACAGTTTACTTGCTTGCAGGTACTGGATCGTCCGAGGGAGCAATAGGCGTGCCACAGTCCCTAAGACCCGGAATCCTGGTTTCGATTGTTGCCCCGAGATGCTATCGTATAAGGGGGCATAATGTATGGAACGAACGAATGTCTTTGCTAAAAGAACCCAAGTTGCCTCGATTGTCCCGAAATACTCAGTTGGCTAAATGCATTGCATTGCAACATGTCCCTTTCCGCTGCTTACCCGATTGATGCGATGATAGCCAACGAATCAACTTAAACGATAAGGCCTTGTGCGAGCGCAACCCCAGGCCCGCACGGCATCACGTCCCCCGATACACTCGCGCGGGCCACGTCCATCCCCTTCCTCGCACCCGCGGGATGGGCGCGGTGATTCGCGTCCGGTGCGTCGAGGCACGGTGATTCGTGCCCGGCTCGATAATTCCGTCTACACGGGGGCGAGGCAAGGCGGAGCGGCGGCCCTGGCGGGTCCGGGGCGTGACAATGGCCTTGCATAGGCGTGGCTTACGCTCGTGCGGTATCACGTCCATATGGAAAAGATCGTCCCGTGGGAGCACTGGCGCGGTGATTCTCGCCTAGCGGGGACGGTCGATTACCTGCGGAAGATCGGGTCGTGACATTGGACCACCTTATCAAGTTCATCTTGTAGTTGGAAGACCCTCATAGATTGCCCGACCCTGAGTACATGTCTCTCAGCGTCATCCAAATGTTACCAGCACCCTCCATTGCTTCTACGTTGTCCGACACTTGGTCGGTTAATGAGGCTGTCAACTATCCAACAACAACATTGTTGACGATTTTCCACATAGCAAACTCCCGTAAGGAGTGATCTTCAGGTACCTTGGTTTGGCCATTTACATAGTCTACCAAGCATCTTGCCTTCAGAGTCTGCATCGTCTGACGCGACCATTTCAAGTAGTTGGAAGTACCCTCCAACTTTATCTCCAGTTTTTTCAACTTCTCCATTTTGTATGGTGAAGGATCCACATCTACGTGTGCGATACGGGAGCTAGTCTCAGTCAGCCTCCTGGAGAAGAGATCATCCACCAAAGCCTTCATCTCTGGACAGTCAGCTTGCCGTAGATCATCTCCATCGCCTTCTTCTTGTCCTCTTCCATCAGCAAGATGGTGACAGATCTAGATCGTCTCCATCTTTGATCGCCGTCCTCTCCACGTCTACTGTTCCTCCTTCAACGACAACAATTTTTCTGAGAGTCGTTGCTCATGTCTCGTGCACGGCTTCGACCCGAGGTCGCATAGTCTGACGAGAAGGAGGGAGAAGAACCGACAGTTGTAGTCGAGATCAGGAGTTCACACAAAAGTTTTCTCACTGATATACCTTGATCTAACTAGCAACTATATAATTAATATTCCGATTATAACTTGCTGCTACAAAAAATGATAATCAAAAAATTAAACTTCTCGTTCTTCCTTACAATCGTAGTTGCATACAGACAGAACCGAGTTACAACTCGAAGAAGAAGAAGAAGAAGAAGAAGAAGAAGAAGAAGAGGGGTGCAACTGGCCGGCGGGGAGGGGGCTGCTAGCCAGCGACTACTAGTGGGGGAAGAGGAAAAGGGGAGGGCTGTGGAGGGGGTTAGGGTTAGGGTTTGGGGAAAGGGGGAGGGTTTGGCTCTGATACCAAATTGATATTTAGTAGAATACTTGACTTGTTTATTATTGATGTGGTGCTACATATATATAGGAGAGGCTAACCCCTCTCTCTACTAATCTACTTCATGTGGGACTAAAACCCTTTAATACTCTCAACATAATTAAAATATGATGGTCGGAATGATATTTTACTAGTTGATGAGAGTAGAGAATAAATATGTGCTAACCTATAAGTTTGGAGAGGGACTTTGAAATCTATGATATTAATGATTAGTAGAACAAAGACAAAGAATATCAAATGTAATTGTAATCCGAAGTCAAGGAGAAATGAGGGAAGAATACATATAGATGGATAAGAGATACCTAAGAGTGATAGCTTTCGGTATTTAGGTTCAATAATTCATCAAGATGGAGAGACTGAGAAGAATGTCAGGCATGGAATTAAAACATGATTGTCAAAATGGAGGAGTGCTTCTGGAGTATTGTGTGATCGCAAGATACCTATGAAGATGGAAAAAAAAATTGTACAAAACTTATATAAAATCAACCATGCTTTATGGATCGATAGGTTATTAAGAAAAAACATGTCCAAAAAGTTAAATGTAGCTGAAATGAGAATACTAAGATAGATGAGTAACAATACGTTAAATGAAATGATAAGAAATGAGTGTATCTATGTGAAATTAGAGGAGACGCTAATTGAGGACAAGATGAGGAAAAATCAACTTAGGTGGTTTAAACATGTGCAACGTAGACCCATAGATGTCCCCATAAGGAGGAGTGATAGCATAGTAGTTCATGGAGCCGCTAGGACTATAGGTAAGTCTAGACTAACATGGCTTGAAGTTTTAAAAAAGGATATGAATCTTATTAGCTTTACAAGGAGCTAACAAGGACGTGACCCTTAACTTAGCTGAATGTAAGATCGTGATTCAAACACCCGACCCAAAAATATGGGATATAGAGAAACACTCGCACTTGAAACAGTTGACGAAAACACCCTTCGTTTCAATAAGAAACAATTCTAAAAACAAAGCAACAAAAGAAAAACAAAAGAAATCCAAAATACTCCTCACCGATGCTCCAGTCCTCCTGCCTTCACCAGCGTGTCTCGCTAGTGACTCGTCCTCTCACTCATTCCTTCTTAGTTCTTCCTGACAATGCAACAGCTTTCCGGCCTGGAGAATGATTTCCCCAGCCTCGGGAATTAGCCCATCATCCCTGACAAGAATGGCTTGCTGGATTAGATCAATCAATATGATCCAGATGTTATCTGCTAGGGGAAAACATGAACGTCACCTGACTTTGCAGGGGTGCAGTGTGGCGGGTGGGGCTTGCCTGGACCGCTGGTCCTTTGACCCTACAACAAGGGACTGGGGCCAAGAGTACTTTGGTCTTATGGTTCAAAACTAGCAGTTTCTTGATGGCAAGGGATAATAGGAACAATTGAAATGCTGGGAGGATTCCCAATTTTATATTAAAATACTGTAAGGGGGTTTTGCAACATTTCACCCAAAGAATTATAATTATGTTCAACTATTTTGTCTTGGCACTTCATGCCTTCAGCCAATATTTGATACGATCTCCTCCTGTGCTGTTTAGTTTTGGTCACTGATGGTGTAGAAAACTTGTTGGACCTCAGAATTTGTGGAATCTGATGAGAATGAGACTGTATTTACTGCAAATTATGTATTGGGTCTAACAATCAAAAAGGACATTTTGAGCAGGTTCTGCTAGTTTACTTCTGGAACGTAGCTGGCAAAAGAGGTTTGTGAGAATCATCAGATATCATGGTCCTAGCCAGAATGTTACTTTCCCACGATTATGCTTCAATAAATAACTAAAATAGAGGAAATGACGATCATAATTGTTTTTTCTTTAGATCAATACAAGTATGCACAATCAGTCAGGATATGGTGTTTACTTATCATACACATTAGCACTATTTATTTCTATCTACATGTTTCAACTTAGTTGAGCAAAAACATAGTTACGTGCAACAGGTTATTCACAAGACATTAAATCCTCAATGGAATCAAACCCTGGAGTTCCCAGACATGGGTGATCGCCTGGTTTTGCATGTGAAAGATCACAATGATTTACTCCCCACGGTAAGTATAGGTTATTGTGTTGTAGAGTACGAAAGGTTACCCCCAAATCAAACAGCCGAGAAGTGGATACCTCTTCAAGGTGTTACGAGTGGAGAGATTCATGTACTAGTCACAAGAAGAGTTCCGGAACTACTGAAAGTATCTACCTTGGCGACTGACATATCTTCTCAAAGTAAAGCAGATAAGATGTCTGGGCAGGTTAGAAAGATTTTAAATTGTCAAATTTCTCTGTGTTTACTCGTATAAAAGTGTGGATCATACATGCATGTGAAATTGCCATTTCTGTTCTAATAGATGAATGTGTTGTTTAGCATTGTCTATCTTTAGCATCTTTTGACATAAATGGATTCCATAATAGTTATTAAGAAGAACCTATGAAGCATAGGTGCCCTTACTTTTCATATGGAAAATGTTTCAACTGCTAGTTAAAGTTTTTCTTGACAAAAGCAATTATGATACGTGCCTAAAATGTCAATAACAGTGTTTTGGTGCCTATTTCTATTCGACATAGGTTGTATGTAATGAACAACTGAACAAGCAGACTCCCCCTAGTTTGATTTATTGCTAGAAATCCTATGCTGCTTCAATACTGTTGGCAGCATTAGCAGCATGTATGTGATTATTTGATTAGGAGAAAACATAGTTCTGATGATCAAAATTATGACTTAGAATTCCTTGAGGTGGTTCTGGCTGCTGTGCCCACCATAACCACTCATCAACGTATATGTAAATAAAAGTCCTTAAAAGGAAAAATATTTCAGTGACATGTCAAAATGTTTATGTATGTAATATATGTACATGTTTTGAGTTATTAGCATCAATTATGCCATCGGGAATGTGATTCCACTGAGTTTTTGGCTTATATTGTGACATAAAGATGGTCTTAGAGAATTTTTGCAGCTGATATCCTAATAGCTTTTCTGTGAAGCAATCTGTAGATATGTGATTTATATTTTGTTTTTAACTGTAAAAACAATACCAAATTAACAATGTCAACTTGTTAGACGAATGTCAATTCAAAAGTTTCAGATCATTCTTGTAAAGAATGCAAATTGAATTGTATGTTCCACTAGAGGCTCGTATTCTTGATGATGTCAGACCATAGCATTCACATATCTACAATACACTTGCTATATACAGTTATTTGGAGGTTCAGATTATTATATTATCTGCTAAACTTTGAATCCTGCAGAATTTAAAATGTACTCATAACTTTCAATTGCTTCCAAATCTCATCATTATTTTCTGCCATCGAAAGCCAAATTATTCAGTTTTATTGACAGTGTAGGAAACTACATACAGGTGCATGAATCAAGGTTTTATCTGAAACCTATACAGAAACTGCTGAAACAACCGTATTACTGAAACTGATTGAATCAAAACAATCAAAACCGCCCGAAACCCCAGAAACTGCCGAAACTGATACTCATTGGTAGAGTTCGCCCACAACCGGTAGGGTAGTACCATTACCAGAACCATGTTTTTGAACTTTGGTATAAATACAAAGGTTTTCCCAGTTTGTTCCTGGACTGGACTCACCAAGCTATATAATCTTACAGTTAATACATGTCTTATTTTCTTTCTTTCTTTCTTAGACGTATGAAGAATACAATTTGTTCCATTTTTCTAATGGTTTTCAAGAAAAATATATTAATTTTCGAGAAAATTTTTCATGAAGTTAATCAAGTTCTCTCTATACAGATTAGGGAAATCATGAAAAAGTTTCATGGCTTAGTAGAGGACGGAGATTTAGGAGGGCTGTCACTAGCTCTGAGTGAAGTAGAAACAGCAGAGGATGCACAAAGGGAGTACATGCTTCAACTTGAGAGGGAGAAGGCGATGCTGATCAATAAAATAAGTGAACTTGGTCATGAGATGGATAGAACATCATCTATCCCAGCCAACATACCATACTGATACTGGATGCTTGCTTACACAGTTACACTTGTCTGCAAATGTAAACTTCACCATTTTCATAGAAATGTTAATTATTATATATGCAATTATAGCTTGTTTCATTAGGAGTCTTTGATTGTTTACAGTAAAATTATAGTACAAGCTAGATTGAATGTATAGTTTCATAGTAATAAAATGATCCTTCTCTCAGAATGGACTTTTTTATATTTCTTTTTGTAACATCTGATTGTTCTATCAGCTTCCCAATCTCTTTTCTACACCATACCATATGAACTTTGCTGGACTGTTGATTTCAAAATGCTGTTATACAATCTGTTATTGCTCCCAATTCCTTCTTTGTGTGCTTGTCATGTGTCAACCAAAAATCACTTTTGTTTTTAATTAAAATGTTCTCACCTCATAATAATAGAAAAAAAAATTGGTTTTTGGTTGACACATGTCATCCTTGAGTGGAATAACGAACATCACACAAGACGGGTAAACAAAAATAGACTCTAATTATTGTAAATACACAAAAAAATCATATAGGGAGAAGAAATTTCGTTAATTTGCATTAAAAAGGACAACTTTTGAAAATTTTCATATAAAGGGATGAGTCGTGTTGTCACTGAGTTGGCACCTCCTAGAAGAGTGGGTGGGTAGGAGTGGGTGGGTACCTCCTAGGAGAGAGGGTGCACCCCCTATGGGAGAGGGGTGAGGCACCAACTACACTAGCACCCTCTCCCTCTCTGTATATATATAGTATATATATTAACATATATAAATTGGTATTATCTATAAAAAAAAGTTTGATTTAAAATTTTCAATAATTTTTTTTTATTTCGTATCATCCATACTACATTTTTGTGATATTACTAACAAATAATTTATTATTATCTATACACAAAAATTATTTAATTTAAAAATAAATTAAATAAATAATTCTATATAGGCCTATTTGATTTTATCTCCCGTTAGATTAGGTATATTGATATTACGATTAAAAGTTAAGAATACCTCCTGAAAGTTTCGTTAAAAACTCATTAACGAGACTTTCAAAAATTTTAACAACACTTTCAAGGATATTCTCAACTTTTAATCTAACATGAGGTAATATCAATATACCTAATCTAACAGAAGGTAAAATCAAATAGCCCTTCTATATATACAAAATTTAGATAGATATTATATAGATAACAAATAGATAATTTGATTGATAATAAAATAATTATTTATTTTGTGTATAGATAATAACAAATTATCTGCTAGTGATATAAAAAAAAATGTAGCATGGATGATACCGAATCAAAAATATTTATTAAATTTTTAAATCCAAGAAAATTATAATATCCACAAAAAAAATCAAATACATTGTAATATCCTCCATTCCCCAATCATCATCAGATTTTTTTTTTTTATTTAAAAAGAAATGCCCATAGCACAATTTAGAGTTGGTGTCCCACACCATACAACCCCAAATTGGGAGATGGCGTTTTAAAAAATTTCAAATTCGTCATCTCTTTTATTTTTTTATAAAATATAGATTTAAAAGAGACATTTCCCATAACAGTGGAAAATAAAGATGAACTTAACTACATGATTGTAGTAGTATATACGCTACGTGGATAACAGAAATCTATAAAAAGTTCCGATTTCCCCTGAAATAATTACAGCTCACTTTTTTTCTCTGTCTTTAGTTTTATTACGTATCGTTTTGTTTTCTCAAAGAAAAAGAAAAAAGAAAAAAGAAAAATGGAAGGCCGACTCTAATCTCAACGTAACTCCCCAACAAATTATCATCATCCCCTTCCTTCCCTTCCCCTCCCCTCCCCTCCCCTCCCCCTTCCCTTCCCTTCCCTTCCTTTCCTCGCTATAAACACCACCCTCTCCTTCCTCTTCCTCTTCCTCTTCCTTTTCCTCTTCCTCTCTCTGTGTGCATCATCAATCAATGCGTCCTTCGTTAGGGTCGCGCGAGCTCAATTACGGTTCGCGCCCCGCGCGTCTAAAGATCAAGAAAGAATCACATTCCATCCACAAGAACTCCTCCTCCACTGTCGACCAACGCGCACCCGTCATCATATACACGCACGCGCCCAGGATAATCCACACCGACGCCCGCCATTTCATGGCGCTCGTGCAGAAGCTCACCGGCATGTCCGGCGCCTCGGACTCCGACGTCGATCACGACAAAAACAACAACGCCGTCGTGCCGCATGCGCCCATGCCCACGTCGACGAACGTCAGCGTCGACGATAGTCACAACATGAACCTCGATTCCCTGCCGCCGCCTGACCATACATTTCCGACGTGGACGGTGTCTCCTGAGCCGCCTGACATCGATCCCTTCATTGATAAGCAGGACCCGATGGATAATTTTAGTCCTTCTTGCTTCACGTATCAAGAGATGGCAGCGGCGATCACCGCTGGATGGATCAATCCTTCATTTGGTTACGGAAATCAGGAGAACCTCTTTTAGTTTCAACTTTTCCCTTGGTAGATATAGAGTTGTCTTCGTAGATACTCAATAATCTTAATTATACTTCTACATTCCTATTATTTTCATTATTTCATATGTTTCTTTTATTTATTCTATTTGTTAGATATCTATACTACCATATAATAGTAAAACTTTGGAGCTTTTATTTTCAAAGATACCCTTGCTTATGTTTATCATTTAATATTGTTCATTCAATTAATGGGGACGGTCACTTAATTGCAGTAGTTGTCTTTTAGTTTTGCTAAGGGGCGTTTGGTAGGTAATTTTTTTTTTTTTTGTTCTCTACAAATTTAGGGTGAAAATTAAATATATTATCATGTTTGGTTTAGGTTATAAAAATTTATTATCCGGAATTGCAAATATCCTATGAATAATTTATCCATGCTATTAATAATTATTTTTTGTTCTTTCTATACTATTAGTTTCTTTTTCTTCTTATTTTAGTATTTTTATCATTTTCATTTTTTTAGAAAGATTTTTTTTTCAGTTTTTTACCTTTTCCTTTTCTTAAGAATAATTTTTGGTTTTTTTCATTTTTTTTAGATTTTGTTTTTTTTGTTTTTTGTTTTTCTTAGTTTTTTTGTTTTCCACGAAACATCTCTAATAATATAAGGTTGTTTGGAAACAACTCAAAATTGAGCTGTGTAAGCCGTTTGTAAATACTTCAATATTTTTTTAAATAACTAATTATTTAACTACCTAATATGATTTACTTGCAACTAAACAATTTTAACTCAAGTGGTATTTTTCTTGGTTGCTTGAGTTCAATTCCTAGGAAATGACATATTTATGATGAATTCATATTTTAAATTTTTTTTTCAATAATTTTTTTTATGCATGTGCCATGTTACTACTTTATATAGTCACTAAACATGGAAATATAATTTTTCAGCTAATTTAATTACGAAAAATTTGATTCCTGGGAATATAGAATTCTTAGCTATATAGTATTTTGTTTACCAAACGCCCCTTAAGTAGTATTAATAAAGATTAAAATAATTACAATATTCGTCTTTTAGTCTATCTTAATATATGACATACGTGTATATATATTAGTCTTATATCTCGTGTGTTGTTATTGGCACTTATAAAATGTCATCATGCATTGCTCTTTAATTTTTTATCATTCAAATTTTAAATCTGTCCCTGCATTAAATCTGACATTAATTTGTGCATGCATAAAGGGAGGAGTGCAGGTTGACATATTTATGAGTGTCAATAATGTCTTTCTAGGATGTCATTATTGACACTCCTAAAATGTCATCCTGCACTCCTAATATAAGGACATATTTAAAATTTGGATGATAGAAAATTAAAGAGGAGTACAGCAGAATGACATTTTAGGGATGTCAATAATGACAGATTTGAAATTTGAATGATAGAAAATTAAATAGCAGTGCAGGATGACATTTTAGGAGTGTACGGCCTAAGTAGTCAAAAACGGTTATATATCGGTTATATAACCGATATATAATGGTATCGATCCTGGACCGATATTTTTTTGCAGAAATATTGGTAAAATATCGGAACCGATATTATCGGCCGATTTGGCCGATATTGTTCGAAATATCGGTTTACAAAATAACCGATTTTTCACGGTTTTGGTTTTGCTAAAAACAAATCTTATGGGCCTGGGCCTGCAGACGATATTCTATGGAAAAATCAGCTGTTAAGTCAAGATACAATACAATACAATACAAGCTTCTGCCATCAATGGAGATTATATATTTTGTCATCAAACGATATGACATTCACATTAATGGAGATTACATCTGATGTTGAATGATATGACATTCACATCAATGGAGAATGGAGATTACATCTTCTGCCATCAAAATCTTCATGCATATTATTCAGAGATGTAGTTCCTTAAGTGATCTTCTTTATCTTGGATCTCTTGGATTTCTCGACGATATGTATACTTTATGCATATTTTATAATAGAAAACTATTAAGTGTATTGTTCATATATAAAAATTGCATGTGTTAAAAATGCAAACCGATATTTACCGTTATAAAATCGATATATCGGTGATATATCTATAACTCTACTGGACCGTTATCATAAAAAAACCGTTATTAACTGCATAGATAACGGCACCCTATATATACTGCTATATTATAAGAAAAGTTGGGGCTTTAGCGTGAAAGCTTTGTTTTCCTTCTAAAATATTCTTATCCATGTTTACTACTTAAAATTGTTCATTAAATTTAACATGGGTAGTTAGGTAATTATATGTGAATTTTTTTAAAGAAAATTATTGTTTGCTCTTTCCAAGATATAAAAAATTAAATGATTTTCCTATTCTCAAGTAGTAAAAAATAAAAAATTATTGACTAGAGTAATTTAAAATGATATTCAACGCTTTTGAATAGTATATATGTATTGGATTTCTCTTACGAATTTTGTGAAAAGACTTTATCTTATGTTATAATATTACCTATTAGTTTTGATACCATGATAAAGTAATGTTGATGATATTTAGGAAACTTGAAATTAAGTATTAATTTTGAATATATTTTGGATTAACAAGAATATTCCGACCAGTAAAGCTACTTCACAATCATAATTCCTCTATTTATTCCATGGATACCAATGACGTGGTAGCAAAAGCCTGCATCAATGAAATTTCGATAGTGAAACGGTATCTTGATTGCAGCCATATGTGTAGTGGCGTGGCACAAGATTACTATATCACATAAAAAAAAATATTGAGAGAGGAACAGGAAATAAAAAGAACCTATATGGTTATGGGTTGGAAGTATATTCTGATACTTTTATTGATTATATAAAATTTCAAGATCCTTGATAATTTAAATATTTTTGGATATTCTTTATTTCACAAATCTTTTAATGAATATAATTTTGAAGTGTTCATTTTGAAATAGACTACTATTTCATCTATGTAAGGTGGATATGATATCTTGATTACTTCTATATTGTATTAAAAAGTCTATCTTCAAAATTTTAAATTTCGAGGACGAAATTTTTATAAAGTAGGTAGTGTCATAACTGCATTTTTTTTACTATTTTTTTATTTTATTTTATTTTATATATATATATATATATATATATATATATATATATATATATATATATATATATATATATAGGGTAAACGGGATATGAGCCATAGTGCTCATTTTTCTAAATGAGTCATGCACATGTGGACCAATAGGAACAGAGTGTACTAGTGCACATGGGTGCACATGAGATGTAGGAATCCATTCCTATTGGTTCACATGTGCATGGCTCATTTAGAAAAATGATCACTATGGCTCATATCCCGTTTACCCATATATATATATATATATATATATATATATATATATATATATATATATATATATGTTTATGCAATTTTTAGTTTGCAAATTGGTATTATTGTTTTTTTTTATATAGGAGGGTTTATTTGCATAATGCAAATGAGTTGGTGAATGGAGAGGAGAGCCTCCACCGAACACCGGCCCCTTCCCTCCTTTGACTTATCACCCAACTTTATTTGTTGGCTACCTTCTTCCTCATTTTTCCATGAGAAAACATGACATCTCGCCCTTCATTCTCCATTTTCAATACCCCACCACCAACACCAGCACCTCATTTACATCTCCTCTACTTATTCTCCTTCTTTTCTTCTTCGCTTCCTCCTTACTTCTTCCTCACCCTCCTCCGTCTTCTGTTGTTGTCGCCATTGCTTTTACTGCTACTCCTGTTGCGGCTGCGACTGCTGTTCTGCTGCTGCTGCGGCTGCTGCGGCGGCGGTCGGTCGACGACCGACCTGATCGTCGGATCCCCCCCCACCGGTCATCACCATACCTTTTGTGGTTTTTCCTTGGGTATATTTTTCTAATTCCTCTATTTTTCTTTCAATTGAAAACCTAGGTCAAAATTTGTAAATAGATAATATGTTCAAATTTCTGTAATAGGAATTTGTGAGGAGCTAGGGAAGCAAATTAATTGCAATTTGAAAATTAAGTACAAGAACTAAGGCAAGACCTCACTTCCTCTTCCGAATTTTATTTCAAGTTTTTAGATGTAGAATTTTGTATATATATAAATAATTAGGGATTTGATTTCTGAATTTATGAAACATAATATTGATACTCATATGTGTAGTTGTATTTTATGGACACGAAGACTAGGACACGATATGACATTTAGATACAATCGAATTTGTAGCTGTAAATGGTTGATATATGATAATATGATTTGCTAATGGTTGAATGCATAAGAGTTTAGTTACTTTTATATATATATATATATATATATATATATATATATATATATATATATATATATATATATATATTAGAATATTAAAAATTGGTCGTATCAGTCGAAATAGTGACTTCGACCAACGAGTATCTAAGAAATCTGGTTGTCAGCATTTAACAGTATTAGCAAGGTCCAATTGGCAATTACAAGTTAAATGAATTTTGGTCCAATAAGTTATAGGTCCATAATTAAGTTTTAGGACCGTATTGGTCCGAAAATTACTCAAACTATACTATATGAACCTAATCTGAAATAAATTCAGCATGTCTTGTTTTCTAATATTTATTTTAAATACCATATAAAGTTATGGATTCAATAGTGAAGTTAATTGGAGTTGTCAGAACTATGAAAACCTTCAAACATATAAATTTTAGGGTATCTATAGCTATATGTGGTTACTAGTATTCATCTTTAAGTAAAACCACATAAGTACTTGAACTTTGAATAATTGATATTATATAATGTATATGGACTGTTTAATTGTTGTATGATTGGTTTCTTTTACTTATGGTTACTAATGATAATTGTTTGTCTTGTTATTTAGAAGTGTTTATGAAATTGTATAATTACTGACTTGTATTGAGTTTTCTGTATTTGTATAGCAAATCGAGACCAGTGCTAGTTGCTAAAATAGCAAATTGCTAGATAAAGTATATTTTGAGTAAGAAAGTCCCTCATTTATCCTTACATAAATTATTGTTATTGTTATTATAACTGCGTCTAATTTTCGGTGTTGAGTTGTTCCACCGAAGGGGTCGGCGTACCAAGAAAATTCTACGGAGGGTTGCTCCGGGTCTTATATAAATTGTGAAAGTTTCGGAGTCTAAAATACGAAGGAAACTTTGTCGAAATTTTTAAGAATTTTCAGAGATGGCCATTTTCGATATCCGAAAATTGGTTAAATATATTTAACCATGTTTTAGGAATTTTAAGCCAGTTCCCTTAGAAACGGACTTGTGGTTATATTTTAATTTTAGGGACCGGATTTCTTTAGAACTTATGATGCGTAGGACACGGACACATGAACACGTAAGCGAAATCTAAATAATTTATATCCTGTATTTCTGCGGGAGAAAATACAATTATCAAATTTGATAATATACTGCGTACTATCATGTTTTCGTTATGAGTTACTATTACATTTCAATTGAAAATAGAACAAGTATTGAGCAATTAAAATTCTGTAATTATGTTTTAATCTGCTCAAGAAAGACAATGTACTGAAATCTTGATATCCAGAGTTCATGATAAACTCCTTGAAAAGAAATCAAATCTTCTCGTTCTTCATGGTATTTAAATTTTCGAATCGAGATTTACGATTCAAGCATGTGTCCACCAGAAATTTAATGCAAGATAATAGAGTAAGATTGTTTGTAGCTTTAGGTTAGTCATTGGGCGGGAGAGAACAACTGGATCACACCCAAAATCTCTGCAATATAATAAACAACAACAAAATCTCATCAGCAGTTAAGCTCTTTCGCAAGGCTTTACGAATTGAGTGTGTGAGGCTTAGCTCACTTACCTGTCCTGTGCCTGTACCTGTTCCTGAATTTATATATACATATTTTGATTAAAAGATTGATTAGGTAAATTGATAATATTTTATGTTTTACTCACTGGATGTGAGAGGGCCGGATTCTAAGCACCGTGCCACCATGTCTGCCACAGCCTGATCTTTGGTCACGAAATTATTGTCGAAAAAATGGGATAAATTTGATCCAGATGTGTTCTCTAAATTGCATCATCATATAGAAAACTTGATTGATTAGTGAACCTAGGTCGTTTGTGATTGTGATTGTAGTTGTGAATTATTAGGACTTAGCTATAAGACGAACACTGAGAATTCACTAGAATAGAATCTAGTCAGGATAATATTTCAAGTTAACGCAATAATCTTCCTGAATTATTCAGTTCCATTACTTTGGAATTCCGAGAATCCTATTACTTGTCAGATTCTCGATTTATTTTATTTTACTTTTTGTTCTTGATTGAGTACTTGCATGTCGTTTGATGACCTAGTATTGTTCACTAGTTTTGTAGCAATATTTCAAAGAAAGCTGCTATCAAATATTGAAGAATCAGTTGGAGAGCAAAATCGAGATGCTACCATTGGAGGCGATCGAATTTGGAACCAGATATGTTCACATTATTTATTAAATGTATAATTGTATTATATTAATATATGGGATAAAGGTTGTAATTGGGTAGAATAGTAAATTTTTTCTTCTGTAATTAACTTGTTATTTATTATATTATTCACCATGTGACATGTTATAATCCTATCCTAGAATATTACATGCGACAATCGTTGATACGGATACAGATGTATTCGTATGGTGCGTAGCCTGGAGATGTTACGTACTCGGCTTGCCGTATTCCGAGAGCGGGACGTGACATTTGCTCTTCCCAAGATGTAAAAAATTAAATGATTTTTCTATTCTAAAGTAGTAAAAAATAAAAAATTACTGTTTGTTCTTTCAAAATAGTATAAAATACGTGAAAGACAAGTACATATATACTAGTTTAATAGAAAAAGTTGGTCTTCATAATGAAAATTTTCTTTCAAAATATGTTTTTTTATGTTTATTAATTAATATTGTTCATTAAATAAATAAGAATAATTATGTAATTACTTGTAGACAACAACTAATGGAGTTGTTTTTTATTTTTTTCTAAATATTATAAATTATGTGTTTATATATTAGTATATAATAATAGTACATGTTCTCGTTCTTGATTATATACTATTTCAAATATTGTACTAAGATGACTCTCTCTCTCTCTCTCTCTCTCTCTCTCTCTCTCTCTATATATATATATATATATATATATATATATATATATATATATACTCAGGACTAGTACTGAGTGGCAAACTGCAATTCTATCATGTTCTAGTTGGGTTTAGCGATGGGATTTAGTTTTATGTACTAATCAGACTGTTTGGGCGTGTAGAAGTTTACTCCACAGAAAATTTGAATTGTACCTTATTTTATTTACGATTTTTTTTGTTTGAAGTAATATATTTATATAAATTTATAAAAAAAAGAAAAAGTTCGTATAAATTGCAGAGAGGAGGAGGACTCGCCAACTGAGTTGACGGACGCAGTCCTCGAGAGGCCGCTCGCCAACTCAGTTGGCGGGGCGCAGTCCACGAGAGACCGCTCTCCAACTCAGTTGACGGAGCGCAGTCCACGAGAGACCGCTCGCCAACTCAGTTGGCGGGCCGCTGTCTACCCTCCCTTCGGATTCCTGACGCCTCCCTTTCCTCGGAGACCACCCACGACCTCTCCCCTTCTCTCGGAGACCCCCCACCCATCCCCTCAACTTCCCCCCCACCCATCCCCTCAACTTCCTATAACTACCCCCATAGTCCGAAGCCTCCTCCTCACACATTCTTCTCCTCCTCCTCCTCCTTACTCACAGCAATCCTCTTCCTCCTCCTCCTCTTCCTCCTCCTCCTACTCACATATTCACATATTATAATCAACATTTTTAGAGATGTTTACCCACAATGACGGTCGTATTCCTGGCGGACCGACTACCCAGCTTATTATTAAGCAACGCGAAGACCACATTTCTAGTCAGATATTTACTATCGAGGTAATTTTTGAAATTACAAGTTTTCCACTTTAGTAATTTATACACAAAATATAATGCATATGTTTTTTATAGTTATACGACCATAATCTTGGTTTACGAACCCGGATCCATGTACATTGGCGGACCGAAAGGAATTATCGTACGTGGGAGCTAAATTCGGTCCAAAAGGCTTTGGTGAATCCTTTGGATTCCACTATATAGATCGTGTTAGATATTTAATCTACGATCTTCATTTAGTTGTAAGTCTTGCGGAACGTTGGTGGCCCGAACGTAACACTTTCCAACTCCCATTCGGCGAGATGACGATCACCCTTTTTGATGTGGCAAATATACTAGGGTTACCTATTAAAGGTAACGCTATATATTTTGATCCGCACTTAAAGGGATCTGATCTGATCAGGAGGTATCTCGGTGTTATCCCTCCATCAGGTATAAAAGACGGCAATTTTGTGAAGTTTACATGGCTTCGTGGCAACTTCATGGACCTACATCACACTATTGATGGGGTGGTTGATGTAGATGAAATGCGGGTATGTATTTTTATTAGTAAATTTGTTTATGACTTAATTTAGTGTCTATATAACACTTAATATATCCAGGTCATTCGTTGTACTAGAGCGTATCTGCTCTGTTTATGTGGTGCAATTCTATTTCCCGATGCATCGGAAAATATGGTAAATGTGCAGCTTCTACCATTCATGGATGATTTGACAAAACCTACTGAGCATGTGTGGGGAGCTGCTACTCTTGTCTTTTTATACGCCAATCTGACAGAATTTGTGAGATCCAATCGCAAGAGTATTTGTGGATGTATTTCACTGATTCAGGTATGAATGAAAGACCTTAAAAAGTTAGAGTAAATTTATACGCAAATTTTGTTTGTACTAATGTCATATTTTTGTTTTATAGTTCTAGTCCTACGAGCACTTCTATATTGGTAGGCATGTTACTAGCATTCTCAATAATGTTGGAGTATTTCCAGTTGCTATGCGCTGGCTTACAGATGTAGTGGATTATCAACACTACCAATACAGGAGTGTATCACTTTATCGTAGCCAATTTGATACACTGCAGTATAATGAGGTAATTTTTAAATATGCAATAAATATCTTTAAATTATTTAAGTTTTGATCGTAGATAAACATCACATCTAATTGATACAATATCTTTAAATAGGTTACCTGGTTACCTTACTCATGTAAACCTGATGCTCCAGAAATCAAGAGGACATCATATGCATTTACTTTACACATATCTCATATTATATATGATCGGTTCACCATGTACCATCCGGCAGATCGTGTTCTTCGGCAATTCAGAATGAGCCCAATAATTTTCGATGATCCACCGACAGTCGGTTATGAGGCAGCAAATGCATTACAACGAATCCTTGGTCTCGTTGCTGACTGGAATAATCGGTTCGAGAATTATAGTGTGAGGGACATGTCTCCCAGACTAAATTCTGCTGAGGAATGTAAGTTATAAGTTACTCATTATTCGTATTGATTTAGTATAAATAGTTTGCTAAAATTTTGTTTACATTATGCAGACATGGGTAACCTGGACTATAGGCAATGGTGGAGATGCCCTCTTATGAGCAACCGAGTATACCAATATGAGGAGCAAAGGTTCAAGAGTAGATTCGTAGATGATTCTACTCTGCGTGCTTTTGCCGATGGAATGCATGATTTGGTATGACTTCATTATACTTTCAAAAATACATATACATAGATATGATAAATATATTAATTTACAAGTTTCAAATTTCAGAGTGGTGTATACCGACAACATTTACAACGACCTCATAGAAACCTTCCCCCAGACAGTCGGCGTCTTATGGAGGAACTTGTGACTCGTGTTGAGCATCTGGTGTTTGTGGTATTAAACGAAAGGAATGAAATTGTATTTCAATGACGGGGTTTATGCGAAACCCGCGCCCTTCTGTTTACAAACAAACTTGTACAATGTAATCCTATACGAGGATGTGGGAGTACAATTTATTTAATCTGGGTATAAATTGCTATAGGTGTCTGATCTGCGGTCGATCACTTTAGCCCTTGGACCACACGATGTTGAAGAAGTGCCGTGGAAGACAGGTAGCAGCTTCGAAGGTTGCAGAAGAGGTTGGACGCACGAGGCCAAGGTCGTCGATCCCTGCTCTTTGCCTGCTCTCCGAGCTCTCTCTCTCTCTCTCTCCCTCTCTCTTTCTCTCTCTCTCTCTCTCTCCTTGGACGATAATTCTCTCCTGGATGATAATTCTTTCTCCTGGATGATAATTCTTTTTTTTCGCCCCCTTTTCCCCATTGATAGGGGTCTCTATTTATAGAGTTTTGGTGACAGTGACCACTCCGTCGGTGTAAAAACCGAGGAGTGGGAAGTACAACACCCTTTTACACAACGATTAAAGTAACCAATGCCTGCGTATGGATAATCTTTTGAATGAGCGTATGACGCGGGTCCAACTAAGGGAACACAACGCGTACTATTGCTACGAAGATCACGGCATAAGAGCCACGCAGGTAGGTATCCCGTGTGTAGAAACGGTTGGCGTAGAAGCCAAATGACTATCACCCTGGCACAGAGGCCAGATAGGCATAGAAGCCGAATAGGCGTAGAAGCCGGATAGGCGTTGAAGCCGGATAGGCATAGAAGCCGGAGAGGCGTTGAAGCCGGAGAGGCGTTGAAGCCGGGGAGGCGTTGAAGCCGGAGAGGCGTTGAAGCCGGATAGGCGTAGGAGCCGGAGAGGCGTTGAAGCCGGAGAGGCGTTGAAGCCGGATAGGCGTAGGAGCCGGAGAGGCGTTGAAGCCGGAGAGGCGTAGGAGCCGGAGAGGCGTTGAAGCCGGAGAGGCGTTGAAGCCGGATAGGCGTAGGAGCCGGAGAGGCGTTGAAGCCGGAGAGGCGTTGAGAGCCGAAGGGGCACAGGTCTTCAATGGGCGTAGAAGCCGCTGCGTACCGTGCCCGAGTGCTGACGGGGACGTCTTAGCCGGAATTACGGCTTTCGAAGATGTAATCAAATCTTCTACAGAGATTTGCCATCATCCTGTACATTAAATGCGAAGACATATTTCGAAGGTCTGCAGCCCTTCTGTGCATCCGTTGCAGAGACGTGCCTTGACTGAACCTGTCACCGCTCCGTGCAATTAGACGTAGAGACGTGCCTCGAGCCCCGTACGATGTGCAGCTTTTGACGTGGCAGGCGGTTTGTCTACTGCGGAGCGTAAACCGGCTTATGCCTGCCTGTGTAAAACAATGCAGCGTATCCCTCTGTGCGCAAAAGAACAGTTTATGCTGAGGGGACGTCAGTAAACGACGGTTCGGTGGTATCTTAACCCAATCCTCTGCATTAAATGCAGGGATCCGCCATCATACTGTGGTGTGCGTCCCGAGGGGTCTGTGCCTTTTTCCAGCCGTCGTCTGGGTCGCCGTGCAGCACTTTTTGTCAGGAGTCAGAGGCCAGGTTCACTGCGTGACTTGACAGGTTCATTTCGGGGAAGACGAAGCGTTCCTCGTACGCTGTTTTAACGCTGCTTTGAGAGCGGTTGAGTTTTTACGCCCTGGAGGCGATGGGGGGGTCCCGTCTACGCCGAAGCGGTTTTGGACGTGCTGCACCCTTGAGCTCTTACGCCTGATGGCACTGAAGGCCTTTGCTTGCGCTGCTCTGTATCAATACGCCGCGTAGCTTTTGCCAGCGTATTTTTTATGCTTCTACAAGACCCCCTTCAAAGCTTTTAAATTCCTCAGAATTTGAAACGCTTTGAATGAAGCATGAATGGCCCCTCGTGACTCGAAACGTTTCTGAATGGAGCGTTGAAACGGTCGGTGCGGCCTTTATGGCAGATTTATTGGGGACCGCTGTGATCTCTTTTGCCTATAAAAAGGCGGGGGGTTAACCTGTTTCCCCATATTCTGATCACCATGCTAAAATGATCGCCGGAGTTCGTCGGGTCGATCTGAGGAAGAAGGAGATCATGTTCTTCCAGCATGTTGGGAGCCGAAAAAGACGGCGTCTTCGAGCAAGTGTCCACTGCAGCGATGGATCATGGAAGGATATCTTAGCCTCCCTTGCTCGGGATAATCAGCAACTTTGTATGGCGTTGCACCAGGGGAGAGGAAGGGCCGTATTAGACCACACAGCTCGTAGACTGTTTATTTCTTCCTGAGACCCCTGCGGACGAGATCGGACAAACCGTAATCTGTCGTCCTGATTGGGTTGGGTTTGAAGAAACCCCAACTAGATCGGCCATGGCGAATGGAGGATCTTCTTGTTCATGACTGTGTTGGTCATGAACAGCCATGGAGGAAGAGGAAGACCTGCACCGGCGCGAGAATCTGTCAGGACAGCTTCTGGACGATCTTCAGACGATGATGAGGAAACCTCTAAATAGAGGCGTTTTCCCTCATATGTAACCATAAAAAGTGAAGAAAAACCCCTGTAGACAGGATTTCTCTCATATGTAATCATGATTTTTAATCTCCAATAAAGTCATCTTTTCTTCATATGATCACTTGCCATACGTTGCTGTGAAGTCTGAATGTGTGCAGCTTCGACACGTCTGATACTTTATGCGACTCTGTATAGAGAGTACTAGGTTCTGTCCTGTTCTTTACGTGCAGCGGATAGTGCATAGAGCGCTGCTTTAGCATTTTGAACACTTAGAACTGTCCTGTTGCTAGGACTAAGGAACCGCGTAGAGTTCTGAACTGCTGCTTCTGATGAGCAGAACTTTGTTCAGTCTTCGTCTTCAAGAATGATCTCTCGGAACTCCCCTGAAACAGGGTCGAGGATTCTAGCTGAGCTTTGTCATCTTTGACAGACGAGATGTTCAGACTGGAGTCCGGATGAACCTCCAATTTTGGGACCCAAAAAGAGTAATTTCTTAATGGTTGTACTCTGTCCGTTTTGGGTACTTGGGGTCAAGAACGAGTATCTTCTGTGTGAACTCTTTGCACTTGACCGGGTCGGGGACTGTTTTGGATAAGCGGAAAGTCGCGGAGTGCGAAATCCTCAGCCTGTAGCGTCTGGGCGTAAAACACCGTTGAGCACGAAGTCGTAGACTTGTGGTTCCTGAGCGTGAAGTCGTAGGTTTGTCGCCTCTCGAGCGTAAAAGCTACCGAGCACAAAGGCATCCGGGCGAGAAAAACTATAGACTTATAGCTGCTTGAACGTAAAACCGTAGAATCGTTGCTGTTGAGTGTAGAAAGCTCCTTTAGCGTAGGACTTGTGGATCTGTAGCTCCTGAAAAGAGAATTTCTTCGAGCGTGAAGTTCTGCGGATCTGTTGCTTCTGAGCGTAAACTGAGCGCCACCGAGCGTGAGATCATCGATTTGGTATCTGCTGAGCGTAAGGCTGTAGGTTTGTCACCTCTCGAGCGTAAAAGCTACCGAGCACAAAGGCATCCGGGCAAAAAAAAACTATAGACTTGTAGCTTGTGAGCGTAAAATCGTAGATCTGTTGCTGTCGAGCGTAGAAAGCTCATTTAGCGTAGAACTGCTGAACTGTCTTGCGCGAAAAAAATTTCGAATTCGCTGACTGTCCGTCTTTCGAGGGTAGTGGGTTGACGTAGCACCCAATCATATCCGACTATTAATGCGAGACTTGGTTAGGGTCTCGAGGAGTCCGTCCGAGGATTCGAGGAGTCGATCCGGACTCTATATATATCTCAAGCTTTTGGAGAGAGAAACTTTTCATCCGTCTTCTGCGAACGAGAGTTCTTGATTGTTCGAGCTTTTCTCCTTCATTCCTTCTCTGAGCACTTCGAGCTTTCAGAAATGGCGACGAAACAAACCTCCTCCGCTAAGGGAAAGAGCATAGGTTTTTCTTCTTCTCCCACTGCCCCAGCGAGGGAGTCTTCGGTCGGGCAAGGTGGACTTCCTTCCGAAAGTATCCCGCCGACGGGCAGCGCACCCGGTCTGAGAGGTAGATCCTTTGGGGTGACAAGAATAACGAAAATCCTTCGCACACGTTGAACGTGATCGCGCTAGGTCGCCTTCTGTGCTGATAGCCTCTTCTGAGGAAGATGATGCACGGAGGCGTTTTCATCTTTTATGCCCATATTTCTCGTGTGCTAGCGTAAAGGCGCCATATTTTCGTAGTTCCGAGCGTAAAAGCTCTGGCTACCAAAAACTGGCGTATGTCATAAAATAAGCATTTTACGTTTGTGGAGGGGACTCCCGGCGTATAATAACCGAATTCGTACAATCCTGGCGTAGAGCACAGTTTGTCGTTTCTTTGGTTTTGTATGTTTGTGCAAGATTTTTGTAATGACATACTTTCTTTGCACCTTTGTAGTTAACCTGGGTGAGTCTCCGCTGACCGAGGTGATGGGTTCCTCCGCCGGGATGCTGCACTCGAACTACCTGGAGGACTTGTCCCACGTGGCATTTTCCCTCTCCGGATCCCAGTATCCTGAGGGAAGGGGATTTTTGTTGGCGGCTCAGGGCGAGCGGGCACTGCTGAGTATGATCAATGGGGAGCCCCTGACGTATGTAGACGGAGAGCGGTACATAAAGCCGGCTTTCCTTTTTGGGGACATGATCGACAAGCGGTCCCAGACGAAGCCTAAGAGGGAACCTTGGGTCTTTGCTGTCGAGAGCTTGGTTCTGTACCTGCCGACGATGCCGAGGGATTATCCCATCTCGGCTTTCTTCCATGCCACTCATCCCAGAAAGATGTCGTGGACGTTGACTCCCGATCTTCATGGCAAGCCGGGGAAGATCTTTCATCAGAAAGGAGCTGACCAGGGATCGTTTGTCAGTCGTCCTTCTGGTCCTGTGACGTTGTTCCGGGGATTGTACCCGGGCGGCGTCCCGAGAAAAGACAGCTCTGTGATCCAGCCGGTCCAACTGTCGACTTTCTGCAACAGCTTCATGGGACGAGGTGGGGTGTACCCCAAGGAGAATCCTCGGTGTAATGGGTGGGTCACCCCAGCAAACCTCCGATGGACCAGCCTAGTTAACTGGGCCTTGAAGCGCTTTCGGCAAGAGCTAGAGGGCATTGGGCTGTATGCCGCTGTGAGCGTGACGAGCGTCGGGTTGCCTCCCAACCCTAATTTGTTCTTGGCACTGATGGAGCGATACGTTTCGCTCACTGGGACCTTTGCCACTCCACTGGGGGAGTTGGGATTGGCCCTTCATGAGATGGCGGTTGTCTCGAGGCTGCCGATGGGGGATACCCCGTATGAAGAGTATGTTCCCACCAACCGGGAGTTGGGGGATTCGGACCCTCGGGTGGCGGATGTGTATCAGGAGCTGATGTGCCAATATCTCGCCTGCACCGCTTTTTACAACGAGCCCTCTGGTTTGGCCCACACTACCAAGTGGATGTCCTACCTCTTCTTCCACCGAGCTAGAGCTGCCAGGTTGGAGAAAGTTTCGGGGGACAAGAATGAGCCCGTGAACTGTTTGGGCGTGCTTAGTGCCCAGGTCGTGGATGGCCTTATGGAGGAGGCCAAAGCCTCGGACCAGATCCTCGTTGAGAGGGTAGGAAAGTACCCCGAAGGTACTACGGCCCATAGTTACCTGAGGCGCTGTCGCAGGTCTCTATCCAAGGAAGCCCAGCTGGCTGGTTTCCTCTCGTTATGGCTGCGTCGAGTAGTAGTGCCTGGTACTGCGTCCGCGGACCGCATTCACCGGAACATCTTATGGCCGGCAGTGCGCCTGGTGTTCGGGGCAAGACTGGGCTTGCTTCCTGCCATGGTGTGCCGTATACAGGCGGGCTTGAGAGCTCTGACCGATGGGTTGCTTGCTGATGAAGCCCGGCGTGAGAGTTTTCCCAGGGTGGAATTACCATACCTGTATCTGATGGGTTGGTTAATTCTCCACAATCCCCGGGTGATGTCTCCTGGATCTGGTAGCAGCTCAGGGGGAAATTTCTTGTTGAACTACAAGGATTCTCCATGGAATATGGACACCATTCTAGATTGTCGGCTGGCATTGAACCTCAGCCATGGCTGGAAGTTCCTCTGTACTCTCCCTCCCGTAGATCGCCATCAATTAGGGATGAGGCTTGAGGACTCGGGTAGAGAGAAGACCGATCTTTCTCCGGAGGCTTTTAATTGGCTGGTCTGCATTAGACCCTCCCATCTCCTGTACAGGAGTGAAGACCATTGCTTCTTCGAGCCTTATTTGCCTAGTCGGTTCGCCAGGTAATTTGGGTACGGTCAGCTGTACGTGGGCAATGCCGTCACCAGCTTCAGGTCCAGGGGCGGGCTCATTGATGGAGCCAGAGGATGGCGGTACTTCACCACGGGTTGCACAGGAGCAGCCTTCGTCGTGCCGGATGTCACCCCCTCTACGGAGCTGCGCATCCTTCATTCTTACGCCCAGTTTTACGTGGCGGTCAACACATTCCACCGCGATTCCGACATACGCGGAAGTCTTAGGGTGTCCTCTCCCATTGCCGGGGGAGGAGTTGAAGTTCCCTCGGTTTCTCCCGATAAGGGTGAGGAGTTTGATACCCCGGATGAACCCCTGGAGTCGATGCCGGGGTGTGAAGTGCCTCCTCCTGCGGGGGCTTTGGTAGTTCCTCAGAAGCGAAGGGCACCTGTTCCTAAGGAGGCTTCTGTTCGTAAGAGAAGGAAGGAGACAGTTGCTCGTCCTTTCCGCATTTTTGGTGTCGAAGCTACCGGGAGTGGGCCTACATCTCCCCATGTCAGGGATGAGTCTTTGGCTGGAGGTTCCTCGCCTTTTAGAGAGGGACCCTCTATGGTTTCGGTTGGCGGCACCGGAGGATCTTCACTAGGGGTTGCTGCTGTGGCTACTGCTCCGGGTAGTGGAACGAGATCGCCTAGGTGGCCATGGCAGATGGGAGGATCCTTCCCTGGACCCGCAACGGATGAAGCTCCTGCTGTGCCTAGCGAGATTCCAGTTGACGAACCTCGACCGCGTCTTGGTGGAGACTTGGAGGAATTTCGGGCGATGTCAGTTGGTCCACCTCCTTCCCCAGGTATGATAGTTCGCATTGCGTCCTTAAAGCGAGGTTTAGCTGCCTCGGCTGCAGATGCGCCATATATACCATTGGCCCCGGGTAAATGTCGTTTTCATGTCTCCTTTTAGAAAGGTTACCGTTGTACTGATGCCGACTTTCGGGTTCTTTCTTCTCAGGGGATGGAGCCCACGGGGAGTGTAGCGTTGAGCCGCCTTCCGGCTCTGCTCCGGCCCCTGGTGGTGATACGGAGGCACCTGATCCTGAGGAGGAAACACCTTCGGGGACTAGCTCGCCCGGAGTGGTTTCGTCGCCTCGAGAGGAGGATGAGCCTGTCACCGTGACCTTGCCTTCGGTCGCACCAACCGTCGAGGCGGCAGCTGTGGCTACCTCGTCTGCAACCGTCTCTGGTGGGGGACTCGCTGATATCGCGGTCTCTCCTGGCGTTCAGTCGGGTTTAGTTGCGCTGACTGAGCAACATACCAGCCTCTTTTACACCGGTTTGGGAGCGATGATATCAATGGTGTTGGCGAAGAGTCTGGATTTCGAGCGCCTGAAGAGAACTGCCCAGTTCTCGATCGGGGTTGTCAGGGAGTTCGGCGATTCCGGGGGAGTCGATGCCCTGGAGGCGATGGTTAATGGTTTAGAACAACCCATTAACGAGTATTTGCGGTTGGCTCAGGGCAGTCTTGATGCTGAGGCCCAGACCAGATACGGTTTTATGACTGCGCATCTTGCCAAACGGATGGAAGACCTGAAGGAACTCCTTCGAACTCGCCAGCTGGAGGCGATTCAGAGGAAAGCCGCCGTGGATGAGATCCTCGCCCTCCAGACAACGTGCCAATCCGAGAACGAGGGGAATGTAACGAGGATTCACAGGTTGAGGGAGAAACTTGCTCAGGCAGAAGAGTGGGCTTCCCAGTCGTTGGCAGGCTTGGATGTGGTGGCCGGTCGACTGAGCACAGCGCGGCGGGATCTGGATCGAGCGGAAGGTGCCTGTGTGGGCGTTCGTCGGACGATAGCCGAGCTGTCCCATTCGAGTGACAACGAGGCACTGCTGGAGCGGGCCCGTGCTGATGCTCTGGCCATTAGGGACGAGAGGATGGCCGTGCTAGCGCGACAGATCCGTGACATGACTGCTCCGCCGCGATGATGTACTCTCTTTTTTTTGCCCTTTTTGCTTTCCCAGATGTAATTTCGTTCTTTCTTGGGAATAAAAAGAGACTTTTTCCTAACTTTGGACCCATCATTTCGGAATGTAAATGACAGGTTAGGGCGAGAGTGGTATCAGAGGTAGTATGGACGTGATAAACTCTCGGTAAACTTCAGCAGGACACATCTATCCAGAGGTCATACGGACATGATAGAATGTGCTTTGGCCAAGTTTTGTAGGTAAAGTACTATCAGAGGTGAGATAGACGTGATAGGCTTTACTAGAGTTTACAGCTCAGAGGTAATATGGACATAGCTGTTTTATGGGCCTATTACTTTTTGCGCACCTAGGTGCAAGTAATAGGTTTGAGGACAAGCCCTGCTAGAGGTAATATGGACGTAGCAGATTTTGTGGACTTAACACCACTGGCGTACTTAGATTTAGTACGGGTGTTAAGTTGAAGTGACGATCGATATCAGAGGTGATAATCGATGGTCAGAATCTTGGAAAGCTTGTTCAGAGGTGATATGGACATGGCAGATTCTCCAAGGAAATACAGTTCAGAGGTGATATGGACATGACTGATTTATGGGCCTATTGCTTTTTGCGCACCTAGGTGCAAGTAATAGGTTTGAGGACAAGCCCTGCTAGAGGTAATATGGACGTAGCAGATTTTGTGGACCTAACACCACTGGCGTACTTAGATTTAGTACGGGTGTTAAGTTGAAGTGACGATCGATATCAGAGGTGATAATCGATGGTCAGAATCTTGGAAAGCCTGTTCAGAGGTGATATGGATATGGCAGATTCTCCAAGGAAATACAGTTCAGAGGTGATATGGACATGACTGATTTGTGGGCCTATTGCTTTTTGTGCACCTAGGTGCAAGAAATAGGTTTGAGGACAAGTCCTGCTAGAGGTAATATGGACGTAGCAGATTTTGTGGACCTAACACCACTGGCGTACTTAGGTTTAGTACGGGTGTTAGTTGAAGTGATGATCGATATCAGAGGTGATAATCGATGGTCAGAATCTTGGAAAGCCTGTTCAGAGGTGATATGGATATGGCAGATTCTCCAAGGAAATACAGTTCAGAGGTGATATGGACATGACTGATTTGTGGGCCTATACTAGTTTCTTCTTTGAAGTAGTTTCGTCGGATTACGAGAATCTTGCCGTATTCCTCCTGAGTGGAGGAGATTAGGCGTAGTACTTATTCAGGAATTTGCCGTTGATAGGAGCCATTAATAGGTCTCCATTGGGCTGGGCTAGTCTGTAGGCTCCGTTCGAGAATGTTGTCTCGATCACATAAGGGCCTTCCCACTTGGGCTGGAACTTGCCTTTACTCCTGTGAGTAAGAATCATCGGCCTTCTTACGGCTAAAACTAGCTCGCTTACTTTGAACACCCTTTCCTTTACTTTACGATTAAAAGCTCTGAAAATGCGTGCTTGGTAGAGCGCGATGCGCTGTTGAGCTTGGAGGCGTTTCTTGTCTAATCCTTCTAGCTCCTGAAGCCTTAACAGGTCATTCTTTTCTTGAGTCAGCTCGTTAGCCACAGCTATCCTGAGCGACGGGATTTGGATTTCAATGGGGAGAACTGTCTCGCTCCCGTATACCAGTGAGAATGGGGTACAGCCTGTCGGCGTTCGTACCGTTGTGCGGTATGCCCAGAGACATTCGCCCAGCTTTTCGTTCCAATCTCTTTTGTTTGAAGAGACGAACTTCTTCAAGAGTCTGATAATGGTTTTGTTGAAAGCTTCCGCCAAACCATTAGCAGCTGGATAGTATGCCGTAGAGGCGATATTGTGTATTCGATTTTTATCGCAAAATCGATGAAATGCTTGGCTGATGAACTGGGGCCCGTTGTCATGGATTATCCTTCGGGGGACCCCGAAGCGATAAATAACGTGATGCTTGATGAAGCTGATCACATTAGACGCCTTTACCTCAGCAAGAGGGATTGCCTCTGCCCATTTGGAGAAGTAGTCCGTGATGGCCAGTATGAACTGGTGACCTCGGGAAGAAGACGGGTGAATGGGACCAATGACGTCCATAACCCATGCTTCGAAAGGCCAGGATGCAACTGTAGGATGCAGATGCTCAGATGGTCGGTGTATAAAGTCTGCGTGAATCTGACAGGCTCTGCATTGTCTTGCATACCGTATCGCATCTGTGATCATGGTAGGCCAATAATAGCCCATTCTCCTGATGCGATCCTGTAGCTTAGGACCGGGTTGGTGTGCTCCGCATATGCCGTCGTGAGCTTATCAGATAATCTGCTGTGCTTCGTCGTTAGACAGACATCTCAACAGTAATCCGTCATAGGTCCGGCGATATAGGCATTGTGCAGATGCATCGTAATAGAAGCGTAATGATCGTCGCTTGATGGACACTGCTCCTTTGGGGTCCTCCGGCAAGATTCTGTATGCGATGAAATCTATGAAGGGACTTCTCCAGTCCTTTCCGGGGAGATCTGTGTTCACAGCATGGCTGCGCTCTATGTGAAGGTTGTTCTTCGCACAGAATAAGTCTCTGTTAAGAAGGATTACCGAATCCTGCCTTCTTATAGGAGTGGCTAAGTCTGCGGCTAGACTGGCTAGGGCATCGGCTTCCAGATTCTGAGACCGAGGTATATGCTCCAGGAAGAATCCTTTGAAGGTCATGGCTATCTCGACCGTTGCTTGGTGGTAGGGGATGAGGTCTGGATTCCGGACTTCATATATCCCTCTGACTTGATTGACGATAAGCAGAGAGTCACCGAAAGCTTCCAGGGATTCGACCCCCAGCTCTTTGGGGCTCGGAGCCCGATTAACAGAGCGTTGTATTCTGCCACATTGTTGGAGCAGGGCTCGCTAAGAGAATATGCTCGGTAGATGACGAGCTGATCAGGAGTGACCAGGACGACTCCTACTCCTGAGACGATATTTCCCTTGGGACCGGTTCTGGAGGCCCCATCGAAGAAGAGTTGCCATGCGTCGGTCTCCATTGCGGAGTTACATTCTGCAACTTCGTCGGGAATGTCCTCGTATAACTTGGAGGACTCCGGGATCGGATGGGCAGCTAGGAAGTCAGCCAGTGCTTGGCCTTTAATGGACTTCTGCGGTACGTATACCATGTCATATGGCGTTAATAGCATCGCCCAAGTCGCGAGTCGGGAGTTAAGAACACTCGGTTTGCTCATTAGTACCCGCAGAGGGTTGATCCTGGAGATGATATGAATGGTCTGTCCGGTGACATAGTGTCGTGTCTTCTGGACGGCGAACATCAGAGCCAAGCATTCCTTCTCCACTGGGTTGTACCGGTGCTCGGTCCCGACCATCATCCTGCTGAGGTAGTAGATAGCTTGTTCATGCCCCATGTCATTCTTCTGTGCAAGAAGAGCTCCTAGTGAATGATACATTGCTCGAACGTACAGCAAGAATGGTTTTCCCATGACGGGAGGTGCCAGAACTGGCGGACTGGTGAGGTAGCGTTTGATGTCTTCGAATGCCTGCTGACAGATTTTGTCCCACACGAAAGATACACCTTTCTTCATGAGGTGAGAAAAAGGCTGACATCTCCCCGAGAGGTTAGATATGAATCGCCGGATATAGGCCAGACGGCCTTGAAATCCTCGGAGTTCCCTCAGATTACGGGGTGGTCGCATTTCTACGATTGCCTGAACTTTGTCAGGGTCCACCTGGACGCCTTTGGTGGTGATGACAAATCCCAGGAACTTGCCACTAGATACACCCAGAAATAATTTCGTAGGGTTCATCTTGAGTTGATGGCGACGCATTAGCTCGAACACCGTCCTCAAGTCTTGGAGGTGATCACCTTTGAGGCGGTTCTTGACGGCTATGTCGTCTACGTAACATTCCACTGTTTTGCGTAAATGCTCATGGAATATGTTACTCATGGCCCGTTGGTATGTAGCCCCGGCATTCTTCAATCCGAAGGGCATGACCGTATAGCAATATATCCCCAGTGGTGTCCGGAAAGCAGTGTGCTTCTCGTCTTCAGGATGCATCTTGATCTGATTGTATCCCGAGAACCCGTCCATGAAAGACATGCGTTCGAAAACGCAGGTGTTGTCGATCATGATGTCGGTGATAGGAAGAGGGAATTCATCTTTGGGACAGGCCGCATTTGTGGGCTTAACATTACTAGGGTACTTGGGGCTAAGTACGAATGTTAAGTTTAGACGACGTCCGATGATAACTAATAGCCGAAAGTTTATTCAGAGGTAGTGATAAAAATTTTGCTATATAGTGTTTTTCTCGAGTGGGGATAGGCCTGTAGGGTCCACTGGGGAGACTTTCAGGGGTTCACCATTCCGTACCAGAAAGGTGAGCCCTGCTCACGATGGTCGTTTCCTCGTTCATAGGTGCAAGGTGATGACCTTGTCATCTATCAGCTCCTGAATTCTTCTTTTTAACAAACGGCAGGCCTTCGTAGGGTGATGAACATACCGATGGAAGAGACAGTAATCCGGTTTATTGACTTCGCCGATGCTCTCGGGATATCTGACGTTCGGAACCCGGAGTTTGTTTGCTTTTGTCAACATGTTGAAGATTTCAACGATGTCGTCTTCTTTGAAGGAAAAAGTCTCTTTCAGTTTTCGCGATCCGGATGCCTGAGCCTTTTGATCTTCCGGGTCAGCTGTCCTTGTTGTACTGTATCTGGACTTCGGGCGGGTTCTTCCTCCTCTTTTGTCGCTCCTGGAGGTCGGTTTGGAAGGACCCGTTTCTGGTTTTACAGGACTATCCTTTGGAAGTTCGGAGCGTGCAGGGGGTGCAGTATACCCTAACCCGAAATGAGTTTGTCGATAGCAAGGACTACTATGTAACGGCATTCGTCTGCCTTTTCCATAATTGAGGCCCTGCTTCGTCTCTAAATCGTAACCCATGTTCTGTATGATCTTCAGAGCTTGAGAGCTATACCTGTGGATTTGCATTTTTCCTTCTTTAGACTCCCGAAAATCTTCTTGTACCATCGGACCGCTCTGTCTGCGGATGAAGACTATTGGACGCCGGTAGTCATGAGTTGGGGGGACAATAAAGTTCCCGTACGGTTCATACATCGTAATGACATTGGGTGGCGATACGTCCTCCCACACGATCTCTCTCCGTTCGCCGCCTAGGGGCTCTGGATCCTGTTCACGACTCCCATTTTTGCGTCTCTGGATCAGGCGTGTACGTAGGTCAGGAGGAGTTGACGGTGACCTGTCCCTTTCGTTTCCATCTACGGACACGCGGGGGTCGGGCACCAAGGTTCTTGCCGCGCCACCTGTGTATAACAGGCTGGCAGTCTGGGTGGCGGACAATCCTCTGGGGGGACGTCCTCCCACAACCTGGACTTGTTTCACGCCGAAGGGCTTTCCCTGGCGTGATTCGGAGATTCGCTCAGACTGGCGTAAAGCTGGAGAGATCCTCAGTCGGCCGCCGTTTTCTTGCGTAATTTGGAGGGTAGGCATTCTGTTCCTTCGCTGGCGTGGGGGCCGAGAGGTTAAGTAGCCTGCCGCTTGCTTTCCTTCGCGGAGATCACAGCGCTCGTCTGGTTTACCGTAGAGGTCAGATGATGTCTTACGCGTGGAGCAAGATCTGTTCTTCCGTCTTGGCGCCGAGGCACCCTCGGCAGTTCTGTCTGTACCGCGCAGAGCGGGAGACAGATTTCTACGCGTAAAGCGCAGTGAAGGCTTCTGGGTTAGCGCTGAGGCTTCGCCCGAAGTTTTGTCTTTACCGTGCGTAGCGGGAGACTGTTTCCTACGCGTAAAGCGCAGTGGATTCTTCGGGGTTAGCGCTAAGGCTTCGCCCGAAGTTTTGTCTGTATCGCGCGTAGCGGGAGACTGAATTTTACGTACGGGGCACGGAGGGAGCGTCGCTACAACCTCGTTGGCCGAAGAGATCGGAGAGATCGGAGAGATCGGAGAGTCCGGAGAGATCGGAGAGATCGGAGAGTCCGGAGAGATCGGAGAGTCCACAGGAATAGTAGAGGATGTCTTGGGCATCCACACATTGCGCAGCTTCCTGTTGTCCTGGACGGAGAGAGGGCGAGAGCTACCCCCGGCTCGAAGCATGTCTTCGTAGGCTGACTGGTCGAAATGAACGACCAGCGTCTTCTTCACGGTTCCCACGGATACCGTATCGTGTTGAGCAATTACTTCCTCGTCAGAAGAGAAAGATGTCCCCAGCAGAGTCGCCATCTTGTTTGTGGTATTAAACGAAAGGAATGAAATTGTATTTCAATGACGGGGTTTATGCGAAACCCGCGCCCTTCTGTTTACAAACAAACTTGTACAATGTAATCCTATACGAGGATGTGGGAGTACAATTTATTTAATCTGGGTATAAATTGCTATAGGTGTCTGATCTGCGGTCGATCACTTTAGCCCTTGGACCACACGATGTTGAAGAAGTGCCGTGGAAGACAGGTAGCAGCTTCGAAGGTTGCAGAAGAGGTTGGACGCACGAGGCCAAGGTCGTCGATCCCTGCTCTTTGCCTGCTCTCCGGGCTCTCTTTCTCTCTCCCTCTCTCTTTCTCTCTCTCTCTCTCTCTCCTTGGACGATAATTCTCTCCTGGATGATAATTCTTTCTCCTGGATGATAATTCTTTTTTTCGCCCCCTTTTCCCCATTGATAGGGGTCTCTATTTATAGAGTTTTGGTGACAGTGACCACTCCGTCGGTGTAAAAACCGAGGAGTGGGAAGTACAACACCCTTTTACACAACGGTTAAAGTAACCAATGCCTGCGTATGGATAATATTTTGAATGAGCGTATGACGCGGGTCCAACTAAGGGAACACAACGCGTACTATTGCTACGAAGATCACGGCGTAAGAGCCACGCAGGTAGGTATCCCGTGTGTAGAAATGGTTGGCGTAGAAGCCAAATGACTGTCACCCTGGCACAGAGTCCAGATAGGCATAGAAGCCGAATAGGCGTAGAAGCCGGATAGGCGTAGAAGCCGGATAGGCGTTGAAGCCGGATAGGCATAGAAGCCGGAGAGGCGTTGAAGCCGGAGAGGCGTTGAAGCCGGGGAGGCGTTGAAGCCGGAGAGGCGTTGAAGCCGGATAGGCGTAGGAGCCGGAGAGACGTTGAAGCCGGAGAGGCATTGAAGCCGGATAGGCGTAGGAGCCGGAGAGGCGTTGAAGCCGGAGAGGCGTTGAAGCCGGATAGGCGTAGGAGCCGGAGAGGTGTTGAAGCCGGAGAGGCGTTGAGAGCCGAAGGGGCACAGGTCTTCAATGGGCGTAGAAGCCGCTGCGTACCGTGCCCGAGTGCTGACGGGGACGTCTTAGCCGGAATCACGGCTTTCGAAGATGTAATCAAATCTTCTACAGAGATTTGCCATCATCCTGTGCATTAAATGCGAAAACGTGTTTCGAAGGTCTGCAGCCCTTCTGTGCATCCGTTGCAGAGACGTGCCTTGACTGAACCTGTCACCGCTCCGTGCAATTAGACGTAGAGACGTGCCTCGAGCCCCGTACGATGTGCAGCTTTTGACATGGCAGGCGGTTTGTCTACTGCAGAGCGTAAACCGGCTTATGCCTGCCTGTGTAAAATAATGCAGCGTATCCCTCTGTGCGTAAAAGAGCGGTTTATGCTGAGGGGACGTCAGTAAACGACGGTTCGGTGGTATCTTAACCCAATCCTCTGCATTAAATGCAGGAATCCGCCATCATACTGTGGTGTGCGTCCCGAGGGGTCTGTGTCTTTTTCCAGCCGTCGTCTGGGTCGCCGTGCAGCACTTTTTGTCAGGAGTCAGAGGCCAGGTTCACTGCGTGACTTGACAGGTTCATTTCGGGGAAGACGAAGCGTTCCTCGTACGCTATTTTAACGCTGCTTTGAGAGCGGTTGAGTTTTTACGCCCTGGAGGCGATGGGGGGGTCCCGTCTACGCTGAAGCGGTTTTGGACGTGCTGCACCCTTGAGTTCTTATGCCTGATGGCACTGAAGGCCTTTGCTTGCGCTGCTCTGTATCAATACGCCGCGTAGCTTTTGCCAGCGTATTTTTTATGCTTCTACATCTGGGTATTGGATGGGAACCGAAAATGCCTCCAGTACAATCACGTCTTCCACCGGACTATCCGACCGGCTTAGTACGACAGAGACACTCTCGTAATCGTCGGAGGGATACTGTAGAGGACCATTATGCTGGAACGGGCCCTAGTGACCAGTATGCTGGAGCGGGCCCGAGTGACCAGTATGCTGGAGCGGGTCCGAGTTACCAGTATGCTGGAGCGGGACCGAGTTACCTGACTGCTGGAGCAGGCTCGAGTTACCAGACTGCTGGAGATGAAAGCTACCAGATATTCACACAATTTTTTTCGACTCCATCAGCACCGCTGCCTACCTAAACTCAACAAGACGAGGAGGAGGATGAGTAGAGAATTTGTAACAAAGTATGATTGCAATATTTGTATGATTTGTAAAGGTTTTTTATTGCAATATTTGGGTATTGACCAATTCTATTTTACTCTCTCATTATCAGACTCACTATTATAATATTTTTAAGTTTGTATTGAACAATTCTATTTTACTCTCTCGGTTGACTAGTACATCTTCTTCGGTTGTGTCCCATAGCACCACAATTACTGCAACGTAGATCTCTCGTCGATGAATCCCGGGGTTTGATGCGGTTCTTCTTTGGTCTTCCGGCTTTGCGTCTTACATCTGGCATCCCAATTTGTCCTCTAACTAAAGGAGCTTGGATCTTGTAGGAAACTGGAATTGGCTCCATTTTTGGTGCGTATACACTTTTCAAGGTCTCCGTCGAAAATACTACAGGATAAAAATTATCAATATTAATATTGCAATATCTACAAACAAAACATACATGTATACATGGTATATAAGTATGGTACCATCTAAAACATGTACAAGATCTGTCAGTTATATTAACAATATAGGTTCTACTTGTTTTCTGATCTATTATTTCAAACTTATAACTATCAATAGCTAATATTTCTAGGTGATTCTTCTCTTTGATAATAGAAGCCATATTTTTTAACATCTTCGGACAATAATCTGTGTCTATATTTTCAGCATTCTTTCTACGATTGTCATGAAGTGTAATAATCTTGGCTCTAATACCATCGAGAAGTATTGTTATTGGCTTATCTCGTAATTTCTTAATCCAACTATTGAAACATTCAGCAAGATTAGAAGTGTTAATATCTAATCTAGGACAAGTAGCATACGCTGTTATCCAATGTTCAAATCGACGAGTTTCATCGTTTACACCAATAAGTCAATCGTACAAAATTATGTCCTCGGCTTTAATTATATCAAACACACTCTCTGCATCCGTTTCATTATATGATCTAGCAAGCGAGTCTAACAAGTGTTGAAATACTGGTTCTTTGGTAACTTTTTTCATGTTTTGTTGAAAATGTTGAATATAAAAAAAATGAGGAGATACAGGAAAAATAGCACGAACAGCATTTATTAATCCCTTTTGCTTGTCAGATATAAATAAAATTGTACTCCAATCATTAAAACAACTTTCAAAAGATATTTTAAGAGAATTTAAAAACCAAGACCAAGAATCACTATTCTCACCTTCAGCAACAGCATAAGCTATAGGATATAATTGATAGTTAGGATCGTGAGCACAAGCAATAAATAAGATACCTTGATATTTAGACGAAAGAAATGTAGCATCAGTACTAATAATTGGTAAACATCCCCTTAAAAATCTATCAATACATGACTTAAAACAAATAAAAATTCGTTGGAAGCTATTGTTTTCGGCAGTTTTAATAAAATATGTACTACCTGGATTTGTCTCCATAATTCTATAACAATACTCCTCAAGACTAGTGTATGACTCATCATAACTACCATTAATTTCAGCTAATGCTATCTCTCAGGCTCTCCAGGCTTTGGAATAACTAACTTGTATACGGTGCTCCCTATATATATCTTTAATAATTTGTGATGGACTGTATGACTGGTTATCTCTAATAATGTCAATTATCATGCTCTTAATCCATGCAGCAGTAGCTAGTCGATGACGTCCTGTACTAAGTCTTCCTAAACAAGAATGATAATTTTCTAATGTACTAACTTTAACTATATCGCCATTTCCAATAGTTTTGACATATACTCTCCAATTACAATTCGGTTGATCACAACTATATATAATTCCAAGAGCATTATTCATAACACTAGCTGAACAACTAAAATTATATTTAATTGCTAAATTACTTATAAAGCTTCTAAAGTGAGAACGACTAGGAAATAATTGTCCCTTAAATACTTCATCAGTGATAGCTTTTACAACATCATCATCTACCGTATAATCTACATTTTTAATTAAATCATCACTATTTCCATCGTCGTTGTCACTATCATCATCATGGTTAGATTCATCTGATGAATGACCTTCTTGGATAAATAAAACTATTTGTTGAGAAGAACTAGCACCCGAACTAACATGCTGATATTCAGAAAAATATTCATTATTTCTACTATCTAAGGTTGCTGCTACTTTAATAACATATATTTTTATATACCGTGATTGTGAATTAATCTCATGAATATAATTCCATGCATCTTCACTATCTATCAAAAAACAATTAGAACAAAAAATAGACTTCAGAATAAAATCATAATGAATAGAACAACGTTCAATAATATGATTACGTATATTTTCAAAACTAATATTCGGATAAGTTAAAAAAATTATACTTTCTCCTCCTTCGTAATTTAACCCATTTACTTTACCGCCGTGCGAGCATACAATTCTTACGCTACGATCCATGACGGTTGAGAACTTTTGCTACAGAAAACTCAAATGAACTTTAGCTGAAGGCAAAACTTTGACTGAAGCTTTGCTAGCGGCAGAGAGACAGAGAGAGTGTTGGAGACTTTGCTAGAGGGAAGAGAGGAAATAGAGTGAGTGTGAGATGATTTGGTTGAGATAGGATATATATAGAGGGAGAGTGTTGAATGTAATAGCCGTTGTGCAACGACTATAATGACTGCCAAGTGTGAGAACAGATCCTTACTCGCCAACTGAGTTGGCGAGCAGAGTGCAACGGTCACTGCCCGCACCCTAAACCATCACTCGCCAACTGAGTTGGCGGGCTGAGAATCCAACTCAGCATAACTCGCCAACTGAGTTGGCGAGCGGCCTCTCGAGGAGTGCACCCCGCCAACTCAGTTGGCGAGTTACTCTCGACCACTGTACCCCGCCAACTCAGTTGGCGGGTCCTCCTCCTTCCTACAATTTCTTCTAACTTTTCCTTTTTTTATAATTTTATATAAATTTATTACTTTATACGAAAAAAACTGTTTTATTTATTCATATTCAAGATGTACCTTATACTATTACCATAATGTATGGCATTTTTACTTTTAATAAAAACTAACAGTCAACTGCTTTGACTATTAATTTTTGACCGAAATATTTCTTCCCTCTTTCTAGCTCTCCCTCTGCCATGTACGAAGGAAAATATTTTTGTCTAAAAATTTTGGTCAAATGAGTTGACCGTTAGTTGGAGACGATTTTCGTCAAAAGTGAAAAAGTGTCATACATTATGATAATCGTGTAAAATATATCTTGAATATGGATAAATAAAGTATAGTGCAACTCAAAAATTTTCTTTATTCTATCCTTAAAATAATTATAATTTGGGAAATTTTGGTGAGACCCCTTCCACTTGTAGGCAATTGTGGAGGTCCTTCCCCAACTTCAATTTTCTTCCCATCCCAAATTTCGACATACCTAACTATAGATGATTATTGTGCTCAACTTAATAGGATCTTCTATCCCTTAGTATCTGAACAAATATCTTTAATATTTAGGTGTAACTGCCTATGGGCTTGTGTATATACTATAGCCATCAAACCTTTTTGAAGATTACGTTTAGCATACAAGAGAGTTTTTTTTTCTACTATCAGATCTCGAACACGTTATCAACACGTATTGTTCATTGATCATACGATCATCCTCGATCCATACGAGTAAGTATGACCTCAATTATTATTTTTTAGATTTAATTTTTCTTCTAGTATATGAGGATTTTTTTTCTTCTTCTTATATGATAGTTAGAGCATTTAAAAGTCCTTGTGGGTGAAGCCTAGTGGAAAGACAGCAGAAGACGAGCGGGGAGGTCGGAGAATCAAACCGCGGGAAGCGCAGGGGCTGGGTCCTCTGTGCACAAAAAAAAATTAAGATCATTTAAAAGCGAGAGAGTGGACATAACAACATTCCATCTCTCTTTAGATCATCTTTGCCACCATAACTAGATTCTTAATGTTCATATATTAATGGTTACAAGCAAGCACTAGGTTGTTGGAAAAGAAGCGCAATTTTTTTTTCCAAACCAGAAAGTACCTGCGAGAAAATTGAGCAATACAATGCACAAACCAAACACCAAATCATAGAAAAATAATCTACGCAGACACAGAGAATTTTGACGTGGAAAACTCTCGCAAAAAAAACCACGGGACGAGTCCAACCCTGAAGAACCTCCACTAATAGAATAAAGAGAATACACCATCTACAAGCTCCTTCCGATCCAATACGGATCACCACAACACTTAGGAATAGAAAATAGATCACACCACGAAGATAGAAAACAATGAAAAATTATCCAAAATTGATCTACTCATCCAAAACGGTCTTCAATCCTTCTTTATCCTTCCCAAAGTTGCAATGCCACTCTTGCCTCATTTTCTCCTCTTTCTTGAGATGATATGTTACGGTTAGATAGGAATTAGGGTTAGAAAAATCTAATATATACTCCATAATCCCGCAGCTAATCCTGAACCGTAGGATACGATCCAACGGTGTATAAAATACCTCTAAATTTTCGTCCAGCCCACCGACCGAACTCGGACCGAATTCGGCCGAGTCGGTGTTTTGCGAGTAAACGAAGACAGCAGCTTTCTGGAGCTTCTGGAGCACCTTGACCGAACTCGGACCGAGTTTGGCCCAAACTCTGTCTCCCCCTGGACAGCAGCTGCTCCTCCTTCTTTCCGAGCTTCTTCGACCTCTCGAATGGCTCTCGTCGCCTCCCCGAGCTTGTCTGACCACAGACGACGTTCGTCGCACTCTGGGGCGTTCTCCACATAGGTTAAAAATTCTACCCACTCCACCAAATCTTCCCCTTCACAACTATGTGGAGGGAATAATTATCCCGACGATCTGCCTGCAGTACTCAAACTTTCTCCTTGGAAGAATTTTTGTAAACATAACTGCTCCGTTGTCATCTGTATGAACCTTACCAAGCGCCACTTCCTTCTTATCAACAGCATCCTGTATCCAATGATACCGGGTCTGAATGTGCTTAGACCGGCTATGAAATGTCTAGTTCTTCACAAGGTGAATAGCACTCTAACTATCACAAAATAAAGGATATTGCTTCTGCTTTAGCCCTATTTTCTGTAACAGCTTCTTCATCCACAGTAACTCCTTGCAAGCTTTCATCGCCGCAATGTACTATGCCTCTGTCATCGATAAGGCATCACATTTCTACAAACGTGACTGCCACGATACTGCTCCATCAGCAAACATCATTACATAGCCCAAAGTCGATCGCCTCGTGTCTACATCTCCAGTCATATCAGCATCGGTATACCCAACCAGCTTTGGCTCATCACCACCAAATAAAAGTCACCAATCGGCAGTGCCCTAAAGATATCGTAGAATCTACTTGACCCCACTCCAATGTACCCTTCCAAGATTGGAAGTGTACCTGCTAACTGTATCGACTGTGTGAGCAATGTCTATACCATAGCATACATAAGACTTCCCACAGCTGAGGCATATGGAACCCGCTTCATATCTTCCTTCTCGTCCTCGATAGATGGACACTTCTCCTCAGTGAACTTAAAGTGAGCCGCAAGGGGGTTACTCATTTTCTTCGACCCGTCCATCCCAAAATGCTGAAGTACCCGGTGAATGTACTTATTTTGGGGCAAGTATAGCAGCTTGGACTTTCTCTCGGCTGATCTTTATCCAAAGAATAGTCTTCGATGCGCCCAAATCCTTCATAGAGAAGGTCGTGCCCAGTTGGTGCTTCAACTCTGCTATCCTCACAAAAGCACAATGATCTGACATCGTCCGTGCATAGCCATGCTTCCCCATAAATGATTCGAACTTCTTGTACCACTGCCTCAAAGCCTGTTTCAGACCATACATGCTCTTCCTCAACCGGCAGACTAAATATGACTTGCCCTTCTCACAGAATTCCTCTGTCTGCTCCATGTATAACTCTTCTTCAAGATCACCATGGAGGAATACCGTCTTCATGTCTATTTGCTCGACCTCCAAGTCAAAACTGGCTGCCAAAGCTAGTACCACCCGAATAGATGACTACTTGACGACTGGCAAATTTTTTTTATCATAATCTACGCATTTCTACTGACCATAGCCTTAACTACCAGCCTCGCTTTGTATCTGTAATAACCCATTCTGTTCAAGCGAACAGCCGATTCAAACCGTAAGAGTGCAACGAATTGACCCGCTTTGCTCAGCGATATGCCTCGTTTGAAGCAAAGGATTTTCAGACTTGGCCCTTCAGGAGTTCGAACTTAGACTTTCAAAGGCTCGCTCGGAGTATCGCTCGACCGAGACGAATCATCGCTAAGGTGGGTGGCTACGATGAACTTATCTTTGCTTAGCCAGCATACTTAAAATATGGACGATATATGCTAGTCGCTAGGTGAATCACCCCTGCATGCTAATAAAGAATATAACGCACATAGCTAAGGGAATAATCCCAACTTGTATTGCTTGTGTTAGAACATGAAAATGAAACTTTGCTTATAAATGGACCATCGCATGCTACCTTTGCCTTGTACAACTAGACCCGCTATGCCTCAAGTAGAACGATATATATATGCTCTTCGTAGTGCACTGTTCACTTGTTTACACTGTACGTCCCTAGATCATGTCGCTCGGTATGTCCCTTTACGGTTTTACTCCTCGCTTTACCCTTAGACCCGTGTCAAACGTGAATGCTTATGTTCCATGTAAATGCATGCTTGCCTGCTTACTGTAGTTTGTATTTGTTTTCTCGTTTCAATGTTTGTCTCATAATATATGCCACAAACAAGTAACATTATCCGTATCGTGCATGCATCAAGTTAGCCAGAAGACTGTCAAATAGTCCTTCTGTGCAATATGAACCTGCAAGTATCCGGGACCGTTAGGTCGCCAAGGCAGTCCCCGCACCAGGGGAATGCATCAAGTCAAGTTGAAATCTGAACAAGAATTATGTCAAGTTGAACACTGAATGAGAATCATGTCAAGTAAATCAAGAATCACAGCTCGTGGAGTAATGCTCGTTCAGAACATGAATCATGGATTATCAAGTCAACTTGTTAATTTTGAAGACCAAGACTTGCATGTCGCAGACAACTTAGAAACAAGGAGGATTACAGCATCACATTCCAAAGGCAGTCTCCGGGGCACCGGGGCCGATCTGATCCGGATGGAACTCACGCACGTATAGCTGAATGGCATGTGCGCTTCACGCTAAACCATTCTCGCTAGAAGGGTGATAGTCTCTTGTACTTGGACGAGATGGCTTGTAGCGCACTTTATACTTTTGTTGTATTCCATCCTCGTCAATGATAATCACTCGTCCTTTATGGCTATGCCAGCGACCTCTTGTTCATATAGATAAGTCATCATCGCTTAGCGGCAATCCGCGTGTGATTTATTGCATCGAATCCAGAAAGCAAAAAATACCTGAACGATCATGAGTATGACACACTTGTGTATAATTGAAACACTTGTACATATGGAGCACTTCAACGTTTTCTACAACATGTCTTATAATCTGTGTAACTCGCGCATCCGAAATATAACCTCGCTCATGACACTTGTGTTTGCATATGCTATTGCCCCTGGAATTTATTATATATGCTCATGCTTAATTTAACTTGGTTTACCTTGGACAGGGAAGGACGGATGGTAAGTTGGTAAGTCTCATCGTGTTCATTTATATCGCACGACGCACTGCCGCACGAGTTAGGCTATTCATCATCGCCATGAAACTGATCATAAGGCAAGATTAGAAAGATAACTTAATAGATGGTGCACGGAACTTATATAACATGTTTGAATTTTTCGGCCAGTGTATTCATGTACTGATAACTCACCAGATTTCTTGCAGGGTACGGGAGAACCTCGTTCAGTGCGGATGCCTCCTTCGTACGTGCTAAGGCATGGAGTTCGCTCTAAATCCTTAGAGCGTTGTGTCCGAAACTTAAGCACATATACAAGACATACTATTAGAATATCGCCTATGTATCATTCCACAAATGTAGCCACTTGGCTTACTTTTACTGTTTCTGAGAGAGAGGCTAGAACGACTTGCAATCTCGGCCTAGCGCCGCCTGTAACACTTGTTTCAATATCAATACAGAGCTTATTTTATTTCTATACTTGTGTTATCCAATGCTTCCGCTATTGACGACTCTGTGAACTTGTTACCAATCACTGTGCATTTCGTATTCCGCTGTACTCGGACAATCTGTGCGACTCTGTGGCTTAGACCTCTTATCGCCTGTTCAGATCATGGCCTTGCACGGGCGAGGCTTACGCTCGTGCGGCATCATACCTAGATGGGAAAAATATCGTCCCGCTGGAGCGCTGGCTCGGTGATTCGTGTCCAGCTAGGACGGCCGATTACCTGCGGGAGATCGGGGCGTGACATATTGGTATCAGAGCATGGCTTTATGCCTTGGATTTCTTTTTAATTTTTTCAGTTTCGAATGCTCGTTCGTAGGTTATGTACATACACTCTCTCTCGTTGACCCAATGGAATGTTCCATACAAATGAGTCTAAATACTTTCAAAAAGTGCATGTGAATGATGTGATTGCTTGTACAAAATTGTGATGCGAAGACATTTGTGCCGACCTATGTTAGTCTTTGTGGGAATAGACTCGTGCTAGAAATTGCAAGATATGTGCAAACCCAAATACCTATACATGATTACCTAGCTGGTTAGTATGCGGAATAGAATATCGTTCGAACGGTTAGCTATGCACACAGCCTTTCGGCTAATTTGTGTAGAGTATCGTGCGCCAAGACCCTTTTTGGTGCAAGCTAGTTTGCAAACGAGATTGGGATAACGTTCAGAAAAGACAAGTCATACTTATAATGACAACCGATAGAAATATTATCAGATTTATCGCTTAGGAGAATTTATATATCGTGTTTGGATTTTGGAAAATAGCTTAGACGATATTTTGTATTGGAAGATACAAATCGAATATGGTTTACTTGGATGACTATCAATAGGATATATACGAGACTAAGATTTATCAGGCGATGCTTAGGTATCGTGCAAAAATTCTAAGAAAAACTTGATAAATATGCTAGCGATTGATGCGAACATCGATTGAGGATTTGATTGGGTGACTCGATTCCGAGTGGTATATGGATCATTTAGAAATGTCCAAACGGATTCATAGGTCTTTTGCGATGGTTGGATTGAACGATTTGAGAATGTCTTGAATAAATGATAAGGCTTATATCGAATAGGGATTCATGAAAAAGGAAATCGATATCTTGGTTAAGGAAACTTGGAGGATCATGCGAGCAATTTTGGATTGAATCAAACGGACTGAACTTGAATACAATATCGCTCGAATAGAATTTAGCCCGAGAATGAGTATTGTGGTTCGATGAAAGAGATAAGCGATAACGAATTCGACTTGGAGTTTGGAAGAACGGTCTTGAATCAAGATCGAAAAGATAACCTTCGAAATCAGTCCCAACGAGAACGATTATCCTGCGGGAGCGCCGACATGGTAATTTCACGCACGGCAGAAATAATCGAACTTACGGGAACATGTTCGGTAATTATTCCAAACGAACTCGATGAATATAACGTATCAAAAGTGGATAGACTTGGGCTTGAATACTTGAAACTTGGTTGTTTGAGGAATGCTAGAAGTAGACTATGGACTTACCGAACGGTAATGTTGAAGTTGGATAATTTTGCTAGACGAATTATAATCATTGCATGAACGGACATGACTTGATGGATTTTATATATCTTGGATGGAGCAAAGTAAAATGTAAGGTATCTCGATCATTTCGATGATAACCATATAGTTCGATGTTCTTGTCTTGTGCGAGCGTAACTCTATGCTCGTACATGCGTCACGCCCGGATTAGGACGATTATCCAACGGAAGAGTTGGCGTGGTAATTTTACATCCAATGAGGGTAATCAAACTTGCGGGAGACCGGAGCGTGACAACTGATCGATCGTATATACTTTTGGTTCGACGCGATAAGACGAATTTGGAAATGCAAGTAAATCGAAAGTGTTTCAGGGATAAGTTAGCCTAGAACCTGAAGTAAATCACGCTTGATGGTTTCGTGAACAGATACGTGAATCTTGTTGGACGACTTGGAGTTATAAACAAAAGGTTTAGAATTGAATCTTGGCTTGGTGGTATAGACTTAGAATGGATATATGGATTCTATCAAACGTATTAAGGAGATAGACTATGCAGATTATTAGGCTTGTCCTACATCTTGGATATATCATTGATTTGACTGAACGGACTCGAATCCTGTGCAACAAACGTGCTAATGAGAGTAGGATAATCTGTTCTCGATGTTTAGAAATTTGAGTGAAACAAACTTGGGTAGAATATCCCGTGCAAATGAATAATGGTTTGACCTTAGGAATTGGGGCGAGTATCGTGCGATTAATTTGCACGATAAATCGTGTGCTTGAACTTGTACCTATGACCTTGTGAGATGACCTAGTAATTAGGCAGACGATCCTGTGCTGAGTGAAAGAACTTGTGTCACCGACTTTAGAATATTTCTTGAACAAAGCCATAGAACTAGGGCATCAAGACTTAGTGTTAGACTTGGAACGGTAACGTGTGTTATATTTGACCCGAAAGGATGGGCGCTAGTCGATTGATCGGATAGATCGTGCTTAACAATAGTGCAAAACTTGAATTGAGTTGGAATGAAAATGACTTAGAATTTAAATGTCCCTGCTGAAAATATTATCATGATTTGTAAAACGAGAACCCTTGAGATTTTTGCAAGTAGCTTGTCAGATTTTACTATCTCTAAGTTTGGTTGAATGCATATATTTGAGGGACGTCTTGAATATGTGCATGATCCAAGAACCAGTGATATGTTGAACTTGAGTGCTAAGACTTCGCTTTCGCTAAGTTGGTGACATGCATATGTTTGAAGGACGCTTTGAATATGTGCACGATCCAGACTCGCGATATGTTGATCTCGAATGCTAGTGCAAATGAATATGTTAGACCCGCATGGACAAGTATAACGACTTGTATAAGTTTTTCTCAGCCTTAGATCGTTATTCAAGATAGATTATAATATACCCCGCATTAAGAAATATATGTTTTGCGCTAAGGCGCAGTTGAGACCGAGTCAGAACTTGGATTGAGTGATAGAGTCATTTAATAAGATCGACCCAGCATACACGCGACACGGTATAAAGAACGAGTAGGAGATTATGTTCGAACGGATCTAGTGGTACCGATTGCTATGCTTGAGATGATAATACGATAGAACGGTTTGCGCTCAGGAAGTCTCGAGGACGAGACTTTTCTGAGTGGTGTATAATGTAATGACCCGTTCCGTTCAAGCGGACAGCCGATTCAAACCGCAAGAGTGCAATGATCCGACTCGTTTTGCTCAGCGAGATGACTCGTTTGAGGCAAAGGGTTTCCAGACTTGGCCCTTCAGAAGTTCGGACTTAGACTTTCAAAGGCTCGCTCGGAGTATCGCTCGACCGAGACGAATCATCACTAAGGTGGGTGGCTACGATGAACTTGTCTTTGCTTAGCCAGCATACTTAAAATATGGACGATAAATGCTAGTCGCTAGGTGAATCATCCATGCATGCTAATAAAGAACATAACGCACCTAGCTAAGGGAATAATCCCAACTTGTATTGCTTGTGTTAGAACATGGAAATAAAACTTTGCTTATAAATGGACCATCGCATGCTACCTTTGCCTTGTACAACTAGACCCCGCTATGCCTCAAGTAGAACGATATATATATGCTCTTCGTAGTGCACTGTTCACTTGTTTACACTGCACGTCCCTAGATCATGTCGCTCGGTATGTCCCTTTACGGTTTCACTCCTCGCTTTACCCTTAGACCCGTGTCAAACGTGAATGCTTATGTTCCATGTAAATGCATGCTTGCCTGCTTACTGTAGTTTGTATTTGTTGCCTGTTTCAATGTTTGTCTCATAATCTATGCCACAAACAAGTAATATTATATGTATCGTGCATGCATCAAGTTAGCCAGAAGACTATTAATTAGTCCTTCTGTGCAATATGAACCTGTAAGTATCCGGGACCATTAGGTCGTCAAGGCAGTCCCCGCACCAGGGGAATGCATCAAGTCAAGTTAAAATCTAAACAAGAATCATGTCAAGTTGAACACTGAACGAAAATCATGTCAAGTAAATCAAGAATCACAGCTCCTGGAGCAATGCTCGATCAGAACATGAATCATGGATTATCAAGTCAAGTTGTGAATTTGGATGACCAAGACTTGCATGTCGCGGACAACTTGGAAACAAGGGAGATTATAGTATCATGTTCCACGAGTGGTCTCTAGGGCACCGGGGCCGATCTGATCCGGATGGAACTCACGCACGTATAGGTGAATGGCGTGTGCGCTTCACGCTGCACCATTCTTGCTAGAAGGGTGATAGTCTCTTGTACTTTGATGGGATGGCTTGTAGCAAACCTTATACTTTTGTTGCATTCCATCCTCGTCAATGACAATCACTTGTCCTTTATGGCTATGTCAGCGACCTCTTGTTCATATAGATAAGTCATCCTCGCTTAGGGGTAATCCGCGTGCGAGTTATTGTATCGCATCCAGAAATCGAGAAATACCTGAACGGTCATGAGTATAACACACTTGTGTATAATTGAAACACTTATACATATGGAGCACTTCAATATTTTTGTAACACGCATTATAATCTGTGTAACTCGCGCATCTAAAACATAACCTCGCTCACGACACTTATGTTTGCATATGCTATTGCCCCTAGAATTTATTATATATGCTCGTGCTTGATTTAACTTGGTTTACCTTGGACAGGGAAGGACGGATGGTAAGTTGGTAAGTCTTGCCGTGTTCCTTTATATCGCACGCCGCACTGCCGCATGAGTTAGGCTATTCATCATTGCCATAAAACTGAACCTAAGGCAAGACTAGAAAGATAACTTAATAGATGGTGTATGAAACTTATATAACATATTTGGATTTATCGAGCGGGCGAGAACCCTCCCTACCAGTGCATTCATGTACTGATAACCCACCAGATTGCTTGCAGGGTACGGGAGAACCTCGTTTGGTGCGGATGCCTCCTTCATGCGTGCTAAGGCGTGGAGTTCGCTCTAAAGTCTTAGAGCGTTGCGTCCGGAACTGAAGCACATATACAAGACATAATGTTGGAATATCGCCTATGTATCATTCCACAAATGTAGCCACTTGGCATACTTTTACTTTTTCAGAGAGAGAGGCTAGAGTGACTTATAATCTCGGCCTAGCGCCGCCTGTAACACTTATTTCAATATCAATAAAGAGCTTATTTTATTTCTATACTTGTGTTATCCAATATTTTTGCTATTGACGACTATGTGAACTTGTTACCAATCGATGTGCATTTCTTATTCCGCTGCACTCGGACAATCTGTGCGACTCTGTGGATTAGACCTCTTACGCTGACGCGGTGATTCGCGTCCAGTGGGGACCGCCGATTACCTGAGGGAGATCGGGGCTTGACAATATCAAGGGCGAGTAGCATCATCTTTCTGCTTCACTCTGAACACCCATTGATTCTTCAAAGCCTTCTTGCCCTCTGGCAACCGCACCAGATCATAAGTAGAGTTATCCTCCAAAGAACTCATCTTCTCCTGCATGGCCTCCATCCACTCCTGCCTGTGTTCGTCTTCCATAGCCTCTGCAAAACTTTCGGGTTCTCCCCCTTCAATCAGTAGCACATACTCACCCGGTGAGTATCTCGTAGATGGTCGACGCTCTCTATCGCTCCTCCTCAATTGAACCACTGGTGCTAGCTGTATATCTACAGCCTCCTCCCCTCCAGGAATTGCCTCCTCGGCATGCTCATCCTCTTGAGGTTCATCCTGACCATCATCAGCAGACTGATGATCAAGGTTGGAATCAACTCCATATATTGGCTCTCCCGTAACTGGATCCTCTACGATGTCCGATGGAAACTACTCTAAGAGAAATGACTCTTAACTCAGGCAATTCCTCAGCCTCAGAAGGCAACTTGGAATCATGAGTGTTAGTTATAGTCTGATCCTTGACAAATACCACGACCTTGCTTCTATAGAGCTTTCTTTCCACTGGATCATAGAGTCTATAGCCAAACTCATTCCGACCGTAGTCGACAAAGATGCACCATCTCATCTTTGGCTCAAGTTTGGATCTTTCGTCCTTCGATACATGCACGAAGGCCTTACAACCAAACACTCGCAGGTGATTGTATGACAGCTCTTTGTCGTACAATACTTTGTTTGCCACATCACCCTGCAAAAGAGCACTCAGAGATAAATTAATAACATAACCAGCTGTGTAAAGTGCATCACCCTAATAGCTGCCCGGCAAGTTTGCTTCTGACAGCAAATACCGTACCCTCTTCATCAGTGTCATGTTCATCCGCTCCGCTACATTGTTGAGCTCGGTATCTTTGGTGGAGTCTTCTGGTGTTGTATCCATTGCTCTCTACAATAAACATCAAAGGGACCGATATACTCGTCTCCATTGTCCGACCGAACACATATCAGCTTCTTGCCTGTCTCCCTTTCAACAGAGGCCTGAAACTCCTTAAAAGTGGGCAGCACCTGATCCTTGGTCTTTAAGGCATAGATCCAAACCTTCCTGGAATAATTATCAATAAATGTTATAAAATAAGAAACACCACCAATGGATTTTACCTTCATAGGACCGCATACATCCGAGTGAATTAACTCGAGCAACGACGGCTTCCTCAAACTTGGGTGACTTTGGAAAGACACCATATTTTGCTTTCCTTCCAAACAGTGCGTGCACTTCTCCAACTTTGTAGACTTTAGCCTTGGAATCACCTTCATGTTCACCAAGTAGCTCATCCCCTTCTCACTAATATGGCTGAGCCACCTGTTCCATAACTCGGTAGACGCATCAGTAGTTGCATTCACCGTCTATGCCCCATGTGCTCTCACTTCCATATAGTAGAGTCCGGACCTCTTGCTTCCTCTGGCAATCACCATCGAACCTTTGGAAAGCTTCCACTGACTGTTCCCGAAGAGACTGAAGAAACCCTCGTCATCCAACCTTCCAACCGACACTAGGTTGAAACGGATACCAGGGACATGACGAACATCTTTGATAATAAGAACTGCATCCATCTTTGTCCTTCAATGCACATCTCCAATGGCAACCGCCTTTGGCATATCTCCATTGTCCATCTTCAACATTCCACGGTCGTCTGTTGTATAAGTAGCAAATAGTGACATGTTATGAGATACGTGCGCTGAAGCACCTGAGTCCACCAGCCAAGAGTTGTCGTCGCAGGCGAGATTCATAACTAACTCATCACCTACAATGATCACGTCGCCTCCATGTGTCGAGGTCGTCGTTGTAGTATTCTCACTTTGCTTTCCATTGTTGCCATTCTTCTCTCTCTTCCAAGCGAAACAGTTCTGTTTGATGTGGCCCTTCTTCCCACAATAGAAATATTTTGAGTCCTCGTACTGACCCTTGGACCTTCTCCAGCTTTTGTCTCTGCCACCTACTGGACCCCTGCTTTTACCCCTTCCGCGGTTCTCTGAAACAAGCGTCTCTGAGTGGGATATGGATGAAGTACCCTGAGAACGTCTCTGCATCTCTTAATTCAGTACCACATTTTTGGCAAACTCCAGACTGACCACGCCTTCCGGAGCAGAAGCTATCATAGACACCCGTACGGTCTCCCACGAGTCTGACAATGTATACAACAGTCATAGTCCCTGAACCTCGTCATCTAACTTGACTTTTATTGAGGATAGATGGTCAACCACGTCCTGGAATTCACTCAAGTGATCCGTAATAGACGCCCCATCTTTATACCGCAGACTCATTATCATCCGGATCAGGAATAATTTATTTATCCCGGTCTTCTTCGCATACAAAGATTTCAGCTTATCCCACAGTGTCATCGCGTGCTCAATACTAGCAACGTGGTTGTACACGTTCTCGTCAACGAACTGTCTGATGTACCCGCACACCTGTATATGCTCGAAATTTTAGTCCTCTTCGAATTTGTCACTGGGCCTCTTGGAAGCAAATACCGGCAGATGCAGCTTCTTGACAAATATCAGATCATTCATCTTCCTCCTCCAGTATTGATAGTTGGTACCGTTCAGGTTTACCATGCGCACCGGCTTCGCGTCCATCTCTCCTTCCTGTTTTGCCTGTCAACTCCTGACACCCTTCTGAAATTCCAGAACCTGGCTCTGATACCACACTATTGGGAAAGAAGCGCGGAAATATTTTACAAACCAGAGAGTAACTGCGAGAGAACCGACCAATACAACGCACAAACCAAACACCAAACCACATAAAAATAATCCACGCAGTCACAGAGAATTTTGACGTGGAAAACCCTTGCGAGAAAAATCACGGGACGATCGGAATCCAACCCTGAAGAACCTCCACTAATGGAATAAAGAAAATACACCATCTACAAGCTCCTCCCGATCCAACACGGATCACCACAACACTTAGGAATAGAAAATAGATAACACCACGAAGATAGAAGACAATGAGAAATTACCCAAAATTGATATTCTCCTCCGAAAAGGCCTCCAATCATTCTTTCTCCTTCCCAAAGTTCCAATGGCCCTCTTGCCTCATTTTCTCCTCTTTCTTGAGATGATATGTTACGGTTAGATAGGAATTAGGGTTAGAAAAACCTAATATATACCCCATAATCCCGCAGCTAATCCTGGACCGTAGGATACGATCCAACGGTGTATAAAATATCTCTGAATTTTCGTTTAGTCCGTCGACCGAACTCGGACCGAATTCGGCCGAGTCGGTGTTTTGCTAGTAAACGAAGACAACAACTTTATGGAGCTTATGGAGCATCCTGACCGAACTCTGTCTCCTCCTGGACAGCAGTTGTTCCGCCTTCTTCCCGAGCTTCTTCGACCTCTCGAATGGCTCTCGTCGCCTCCCCGAACTTCTCTGACCACAGACGGAGCTCGTCACATTTCGGAATGTTCTCCACATAGGTTGAAAATTTCATCCACTCTAACATAGGTATCTGAAGGTCAGCATATAAACCATTTTCTGATTTCTACGAAATGAATCATTACATAATCCACGTCAGGATATTTCTCAAGGTAAAATTAACAAAAAGTGAGCAACTGTGAATAAATGGTTCTTATTAGTGTCAAAAGTCTCAAAGAAGTCATGGCCCTTACCATGATAATAGGCGAGCCCGAAAGTTTGGGATAATAGGCTTTTGTTGGAACTTATTTGAGACAAGCAAACCATATGGTTAATTTGCGAATATGTCAGCTTTAAGAACGTGAGTTATACAATGCTTCAATTCCAAACAAACTATATACTACCAAGTACCAAGTTATCTTCAAGTTCTAGTGATTCCAAACTGATTTCTATACTAGTATACAAAAGTATAAAAGCTTGAGTCGGCACTATCTGAAGGAGAGCTAGGAATCATTGCCTTAATTATTAAACTACAATTAGAGGTTATTAATTAACTACCCACCACCAAGAAACTTTTCAAGAGAACCAGCTAGTGGTTTCTTTCACAAAGAAAACTTAGGAATTAAATGATACCATGATCTCATGGATATTCTTTCAAATTATATGTTAGTCAAGTACATTGGATGATGCAATAGCTAGCCTCAATCACCATATATTCCTAAAAGCAAACTTTGATGTGTGTGATAATTTGTGCTCATCTTCTTTCAATCAAAAGAGGGAGCCCTACTCACACATATTACTAAAAGAACTTTGAGTTGTAAAAGCAAAAGAAAGTTAAAGTAACATGTTTCCTTGAAGCCTTTTACTTTTTTCCTCAGTATCTTTCTCTTTGATTTAGATATGTTCTCAAAAACTTTGTCCACCACACATGCATCCATGTTTCAAATGTAGTTCTCATTCATTCTCATTCATTCTCCTCTATATAACTTTACAGTAATTAATTTTTACTTACAAAGGAGTGTTGGGAATCATATTCATCCTAGAGCAGATCTGCTGGATCCCGCTAGTTAATAGGAGAGGAGACAGATTTGGTACACAGAAATTGGGGGCAACAGATATGCTCTCGAAACTCTATACATCCAGGCATCAAGCAATCCAAAGTTAAAAAAAAAAAAAAAAAAAAAAAAAAAAAAAATTGTAAAAAAAGTAGATCACGAGTCAGTGTACAGGGAAGAAAAGAGGGGTAGAATCTCTTTGCATTTTCCCATCCCAAACTCTAACTTTGCTCATCTTCTCCTCACACCAATGCAACTGTTGACTACTGACCTCAGCCATCCTCAGGACTCTAGATGCAACCTTCAGGTCTATAAGCCCCATCAGTATCTCCATCTCCTCTTCCTGCTTCAGCCTTCTCTTAGTTATGCACCTCTGCCCCCTCCCAATGTCCTTCAGCCTCAGCTTCTTCTGTTACAAGTTTATTTCATGCCAAATGAACGAGAATTAATTTGCCTGTAACAAAAATTGTAGTCGGATTCGTGTCGAACTTACTTTCTTGTTAGCCTTTTTAAGAAACCGATGCAAGATTGGGTCGGCTGAGCTCGACTTCCTCTTGATGAACGCTCGAACTTTGTCACCGCACTTCTCCTTGTCCGCCTTGAGGAAATTCATGAAGGTTCGGATTGCGTATTCTAGTATCACAACGAACTCGTCTGATGAAATGTTCGAACTCGTATCTTCCTTGCCTTCCTCACCTTCTGAATCTGAGATAGACCATCGAGTAACATTCATGGACTAGTTTTGGTAAAATATCATGATTCAATTTAATTATTCATCTCTGTAATGCTATATTCTTGACCTTAATTTAAAGGTTCCATGCTTGATAACATTGTTCAACTAACCGAAAAAACTCATCACTCAGATACGTGAAGAATATCTAATATTGTAGTATCAGAGTACCAGGGCCATCATTGGTTTCAGAAACTAATCAAAGTACTATATATGAAACTGAGATAAACCATGAGTATATATATATATTCATGAACTAGTTTTAGTAAATTATCAAGACTCAATTTAAAGTTGATAACATTGTTCAACTAACCGGAAAAAAAAAAAAAAAACTCAACATGCATATACGTGATAATATTGTAGTATCAGAGTACCAGGCCATGATTTCAGAAACTAATCAAGTACTATATATGAAACTGTTCAAAGTTATTTTTCTAATTACTGGAAAAAAAATACTAATGTGTAACATGATCAAGAGGAGGCAAATGCACTTAAATTAGATTATTACTAATCCCTAATTTTGTTTCCTCCCATTATTAATTTAATTACTACTACCTCCATTTTATCCACTTTTCAAGTGTTATTTGTATTTACCTCCGCTACTGAACACTAACTCTTGAGAAATGGGACGAGTAGTAATAAAGTCAATATTGGAGGGAAACAGAGTTAGAAATTAGTAATGGAAGGTAAATACAAATAGCTCTATATGTATATACCTCGAAACTCTGGGACTTGGAGCAACATTGGTGATGAAATCCTTCTCCGAGCGTAAACCTCAGGCCGTCGACCGTACTCGTAAGGCTCGTTCTCTATGAACCGTTGCAGAAGGACCTGGAATTGCTGGAACTGCTGAGCTATTCGAGCGGGGCACCCATAGTTGCACTCCGAGTTCTTCTTCCTGCTGAAGTTGGTGTAGTTCCAGTTGAGAGCCTCCCATGTCAGGCAAATTTGCGCCACGTAAGCGCTCTCCAGCTCTTTATACGGGTCCTTCCTGCTGCCCGTCGCGCAACTCACAGGTTTCGTCGATAACTTGTGAACGATTCTCTCGGATATCGACCTCGGATGGACTTTTATAGACCTCAGAGACTCTGAAACGTCGAACACTCGGTTAGCTAATTATTACTAAGAAACAGTTAGTTTGGAGTACTAATTTGGTGTTGAACCTGTTTCTGAAAGCTTTTGTGCAGTGATTCTATCAAAGAACAACATCTCCTCATCGTACTTCCGGAACAACGTGTATGACTCCCATCTCGAAGAGCTCCTCCGCGACGAAGAATAGTCCGTCTCCGAATCCCTGAATATCGTAGAGCTCCTCCACTCGACGGAGCTCTTAGAGGTCGATTCGCCATTGAGAGAACCTGCAAAAGTGTGGTCCTTCTCCGCATGTACTTGCCCCACATGCAATTTTTCGCCACACGAATTAGGACTTTTGATTTCGGTATCGGTTATCACCTTCTCCTCATCGTCCCCGGAGAATTCCTGTTGTTCTTCGGTATCGGGAGAAACTTTATCTTCGTCACAAGTATTAACTGCACAAAGAAAAAAAAAGCTATGTCAGGTCTAGTGTCAAAGCGTGACGCTTACACTTGACACTTTATACTGGCCTCCCAAAGTAAAATCTTCCGAATCCAAGATTGTTGGCACATTGGTCGTCGTCGAGACATCGTCATCATACTCGATTCGATGCTTGTCATGTGAAAAGTCCTCCGGAGGGGAATCATAAGTCGATTCGGGGACAAAGGCATCGTTACCCTCTGAGGTAACAACCTCTTTAGTATCTTTACCTTGCTCCCCGGCTAAGTTATCGTTGAAGGCACTTTCCCTGTGCAAAAATACTAGGGTTTCTCCATGGATGATGTCGGCGACCAAGTCTTTGTTCTCGTGATAATCGTCGACATGAGGTATCTCGAGCACTACATCCCTACAAGATCGAGACCATGACATGAAAGATCATGCACATAATTATGAAAATCTCGGCTCATTGTTCGAACAAAATGGAATCGCAGAACGCAAACACTTCGAAGATGGTATGTTACCTTTCAGAGATTTCGTCGCGAAATGTAAATTTGAAGAGCTTTGCTAGGAGGAAGGAAGAGAGGTGGAGGGAGAAGAGGATGAAGCTGAGGATGGAGGAAGCATGGAAGAGGAACATCACATGATCAGGATGACCAAGGTCCTTCCACAATGGGAGTAGTGTGGCATTAATAATGCCATGGCAAAGGAAATGGGAGGGAGGAGCAAACGAGAGAGAGGATGGGGGATGACTCCTGTTATCATGCATTTAGTGTGAGAGATTTAAGTGTGATCTTTGAGATTGCAATGAGCTCTTTATTAGACAAAGTTACATCAGCTGCTTTTAAACTGAATTACAATACTGGCCTTGATGGTTAAGGGTGAATTATATATATACTAATATACGATCCAAATAATGAAAAAAAAAATTGTGAAACATTTTTTGACTAAAAATATCATTATATGTGAATAAAAAAGTCATTTAACTATCATTGACTCAAACTTTCATATTAATCTAAAACTGTCATATCTCTCTCTCTCTCTCTCTCTCTATATATATATATATATATATATATATATATATATATATATATTATGTAAGTAAGTAATTAGGGCAAGTACATAATTAGGAATAGAAAATTTACTAATTAAATTTACTAATTAAATTTTTACTAAATATAATGAGGGCAAGTATGTAATTAGGAATAGAAAAAATTACGAGAAATAGTTTGATTTTTTTGGTGCCTTTTGCGTCTTCCAAGTATAAAATAAAATTAAAAGACAGTTAAAATACGTACAACGTAGATACATTTATACTAGTTCAATCATAATATAAAAAGAGTAATCCCATCATAATGTAAAAGGAGTAATTTGACGCGTTTTTTACAACTATTCATTTTTTTAACACACAAATTTAAAAAAAAAGGACCGAGTGGATACATGAACACAATAAGGCAAAATTTAAGACAAAAAAAATCCACTTCGTTCAATATTGGTTAAAAAAAAAATTATCACCAATCCTTCATTTTAAACAGTTTAATCAGGTTATATCGATATATCTTAAACATATTTTTTTTATACGTCATTTCCACCGAAAGAGAAGAACTAATTTCTCAAAGAAAAATTTGAATCGGTATATCCTCATAAAAGTCTCATACCGTAACAAAGACATAAACATGTTAAATTGGGTTAACTTGTTTTAAAGCAGTTAGGTTCAAGTTTACCCTAAATTGGTCACACCTAAAAGAATTTAGGTTTCGAACAAGACTCAACGGCTTGACCCTAATTTTACCTTATCATGTTGGCTGTGTGTGTATATGTGTTCACACACATGTGAGCAAAAGCTCAACTCCCTCCTTTTACTTTAGTCCCACATCGGTTGGACCACTCCACCTTTGTGTGTATATATTAGTTCTTTCTCTTTGTTTTCTTGTGGACTTATGTGGGAGCCCTATGGGCCACATGCTTGCGCCGTCGTCGTCGTTCGGCTCGGTTTGACGGACGTAACGGGTGCGGGTACGTGCCCACATCTGCTGACGTTGAATGCTAATTCAATTTTCTTTTCGGATTCGGATTAAGACCCTTAAAACCTTTTTGTTCCTCTTCATTTTTTGAACCAGTTTTGACTCATCAAATCTTTTGAACGTTAAACACATGTCTATATTCAATGTACACGTTTTTATCATTGCTTTATTATTTATTTCTCTTTATCGCTGATTATTGTCCCATGATTTCTGCTCTTTAATACTGGGATTAATAACTTTTAATTTTCTGTCTTTGGTGAGTGCTTAGCTCTCTTCCTATATATTGAGGTCCTCTCCTCATTTCTTTTCTACAAAAAAATCTTCTCTCTCTCTCTCTCTCTCTCTCTCTCTCTCTCTCTCCTTCTTCTTCTTCTCTCCAACAACCTTCTCTTCTTTAAATCCTTGCTCTGGGCAGAACTAAGTTCGGTCTCTCTCTGAGTTGTGCGCAACGAAAAAAAAACCGGTAGTCATGAGATTTTACCACTAGGAGCTTCAAAAAAACGTCTGCATATAGATCTCGGATCAACTCTTAGGACAGTGCTTCGTGTACGACTTTTTCGGAGGTCGATAACATTAATTTCTTTCATTTCTTTGCAGGTTTAAAAAATATATATAGAAAAAGGAAATCAGCTTCCAACAGATCCAACCCAAATTGTCACTTCTGCTACAGAGTGGCTAGGCTCCTAAAGACAAATTGAAAACTACTCGTCCGTAAACGTTGAACATTAAGAATGAATATATATCCACATCCTTAAGAAATAATATTAAGACTTGCCTATATGACTTAAAAAAGAAACACCATTTTCAACTTTAGAATAAATCTAATATATTTATGATCATCAATTTGCTAATTATCGACTAAACTCTTAATATAACTCCTACCTAATATAATATTCCGCTCCAACCGGGGGCACCATGTTGGCTTGTGGCGCAGTTGGAATTGAGTCATTGTGGAAAAATATTTTCAATATCAAAATCAGGACAAATGAATTAATTGAATTCTTCTCCGGGCTCATGTTGGAATCGAGTAAAAAATGTAATAAATCGTACTTGGAAAAAGAACTTTATATAAGAATCTCATCCCTATAATTTTTATTGTTGCTTGTTTTTTGGATAGTTTGGTTGTCTGCTTTTGATTGATGGATTTCGTTGTCGGCTTTTCATTGGATGCTTTCCATTTATTTGCTTTCGTTGAGTTTTATATTCATATTGAAATATGAGAGAAAGAGAGAGTAAATAAAAAGAAGTGTGTTGAACCTAGGTAATGGATAATTGGGCTTGTGTAAGTGGAAGCATTTAATTTCTGGTGCCACGAATTAAATGAGTAGTTGGTTGGGAGCTGCAGGCCAGGCGGAGCGGGTGCAGGTCTGGCAGACCAGGCTAGCAGACCAAGAAGTGCAAGCCAACTGAGCAATCTAGCAAAGCAGGCGAGCAGGCCTGGCAGAGGAGCCAGCAGGTCGGACGAAGAGGGTCTACGGGCCAGTTATGGGCTTACAGGTCGCGTATAGGCCTTCGGGATGGGTGTGGACTTACGGGCCGAGTTGTAGCCCTCCGGGGAAGAGTTGAGTTTGAGATGAGTGCATGTGGGCCGAGTTGTAAGTCTTTCGGGGCCGAGTGAAATCTGAACTGGGGACCTACTGGCAGAGTTGTACGCCTGTGCTTCAAACCGGACAATTATGTATCAAACAATTACCGTTTCGTTCTTTTTTTTTCTCATATATATATATATATATATATATATATATATATATATATATATATACTCTTAAATTTGAGCCATCTAAGTCGTATGTAAATACTATACCATTTATTAAAAAAAAATTAATATTACGTAAACAAGTTGTTGAAAAAAGAAATTAAATTTGTTATAAATAACAACATGGGAAATTGAACCTAGCCAACCAAGGAGAATGCCTCCTACCTTAACTACATGAACTAGAATATGTGTTTGGCTATAGTTATTGTCACGCTCCGATCTCCCGCAGGCTAAATCAGCCATTCCCGCTAGGCAAGAATCACCGCGCCAGCGCTCCCGCGGAACGATCATTTTGACCCATCCGGGCGTGATGCAGCATGAGCGTGAGCCACGTCCATGCAAGGCCGTGGTTCATTGGCTGGCAGTAAGAGTTCTAAGCCACAGAGTCGCACAGATTGTCCGAGTGCAGCGGAGTCATAAACGCATAGCGATTTGGTAACAAGTTCACTGAGTCGACAATATAGCGGAAGTATTTAATAACACAAGTTGAAGTAAAGCAACTCTTTATTGATATAACAACTGTTACAGGCGACGTATAGCCGAGATTACAAGTCGCTCAAGCCTCTCTCTCTGAAACAGTAAAAACGTGCCAAGTGGCTACAATTGTGGAATAATTGTACAGGTGATGTTCAGATGATGTTCCAACATTATGTCTTGTATATGTGCTTCAGTTTCGGATGCAGCGCTGCTTCGGAGTGATCTCCACGCCTTAGCATGCACGAAGGAGGCATCCGCACCGAACGAGGTTCTCCCGCACCCTGCAAACGATCTGATGGGTTATCAGTACATTGAATGCACTGGTGGGGAGGCTACTCGCCTGCTCGACAAATCCAAACACGTAATATTGGTTCCGTGCACCAACTATTAAGTTGTCTTTCTAGTTGCCTTAGGATCAGTTTCATGCAAGATTTGAATAGCCTAATTCGTGTGGCAGTGCGCCGTGCGACATGAGAGGGAACACGGCGAGACTTACCAACTTACCATTTGTCCTTCCCTGTCTAAGGCAAACATTGTTAATTCAAGCACGAGCATTCATGATGAAAATCATGGCGATAGCATATGCAACACGAGTATTGTTATTTCAAGATTGTTCAGGTGTTCAGTTGTTCTTTCGATGCGATACAATGACTCGCACGCGGATAGCCACTAAGCGAGGATGACTTATCTATATGAACAATTGTCGCTGGCATAGCCATAAAGGACCAATTTTAGTCTCTAACGAGAATGGTGTGCAGCGAGAGCACAGGATGTGCTCCACACCATTCCGTCTTTGCACAGGATGACTAAACAGTAGAATTCCATCCAGATCGGATCGGTCCCGGTGCCCCGGTGACCGCCCATAGAACTTGAGATCCGAAGATCACCTTATTCAAGTTATCCGTGACATGCAGGTCTCTAATCTTTCAGGTCTGGCTAGGCACAGGATCAAGTTCAGGGTAGGACATATCATGTTCAATATACAAGGCATGATTGTTCACAGTAGTATATCGATTGCCATGCCAGTTGGTACTGTAGTTTGCTCCACGAGCTGTGATTCTGGATTTCATTGATTTATGGTGCAAATCTCCTGGTTCGGAAACTGCCTTGGTGACCTAACGGTCCCGGATACTTTTAGGATCATTCTTGTACGGGACGACTACTTAGTAGTCTCTCGGGTTTGGATGAAAACAAGGCAACATACAAGCAGACAAGCATGCTTTTGCATAAACACAAACATTCATGTTATCTCGGGCCCGAAGGTAAGCCGATGAGTGAGATCGTAAGGGACTTCCCTAGCGACACATTTTAGGGTCGTGCAGTGTGAACAAGCAAACAGTGCACTAAGGATACATGTATATCGTTCTACTTGAAATATAGCGGAGTCAATTTGCACAAGGTAAGGTAGCATGCAAAGGGTCTGAATATAAGCAATATTTTATTTCCATGTTCTAGCACAAGCAATACAAGTTGGGATTATTCCCTTAGCTAGGTGCGTTGTATTCTTATTAGCATGCAGGGGTGATTCACCTAGCGATTAGCATGTAGCATTCCAGATTTTATGTGTGCTGGCTAAGCAAAGACAAGTTCACCGTAGCCACCCACCTTAGCGATGATTCACCTCGGTTGAGCGATACGTCAAGCGAGTCTCTGAAAGCCTAAGCCAGAATCATGTAGGGACAAGTCTGGATATCCTTTGCCTCAACGAGCATTCTCGCCTGAGCAAAGCGGGTCGGGATATTGCATTTTTATCGTTTGAATCGGCAGTCCGCTTGAACGGAACGGGGTGTTACATCCTACCCAACTCAGAAAAAGTCTCATCCTCGAGACTTACTGAGGACAAGCAGTACGTTTCAATCAATTTTGATTTAACGATACAAGGCTGAGGCAAACCTATACAAGTCGTTGTACTTGTTCATTTGGATATTCACTTGCACAAGCGTTCGAGATCAGCATATCGCTAGTCTGGATCGTACGCATATTCGAAGTGCACCTCTAGCAAGAGCACGCCAACCAACTTAGCGATAGCGAAGTCTTAGCACTCGAGTTTCACATTTCCAAACATCCCTCAAACATATGCATTCAACCAAACTTAGAGATAGTGAAATCGGACAAGCTACTTGCGATAATCTCAAGGGTTCTCACTCAGGTTGGCACAAAGGCCACTCGCAGCACAATATCATACAAGCAATCATATCATTCAAAACGTATTTTGAAAGTATTTAGACTTATTGTTGGAACATTCTATTTGGGACATGGGGAGAGAGCGTACACATTTTTACGAACGAGCTTTTGAAACTGTTATAATCGAAATAGAGTTCAAAGGCGTAGAAGCCAGGCTCTGATACCAACCTGTCAAGCCCCGATCTCCCGCAAGCTAAACGGTCGTTCCTGCTATGCGAGAATCACCGTGCCAGCGCTCCCGCGGAACGATCGCTTTGACCCATCCGGGCGTGATGCCGCACGAGCGTGAGCCACGCCCATGCAAGGCCGTGGTTCATTGGCTGGCGGTAAGAGTTCTAAGCCACAGAGTCGCACAGATTATCCGAGTGCAGCGGAGTCATAAATGCATAGCAATTTGGTAACAAGTTCACTGAGTCGACAATATAGCGGAAGCATTTAATAATACAAGTTGAAGTAAAGCAACACTTTATTGATATAACAAGTATTACAGGCGGCGTATAGCCGAGATTACAAGTCGCTCAAGCCTCTCTCTCTGAAACAGTAAAAACGTGCCAAGTGGCTACAATTATGGAATGATTGTACAGGCGATGTTCAGATGATATTCCAACATTATGTCTTGTATATGTGCTTCAGTTTCGGACGCAGCGCTGCTTCAGAGTGATCTCCACGCTTTAGCACGCAAGAAGGAGGCATCTGCACCGAACGAGGTTCTCCCGCACCCTGCAAACGATCTGGTGGGTTATCAGTACATTGAATGCACTGGTGGGGAGGCTACTCGCCCGCTCGACAAATTCAAATACGTAATATTGGTTCTGTGCACCAACTATTAAGTTGACTTTCTAGTTGCCTTAGGATCAGTTTCATGCAAGATTTGAATAGCCTAATTCGTGTGGCAGTGCGCTGTGCGACATGAGAGAAAACACGGCGAGACTTACCAACTTACCATTTGTCCTTCCCTGTCCAAGACAAACATTGTTAATTCAAGCACGAGCATTCATGATAAAAATCAAGGCGATAGCATATGCAACACGAGTTTTATAAAGAGTAGTGTTATATCTATAACAAATTATAATTAAAATATAATCAAATCTATAACAAATTGTAATATATATATATATATATATATATCATATATATATATCATATATATATATATATATATATATATATATATATATATATAAAGAGAGAGAGAGAGAGTAAGAGTCAACCACATCTAGTTCAAGTGGCAGGGATGGAAGGCATCTGTCCCATTTGCACTGGTTCAAACTGGGGTAGGAGCTTATTATTTTCTAGATTTAGTTAATAAATTATGAAAGTATGGGCAGTATGTCCCATGGATTACAATGGTGCAGACATTCGGGCTGGATGGAGCAGGCCGAGTTATGGGCCTGTGAGCAGAGTTGAGGGTATATCCGTAGTGGAAGCATATTATTTCCTTAATTTAATAAATAAATGGTGGGAGTGGGAGTGGGAGTTGTAGGCCCCTTGGGTGACAACGGTGTAGGGCTTTCTAGCTGGACAGAGTATGTCGATCTATGGTCTCACGAGCCGAGTTGTCCGAGTAGTTCTTCCAAGGTCAAGTTTGAAAGCGTTGTACCAAATCTCGAGCATATATGTTTGACAAAAACCACATGTGATATATGTTGTTAGAAATTGACTTGTCAGCAAGTTGTTAAAGTTTCAAAAAATTTAATGTACCGATAATAATTTTATATTAATTAAATATAACGATAGAAATTTTAAAAAAAATTAAAATTCTGATACATATCGTCAACCCAGATGGCAAAATTTTGGAGAACTTAAATTTTGCCAACTGGGTTAGCGAAAATCCGACAAGAATCCGACATGTCATTTTTTGGGCGGGAGAGGGGTAGATTTTCGCCAAGTCAGTTGGCGAAAATGTGGTGGGTGGGTTTTTTTTATTTGGTTTTATGTTTAGGGTTTGATTTGGTTTGGTTTTTTGTGTTGGTTTGATTTGTGTTAGTTTTTTTTTTTGTTTTGTCGGTTTATTTTTTGGGTATGTTCATAGTAACTCTGGGTATGTTCATAGTAACGTTCATATTGTAAAGTTTATATTTTTACAACGACTATTTTTTTCTCATATTTATAAATTCCTTCTGGTATTCATTTCTCACTCAACCCACTTATACTTTCAAACAGAAGATACTTCAGCTCAATCACTCTGTATTTAGAAGCTCATTCTCATGTGATGGATCAAAGTTTAACAATATTATGTTCGGTTGGAGGTGTGCTTAATGGGTTAGTTTATGAAGGAGGTTTAACTGAATTTTTTTTAATTGATCGAAATATTTCGTTTGATAGTTTACATAATCAAATTATTGAACAATATTCTATTCATTATGAATTTATATTGGTTCATGTTTATTTAACTAATTGTATAAAGTTAGATAGTGAACAAGCATGGAAATTTATTCTAGAAGTTAATGTTCAAGCAACGTTCATTAATATTTATGTAACTTCACCACCACCAAGAAATAATATTGTAAGTAGTATATGTGCTTCTAATCAAGTTATTACTGCTCCTAGTTCTTCTCATCAAGTTATTTTATTTACTGAACAAGAACATATAGTAGATGATGGTAATAACGACGATGAAAACAGTGATGATTTAATTAAAAATTTAGATGATGAATTTGATGGCAATGTTGATAGTGTTAGCATTTTAGGATTAATCATTGGAAGAAAATTTAATAATCGTTCTGAATTTAGATATTTTATTAGTGATATAGCAATTGCACATAATTTTACTTGTCATACTACTTTAAACAATGCTAGTGGGATTGTATATAAATGTAATAATTCAAGTTGTAATCGGAGAGTATACGCTAAAGCAAGTGGTAAAGGTAAAGGTTTTGTTATTACTACGCTAGAAAACGTACATTCTTGTTTAGGGGGGCTTACAACAGGTTCTCATCCATTAGCTACTACTGTATGGGTTAAAAATAAGATTATTGATAAAATTTGAGATAATCAGTCGTATAGTCCATCGCATGTTGTAAATGATATATATAGAGAACACAGAATATATATTAAATATTGTAAAGCTTGGAAAGCTAGGGAACTTGCTCTATCCGAAATAAATGGTAGTTATATTGATGAATATAGTAGTCTTTAAGAGTATAGTTTTAGAATTATTGAGATAAATCCAGGTAGCCAATATTTTATACAGACTACAGAAGACAATAGATTTAAAAGAATTTTTATTTGTTTTAAGGCATGCATTGATGGATTTTTAAGGGAATGTTTACATGTGATTAGTACTGGGGTAGGAGCTTATTATTTTCTCGATTTAGTTAATAAATTTTGAAAGTATGGGCAGTATGTCCCATGGATTACAATGGTGCAGACATTCGGGCTGGATGGAGCAGGCCGAGTTATGGGCCTGTGAGCAGAGTTGAGGGTATATCCGTAGTGGAAGCATATTATTTCCTCAATTTAATAAATAAATGGTGGGAGTGGGAGTGGGAGTTGTAGGCCCCTTGGGTGACAACGGTGTAGGGCTTTCTAGCTGGACAGAGTATGTCGATCTATAGTCTCACGAGCCAAGTTGTCCGAGTAGTTCTTCCAAGGTCAAGTTTGAAAGCGTTGTACCAAATCTCGAGCATATATGTTTGACAAAAACCACATGTGATATATGTTGTTAGAAATTGACTTGTCAGCAAGTTGTTAAAGTTTCAAAAAATTTACTGTACCAATAATAATTTTATATTAATTAAATATAACGATAGAAATTTTAAAAAAATTAAAATTCTGATACATATCGTCAACCCAGATGGCAAAATTTTGGAGAACTTGAATTTTGCCAACTGGGTTAGCGAAAATCCGACAAGAATCCGATATGTCATTTTTTGGGCGGGAGAGGGGCAGATTTTCGCCAAGTCAGTTGGCGAAAATGTGGTGGGTGGGTTTTTTTTGTTTTTTATTTGGTTTTATGTTTAGGGTTTGATTTGGTTTGGTTTTTTGTGTTGGTTTGATTTGTGTTAGTTTTTTTTGTTTTTGTTTTGTCGGTTTATTTTTTGGGTATGTTCATAGTAACTCTGGGTATATTCATAGTAACGTTCATATTGTAAAGTTCATATTTGTACAACGACTATTTTTTCTCATATTTATAAATTCCTTCTGCTATTCATTTCTCACTCAACCCACTTATACTTTCAAACAGAAGATACTTCAGCTCAATCACTCTGTATTTAGAAGCTCATTCTCATGTGATAGATCAAAGTTTAACAATATTATGTTCGGTTGGAGGTGTGCTTAATGGGTTAGTTTATGAAGGAGGTTTAACTGAATTTTTTTTAATTGATCAAAATATTTCGTTTGATAGTTTACATAATCAAATTATTGAACAATATTCTATTCATTATGAATTTATATTGGTTCATGTTTATTTAACTAATTGTATAAAGTTAGATAGTGAACAAGCATGGAAATTTATTCTAGAAGTTAATGTACAAGCAACGTTCATTAATATTTATGTAACTTCACCACCACCAAGAAATAATATTGTAAGTAGTATACGTGCTTCAAATCAAGTTATTACTGCTCCTAGTTCTTCTCATCAAGTTATTTTATTTACTGAACAAGAACATATAGTAGATGATGGTAATAACGACGATGAAAACAGTGATGATTTAATTAAAAATTTAGATGATGAATTTGATGGCAATGTTGATAGTGTTAGCATTTTAGGATTAATCATTGGAAGAAAATTTAATAATCGTTCTGAATTTAGATATTTTATTAGTGATATAGCAATTGCACATAATTTTACTTGTCATACTACTTTAAACAATGCTAGTGGGATTGTATATAAATGTAATAATTCAAGTTGTAATCGGAGAGTATACGCTAAAGCAAGTGGTAAAGGTAAAGGTTTTGTTATTACTACGCTAGAAAACGTACATTCTTGTTTAGGGGGACTTACAACAGGTTCTCATCCATTAGATACTACTGTATGGGTTAAAAATAAGATTATTGATAAAATTTGAGATAATCAGTCGTATAGTCTATCGCATGTTGTAAATGATATATATAGAGAACACGAAATATATATTAAATATTGTAAAGCTTGAAAAGCTAGGGAACTTGCTCTATCCGAAATAAATGGTAGTTATATTGATGAATATAGTAGTCTTTAAGAGTATAGTTTTAGAATTATTGAGACAAATCCAGGTAGCCAATGTTTTATACAGACTACAGAAGACAATAGATTTAAAAGAATTTTTATTTGTTTTAAGGCATGCATTGATGGATTTTTAAGGGAATGTTTACATGTGATTAGTATTGATGCTACTTTTCTTTCTTCAAGATATTAAGGTATTTTATTTATTGCTTGTGCTCATGATCCAAATTATCAATTATATCCAATTGCTTATGTTGTTGCTGAGAGTGAAAATACTGATTCTTTGACTTAGTTTTTAAACGGTTTGAGAACATCTTTTGAAAAAAAATTAATGCATGGAATACAATTTCTATCAGATAAACAAAAATGATTGATAAGGGTTATGCATGATATCTTTCCAGAATTGCCTCATTTTTTTGTATTCAATATTTTAAACAAAATTTAAAAAACTCTTCAGATTTTTCATATTTTCAACATAGTTTAGATTATCTTGCTAGATGCTATAATGAAACAGATGCGAACTATTGTTTGGAAAAAATTAAAGCTGAAAACATAGATGCTTACAACTGGCTCGTTGGAGTAAATGATGAAACTCATATTTTTTTACACTGGATAACAGCTTATTCTCCTTGTCCCAGATTAGGTATTCACACATCGAATCTTGCTGAATGCTTCAATAACTGGGTAAAAAATTTACGTGATAAACCAATAACGACACTACTTGATGGAATTTGAGCCAAAATTATAACACTTCAGGACAAGAACATGCAAAAAGCTAAAAATCTTCAAACTGATTATTGTCCGAAGATGTTACAAACTATGGCTCTTATCATAAAAGAAAAATACCGGCTGCAAACGTTGAATATAGTTAGATGTTTGTTTGAAATATTAGATTGTAAAACAAATAGAACATATATTGTAGACTTAGATAAAAAATCTTGTTCATGTTTAAAGTGATATCATACTTTGCTTCAATGTGTACATGCATGTTATGCGTGTAAGTCTAAAAATATTAGCATCAAAAGTTTTTATTCAGGTATTTTCTCTAAGCAAGTATTAAGAAGTGTATATGAGCAGCACCTTGAGCCAATTTCAGTCCCTTACAACCTCCAAAATACATTGGTTAGAGGACATATTGGAGTACCAAATGTACGACGCAAGGCGGAAAGACCAAAGAAGAACCGGATCAAAGTGAATGATCAAGCTTCAAGAGATCTTCGATGTAGTAACTGCAATGGTTTAGGACACAATAGAAGGAGATGTACAAACCAACCAAGAGAATGAAGGTATTGCCATAGATTTTTAAATAGTTTCATTTTATGAGAACAATATATAATTTTAATGAAATAGAAGAAAGTTACATTCAAATAAAGTTGAAACTGATATAACAATTTCATCAACCTCTCTTGGCTAATTCATGATAGTTCGGACGATCAATCTCTCTTAGATTTGAGTCGACCCCTCTTTTTTTGTGTATTTTCCGGGGCCGTATCATCACTACCTCCTTGACTGTCCTCCACTTGAGATGGCATCGGTCCTGATGGAGTTGTCAAGATATACGTATAGCTAGTAGCTCCGGGGGCGAATAGGCTATCCCACTGAGAATCTCCCTCGGGGGCCCACTGAGAATCTCCCTCGGAAGCCCACTCAGTAGTGCCCGCACAGGTCGTCGCCTGAGAAGTGCCCCAGTCAGGCCAATAAGAAGTGCCCGCACCAGACCACTGAGTAGTGCTCGTACCGACCGTCGCTTGAGAAGTGCCCCAGTTAGGCCAATGAGAAGTGCCCGCACCAGCCCACTGAGAAGTGCCCGCACCAGACCACTGAGTAGTGCTCGCACCGGCCCTCGCCTGAGAAGTGCCCTAGTAAGGCCAATGAGTAGTGCATGCACCAGCCGTCGCCTGAGAAGTGCCCTTACCAGCCCACTGAGGGACATTGTCATCTTGTAGTGGCAGGCTATCATCATGATACCAAACTGAGGTATACTTCCTAGGGGGCATGCTTGTCATTGTGCAACAAGACCCTGAGGATGATCTCCTAGAATAAGTAAGGGAGGGTTCAGAGGAGTCGGTCCTCGTTGTATAGCAGCCAAAAATTTGTCAAGTGTTGTGCGCAACGGGTCGCCCACTGGATGATTTTGGTATACGGTATTTAAATTTGGAAGCTAAAATATTAAATAGAATTCAATAGAGGACATAAATAAGTACTATGGAGATAGACATTTTCATATAAAAATAATGTATCATCCCTTCTACATAATCATAATAGCCACGGAGACTATAATCATCTATGGCTCGATGTTGGAATAGAAACTCTTGGAATTGGTAGGCTCTGTTGCTGATAAGAGGAGCTCCCCACTAAGATCTATATGCATCATCATCGTAGGCTGCACCATTATAAATTATGAGCATATGATTTCTTTTATTTTTTGAAATAAATTTTGTTAAACTTTTGGAATAACTTACCATCATCAATAGAGGACATCATTTGAGACAAATGTCCTACCTGATGTGTCTCAAATCTAGAATTCCACCCAAGAATCAATCTACGTGCTATGGTAGTTGCATTGCCTTTACCACTATTGAAATATGGTGGCTCATCAGGAATGTGTTGTATCATCCAAAATTGTCGAATAACACGATCAGCTGGATGATACATGATGTTATCATAGAATATTATGAAAAATCTATGTAGACTCAATCCAAAGGCTGTTGTTTGTAACTCAAGAGGATTCTGCCCAAGCCGATACGGTAAAAAAATTATCTATTTTATGTCAACAAAATTATAAGATAATAAACATATTGACTGTATAAAATACAAAAATATATAGATATGAAACTATAAAAAATTTATCTCGTTAAACCTTAGTGAATCGAATTGGCCCCGATATACTACGATATCCTTGTGAGCACATCAAGTTGGATCAACTGCAGCCGTCATCCAGCGTAAAGCTGATGGGAAGACACCATCTTCGGTATCAATACGAGAGACTGGCCTACCGATACTGAAGTGCTCGTAGGACTAACCCTAGAAAAAATATATCATATAAGTGTACATATTTCTTTAGTAAATAAGATTATATGAAAATTTTATACCTGTAATAATGTCATACATCTATTCAAATATTTTTTTCTTTTATCCAGTGAAGTAAAATGCATAAAATTTGACATGGAATTGTACAGATATGCCAACACAGAAGCTCCCCATGCATGACGGGTAGGTTCTGTCAGATTTTTCAGAAAAAGGTAAAAAAACGTAAATTTGTCCTAAATCCGGAGTTTGAAAATAAAATTTTGTTGATTAGACCTAGTAAGTAGGCCCTGGTGCAAGCAGTAACCTGAACATATAATAAAAAAAGAATATCAATTAAACTAAATAAAAATATATATTACATAAATAATAACATTAAATGTTATACTTACTCGTTCCGCGTCCACTAAGATTTTTTTTCTCACCAATATGATTTAGGTGCATAAAGTTGTGGCTAAGCCACGAAAGCGTCACGAAATTTTTACCATATATGGTAGACGGCTCCACACCTAAATACTTCCTAATCACAGTTTTGGCGCAAAATGATTCATCATTTTCAAATATTATAGGTTCACTCGTAATAGGTAATCCTAAGATATTTGCCATATCTACTAGCAAAATGTTTATTTCTCCGAACGGTTACTGAAAGGTATTTCTTCCGGGCCACCACCGCTCAACTAAACTGAAGATCAAGTCTCGGTCATGACGTAAAAAATGTATCTGATCAATATGATCAAAACAAAATACGTTCACCATACCATGTTGTTCTTTAGTCAACATCCAGTACCCAACGTCGTCCTCATAATGCCATGCGACATGCTCTCGTGCTCGAAACGTATCAGGATAATCGTATTACTATATATGACATATATAAACGATGTGATTATTAGACATGTAAAAAATATAAATTATATTTACTAAAATAATTTAATTTTAATATACATGTCCAGAAAATACTAGACTAGAAATGTGTGACTCACGTAGCTAGATAATCATATATGTGGTAGGCCCTTCCGGAATACTTCAATCATTTTGGGTACCTATCTGCAATATTTAATACTTAGTGTTAAAAATATGTAATCAAATATTTAGTATTATCATGGATCCTATCACAAGCATTACAATTATAATAGTTAAAATAGTAACTAGAATTACATGATTAAAATTATAATAAAAAATATTACAAACCTTTCTTGGTGTTCTCCTTCTCTTCTCTACTTACTTCCTCCTTCTCTTCTCTTCTCTTCTCTGCTTCTTCTTCACTTCCTGCATCATTTCTTCCTTCCTCCCCCTCCTTATAATACGAACACACCAACACCCACTAACCTTATTAAACCAACTACCCACATTTAAACCACCATTGACTAAACCGAATACACAAACCAATACCAACCACATTTAAACCAGAGAGTCAACACATTTAAACCACCACAACCAACCACCATTGAATGAACCGGACCAACCACCATTGAATGAACCAGAGAGACCATATTTGTGCCAACTTAGTTGGCGAAAATTCGTGTATTCCCGCCCAAAATTTGGATTTTCGCCAACTGGGTTGGCGAAAATTAAGTTCTCCAAAATTTTGCCATCTGGGTTGGCAATATGTAGCAAAATTTCAAAAATTTTAAATTTTATATCGTTATATTTAATTAATATAAAATTATTATCGCTACAATAGATTTTCTGTTAAAGTTTCTGTCACCAGCACAAAATATCTAGAATTTTGGTAAGGGTTAAAATTAATATTGAAGTTAAAGTCTCTTATAGTTGCATCAAGATTAGAAAGTATTTTTAGATTTGAGAGTTAATATTTATATTATTATAACAAGATAGACTATAAAGTTTCCTCGCTCAATCTTTTGTAAAATCATATGGTTATAAAGTTTCATCTCTTTCTTACTAAAAGATTACCCATGAAATGGAGATAATTTAATAATGAAAAAATAAAGATGGCAAGAAATTAAATTATGTAAAATGTATATATGGTAAGAAAGAACTAAAAGTTAGTTATATCACTACAAAAAAACACTGTTTTAGCGACGGAATTATCCGTCGCTAAAATGCAATTTTTTGTCGCTATTTTCAAATAGCGACAGATTAGCGACAGAATTCTTTCATAAAAAATATTAACGTCGCTACGGATTTTATGTCGCTAATTCGTCGCTCAAGCGAGCGACGCATTAGTGACGTATAATTTCCGTCGCTAAACTTTCTGACTACTTACCTACATAATAGCGACAGATTATGTGAGCCCAAAAATTGTCAAATTTTTCAGAAGGTTTTGTATATTCTGGGCTCACATAGTTCGTCGCTAATTCGCCGCTAAGTCGCGTCACTCCCAGTGACGGATTAGCGACGGATTTTAGCGATGGACCCTGATATATGTTTGGTACATTTGTGTGTCTCAGACGTTTTAGCGACGAAATTATCCATCGTTAGGTAGTCGCTGACCTGAGATTTTTCGTCAAAAATCCGTCGCTGACCTGAGATTTTTTAGATTTTTTTTCGCTAGTATGTCGCTAGTCCGTCGCTAAAGATACTATTTTTTCCATAAATCAATTTCTGTTGAGCATATACCTGTTATACATTTACCAATTTCCACACAAATAAATTGTACATAAGTAAATTTCACATAAACTATGAAAACTCACACAAACATGTCCAAATGTTATATATAGAATGAACTAATAAAGTAGAGTAATCAAAACATACCACAAATTCAAAAAATACAACGGTGGAGGTGGAGGTGGAGGTGGAGGAGGTGTTATACAATTCAAGTCCAAAAATATGACGGTGTTATACAATTCCACAAAGTCAAATAAATACAATCAAGTCAAATAAATACAATCAAGTCAAAAAAAAATACAAACAACTCAAAAAAATACCACAAACTCAAAAATCTATCAAGTCGACGGTGGAGGTGGAGGCGGAGGCGGCGGCGGCTATCGGCTAGCCATGTACTGTGCCACAACCATAGCGATGATATTATGTAGATCATCGGAAGAAACGACAAATGGAGCAGTGGCAGGAGCCGTCGAAGGAGCTGGAGGAACCATCGATGCCGTCGGAGGAGCTGGAGCCGTCAGAGTAGCTGGAGGAGCCGTCATAGTAGCCGTCGGAGGAGTAGGTGCTGGAGCATCACGCGTGTCTATCAACTGTCAGACCAACCCATATAGCTCATGCACAGTCGTCATGAGCTACTCCGGAGATATCGCACCAGAAGGAACGCCGGAGCCGAGCACTGATGGAGCTGGAGTAGCCGTCGAATGAGCTCTAGAAAGAACCGACGGCTGGAATGCCAACGATCCGGTACCATACACGCTGCCGCATTTTTCTCTTCCGACAACTTGTACCCACCGATTGTTTCTTACAGTCGGCGTACTGCTCTCAGCGCCCCCCTCTAACGTCTCATATATTTATTTATATAAATAAGTTTAGAGTTAAGAATTTTAGAGTTATATGTGCTATATTTGATTTTGGTTAGAGTATCATATTAGATACTAGATATCATATTATATAATTTAACCAAGGTTCAAAGTATCGAAACCGGAATCGGTATCGGACCATTCCTTAACTCTATACCTATTTGATTCTTAGTATTTTTGAAATTGAATAAAATAGTAATCACCCTTGTCAATTAATTTACATGCGATAGATAAGTTGTCCTCTTTTATATGCTTTTACAATCTTAATATAATCTAATATAACTTCATAAACCATTAGAATGGATAAAAAAATCAACCTAGAAACTAGAAAATGTCATAGTTTGACTGTTTGACCTAGAGTTGACCTAGTTTGACTATTTTGACCTAGAAACCTAGAATCTAATTAAATTATAAAAATAATCTAATTAAATTGACAAATTTTTATAAAGATAACTTACATATGCTTTGGCGGCCCGCTCCTCTACAAGCTTCCCATCCTTCTTTCTTTTGTGGGTTCGCTGAAAAATTGCTGGGAAGTCGACGGTCTTAGGGTCTTCTCCGGCTCTGACGGCCTCGCCGCACTGTAAAAATTAAGCAATTAATAAATAAGAAAAAAAATTAGAATTAAAAAATACGATCTAGCGAAAAAATTTAATACTAACCATTCGTCGAAAATGCTCGACTGTCGGAATAGATCAACCAGTATGGAGACCACCCTTAGCACGGGCAGCCCTCGCCTTCTCGTACATGGCCTTGTAGGTCGGGGTATCCATCTTCTTCTTCATCTGCTCCCAGTACTACACCTTCAGCCACTTTTTGTGATGATCCGGTCCAAGTAACGCCAGTGCCTTCTGGTCATTGATCATATCTCTCAACCTCTTGTTGGTGACGGTCTTGTAGCACTTTCAGATATCACTATCTCTATGATCCGGCCACCAGTACAACCTCTGTAAATTATAAAAATATTTTGTATCATTGTAATTAAAAAAATTATATATTATTATAAATAAAATTTATATACATACCCCGAGATTCTCCAGCCAAGTGAATCGTCGATCGAATGGGATATCACTAAAGTTGATATAAGGGCCATCAAAGTAGCCCCGCATGAACTCGCCCAGATCATTCTCAACCTTGATCGAAAAGAATCTGAAATAAGTAGAAAATATACAATTAGAATAAAAAATACCAAATAAATGTATGAATTAACAAATAAATGCTTACGTCGCTCCATCGATCCATAGCTCGGGACGAGAGGTATTGGTTGGTCGCTCTGGTAGAGTAAGGGGTCTACAAATTCAGGACGGCGGACATATACTCTGTTTTCCACAAGAAGGCCTGAAAATAGATTTGCTCTTATGGGTGCACCTAGTGGAGTAGCCGGTGTAGTGTGCCAGTAGTGGCTGAGTAGAAGAAGGGGTAGCAGCTGATGGCAATCCGGTAGATGGAGTAGCTCCTCCTACTGAAGAACGAGTATATAGAGGGGATAAACCATCCGCCGTATCTACGAACTCGTCCTCAAGTCGTGTACGAGAATCTGGGGTAGCCGGCGTAGTGAACGGAGGATGCTGAGAAGATGATCCTCTTTAAACCTGTCCTCGTCCTCGTCCTCGTCCCGCCATACTATAGGTAAATTTACAGCAAATAAAAAAATGGTGTCACCAAACAGATAATCATAAAGTAATACATGGTGTGGTGAAATAAGTAAATACTAGTGTGATGATGAAATAATTAAATAAATATCTAAGCTAATGCATATGTATGTACGTACTAATCTTCTTTATCTTTCGAATCGTCATCATCTTCTGAATCATTTTTTGAATTATTTTCTGATTCGTCTTCATCTTCTACTTCTTCATTTTTATTTTCACTTACACTATCACTATTACCTTCATCTTCCAATTCTTGTTCCTCGCTCAATACCTCCATATCAGAGTTCTTTTCTATATTTTGTAGCATAATCCGAGTTTTCGTATCATCATCTTCGACTTGTAGAAGTTATCAGGCAACTCCTTCGATCCTTTTGGCAACAACTCTCTAACAAACTGAATTATCTGGTCGTAGTATTCCTGCGGCAAGTTAAAATTAGACTTTAGGTTCAACAGTCGCATCACCGTAGACAAGACAGAATGAGAATAACAACCTGGGTATAACGGAGTATCGGCATTCTTGAACATATCATAGAATTCTTTTGCATCAGGATTAGGATCCTCCGAATCAAAACTTGGACCAGCCGCATCAAATACCAACTCACGCGTCAGGTTTCGCAGTCGATATTCAAAGTTATCTCTGAGAGTGAATCACTCTTTTACCTCCGTATTGAAGGAGGAATGATGATATTGCAAAAACAAAGGTTCTCCTTGAGCCGTCCACTCCTTGTAGTTTGGTACGAAATCCTTCTTGTAGAGATGCTCCCTCACGAGATCCACCTCTTTGAATGGTATATTATGATATTTGACACAAGGACACTTGATGATCCTTCCATCCATGAAATAAGGTTGACTACTGGTGCATTTGAGAAATTTCTCAACGTCCGCCATGAAATCATCTGTCAAGCCAATCCTACTCTCATGTCACCGATTGTACATCCACGATCGGTCAACTAAGTATCGACTCATTGATATTGCATATACCATATATTCAAACAATATGGATTATATACAAGATGAGTTAAGATATTTGCTAAAGAATTAGTTAGTTAGGATACTTGATGAAGAAGTCTCATAAAGAACTAAAGGAGCTATTGGAAAGACCATATTTGAGCATTTCTCCGTATTTTACAAGTATCCAAAACCATAATTCCTCGACACTCATTCGAATATGGCCGATACACGCCATAGCATAGTAAGGTTGGAACTACTAATTATTATTTATATTAGTACCCTGAAGTGATAATCATTACTCATAGTAATGGTCCGATACCCATTCCGATATAAAGACCAATACTCTAAAATGTTAATAATTCATCATAGGTTAAATTAGTGATAACAGTATCGATTTTAGGGCCGATGAATAAATCGATACCGATATAGATTTTTGAACGTCACATATTCTATTTTTGATATTCTAGGATACGCTCAAGCCTATATATTAAGAATTACGTACGTCTAAGGATACACATATAAATCAAAATAACTATATATGTAATATTCAATTTGTCAATCTTTTTCTAAGTTAATTATAGACACATACAATACATATTACCATTTTCGTGTCCTAACACTCGTGTCAATTTGTCTGTATTTTTTTTGATACGTGTGTTCGTGCTATAAATCGGTACGAAACTATTCTTCTAAGTTAATAGTATTTTTTTAGTGATAGTTAGATTTCTATTGGAGTCATTTTCCACAATGCAAGTATTTAATAAAAATTCCAAGCGAGATTATTCTTTCGGTATGTACGCCCATTATAAACTCCGTCATGGTACTAAATTTCTGATCTCATCCAATAATATTTTATTATTTCTCCGTAGTCTAGTGCCCACTGAAGTTGTGTGGTTGTTCATTTTCGATGGCATCAAAAATGTGTCATCTTCATCGAACATCACTAGATTTCTTGTAAGTTTCAAAATTGTATAGCTTTGAGTAGTTGTAGATCAAAAATGACTAAAGAACAAGTTTTAGTTAGATACCATGTCTTAGTAGGCATCCCATTATAGCTTTGAGTACTTTTTTACGCCAATAGGAACCCGAACAAGTATGGAAGACAGGAGAAAGATTATGTACGAGAAGGCTTGCTTCATCACTCCTTCGCTTTCTTCTTCCTCCGTTGGAGTGTATTTGGCTTTCTTCTCTACAAAAGCTTCAAAGTAGTTCTCATAACCAGTTTTCTTTCACGAGGATGAGGTAGTGAGTTTCATCATATCTGTAGCATGAATAATAATTATGTTTAGTTAGCTTATATAAGATTTCAAACTTTTTTTATATTTAACCATACTTCTCTTCCCAATTCTCATTTCACTCTAAGATTGAGGTGTCTATACATATATAGTACAAGTCACAATTTGATAGTATATCTATATAGAATAGTGTCACCGTATTTCTATCATTAAGATCTTTTAGGTCTGAATTAGCATTATTGTTTGTAAGCAGGGGGGTGAGAGGTCGTTCATTGGGGGAGAGGTGTGACCGGATGTGGTCCACATAGCAGGGGGTGAGAGGGTTGAAGGTTGTAAGCATTTGGTAGTAAACTTAGCATTATTGTTTTTGAAATGCATAAGCCCTAGTTCGAAAAAAATCTCTTATATTAATAACAAAAAATAGCAGTTACTTTGAAAACTTTAGTCATTTGAATGAGACTGAAGTTTCTCATTCATGGATTTCGCTACTTTTGACAGGTCAATAAATAAATATATTTTAGAATTTAAAAATGTCAGAACACATTAATGCTTGAATTCATCCTCCTATTCCCTCATAAATTCCATGAAGATTCATTTTTCCAACATAATGATAGATGACCTAGAAACCTAATAGCCACTTCAAAATATTCACAAGTGAGAAAATATGTATGTTCACAGATTCTTCCTTTCTATATTATATGCTTATTTATCATACATTACTTGCTGATATATATATGTCTATATATTATACCATATTTGTCTATTCGTATTTTATAAGAGTGCCTCATATGTTATTTCAAATCATGTAAAATATATGAAATTCATGTAGATGAATATCAACATGATGGTAAAGTCATGACCACATTAATTCCACTACAAAATTACTGTAAACAATAAGGTTGTAAAAGCATGTAATAGAGTATTTCCAGTATATCTGTGTCCATGTCTATGTTCTCGTGTCCGTGTCCAGTGTCTCGTGTCTACGTGTCCAACACCCTAAATCATGTATGCTAATTAATAATTAACCAAAATACGAATGAGGGTTAGGTTAGAGCTTACCTTCGACGGAGGAGGAGAGGATCTGACGGAGCGTGGGCCGGAGAGGGGGGGTCAAGGAGGGGGCGGAGAGGGGGGTCGAGGAGAGGGGGGCCGGAGAGGGGGGGTTCAAGGAGAGGGTGGAGGCGGACGGAGGGGACAGAGAGGGGGGGGGTTAGAGGAGGGGGTCGAGGAGAGGGGGGTTCGAGGAGGGGGCGGCAAACGGAGGGGGTCGAGGAGCCGGAGGGGGGTCGCCGGAGAGGGGGGGTTCGATGAGGGGGTCGTCGGAGCCGGGGGGAGGGGTGTCGAGGAGAGAGGGATAGAGAGTATCGAGATCGAGAGAGAGAGAATGAGAAATTGAGAATGGGGGAAAATGAAACGCGCTCTGGAATTTTAAGTTTTCGTAGTGACGGATATTTCAGTCGCTATTCCATCGCTAACTTAACAGCGACGGATTAGCGACGGCTTGTTGACGAAAAATAATATAATTTGTTTACATAAATAAATTAGTCATAATTTTGTCGAAAGTTAGTCGCTGACTAGGCGACGGATTATTTTTCGTCGCTGAGATCCGTCGTTATTTAACAGTATTTTTGTAGTGTATATTTTATTTACAACATACTTATCCAATGCTTACTTTCACCCGTGTAAATTATATTTAACTTTTGAGATTATGTAGTAATAATTAAAATAAAAATAAATATTTCTCTAGTTAACTACAATAAGTTTCGGTCTTTGCCATTTGTAATAGAAAACTTATATGGTTTTTGAGATAAGACGAAGTTGAGGAAGTTTTCGCAACAACAAAATTCAAAGTGAAGAACGTTTGTTGTCATGTTTGCCTCCAATATATATATATCATCAAGTCCTACATGGTTTTTGAGATGGACGAAATTCACATTGAAGAACATTTGTTGTCATGTTTGCGTCCAATATCATCAAGTGAGAATTGAATGTGCTGAGTTTATTTGGTCAAAACTTGCACCATTGGAGTTCTAACTAAATGATCACTTCTTTCCATCACAATGAAAACTACAACATTACCACCCGCATGCATAGAACCAACATAATATCTTTTCTGTTGTCCAGTCTGAAACTTATTTATCAAGTGACATAGCATTGAGCTACAAGTCATTTCTAGTGCATGACTTCTTCATGCTTAACGCATCCAATATAAGGAGAATTAAGGCACCTATAATCAATAGTTACCTATTGGCATTTGGTCTAAAATAATTAGTTGAGATAACTCTTTGGTTTCACATCCAAATTGAGCTAGCACATTATTCGGAATTAGCTAGTATGGATGATAGCTATATATATATGCATGCTTGAATAGAAGAAAATAATAGAAAGTAGAAATTAACTTGTTTCATCAGATGAAAGCTCGACTCCACTGTACACATATATATCAACCTCCTGACTTTATTCATGTTGTGGTAGCCTTCACAAGCATATAATTAATTTTATACGAGTACATATGAAAGTTTGTACATTTGTTTCTCTAGGTACCTACCAATCATGGTATATTATAAGGTTTGCACTTAAATATTATTCATATTAATTACACATTGTATTAACCTAATGAAGAAACAATTGTAACCCTCATCTTTCTTATTCATCAATAGCCGTGCCATATAAGTTCATGTTCGCGCTGCTGCTGCTGCTGCTGTTGCTGCAAAGAACCTACTCCTCCTTGTCCTAGTAAGGAGTTCAAGCTCGACATATTTGCCGCTTCCATTGCTTGATGCCCATTAAGGGGCAATGCTCTGTGAACCGAGGGGCTAGTCGAACCTAGCCACGGAAGCAAAGGCTGAGTACTCGACGCTTCTCTGGCTAACATCCAGTCCATATACAACAAGTAGTTCATGTGGTCCATCCTAGTGTTATTGTTAGTGCTGCTGCTGCTGCTTTCATTAGTAATTGGCATAGAATTGTAAGAGCCCGGAGCATGTACTCCTGCTAGGTTGTTGTTCATGATGATCCTCGCGTCGAGCTCTCCTACTTCGGTTACTGATGTAGTATCGCAAGGCGATTCGGACGTTGATGTAGTACTGTTGTTGGGTTGTGGTTTCTTCGCATTTGAGCTTTTCTTGAAGACTCTACACACGACCCATTCCTCCTGTGTAGATATACAACATCATATTCATCCAGGTCCACTATCTCATTTTACATATTTAACGAATATACATTTTACATATTTAACGAATATATATATATATATATATATATATATATATATAGCTTATACGTATTCGGGTCGGACCAGAATCTGGTCGAATGCGTAGCTGTCATGTTACATATTCCTAGTCCAACGTATTTTGGGACTAGGACGTGACAGCAGGATAAGACGATGAAGTTTCTTAAGGGGTTGACCGCAATGTTTGTTCAGAGGACGGCACTACTTCTAGTCCAATCGAAGATCCCTACACTTGAGGAGGCTATCTCAGCCATGATCCAGAAGGAGACTCGTATCAAGCTGCAGGCAGGGACAGGTGGTCCTCCTGAAGTGAAGTCAGCACTGGCGGTTGTCAATTCAGGCGGCACAGGACCTAAGGGAGACCCCTGGCAGTGCTACAACTGCAGGGAGGTTGACCATCTGAGGTATGCTTGCACCAAACCACCCAAGAAGGGAGATTCAGGTGGTGGACGTGAACAGTTTGGAGAACGTGGCCGTGATCGTAGGGGTCGACGTGGTGATCGAGGAGGTTATCGGACGAACCTGCTGGTAGCAGAAGGCGAGGAGGGAACTGATGGCACCTATACTGAGGAGGATCAGGCACTGCTGGGCATGCTGGAGGTACTCAAGAGAAAGCAGAGAGCGTCAAGCGATGGAGATAGGAGGAGTGGGACTGAGGAGGCATCCACCTCAGTCTTCACCAGAGGCAACGCTGCCATGTATGCCCATCCATTGGAAGGTACTGACGACTCACTCGCCCTTGCATCTATATCTTCCCTTAGATCGTCGGACTGGATTGTCGATTCGGGTGCGTCTCGACACGTGACAGGGAATGCTAGTGAGTTCTCTTTCCTACACTCACCTAGCATCGGCGAATAGCATTCAAACAGCCAATGGTACTTTCCAGCCAGTGGTCGGTAAAGGTACTGTCGATTGTACATGTTTAGTAAAATTATTCAATGTTTTGCATGTTCCTACTTTTTCAGTTAGTCTTTTGTCCATTAGTTCTATAATCCTCCAACTAAAATACATTGCATAAGTATTACAAGCGGGACTAGGCTGAGATAACAAGTACGAATTTTTCTTCAGGTGATATCATTCTCCATACTCCTCCCACGCCATTATCAGTACAGAGGATCACTCACAGCAATGCAGAAAATTCTCCTGATAGATATGGTTGGGACATTGCTCAGTTTGTTTCATATAATAATATCTCTTCTTCTCATAGAGCATTCATTGCATCTTTGGATAGTATTATTGTACCTAACAATTGGTAGGTTGCCAAGAACGATCTAAAGTAGAAAGAGGCGATGCACGAGGAGTTAGGCGCTCTTGAGAAGAACCACACTTGAGAACTGATAAAACTGCCAGAGGGAAAGAGGGCAGTCAATGGCAAGTGGGTCTTTACGTGAAGCAGAACCCAGATAAAAAAGTAAAGCGCTACAAGGCTCGACAAGTAGCAAAAGAATACAGTCAGATGTACAACATTGACTATGATGAGACCTTTGTACCAGTGGCAAAGATAAGCACCGTCAGGACACTGATTTCTTTGGCAGCGAATCTTGGATGGAAGCTACACCAACTGGATGTGAAGAATGTGTTTCTTCATGGGGATCTAGTGGAGGAAGTGTACATGGAGATACCACCAGAATTCTGTACCGATAAGACAGTGGGCAAGGTCTGCAGGTTGAAGAAGTCCCTCTATTGACTGAAGTAGTCTCCTCGAGTGTGGTTTGACAGATTTATGAGGGCGATGATAGGGATGGGATATCAGCAGATCAATGCTGATCATATTGTGTTCTTTCGTCGGAGTGGAGGTCACATCACCATGCTTGCAGTGTATGTGGACGATATGATTATCACAGGAGATGATGAGGAGGAGATTGCCCGACTCAAGGGAAAGTTTGTTAAGGAGTTCGAGGTGAAGGACCTTGGCCTTCTTCGGTACTTCCTTGGGATTGAGATTACTCGAGAAGTAGAGGGGATTGTTCTTTCTCAGAGGAAGTATGCGCTGGACCTTCTCATAGAGACGGGAATGTTGGGATACAGACCTGCAGTGACGTCGATCAATTAGGGGTTCAAGCTGTATGTTGAGGATGGAGAACCAGTTGACCGAGACAGATACCAAAGACTGGTGGACAAGTTAATTTAAATTTAAATTTAAATTTTATTTTTAATTTTAATATTAATGACTATTTTAACATTATTTTAATGATAATTTTTTAGTGATGTTAGTGTTAATATAAAATTTAATGTTAGTTTTAATATTAGTTTTAATATTAATTTTAAAGTTAGTATTAATTTTAATTCTAGTATTAGTTTTATTTTTAATGTTAATTTTTGTGTGAATTTTAATTTTTGAATTAATTTTAGTTTTAATGTTAACATTAATATTAATGTAAATGTAAATTTTAATATTAATTTTTGTGTAAGTTAATTTTAGTGTTAATTTAATTTTAATTTTAGTTTTAAAATTAACATTAACCTTTAAAATTAGTTTAAAATTAAAATTTTACATTAAAATTAAAATTAAAATTAAATATTAAAATTAACAGTAATATTTAAATTAACATTAGAATTAATTTTAATATTAACATTAAAAAATTAACATTAACATTAATTTTAATTTTAATTTTAATTTTAATTTTAATTTTAATTTATTGAAAGGAAAGATTTAAAATTTTAAGATAGAGATAGAATTGTTTTTTTTTAAAGGTAGATTTATTTTTATTTTTATTTTTAGATAGAGAGTAATTTGAAAAAGAAACCTACGTATGAGTTTTTTGCGGAAGAGTTTTTTTTTCGTGAGAGAGATTTGATTTTAGTTTAAATATCCCGTAAGTTGTTCTCGTAAGTTATATATATATACATATATATATATATATATATATATATATATATATATATATATATATATATAATGAGGTTTAAAAATAGTTCAAAATTGAGCCGTATATAAATATTCCACTAACTAATTTTTTTAAAAATAAACAACTAATTATCTAACTACCTTATTTTATTTATTTACATCTAAACAATTCTAACTCAAGCGGTTAAGATGAGAGATATTTTTCATGGTTGCTTTAGTTTGATTTCTAGAAATGATCATATTTATAATAATTTCAAATTTAATTTGGCTATATTATAACTTGATACCCTCAACTATCCAAAATGTTCAACTTGATACCCTCAACTTTGATAAGTACTAACTTAATACCCTGAAAAAAAGACCAAATTGTCTTACTCCTCTCTCTCTCTCTCTCTCTCTCTCTCTCTCTCTCTCTCTCTCTCTCCCTTTGTTCATCTCCGGCTCCAACGACCGGGGGGGGTCACAACATTAGGCGGTGACGGCAGCAGCAGCAGCAGCAACAACAACCGGAGGCCCCGCGCAGGGCGACGGGACACGGCATGGGCCGGCCTAGAGCTGCGCGGGAAGGTGGGGTCACGGGCGGGAGCAGTAACTACAGCAGTCGAAGGCCGTACGGGACGACGGGGTCACAGGCGGGGGCAGCAGCAGCAGCAACAACAACAACAACCGGAGGCCCCGCGCGGGGCGACGGGGAGCACAGCCAAGGTGGGCTAGGGGTGCGGCGTGGGCCAACCCGGAGCCGCGCAGGGCGGCAGGTTCGCGGGAGGGGTCAGCAGCAGCATTAGCCGTAGGCCACGCGGGGCGACGGGGTCGCGGGCGGGGGCAGCAGTAACCGTAGGCCATGCGGGGGGACAGGGTCGCGGGATGGGGCAGCAGCGACAGTAGCAACAGCCGAAGGCCGCGCGGGTCGGCTGGGCCCTCCCGCAGCCAACAGGGTCGGTCCTGAGATTTAGAGGGCCATGTTCAAAAATTAAAATGAGGCCCTATTTTATGTGAACATAAATAAAAGAAAAAAATTACCTGAAATATATAACTCAAAATTTTAAAAGCTCCAACTCTCTCTCTCTCTCTCTCTCTCTCTCTCTCACGTCCTCCAAACCGCCAAAATCTTCTAAAAATTTATGAGTGCAAATCTAAAATACAAAGAAATAACAACAGTAACCAACACACAAAAAATAAAAAAAATTATCACCGAAAAACGGTCATCCTTGCATTTTTAGACGCAAAATTATTTATTAAGGTTGAATATCAATATTACAAAGAAAATCATTCTCAATAGATAACAAAGCTAATCAAAAATGTGTTACTCACCTAAAAAATAAATAATTTATATAAAAAGTATTCCAAAAAAATTAACAAAACACAAAAATCTCACCTAAATCAAAATTTTAACTAAACAAAGAAGTCTTCCAACTTTGTTAAGCCTTCTCTTTGGAGTGGATGCATGGAGCAGTAGGAGAATAGATTATGGAGTCTTCCTCAAATACTTTGGTTTGAACTTTCAATGAAATAGCAGGTGTTTGGACAATCCGGCGATCAAAGCACTGGAGGAATCTGGAGGTTGGCTTGGCTTGAGAGAACAAATCTAGAGGATATGAAATATGGATATTGATGTGCTGTAGTTGCATGGTTCTCATCTGGTTAGAGATTTATGAAGGAATGAGAGAAAAGGCCAATAGGAAGACTTTCCACATTTTGGAATCCTACACTACTAGAATAAGCGGGATTAGCGACGTTTTTTAGCGACTCCATGTAAAAACGTCGCTATTTAGCGACTCCATGTAAAAACGTCGCTACCCGTCGGTAATTGGCGACATTTAGCGACGTTTAGCGACTTTTATTCAGTTTTTAAAATATTAGTCGCTATAAGTTCAATTTAGGTCGCTAAACGTCGCTAATATGTTTTATTTAGCGACGTTTAGCGACGTTTTTAGCGACGTACATTTTTTGGACATTTAGCGACGTTATTAGCGACGTCTAAGACGTCGCTAATTTAGCGACGTCATTATTGGCGTCGCTAAACGTCGCAAAAACGTCGCTAAATTCTAAATTAGCGACGTCATTATTGGCGTCGCTAAAACGTCGCTAAATTGTTTACTTAGGGCTGATTCCCCCCATTTCCTTCGATCTCTTCCTCTCCCAAATTTCAAACCCTCTCTCGGTCTCTCCCGCTCCGGCTCCTCCTTCCTCCCTCCGGCGACCCCCCTCGGCCGCGTCCTCCCCCTCCTGCTCTCCTCCTCCCTCCGGCGCCCCCTCCTCCCTCCCGGCGACCCCCCTCCGTACATCGCCACCACTTCAACTCTGGTGGATCACTGCTTTCTGTTTCTAACCGTCAACTCACCTAGGTGACGCTAAAAGCTTCCCACCATCGAGTTTTTGGCCGAGATCGAGACTCAGGTCTGGTGCCAAGTCCTTACTCTTGTGTTGATGTGCGGAGTCGAGGAGTAGACGAGAGCATCGTACTTTATCGCAAGTTCATTCTAGCGATTAGTAAGTTCATTCTGCATTCGTTCCTCCACTTCTAGTTTTTCTTTGATTCAATTCTCTAGAAGCTTTGAGTACTCTAAGTTGATGATTCCTTGTATTTGTACGTCATGTGCTCGCTGCAAGGTCTCAGAGGAGTATTCATACAGTAATTGATCAAGTCAGACACAAACATGATCGTACCCGACAGTTCTTAATCCTTTGACGCAGGTATAACCTTCTTGACCCCGATTCTCGAGTTTAGGTTGATGTCTGAACAACTGCCGTGTCCGTTCGCCACTAGAAACGTAGTCCTAATCAACACAGGGGTTACTCGTGTGCTCGATACATCTGGACACAGATAGCGTCTGTTTCCAGTATGATGTCCAATTTTGACCCATAGTTCTCAATTTTGAATTATTATTGAATAGTTGTTTCGGTGGATTTAATCGGATAATGAGTGGCTAACCTCTTGGATTTGAAATTGAATCCAGCGGCTTTAGATTGGTTTAGTAATGGATTAAGTATAGGACTTGGGTGGAAAATTCAATTTTAATATGGAAGAATTCATAGAGTAGACACTAACGAAGCTGAACATTAACACAGTGAGTAGAAGAGGGCTAGCGTAACTAAAGAGTTCAAGCCCAGGCTTTGGCCCAATAATTTATAATTAATAGGTTAGTCCATTTGTTTAAGTAATTTAAGCATAACTGTAAGGCATCACTAACTTCGTCACATTTTTATGATTTGTGTTAAACAATTATGTTTTCTTTTGTTGTGCATTCCTTAGAAGCTAATTTTCCAAATTGCTATTTTTTCAACAGATAGTTCCAGCAGTCACCGAGCTTCTTGTTGCACAGCTTATGTGGTTAGATTATGACAACCCCTCCAAACCACTGTACTTGTACATAAATTCATCTGGAACACAAGTAAGTACTGTTCTTATCAAAATACATAAAAGCTTGAGGATCTTCTTTAATTCCTTGACTTCTTGTAATGGATAACTTAGATTGCATACAATATCACCATGTAACTAAACTGCAATGCACTTGCACACTAACATATCATTAACATGGTTGTTTGGTCCTCCAGAATGAGAAGAATGAGACCGTTGGATCAGAAACCGAGGCATATGCTATTGCTGATACCATAGCTGTAAGTACAATAACTTCATATGTCCTGTAACATCTTTCTGCTGTAAAGCTCATGTTAGAATTTGTTGGCTGTAGGTATTTCTTGTGGACAGAAATTTTATTGTTCTTTGGTTTTGTAGTTGTTAAAATACTATAAAATATATAACCCTCGTTAACACTAGAGTTTTTATGTAGTGGTTGGGAGTCTAGGGATTTTAACAATAATTAAGAAGTCTCTAATCCGCTACTAACATATTAATTTCCAAATAATTTTAGAATTACTTACAACTCCATCCATGACCTGGGTAGTGGAAATTTCCAAATAATTTTAGAATTACTTACAACTCCATCCACAACAAATTCGGCTCTCCTCCTCCTACCTTTTTGATTATACTAATATACATAATTATTTACACCATATTACTGGAAAAATCTTATATTAAGGCCACAAAATGGGCAAAATCATTATTCTTTTTTTTTTATTTTTTTTGTAAAATTAGCGACGTATTTAGCGACGTTTAGATACGTTTAGCGACGTTTATACACGTCGCTAAATACGTCGCTAATTAGCGACGTTAATAGACGTCGCTAATGACGTCGCTAAACATGTCGCTAAATACGTCGCTGTACGTCGCAAATTGCTGACATGGCAGTACTGCCAGGTCATTAAAGACGTCGCTGTCACGTCGCTATATAAGTCGCTAATTAGCGACGTTTAGCGACGTTTTTTACGTCGCTAATTAGTGACGCTACGTCGCTAAACGTCGCTAATTTAGCGACATATTTAAAGTCGCTAAAAAACGTCGGTATAGCGACGTTTAGCGACGTTTTTCCTTTCAGCGACGTGATGATTTCCGACTTCTGTAAAACGTCGCTAATTACGTCGCTAAACGTGATTAGCGACATTTTATTGTCATTTAGCGACGTTTTTTGACGTCGCTAATTTGACTTTTTCTGGTAGTGCTAACAGCCGTCCAAAACCCGGAGATGATGGCGGCCGGCGGCTGAATATTTACTTTCTTGATTGAAACCTAACAGCCTTGTTTGTTCTTTCTTCTTTGGAAACAAACAATCTTGCATGATTGGAGGCTAAAAATTTTCTTTCCTCATTGGAAACCTAATATCCTGGCTGCTGTAAATTAATGGTTAGCCAATTGGACCAACTTGGGAACTCTCAGAGCTTCGATTTTATGTAAAAAATGGCTGATGCTTCTTCAAAAAAAAAAAAAAGAATGATACATATGTGCAAGTAGAAAAATATATGGGCCCTTTCTATTATGAGGCCATATTCCGTCGCACCTTTTGCACACCTTCAGGACCGGGCCTGGCAGACAAGATAGGCGCTGGGGCGGGGGCGCGGCGTGGGCCGGCCTCGAGCCGCGTGGGGCAGCGTGGTCGCGGGCGGGGGCAGTAGAGGCAACAGCAGCAGTCGAAGGCCACGCGGGGCTGTGGGGTCACGGGCGGGAGCAACAGCAGCAACAACAACCACCGGAGGCCCCACACAGGGCGACGGGGCACGAAGCCAAGGTGGGCACGGGAGTGCGGCGTATGCCGGCCCAGAGCTGCCCCGGGCGGAGGGATCGCGGGCCGGGGCAGCAGCAGTAGCCGAAGGAAACACGGGACGACGGGGTCGCGGGCAGGGGCAGCAGTAGCAATGGGGTTGCGGGCGGGGACAGTAGCGGCAGTAGCAACTGCCGAACGTCACGCGAGTCGACGGGGCTCTCCCGCAGCCAAGGTAGGCGGGGGGCGAGGGCGTGACGTGCCGTCCTAGAGCCACGCGGGACGACGGGGTCGCGGGTAGGGGCAGTCGCGGCAGCAGGAGCAGCCGAATGTCGCGCAGGGCTGTGGGGTCCCGGGCGGGGGCAGCAACAACAACAACAATTGAAGTCCACGTGTAGTGCGACAGGGCGCACAACCAAGGTGGACACGGGGGTGCGGCGTGGGCCGGCCCGGAGCCACGCGGGGCGAAGGGGTCGTCGGCGGGGGCAACAACAGCAATAACAACAGTAGCAGTCGATGGCCACGTGGGGCGGAAGGGGTCGTGGGCGGGGGCAGCAACGACAGTAGTAGCAGCCGGAGGCGGGAACGGGGTGCAGCGTATGCCGGCCCAGAGTTTTTGTCGGGGGGATTGGGAAGTGAGGGATATTTTTATTTTTTTTAAAATTTTGACTGTCAACATAAAAATTATTATATAGTTGAGGGTATTAAGATAGTACCTATCAAAGTTGAGGATATCAAGTTAAACTTTTTGAATAATTGAGGGTATCAAGTTGTAATTTAGCCTTTAATTTTTTAAATAATTTTTTTACGCGCGTGCACGTTACTAGTAGATATAACTATAAATCAATGACGGAATCGTTGGTGGGCTGAGGTGGACTCCAGTCCACCCAATTTTTGGAGACAAAAAGTCTATGTATTATGTATCTCGTCACCCATTTGTAGCCATGCATCTTTATTTTGAGATAATTGCAGCAGTTCTATAGTACTAAGAGTACAACTAATAGTACTATTGATTATTGGAAGAGAAGAAGTAGTGATAACTGCGGCTAGAGAGGAGAAGCCTAGGTTGTGAGACCCATCTCGCTGTTCTAGTATACGTACCTGATATATGCGTATTATACATGTATAACTTGTTTATTGCTTAATTTCTTACATCATCATTTATGCCATTCATGCATTGTTTAGGTTATTTTTGTATGTTTTTCTTAGTTGCATGCTTTGGACCGTTGGTCTCTTGGTTTTCTTGGTGGGTGGCTGTGATGAACCTGGGTGAGAGGCATGGATTGTGATCCAATGTCCTACAATCAATCCCTTGGCTATATAAGAAATTCCATTCTCTTTCCTCCACTTTTTTTTTCTTTCATTTCTCTTCCCTTCTTCATTTTTTCTCTAGCAAAGAGCAGCAGCTGAACTTGGCCTTGGCCGTGGGTGACCTTAGTAGTGTTGGTATTAGGCTAGACTTGACCGTAGGCAAGTACATCTTGCCAACCGAAGGAACAACCTTGGATCTTACTTTGATTCTTAGTATAGCTTGTTTTAATCATTAGATCGATTTTATTTTTGGGTAGCCCTTAGAACTTGCCTCATTAATGATTTTGTTTTTCTTGTATTGGATTTCTCATGGAGCCCGATAACAGCAAGTCGGAGAATGCAAAGTTGGCCTGAGATTGCATACAAAAAGTACACAGGGAACCCTTGTCGCATAGCGAAGTTCCAGTGAGCACACTTGTGTGTTTCACAAATTTCTTAGAAAGTGTGCCAAGATATGTTAAGTATTCTGGACGCACTTCTCTACTCCTACGTACGTTTTGTACTAAGACAATTCATTTAAAAGTACGCCAATCCTACTTGGCGCACTTTTGAATGGGTCTGCAAGTCATCAATAATGTACGCCACTGCTTAAAAAGCCAAGTTGGCGCACTTTGCACATATTGTAGAGTTGGCGCACTTTGGTGAACTTTTCTTACCGGCGCACTTTGTCCCTTATGGAGAATGGCGCACTTTGCTGTGTGGTGCACTATGTGGCATTATCCAGAGATATCTCACTTTGTAGCCATCCGTAATTACTTAATGACTAAGCAAAGACTTCTGACCATTCTCGAGAATTGTGTTCTCGACTGTAGGATCGTCTCAACTGTTGTGCCATGCCTTGGAACTTGTATTTTGTCTTTTAGTAGGCCTTCCTGCACTTGTTTGTACGTCAAACCTCATTACTGGCATACTTGATAAAAGTGCGACAAAGTCGTAGCTTAGGTAATTTCATTTATGCACCAATGATAGATTTATGCTCCAAGCTCCTGCCTCGCGAACTTCTTTCATTGTGCGCCAACGTCCTAGACGTGCGCTTTAACTAGTATGATTTTTGCGTCATCTTTGCTCGGATCACTTTTGTATCAAAGTACGTCAGAACTGCCTGAACTAGTGATTTGTGCGCAAAAACTATTTTTGGCCATTTGTGCGTTAATACTTGTTTTGGCCATTTGTGCGCCAATAATAGTTTTTGGCCCATTGTGCGCGAATATTTTATTCTTGTCTGATTTTATGCGTCAATCCTGAATTGTTAATTTATGCGCATGTATGCCAGTATTCTCTTTAATATGCTTAACTCTTGATGATTTCCTAGTTCTCTTTTAATCTCGTTACTTTAGTTAATCCTGGTTATTTTCTGAATATGATATTCTTAATATTGATCTTGATTTCCTTATATGATCTAGTGATTGTACACTATAAATGAACTGATAATCTTGATCCTGAACTGATAATCTTGACACTGTACTGATAATCCTAATCCTGAACTGGTAATCTTGACATTGTACTGATAATCCTAATCATGTATTGATAATCCTGATCATGTACTGATAATCCTGATATTGTACTTATACTGTACTGATACTCCTGATCCTGATACTCCTGATAGTGACTCGACGTAGCGCACCATCCTGATACTCCTGATCCTAATAATCCTAATAGTGGCTCGACGTAGCGCACTCCTGACTTGAGAATTCATGTAATTGTCCTGATCAAGGCTATTAGTAGCACCTGTATTGCATGACATGTATCCTCGTGGTTGATTTTGATTATACTCGTCAAGTTACTATCCTATCTTGCAATATGTCTAAGGCAGATTCCTGGGCACCATGGTCGTGAATCCTTGATACTTTTTCAGGCTAATAACTAAAATAATAATCTAGAAAATAATCTAAAGAGATTTTCTGGCTACATGCAATCTCAGTATCCCAACGACACTTGATGGATTTGGAGCTCTCTATCGTGAGGGGCACACTTCCAGCACACCGACGAGTGTTGCACTACCGAAAAAGATAAGAAATAATTATACCTGATAAATCTATACTATGTAACCGTTCATCTGGATAAACCGGATAATCTGTAGGGCATGTGGCTGTAAGGAATCTCAACTGCATGTGTTAGTAACTAGGACTGTGATAACCCTAGTTAGCTAATGATAACAAGTCGTAGGGCATGATTGGCGGTGATTTCTTGATTACCAGTCTAGTCTAGTCATGTCCTGATTTAAATTAGCAGCTGATCCAAAAATGGTAACCGGAATACTGATTCCAGATCTCCTTATTTAAATACTCTATAATTGTTTAACTGTCACTTTACCTACTATTCTTATTGATTTGTCTGGGTATATATAGTCTGCAGGACATGTGACTGTAAGGAGTCTTAAATGCATGTGTTAGTAACTAGGACTGTGATAACCCTAGTTAGATAATGGTAGCAAGTCGTATGGCATGATTTGTCGTGATTGCTTGATTACTAGTCTAGTCTGGTCCTGTCCTGATTTAAATTAGCAGTTGATCCAGAAATGGTAACCGGAGTATTGATTCCAGATGTCCTTGTTTAAATACTCCAGAACTATTTAACTATTACTTTTACCCGTTGTACTTATTTAATTGTTACTTTACCTGCTATTCTTATTGATTTGTCTGCATGCTGGTTTTAGTTCTTAAGTTTGGCTCCCTTGTGGTATTTGCTGTTTTGGGGTCTGACCCCACTGCTTTTGTATGGCCAAATTTTGGAGTATGACCGTAGGATCTCCCGTACTTTCCAGCTCAAGATGGTGAACACCAGGAGCACCCGAGGACATGAGTGGGTTTCTTCTTCCTCACCCACTTGATCTTGTACATTATTCTTTTGAGGCATTTAGCTACCGAGCACGTGTTTAGCTCGTATTTTGGGACTTGATATTCTAGTATGCGTGTCTACATGTAAAGCATATTCTAGACTATAGGTAGAGCTGATCATGTAACATTGTACTCTACTAGTTCTTCATTTTGGTACTAGCTTCATGATCATCTGGGTATGTATAGTTTGGGATGTCTTACTATTATATGTTGGTGATCATACATCTTGTAAACTTGTTGCTTGCTTGAGATTGAGACACCTAGGATTGTTGACCCAGGATTGCCTGATGGATTGTAGAGTAACATGTCTAGACAGCCGTGACCGTATCTCGGGGTATAGAGTACTCTGGTATACGTAACTGATTTGTCTGCCCCCGCTCTCCAATATTCTGGTTCTGGGACGTGACACAGGGATCTGGTCATAGCCATTTTTATTTATTTATTTTATATACATGTCAATCCACATATAATTTTTTACCTCAAATTTCAGCAAGCCCACAATAGCTCACACTCCAGTAGTCCAGATTTTTTTTTTAAATCCGTAGCGCGCTCTCTCTCTCTCCCCCCCCCCCCCCCCCCCCCCCCCCACACAAGATTCTTGGTGTTTGAATTTATGCCTAAAAGAGTCTACCTGATAAACTAAATATTTTTTTGACATATTCCCATTTTTTTCTAATATGTTGAAAATGATTCTACATTGGCTAGACATTTGTACGATATGGACACGATGAGATACGGACATAGACGATACTGCCACAACAATATTCATGTTGTTTTTTTTTTTTACGGACGTTTTAAGTTCAGTCAGGAATAAAATAAAGGGCTAATTAGAGTTTAGACCCTGAATTTTATACCAGTTTAGAATTTGAGCCCTGACTTGTCCAATTGGAGAGTTTAGTCCCTGAATTTTTATTATAATTTGATTTATTTTTTCCTTTATACCTTCACTCCCATGTAAACATCTTCCTATATAGACTAGGGAGGGTAATATGGTAAAAATAAATCAAATAATAAAAATTCAGGATCCAAACTCTCTAGTCATGGCTCAAACTCTAAGCTGGTATAAAATTCAGGATCTAAACTCTAATTAGCCCTAAAATAAAATTATGGTTCCGCCCTTGCGAGAGAGGGATGTTATTATATATAATTATACCTTGGCGGGTTTGTAGGGGAATTTGTTTTGTTGCCTGTACTCGTGCATGACCCAATTGGTCTTCTCGCCCTTGGGGGCTCTGCCTTTGTAGAAGACGAGGGTCTTCTTCATCCCAACTATGACGTCATCGCCGCTGCAGTGGAATATCAGCTCCTTGTCTTTGCCTGTGGTCTTCCAGTAGCCGGAGTCCGTAGCTCGGTTGGTCCGGAGGCCGGTCGGATACTTTCGATCCCTCAGGCTAAAGAAATACCACACTTTTTCCCCCATGCTTGCCTTTGCTATACAGTTAGTTATTCACACCACCGAATTCTTAAATTATGTCACAAGCATAGTAAAAATGCAGAAATATGATGCGAAGAAAGAACTTATTAGTCAAGAAATTTAAAGTTTGGGTGGACTGGAGTTGATTATGATAGACTAAGTGTATGCTGACTCATAGAAAAAATTCTAAAAAAATTATATGAAAAAGAAGAAGAAACAAATTTTTTTTATGTTTGGAACGAACTGGAGCCCACCCCACACAGTGGGTACGCCCTTGCATATAACTCCGAGAGGTTTTATAAAACTTAAGCATGGTATCAAAGACATAGTACATATTCAATCATTAATTTTGATAATAATTCTGCAAGAAAATATACCACTCTCAACCCACAAGACGTGGGTCTTCGGATGTGTTTAATATATAATTTTCAAACTCTTACCAAAATTATATAACTTTGGTGTTTTGACAAGTACTTCACAACTAAATAGAAGTTGTTGGATGAAGAAGCTAAGGACGCACACAGACTCCAAAGAACAAACAAATTAGTTTCGGACTGATCAGGTTCCTTAATTATTCTTAAAAACTCGGAAGAAATTAATGTATACTGCCTCAAGACAAATTCCTTAGCAGTTGAAGAAGAATTATTAGCTTCTGCTATATAACATTTTAATAAAAAACAATACATTTTTTGTGTGAGATCAAGCACACCTGTTATTTTTCTTTTAGCGCGTACTTTAGCATTAAACACCTAATTAACGTGATACATAATAACCTTGTAATATATATATATAGAGAGAGAGAGAGAGTTACAGAAACTAAACATGTAGAAAGTCCATACATACCAGGGAGATCCCATGGCTCACACTTGTTGAGGTCGACGTCGGTGATCGCCTTGGCGACGAAGCCGGAGTCTAGCATCTTTCGCGACAGATAGCAAGTGATGAGCTCCTCATCAGTGGGGTGAAATCTGAATCCAGGAGGAAGCTGCTGGTTCTCCTCCATTTTAGTTTGGCTCAAGATGCTAGTAGAAGAACAAGCTATATAGTAACGTGTACTTAATCTTAGTTTAAGAGAGAAATAAAAGGAATAGCAATAGCAGTACTAATAGGTGTCCTTGCTAAAAGTGACTGCTCTTCTAGAACTCTTTTGTTTCTAAATCTCATCAACTCCTTAGGAAAATACGGTGCATATATATTGCTAGCTAGGGAATCATTGTGGAAATAATAATGGACCAAGTTTTTGGGGATTATTACGCAATTCCCTAGGGTTTTGGTGTAGGAATTGTTGGTAAACTAGAGGGGTTTTTTAGGGTTTTTGTCGTTAGGAATTGAGAGTATTAGTCACACTAGTACTACTATTCTCATTATCTTTAATTGTCCAACCAACTCCAACCGTTTCTACCCACCCGCCCTTGGCCGATTCAACGAGAAGGAAGAGTTTGTCGGCACGTGGACACGATTACAAGTAGGCTCGACACAGTCAAATAAAATATCTACACAAATCGACTGTTCTAAGGAGAGAGTACCAAATGCTCATTCTGCAAGGGGCCGAGATACTAAGGGTCTGTTTTATTGCAAGATAAAAAATGTTAGATCCTAGACGGATCAAAGATGGTAGAACACAAGTCATAGTAGAGCTGCTAGCGAGATCCGAAGGTTCGTTCTCTACTGGAATCCAAGTTGTAATCGAGATTAGAGATTCACACAAAAATTTCTCATCTGATATTTCTCGATTCCAACGAAGCACGAACCAAAAACATGTTACAAACTGGTTCCCAAGAAAATGAAGATTATAACAAGCAACAAATGAAACGTTCTTCTCTTCACGTTCGCAGACGCTACAATGAGAAAGAACGAAGCAAAGAAAAAACTGAAGAGAAGCTCCTTGCTGGGGTAGTCAAAACCACCGTTGCTCAAAGCAAGATTTGTCGTACAGACGATCTGCCCACAGGAACCAGCAAGTTCACAAAAGAACTTCTGGAACGCTCAAAATCACCTTCGAAAACACTCGGAAACACCATGTGAGAGGGAGACATTCTGGGCTGCATATGATCTGGTGTTCTCGGTTTTCCATCTGTGTTCTCTCTCCTCAAATGAAAGAGGAGGTTCTCTATATAAATAGAAGAAAACAGCACATATGCGGCCTGAGAAAACTCCAGGCCGCATAAGCGCTGACCGACCAGATCTCCCAAATCCGGGTGTCAAAGTCGTCGATGCCGCAAGTCACGTTGCACTGCCCGAGGCAGACAGCGCCGCCAAACGCCGAAAGCAACCGCTCGTGCCGCCTTACACGTTGCACTGCACAAGGCAAACAACACAGCCAAACACCGAAAGCAGGCCATGTCCCCTCCACGTTAGACTCTCCACAGACCGCATGGGCATCGGGCCGCATACGCTCCTGACCGCATGGCAACCGGCCGCATAGGCACTGAGCCGAATACGCACCGAGCTGTATGTGCACATGGCCGCATGTCCCCTAGCCGCATGAGCACCTGACCGCATGGCCCCTGGCCGTCTGCTCTCCAGGCCTCATGCGGTCCACGAAGCATGCGCCCGAGCAAACAAACGTGCATGAAAGGAGCGCATGAAATGAGCGCATGAGCGTCATGCGACGATGCTGACGTGCTAAGTGCAAAGTGCGCCAACAAAGCACCACTTTGCATCCTTGTGCACGAGCCCGAGTCCGAGTCCGATTCCAAGTCGCTAAGACCCTGCGGGGCTTAGCTCCTAAGGAAAACTTTTCCAAATGTGGTGAAAAAATAAAGATTTTCATAATGGAGTTCACACTTAAACCCTCTAAGAAAAGTCAACCCACATGAGCCTCCACCCCATGTGCATATACCAATACTAAGCATAGCTATATATTGAGATATACACATTGGTGGTTCTCCAATATGGGACTAAAACTCCCAAAGCCAAGTAGAAAATACCAACAATCTCCCACAAATATCACAATATATGGTTGAGTGTTCCTCACATTGACTACCATTGTGTATTAGGATAGATGTCGCCGACGACTTGAATCTTTTCATATAGGTCAAACAACAGTACGATACAAGAATGGACTAGGCCTTGAATTTTGTACCATAGTTGCTATTCTCCCCACTCACACAATGACCTCAGTTGTGCCATCCGGTTGCACGTTAAAGGCCCTGTGCTGACCTGGTCTCAGTGTATGTATCTTGGACGTCTACAAACTTTTTCTCAAGAGACGGCCTATATCTCTATCCGTACACTTAGGTGGGTTCTTTCACTATAGAAAGTTTATTATCCGACATAAAATATTACGCTTATGTGTGGTGCTACGCCACATGACATGGCCGTCCAAGGCCGAGGATCCCCCTCTTGTGGTGTCATACCACTGTAGCATGAGGACACAGGCCTCTTAGTAGTGTCGTTACTACACACAACATGGAGCCTTGCGCGCATGTGCAATGCTATGCCGCTGTGACATGGCTTAAAGTCGAGGTTCACTCCCTCATGTGGTGTCACACACTGTATCATGAGAACACAGGCCTCTTAATAGTGTTATACTACCTCACATCATGAAGCCTTGCGCTTCTGTGCGGTGCTACGCCACTGTGACATGGCTCAAAGTCGAGGTTCACTCCCTCATGTGGTGTCACCCACTGTAGCATGAGATCATAGGCCTCTTTGTAGTGTTGTACTATCACTCTCTATTTCCTTGCTTTGACATGGCCTGAAGCCGAGGTTCACTCCCTCGTATGGTGTCATGTCACTGTAGCATGGGATACAAGTTCCTTGTAGTGCTGAAACTACTCGTGCTTCATGTAATGCACGCCGGACATTCACTCTGTCCGAGAACTCAATAAGGCGTCAAAGCCATCCTCTCATAAGAAATGTTCTGATCAAGAACAAATTGTAGACCACAGTAGTTTCGGGTACGTATCCCACAATGTCCCTGAGGACTACCCACTGTACCTGATATTCTCCTGGTCAATGGTCCTCCCTTGAACCAATAGTTATATGCCTAGTAGATTTCTCTTTGAACCAATAGCATAAAACTAAATTGTAGGATTACAGAGAGCAATACCAGAGGTCCTCCAAGCCCATATATGTTGTGTCCTTGACTATGGGCGGTGTTATGGCCGCTGTGACATGGCCTGCAGCCGAGGCTTTACCCTGTCGAGGTACCTTATAGTGGTGTCACCCCACAGTAATATGGAGTACTACGCTCTTGTAAAGTGCTTGACTCTGACTATATGCGGTGCTACTGCCGCTGTGACATGGCCCGAAGCCGAGGCTTTACCCTGTCGAGGTACATCATGGTGGTGTCACCCCACGGTAGCCATGGAGTACTACACTCATTTATAGTTCTTACGATCAGTTGGCGCTTGAGGCCTATTATGAACGGATCTGCCAGAATCACCTGACTCCGATCTTTAACCACTATAATGATCCACGCTAGCAGCGCTCATTCAGTGTTCTGTATTAGCCTGTTATGAACGGATCTGCCAGAATCACCTGGTTTCGAACATTAACCATTGTAATGATCCACGCTAGCTGTGCTCATTCAGTGCTCTGTATTTTATCCACACAGTTCTCTTCAGACCTTTGAAGAGATGAATAGATGCCACTGTTGCAGCTTCCTGGTTTTCACAGTATGTCGGTATCACCCGAATCTGTGTACTAACCATAGGAAGATCATCTGAGAGCTTCCAGAGGTATTCTGCCAAATATGTTGTAGCTGATATTGCATAGAACCCTGAGAGTAATGACTACTTCTTCAATTTCTACTATCTAGCAGCACCACTTCCTGGAGAAGTCACGTCCTCCTGTGGATCTTTCACTCTTCTTTTCTGAGCACCAACTAGCATCACTGAAGCCTTCCATCATATCTGGATAACTGCTGTAGTGCAGGATATACCACTGAGTCCACTTGAGAATTCTGACAACTCTCTTCACAGCTTTCAGTGTTTAACAACACACATACTGCTCGTGAACTGACTCAGCATCCCTTCAGCGAGAGATATATCAGTCCTGGTGTTACTCGTAGCTTGAATCATGCACCTGATGATGCTCGAGTACACCATACACCAATTGTCTGATACTTTTCCTTGGATTAGGCTCATTTATCTTAATGTTACACCTGAGGAGTATCGACCCTGATACCCAAAGCGTGTGACCAATTATCTTCTGCAGAGAGCTTGTGCCTGAGCAAGTCCACCTGGCATCCAGATTGACTTATATCTTTAGGATGACCTCTGCAATCACATGTCCTAAAACTGGACAAAAGGACATATTTGTTCTAGTGACACTTCTATATCTACAGCTGAGATTTAGCAAGTCGTCCACATAGATACAAAAGATGACTCTTTTCTAATCAGCGAACTTTGTGTACACACACTAGTCTGTCTTTCTGATCCTGCGACAACTTTGACTAAATGACTTGTCAAACTTCTGCTGCCACATACTGGGATTTGTTTCAGACCGCATTGAGATATCACCAACCTGCAAACTGTCTTCAAACCTGAATGACAATAATTATGTCTATTGTTCGTGAATCTCTCATGACTGTCTTCCTTCATCTGATAAACAATCAGCTTATGAATAGCAGCTACGGCAATCAGCATCCTGATATATGACGCCCTCAACGAGGTGCCTAAGAACTTAATCCATGTTATCTGAGAAAACCCCTAGGCCACAAACCTATGCTTGAACTCAACTGTTCTGGCTGCTTCCATTTTCTTCTACTGAAGATATATATCAACATCCCAAGTGTTGTTATGGGGTCAATCTCTTCATGGACTGCCTCCTCCCAGCAGACCAAGTCGTTGGTCTTCATTGCCTTATCATTAGTAAGTGGTACGACTTCCGTATGATAGGTGATAAGATCATTTTTGGTCCTTCGACCTCCTGACTCTTCTAGCTGACTGCTCTTCGAGTTTTGGTTCAAATGTTGTCTTTCAAAAGACAATTCCTTCTTGACTACGTCTTCTTTTATAGAAGTTCCAACAACTCTGGCTGATACTGTCCTCCGAAAAGCCCCCACAATCGAACGATATTCATGTGGATCTGACATTGAACCAGAGTTACCTCAGAAGTGACGAACAGTACTAGGGACATGACCGTAAGTGCAACCTTCTCCCACAAACAATCTGGAAGGCCCTTTGAACAACAAAATAGAAGTCATCATTATTATTTCTTGCTCGTCCTTCCTATCTGCACCTTCAAAGGACTAGAAAAGTACGAAGATGTCGTTCCATAGTCAATTCCATGTTCTAAGCTGAACGATGTGAATCCAAAGAACGATGCATGTTCCATAGTCAATTCCATGTTCCAAGCTGAACGATTTCCATAGTCAATTCCATGTTCCAAGCTGAACGATGTGAATCCAAAGAACGATGCATGTTCCATAGTCAATTTCATGTTCTAAGATGAACGATGCGAATCCAAAGAACGATGCATGTTCCATAGTTAATTCCATATTCTAAGTTGAACGATGTGAATCCAAAGAACAATGCTCTTCGTAAAGAAAACTTTTGAGTCTATTGAGTTGTAGACCGATATGATGCTCAACTCCAAACATGAAGTTCCTGAGGTTCTCGAACACTTCATCCTTTGATTATGAGAAGATACGCGAACGCGTTTTCCGAGAAATCGTCAAAGAAAGAAGTAATAAACTTTACCCCGGCCCTTTATAGAGGTGGAGACTGCCAATCGCCAAGAACTGGTATGCGCTAAGTCTCGTTATGCGCATACTCTGCAATCCTTGGTCAACCTGTAATCTTTCTTCCAACTGGAATGCACGTCCTTCAAACGCTAACTCCTCCATTCTGGGAAACTGTAGGTTCTGACAACTCACGTTCACAAAGGACTCCTTCCCTCATCCAAATGTTCGAAGTGTATCCCGTCAATCTTCTCAAAGTTTGTGAAAACTTGTTGCCGAGAATATTTGATCAAATGTTCTACATCTTTCTTCGGATCTTGCTTTGATATTGTTAGTCCCTAAACGGATCAAAGATGGTAAAACGTGGGCCATAGCAGAGCTGCTAGCGAGACCCGAAGGTCCACTCTCTATTGGGACCCAAGTTGTCATCGAGATCAGAGATTCACACAAGAGTTTCTCATCTAATATTTCTCGATTCCAACGAAGCACGAACCAAGAACAGGTTACAAACTGGCTCCGAAGAAAATGAAGATTACAACAAGCAACAAATAAAACGTTCTTCTCTTTACGTTCGCAGACGCTATAATGAGAAAGAACGAAGCAAAAAAAAAACTAAAGAGAAGCTCCTTGCTGGGGTGGTCAAAACCACCTTGCTCAAAGCAAGGTTCGTCGTACAGACGATATGCCCCCAGGAACCAGCAAGCTCAAAAAAGAACTTCTGGAACGCTCAAAATCACCTTCGAAAACACTCGAAAACACCATGTGAGAGGGAGACACTCTGGGCCGCATATGATCTGGTGTTCTCGGTTTTCCATTTGTGTTCTCTATCCTCAAATGAAAGAGGAGGTCCTCTATAAAAATAGAAGAAAATAGCACCTATGCGGCCTGAGAAAACTCCATGTCGCATAAGCGCTGACCGACCAGATCTCCCAAATCCGGGTGTTAGAGTCTTTGGTGCCACAAATCACGTTGCACTGCACGAGGCAGACAGTGCCGCCAAACGCCGAAAGCAGCCGCTCGTGCCGCCTGGCACGCTATACTCCATGAGACAGACAACGCCGCCAAACGCCGAAAGCAGGCCATGTCCCCTCCACGTCAGACTCTCCACAGACCGCATGGGCACCAAGCCGCATGCGCTCTTGGCCGCATGGCAACCGGCCACATAGGCACCGAGCCGCATACGCATCGAGTTGTATGCACACATGGCCGCATGGCCCCTGGCCGCATGAGCACCTGACTATGGCCCCTAGCCGCATGCGCTCCACGAAGCATGCGTCCGAGCAAGCAACCGTGCATGAAAGGAGCACACGAGCGCCATGCAACGATGCTAAGTGCAAAATGCGCCAATAAAGTGCCACTTTGCGCCCTTGAGCACGAGTCCGAGTCTGAGTCGCTTAGCTCCTAAGGAAAAATTTTCCAAAAGTGGTGACAAAACAAAGATTGTCATAATGAAGTTCACACTTAAACCCTCTAGAAAAAGTCAACCCATATGGGCCTGCACCACATGTGCATATACCAATACTAAGCATAGCTATATATTGAGATATACACATTTGTGGTTTCTCAATGTGGGACTAAAACTCCCAAAGCCAAGTGGAAAACACCAATAAAAATATATATAAAAAAAAATTTAATTTTACAAAATTATTTTACTAGAAAAAAAAAATCTGGATAAACATGGGCCAGAATTCAAGGAGTCACTCGAGTCAACTAAAAGTTATAGTACCGCTTGTAGTTGTACATAAACATATTTAACAAAAAATTTAACAATACATAATCAAGAGACAAGCTCCCTACTCTTACGTATTAACATGTACTTAACACGTGCCAAATCTACATAATTAAGCTACAGTAGTTAGAATAAACTCGCCAAACAATGACACACCCAATATTATTGGGGATGATTAGAAATATTTATGCACTCATATGTTTAATTTGTCTCTTGCTTGCTTCATTAAAATTGATTAAATATATAAGAAACGTGATTATGTTTGTTACACAAGTCAGGGCCTCCGGCTATTCGTTCCTAACCACACCAATACAATACAATAAAATAAAATAAAATCTTGTTCTCCATTGAAAGGGATGGCTTTTGGAAGTCACCTGTCCGTAGAGAAACAATGATTTGGCTCAAGTAATTAGCTTGTGACGGCGAATATTAATTGCTACAGTTGATTATGCTCTTCTCACATCAGTAAATCAGAAATTTGCATCCACAACATTAAACTATGGTAAAATTGCTCTGACACCCTAAACTTCGGTGAAATTTTAAGAGCCCCAATCGTGCTTCGGAATAACGTATTTCTTCTATAACGTTTTCTATACAAAAACAAAGACAACTGTAATTAATATTAACCACCTATTAATCTTAACCTAAATTTTTCGTCCATAATTACTATGCAATATACATACATGTATATCTTTATAACAACAAAATTAATACAAATTTCTGGTTAGCTTGTAATAATATCAGTATATGAAGGTTGTGGGTTTAAATCTTTCTATACGCAATTTTAAAACTCATAGTCTCTTACATGACAAAAATTAATATATACGACATAAAAATGTAAAGGCATTTTTTTGCACAAAATACGTCTTTCGGAAGGTCCTATTTTGTACATTGCAATTTTTTTTTTTTTTCCGAAACCTACTGTCATTTATTATCTCGTTTGGATGGACGTTTTGGATCTTAAAATGCAATTTGTGCAAACTTTATGCCCTCGGAACAATTTCAGCATATACTTTTATGCTGTGGATGCAAATTTCTGTCAGTAAATCTACCATAAATATGACACGAGGAAAATGCGATAAGTTTCTCTTATAGAACTCAAAAGATTATTTCACATGCATAAAGTTATCTAACGAAACCCAAGCTTTAAGAGCAAGGTCAAATAGCTAGTCACTTCAAAAGGAATAATACCATGGTAAAAAGGAGACCTATACTCACATAACTGTGGAACTGATACTACATTCCAATCTTACAAATAAAACGGCAAAGAGTTGGAAACCAGATTCTAATTCGAGTATCAATGAGTGTCCATGTGCAGGAGGCTCTTAGGGGCAAAAGCTGTGACAGGAGGCCCTCAGGGGCGCAAACAAGAGAGCATGATCAGAAATTGGGCTAAAATCCTAATTCCTTGCATTGCAAGGGCAAAGCTGTAAAAGTTCAGTACGGACGATACAGTGAAGACGGCATTGGTTGTGGTGGTGGTGGCTGCAGTGCATTTTCTCCACCAGATTGAGGATCCTGTAGCTTCGTTCTTGCTCCAGAGATCTTGCATTAAATAAAAATAAAGTAATTATTAACAAGGTAGAACAACCACATCAGAAAGAAGAAACGAAAACGTTAAATAAAGATAGCATGCTTTTGTCTCATGATCTGAAAAGTATTTTTACTGTCAAGAAAACATCTAAATTACTGAATTCTTTGGCTGATGATTTCTTTTATCAAGACAACTTTGGCATTGGATTGTTCCACCTAAGGTTCAGTACTTCGTCTGGTAGGTTGCTCTAAAAAATATTCCAACTAAATGCTTCCTTGACGCCACAGATCTAAAAGGGTCTAAAAGTTCCCATAGCTCAATCTTTATGTACCCATTGCAAAAAGATCCTTTGAAGATTGCAACCATGTCTTCATTAATTGTTGTCGAGCACGGTCGGTGCGGACTCCTGAATACCATTCTTAGTTGGTGTAATATTCGCTTTCGCACATCTAGCTTGTGAAGACTGACGACTGAACTGCTTTTCAATGGCAGATCTTCCTACCCTGTCGATGCTGCTTCATATTAAGGCAGGTGTTTATTGATATAGCCTAGCATCTGTTCGAGTGTAGTTCTGGGAGGAGTTTAGGGTGTTCATTTAGAAGGATTGGTTATGTCATTAGGTGTGTTTATGCTTATGTTGGCTGTTGGTTTGTGGGGTTGTTTATCTTGGCAGCTGTTGATCCTATTTGCAGCTGCTAGCAGGCACTCTACTATATTTCATCTTGGAAAGGTGGGTTATTCTATGTATAAATCTCCTACTGCAGAGAAAAAAAAAACAATGCAAATATCTATGCTCAAGTAACAGCATATATGGTTATCAAGAAAATATCATTTGCCAACATTGTTACAGAGAATTTGCATGCCACAGATGTTTAGAAACTCCCAAAATCTTTAAACCATGAGCAAAAATGTTTCACTATTAAAAATCCACTAGATATATTAATAACCTATTTTATGGGTAGACAACAGAGAAGGATGTACCTGACGGATGTCAGAAATATTACTACGACCCATTCCAAAAACAGAAGGTCCGTCATTGTTTGGAATGTTCACCTCCATAGATCCCCTCATGCTGGCGTACCTGGGAGTATTATGTACAGAATCTGAAACTCATAACTGTAGACAGCTCATTTAATGATCAAGAAGGTACAGGAGAATCGTAGTTTACCCAGAAGCTACTGGTGGTGGACCAGGATAGCCCTGTGCTTCACATGTAGGTTCAGCACGATAGCTTGATTCTTCGTATGTAGGCCCTTCATGTGTAGGTCCAGTACGATATCTCGATGCTTCATACGTAGGTCCAGTACGATAGCTCGATGCTTCATATGTAGGTCCAGGACCCTGATAAAAGAAATTCATAATGATCCTACTAGGATGTTAAAGTAGCAAATAGTGTTGCAAATAACACGGTGTCACATTTATGCAAGAAATCTTTAAACTGCAAATAGGATAATCATTACTAAAAGAAAGAAAAAGGTGGGGAAAATGGCAATGACAATGACAATGGAAGCGAATACACTGCACAAGAAAACATTTTTTCCTTTTCCAAATTTACCCAAATCTGTCTAAAATTAAGATTGTGAATAACTTAACTTCTAAAATGATAGTTTCTCCCTAATCACTTAAATCCAGAAATCTCCCAAATCACATTAAATGCAGAATTATACCAAAAATCACATTAGGTGTAGAATGCACCTACCTAAGCATGTATTTCGCAAAAACAATACAGTCATCTAAGAAAGAGCATAATGGTGATTCATCAGCAACACATCCCCTCCATTGTGTTTTAAATTCATTTTTTTCCTTGCTACCAACGGGACAGCAAGGCAAAATGGCTAAAAGCTATGGATTTCTGGCCTAGTTCAAGACCAGCTCCAATTGAAACAGATCATGCCTGACCAAAAAAATTGGATCCGCAGAATGGCATCTACTTACCAAAAAAAACACAGAATAGCATCTACTTACAACTATCGCAAACAAAAGATATAATATGTAAACAAATTTGCAGATTACCAAAAAAAAAATCTTCAGATAATTGTAATTTGTAAACGACAAGTAATTTAAGGTGTACCTTAAATAACTACATGGTCAAATTGAAACTAAAACAAAGACCACAAAAAATCTTGGTGAAGACTGAAAATAGCAATCCAGCTGCATTTAGTATATAGACTATAGACAAATAACATTTGAGACCGATCTTCCAAAGATTCTTCAGGTCCATGATCTCTTCCATTGAAACCTTAATAATCTTGATGACGGGAACTTTATTATGTCACCCAACCTCATGTTGTCCCACACATATTGCAAAACATCTTGAAGAAGATGATGATTTGCGCTTATTTAGCACATTCCTGAACTCAACAGTGTTAACGTTAATAGAAAGGAGAACCCCATCCCATCCATAAGAATGGTATGCAATGGTGCATGGATTGCTTATTTAATCACATCAACTTGCAATCTTCATAATATTGACGGTAAGAAACTTTGTCACCCATCATCATGTTGTATATCTAGTGCAAGTAACATCCTGATGAAATGATGAGTTTAACTTATTTAGCACATTCCTGAAGGCTCCATGTTAAATATAATAATATAAAGAAGAGTCTCATCCGTAAGAATGCTTTTCACCACTACATGTATTGCTCATATAACCAAATCTACTTAAAAGTAAAGACCATAATGAAACAATTCTCTTTACCATATTGTATCTAGTCATCAAGATACTTGCTCTTCTCCACAATGGTTGCACATGGGCACATGTATGGCTGGCAGGGAGCACTGCCTAGGACTGTGTAATCATATAGTAAATAAGACCCTGGGCAACTAACATAGGAAAAACATGAGTGAGATCTTGCATCTCTTATGATCTACTCCTTTTTCAGGTTTTAACAAAACCTTTAGTCAGAATAAGGGCGCACCTAAGCATAATACAAAATAACCGGAATGCCTAACAAACTACGAAAAGAAAAAGGATCTTACAAAAGATATTAGTCATATTTTCTGAAAATTGGATGAAATAATGTTGTTTAGAAATGTGACTCCAATTCTCTTTGGCTAACAAATGTCTTATTTTAGTTCTCTGCAAAGATTATTTCCTAATCCAGAACTTAAATGCTTGTTCCTTGGTTTCATGAATTTAAAACTCTGTACCAAAATATTGGTTGGTCTTCTACCAATAAACTAACCCTTATTAATGTTCCCAGGCTTCTCTGGTTCAGAATTTTGATACTAATATTGAACTATAATACGTAAATATCATCTCAGCATAGCTAGACCAAAGGTTAAATAGAAATCTAAAGCATAAACAGGCATAGGTATAGAAAATCAGTTGGTTCAGTCAATCTCTTTGATAGACATGAAATGATATTGACTCTCTAAAAGAAAGTCCGTCAAATGGCTACAACGTGTCCTAGCAGAAACAACAGCTGACCGGGTAGATGATGGAAGAATAACAGCCTTTTTGGAATATATATATATATATATATATATATATATATATATATATATATATATAAACGAAAATTTTATCATTTAAAACGTCATGAATAACTTCAGATTTTTATACAACAACAAAACCTGACAGATCGTTCTGGGTTTAAAAAAAATAAAAGAATGATAGAATTCCATTGTAAGAATAGTCAAGAAGATCATTGCGATCAATATTCATACCTTTGAATACTCATAGCCAAAGGCACTTCTGCCTCTAGTTATGCCAGATGATGGTGGTCCTCTACTAGGCATGTTATCTGGAGGAGCAAATCCATGAGTACGGTATCCTGGGGGAGGATTTCCAGCAGCTCCAATCATGCCGGATGAGGGAAGTCCTCTATTAGACATGCCTTCTCGAGGGACAAATCCACGATCCGGAAATGCAGGCACAGGATTCCCACTTCCGAATGTTCTTGTTCTAAGCCGCAATGCAATCTCCAAAAGTGCCTCCCTAGCCACATTATGATTTCCAGATATCTATATATCCATGTAAAATAATCAGAATCAAAATAAAACCTTTGGTATCAAAAGAAAACCTTTGGTAGTTTAACTTCTAAATAAAAGGGTTGTTTACACTAACCTCCCCAATGTTTTATGTTTATTACACGGACCTCCCTTATTTTGAAAATAATTACACGGAACTCCCCTATGTTTTATGTAAAGGATTATTACACTAAACACCCTTATTTTGAAAATAAAGCATAAAGCATAGGGGAGGTCCATGTAATTATTTTCAAAATAAGAAAGGTCCGTATAATAAACATAAAACATAGGAGAGGTTAGTGTAGATAACCCTAAATAAAATGACGTGTGATAGAATGTAGACACTAGGCACTGGTGGGAGTGGCATTAGAAACAAGACTGAAGACATCACCTGTACAAGCTCTTCGTCGGAAGGGGTACAATTCGGCTTATCTTCCTTAGTGCACACTTTAATGTCTGCCCTAGTCCGCTGCCTCATTTCGTTGATTATGGAGCCCCTTTGTCCAAGGAGGCAACCAACTTTACTAGACGGAACAAGAAGCCTTGTAGTGATTATACCGTCTTCAGAAGTTGCATTTGTCCTTACTTGAAGTTGAAGAATAGCCTCAATAGTTGGAGAAATCGGATCCCATGGAGCCTGAAGAGTGAAGGTATCCAGTTACAGACCAGGTTATTCTCATAAAACATTAAAAATGGATAAGTCATGTTTCTACATGCTTGCAATATGTATTACCTCCTTAGAAATGACATTAATAATACGTTCTTCACCCTCTGGATCCTCAACTTGAATTTTGGCTCGTGTTTTCTGCTCTAAGTGTCTAACATTGGCACCACTCTTGCCAATAACTCCACCAATCTTCCCAGTAGGGCAGAGAATTCTCATGCAAAACTCCTCCATGGCTTCCTCATCATTTCCATTACGGTCACTTTTATAACTACTTGGAGGGTATCCATATGGTTCGTTTCTATGTACCCTGTACCATGGTGGAGGTGCACCATATGCATCAGGATGCATTGAAGGTCCTTGGGGTGGTGAAGGCATGGAATCACCAGGATGGAATAAACCTTGAGTACTGGCATATATAAGTTCATCAATAGAAGGGTTCTCTTTACGAGGATGTTGATGCAACCGAGTGGAAACATCATATAAAGCCTTCTTCACAATAGTTGGCTTTCCAGATATCTGAAAAAAGAAGTCCATGTTTAAGTTCATCGGGGTGATAAAACACACGTTAGAAACTTCCAGAATAATACAATACGTTCTCCACATAAAAATTTGCAGTGTATGTTAAGAGGAGAAGTTTCACCATATGTAAATATATCAAAAGGAATAAGTACAATAATTACAAAGAATAACATAGGAACAAAGAACTAACAAAATGATGTACTTGTGCAACAACTGTAACACTCTAAGTTGATCATATATAGAAACTTCTGATGACATTAGACTTTCCCATTGTATATTAAAATTATTAAATTACAACTAGTACCTTCAAAGAGCCTAATAATTTAACATATGTGAAGTCCTTGTCATTGAACCAAAACTCTACAGTGTGGTGAGGGATGAGGGATATATATATTTATATTATTCAACATAACACCGAGGTCTAAGGCACGTCATTTGGGTTGAGATCCTGATTCATGCAATGGAGAAAAAATTAGTAAAATCTATTAAAATATGTTCCAGTGGATTGCTCTGATACCATTTTAGTCATTTGGATTGACATTGAACCTGGATTGCTTTGATACCATGTTAAAGTCCCTGCCCCTGCACCACAATTCTAGAATGTTGGTGAGGGCCGAGGGTTATAATATTTATATTATTCAACAATATCCAACCAAGCCTCGAACCCGTTATTGTTAATGTAAACAGACGGCTCATTGAGCTCCCATAAACTAAATAACACAGGTGTAATGATGAAACTATAATATGTGATCACAGCATGGAGATGATTATAGGTTCTCAGTCAGACCAAGCCTCATCTATCACCCTGGGCCGGTATATCAAACTTGATTGTCTTCGCAACCAAATAAAGGGCTCAAGGGACCTGCTTCTCATTCTTCTAGAATGACAGTTTTGAAAAATAAGGAGAGCAATGGAAGAAGAGGATTCAAACAGCTGAACCCAATATTTTGGGATAAAGGCTTTGTTGTTGTGGTGGTGGTGGTGGTGGTGGTGGTGGTGAGTAGTATGAATGCTATGTCCTGCAATGCAATAAAATATAATCTTTTCTTTTTTTGTCTACATCATCTTCTAACAAAAGGAACTGCAATTTCTTATAAGTTAATAACGTGAAAAATAAACCAAACCAAAAGGCCTCTTGCTATCAACAAATTTGAGAATTCTGGTTCATAATACATTATTACCATTCTATTTGTCATACATCCAAAAGAATGTAGAGATAATCTGATGAAAAAGATTACCAGTTTTCCTATTAAATTATTTGAACAAAATATAGAAATAGGATATTATGATTGCCAAAGAATGGTATAGAGAATATGTTCCAAAGATGTTACTAGAAAATTCAAGACAATTAAGATGATTGATTCATACCAACTTCACATACTCCATATTAATTACAAGCTATCAAATGAAACTTTGCAATATGAATGCAGATAATAGGTGTCACCTGAACTAACTCATCAGTTCTCATAGCACAAGGCGGAAGGTGCTCTGCGGACAATACACGAATACTTGCACCTGTATAATCGCTTCGCAGTTTCTGTATGACATTTCCACCTTGGCCAATAAGGCAACCAACTTGATTAGTAGGAACTAAAATACGAGCAGTGACAGATTCATCAGGATCAGCCTTTTCATGAATAACCCCACCACGTAGATACTCATCAGCAGCAATCCTATCATGGACCTTCAAAAGAGCGTCCTGGGCAGGACAATGTTTCCTCGTATTGTCAGATCCATTCTCAGGAAAATCGTCATTCTCAGGATCCTCAACATTGTCCAATTTATCTTCTTTTACTGGGTAGTTAAAAATAATAATTACTCTTTCCTCTGCACCAGGAATAGCATCAGCGACCCTTATCTTTGCACGAGTCTCATCTCTGAGGGCATTAACAATGTCACCACCTTTGCCAAGAACACTACCAATTTTTTTGACAGGGCAAAGGATGCGATACAGTGTTTCAATAACTTTAGTCACCACAGAACTCTGATCATGGCTAGGATAAGTATTCCGATGTTTCCTCTTACCATTGTCAAACTCGTCACGTGACCTTTTATTGAAACTACCAGACTTGCGCTTCCCGTAAGGAAATGACTTATCATCATCCATTGTGCTGCTGCGGGAACAGGAAGCACAATACGAACTTCAAAACAAATATGAAGCAACCTCCTATTTATGCAGAATGACATTTATGCCAAACTCTACAATTATGGAATAATATAAAGTGATGCTTGGAACTAAATATAAAAGATAAAGAACAATCTGTTTATATAAATAGCGTTGTATTAGGAAGAAAAGTTATACAGAGATGATTTAGAAAAGTGATAATATATCTTTCTTAACAAAGGTATAATATATCTTTCTGCAGCACATTCTTGTTTTCAAATATAAAAGGTGTTCAATTTTCTGCATAGAAGAGTCAGACAACTGTACTAGGCCAAAGGGAAAAAGAAAAAAGGTGAAAAAATAATTTGGGATCTTGTTCTGATCCATTGGCAGATACCATAAGTCAGCTCCTACACACGTCTAAGAAAATAAAATAGAGATTCAAAGGTTAGAAAATATCAAAAAAAGAGGTTACTGCATAACAAAAACTAGTCTACAGAAAAATATTTTTAACAAAAAGGTTATATTCGATTTATTGTAGATAACCAGGTGCGGACCCAAAAAAATTATGTAGGGGGGGAGGGGAGTATCTTATTAGAATTTAAAGGTGTATTGTATGAATTGTATAGAAAATGTAAAAAATAACCATAAAATAGGCATAATGTAGCTAGAGAGATTTGAATCCAAGACCTTTATGGCTAAATTCTTATCCACTTGCCAACTTGGCCATCATTAGACAAAACTATATAAGTATATAGTAGGAAATCGGAAACTCAAGCGGTGCACCCCCCCCCCCCCCCCACCCCCCAGCCTGGGGTAGGTCCACCCCTGTAGACAACTATATGGCTGCCACCTCTATTCTGTTTAGCAAAGTTGCACAGATTGAGACTTCTAAACTTTTAAGTCTCACGTTGGATAGAGTGAAATAAATTCTTCAAATCTGAAAAAGAACTTGGCAATCATCATTTGCCTTTTGTCTTGTAAAGGGGCTATTTACACACACAAGCCGCCTGTCATGTCAGTTAGAATCTATATAGACACCCTAGCAGCCATGCCAACCAGTAACCAGTTATTACCAAACTAGATGCCAAGTTGTCATGTAGGAGCAACCAAAGAAGTGTTAGGCAGCTGGAACATGGGACACCTCATAATCCTAGATAATCCTACTTAGGCAAGTAACCATGATAACAATGGTATTCAAACATTTCATGCGTCAAACAGCAGTAAACCAAAATGCCCAAACACTTACAGAAAAGAGAGATGTTCTCAAGTAACCGACATAAATCATAAAGCAGATTATTTGAAACTACAGTCACTCCCTAGCTAGGATAGAAGAACTTCGATGACAAGGTTTAAAAATAATTTGGTCCAAAAATGTGAGCACTCCCTGAACATGAAATTTAGCAATCAAGCCAGGTTTCTTAGTTTCAATCACTTCCACTCTACCACATATAGCTATTATGCTTGCAGAGAACAAGGTAAATGCAGCATGGATGCCTCCAAAGCAAGGTTCGCAGTATTGGAATCAGAATCGGTATTGGACTATTCCTATGAGTATCGGGATTGGTGGTATCGGAAGTATCGGCGGTTTTGGATCGGAGATCGGATTTTTTTGTATCAGAAAGCAAATAATTGTTAATAAATTATTAACATTTTAGAAAATATATTCTATACATTTAGGCATAATTTTAAGTATTTTCAATGTTGTTTCTTATTAGTTTTGAAATTGAAATAGTAGTCACTTTGCCGATTAGTTTACATGTGATAGATTAGTTGTCTTCTTTTACATGCTTTTACAACCGTACTATCTTTTACTCTCTTGCTAATTTGTTTTTTAGTTCAAATTTTTTTGCCGAATTGACCAGAAAAGAGACCCACAATTTCGGTATCGGTCATTATTGGGGATCGGTCGGTATCGGATCGGTACCGACTGATACTGCAAACTATGCTCCAAAGAGGTACTGCAATTAGTAGATAGCAGAGGCCACACAATTGCCATCATTTGAATATTAATGTTAGGCAATTGCCGCCAAATGCCAAGCCAAAAGTGGAATTACCTCAACCTGGTACAGCTCGGTCCTCAAACCATGACTCCCTCATCAATAAACTCTTTTCCACTATGTTGACCTAATTAAAAATATTCCAACCATATGCCCTTCTCTCTTAAAAAGGTCAAAGCAGATTTCCTTTTTGGAGAACTTCCAAAGAAACAATACTAACTTATATATTACAATGTGGGCATATTGTTGGGAATAACCGTGGAAAGTAATTCCTCAAGAATCGCACCCATGATAACACCACAACATAACGCCATATAATGTAGAGAAATAAAGATCACATAAAGCAGACATACTAAGGATAAATCATAAAACCCACAACAGAAAAGAACCAACAGGAGAGGGAAATCACTACAAAACAAGGTCTTTACAGGATTACAAAAACCCCTATAATTACACGGCCTCCAACCCTAAAGAACTTCAACATACAAGAAGAAAGTCCCAGAGATCAAACCCGAAAAGTCCAAAGAATACCCAAGAAACCCAGTTTCTCTCTTCTTGCCTCTCGATCTTTCTTTCTTCCTCTCTTTTCTCTGTTGGTAATGATCATAAAATAGTTTGCAATAACAGACTATACTGATATGGCCGATACCGGTACGAATTGGCATGTCACAATCGAAGACTAATCGATAGCGGCGTTGGGATCTCTTTGTCAGTCAATTTGGCAAAAAAAATTGAAGAAAAAAGATAGCATAATGTAAAAATAGTACCAATGCACCGATTCACTGACAATGGTGCAACGTCAATACCATTCCTTGATAAATTGTAAGCATTACCATTTACTGAAGTTGCATATCCATAAATACCACAACATTCATCCATATTGATATTATTCCATGTAAAACTAACAAGAAGCAGCATATAATATATAAATTTGTCTAAATGTATCAAATATTGTTCTAATTTTTTTTTTAATTTATCATTTTTGTCTTTCTGAAACAAATAATTCGTTACCCCGATCTGAAACTACTGAAAATCTCGAATCTGCCGAACCAATACTCATAGGAAGGGGCCAAAACCGATCATGATACCTATATTTTGAACCTTATCACCAGCCTATGAGCATCAATTGTTATATCTAGAATAAGCATATCGAAATAGAAATCTTAATCCTAAATAACCATATAATCCTAAACCAGACCAAATTAGGTTTAGAATTAATTATGATTTAGCATCAAAAGTCATCCAAATGTGTAGTGTCGTTAGACTTAATAACAAATTCAAAAATCGGTTCTTATCGGGTTAAGCTTGATTAAAGAGATACACTTGCAGTAGTTTAAGAATACTCCTTCGATAAATAGGACAAACACAGAGACAAAAAGCTTAACCTCAAAAAGACAAAGAACCCCCACGATTCCGTTGGAAAAAACACAACTCCTATACTACAATGCCATGGCCACTACAGCTGTTTCTCGCCTTAAAAATGCCCAATGCAACTACTCAAAACTTCCTGAGTTACTAAAAAAATGCCCAATGCCACTCGCCGAGGAGACCACTAGTTACGCACAAATTAGAACCACTAGTGCATAGCTAGCTACTCAAAACTGGTCTAATAAATATCAAAAAAATACAAAATTTTCACTTCTTTTACTTATTGTTCTCGACTTCTAAAAGAAATCTAGCTTCCTCTTTTTCTGCTGGGCGGCAAATTTGTCGAATTATTCCGAAACAAATTAGAAAAAAAAAATGATATTTTCCTATTTCCCACATTCTGCTGATCTCAACCCAATTGAAATGGAACCAAATATCAGCATATTATAGTCATAGAAATGAGATATTTCCGCTAACAGTAAACCAATTGAAAGAAAGCTTCAATTCGAAACCCTAAAAATTTGTGAGGTCAAAAGGGGAAATTGACAAGAAATTGAAAGAAGGTTGAGAGAGAGTGAGAAGAATTACCTTTGAATTTCTTCGGCGGAGGAGAGAGAGAGAGAGAGAGAGAGAGAGGGGTTTATAGTTTATAGAGAGATTGGTTTGGTTTTGGGGACACTTCGGAGATGGAGTTAGGTTTTGGATGTGAGTTTGGTTTTGGATGGATGGAACCAGGGAAGAAAAGCCAAGGATGTATAGACCCACCAGTGTTTTAAAAACCGGACCGGAGATAGACCGGTCAAGGCACCGAATCGGATCAAATTGGTTCAACCAGTTGGCTCAACTAGTGGTTCAACCACTGGGTTAATCTAAGTGATCCAAGTTTAATCCCTTATGTACACTAATTTTTACAAAAATATTCATTTACAATAGAATTTTGAAAAAATAGTGGGTCAACACTGAAGCGGACCAAAAAAGTGACTGGTTCACGGATCAACCGGTCAATCCGGTCTGATTTTTAAAACACTGAAACCAACCATATGGTTCACATTTTGGACTCGACCTGCCAATACGACTTCATATATGATTTTGTCTCATCTAAATCATATAGTTTAGGGCTAATTAGAGTTTATACCTGTCACGCCCCAGTCCCAAAATGCCGAGGGACTGGAGATACGTGGCAAATGGCCAGCAGCACGCACCGATGGATAACCCAATTTAATGGAATCATCAGGGCGTGCTTAAGCTGTAAATAAGGTCTACTACATCACGTCACACTAATCTCATCCATAAAGATAAAGAAATAAACTGCATAATCAAATGGAAATAAGTAGCAACAACATCACAGCAAGTCAGTCGGAGGAACAATCCGACTATAGTCTGAATAAGGTGGCTCTATAGGCCAGGAACAAAAGATATAAACATAAAATAAATAAATGAGTACTGGGACAGGCACTCAGGAGAAGTCATCGGCAGTCACCTCGTCTTCAGTGTTCGGTTCAGCTCCAGCAATAGCTTCAGCTCCGGTCCCGTACACCTCGGGATACTGCTCCTCAGCTAGACCTGGGGACATAATCCATTCCAGGTCCTCAGTGGACATAGCAAGGCACAAGATAAAACAAGCCAACTGAATAAGCAATGCAATAAATAAATGAACAGCAGGGTAAACTAAGTAACCATCTATGTGATATGCAAATGAGAGCAACACTAGTACTCAGGCTGAGACCGCTACAAGCTCTGTGTCGGGGAGCCGGAAGCAGTAATAACACGTAAAGGGTCTAGCTCTGCTGGAGAGTCTACAACCTCACAATAATAGTAGATATATATATAGAACAGCCTGTAGCCTGTGTGTCTCTCCCCACCCAATGTAATCACGCAAGCCATGACCATAACGTCTCATGTCCATGTCAGCGGGATTATAACTAATGCAACAAGTCATACTGTCTATAATAAATGTCTCTATCAAGTCCTGTATCCTATACAGAATCACCACGAATATCTCAGGAGGATTCTGTCCATGATAGTGTCAAGTGTCCTGGGTTGTAGGATACTTGATAGGTCAAGTACAAAGTAAGGGGATCGTAAATCCATCTCTAAATGACGAACCCAACACCGCGTACGGTGTCGGCACCCGACTATGATCGGACACTAGGTACGTCATACGTTCCCTAGGTTAAGCAGTTTAAATCAGTTTATATGAATTTGCACAAGAAATCCAGCAGAGTATTTTTACAGAAAATATGAAAATAATGACTGCAAGTTTGGCAAGGTGCACTTGCCTGGTGTTTGGATTCCACTTAGGTCCTGGTTTCAGAAATTTCTAGAGATGTCTCCGAAAGCTGAAATAAATAGTACCATCACGCTCAGAAGGTGTCAAACATCTAGGATCGCCTGTCCTTGGGTCCAATTTGGAGACAAGGGCAAAAACGGCAATTTCGGCCCAAAACGGGGTCCACCGGTGGGCCCGCTTTGCACCGAAAAATGTGTCAGGATCAACGGTCTCCAAATTTACCAAACTTAGTGTCAATAGGTCAGGAACGCTGATACGAACCCAACGGAACTTTCAGATTTGAATTCCGATGAGCCGATCACAAAATCGCCCGTCGAGCGGGGCCTGTGGGGCCCACGACACGCGATTTCGTCAACGTTCTCGGAATCGGACCAAACTTGACCCACGGGACCAGCGTATCGCTACGAGTCCGATGGCGCAAGTTTCGTCTCGATCCGACGTGTGTGCACGAAGTTAGGGTGAATTGCAGAAAAGGCGGATACGGGGCGGTGTCCGCGGATACGCGTTGATTCCGGTGTGCACGCACACCCGAATCAGCTTCCGCGAAATCCCACACGTCCGTATCGACGAGGCGCACGCATCTGTGAAGACCGTATGCGACCAAGTCGTCCCGTTTGGCGGGGCGTACTCAGTTCCGGGGTGAAACAGGGTCTGATTTTTCCTGTTTTTGGATCGCGGTGTGCGATCACCACAGGACGCGATGCCCCGAGCGGTTTGTCCGGGCACCGAGAGGGTCATACAGGCTTCGCGTAGAAATTTACAGAATCGAAAACAGAGATCCGAGGTGCAAGTTACGAGTACCTGAAGGGGACCCGAGAAACCGAGTTTTGAACTGTGTCCGACACGCGAGTTCGTGTCCTGCGGTGTCCGGCCTAGGGCTGGGCTGTGTCCGCGTGTCCGGGCTTCGCTGGAGGAGCGCGGGACGGTCGAGGCGACTCAGGGCGGTGAGGGGCCGGCTAGGTCTCTGGCGGCGCGTGCTTCTCCGGCGAGCTGGTCGGCGTCGAGCGGTTCTGAGGGAGGCGGAGGAGGAAGAGGAAGGGGAAGGAGGGTGGTTCTGGAGGCGGATGGCCGGCTCTCGGCGGTTGGGAGGCGGAGGACAGCGGCTAGGGCGGCGCCGAGGGGTCGCCGGAGCTAGGGTTAGGGCTCGGGTTTGGGGGGAAAGGGAGGCGGAGGAGAGGGTTTTAAATAGGGCTCGAGGGAGGGGTTCGGCCGGGGACGACGTGGGCCGAGGGAGTCGGCCAAGGGAGGAGGTCGTGGGGTCGTGGCCGACGGGCACGCGGCGGGCGGCAGGATTCTCGGGGCGGCGTGGGGTCGTGAACGTGGGGAGGGAGAGGGAGGTCCGGGTCGGGTCGGGCGCGGATCCGGGTCTGGCCGACCCGCCCGACCTGCTAAGGCGACCGGGCTGCACGAACGGGCTTGGCCCACTGGGCCGGGCCGGGCCCAAAACCAAAATAACCAGTAAATTATATTAATAATAATAATAACTAATAATTAAAACAGTAATTAATTAATTTAATTATAAAAATAGTTTTTAGGCTTTTAAAAATAGGTTCGAGGCCCAATAAAATCCCAGAAAATTACCCTAAGTCCGGTTTTCTATTTTACACCATAAAATCATATTTTTATTTCATTTTAATGTTATTTATTGGCAATTAAAAAATTACAAACTCACTACAGGGCCTATGTAAATTCCTGAAAAATTGTATATTAATTCCAAAAATTAATTTTTTTAAAAAATCTCTAAAAATTTTGGGTGCTTACAATACCCTAGATTTTATACCAGCTTAGAGTTTAAAGTCCTTTCTGAGTTGTCTAATTGAAAAGTTTAGTTTCTGATTATTAAAATTTTTTTTTTCCATGATATCATCGCTAGTCTATATAAGAATGTTTCATTGTTAATCATGGAAATGAGAGTATAATGGAAAAAAATGAAACAAATAATAAAAAATCATAGTCTAAACTTTTTAATTCGAAAAGTCAAAATAAAACTCTAAAGATGGTATAAAGTCCAGGGTCTAAACTCTAATTAGCCCTACAGTTTATGTCAATCATCTTTGTTCCAAGTGGATGAGATGGGAGACATCCGGTTATATTTGTTCGGATTAGAATAAGAAGGAGCTTATTAGAGCATCAATAGTAGATAGAGCTCAAAAATGCATGCCATAGTTAAAATTTGTAATAAAAAAATTAATGTAGAATTGATTGAGTTTGTATAAGAATAGTAAACAAAAAAATCTTGAGGTTCAAATGAGACGAATGGATATAGATCCAGGTGTCGTCCTTTTTTCTTTATATATATATATATATATATATATATATATATATATATATATATATATATATATATATATATATATATATATATATATATATAATCTAGAATCTAGAAATTAAAGCTCCAAATTGAGCCTTACTATTCTAGAAAATGAGTTCCTGTCACGCCCCAGTCCCAAAATGACGAGGGACTGGAGAAGCGTGGCAATGGCCAGCAGCACGCACCGATGGACAACCCAATTTAATGGATCCATCAGGGCATGCTTAAGCTATAGTCTAGCAGGAAATAGATCCAATGTTACAGGTCACAGACTAATCTAATCTCATCCACAACAGATAATCACAGATAAAGACAGGGTAATGTAAATAAAATAAGCTGATCTCAATAAATATCTCGGGAAACAATCCGAGAATATGTCTGGTACAACAATTGCAAATAGACAGGAAATAATCCACTGGAAATAGAAATAACTGACTACATACGGCCAATGCTCAGGAGAAGTCCTCTGGTGCGAGCTCGTCTTCAGGTCCTGGTACAGCTCCTGGAAGTGCTCCGGTACGGGGTATCTCTGGATGGATCTCTTCAGCTATACCTGGGGACATCATCCATTCTAGGTCCTCAGGGGACATAGCAAGGTACAGATAATACAAGCCAAAACATAAGCAGTGCAAAAATAAAGGAGACAGCAGGGTGAACTATGTAACCAGCTAAGTGATAAATGCAAGTTGAGAGCATCACTAGAACTCAGGCTGAGATCGCTACAAGCTCTGTGTCGGGGAGCCGGTAGCAGTAATAACACGTAAAGGGTCTAGCTCTGCTGGAGAGTCTACGACCTCACACTAATAATATATATATATGAAAACAGCCTGTAGCCTGTGTGTCTCTCCCCACCCAATGTAATCCACGTCTCATGTCCATGACACGTAAGATCATAACTAATGCAGCAGTCATATAATGTCTAGGAATAAACTGTCCATGTCATAACCTGTATCCTATACAGAATCATCGTGAAGATCTCAAGAGGATTCTGTCTCATAAATAGTGTCAAGTGTCCTGGGTTCAGGTGTACTTGATAGGACAAGTACCAAGAGTAAGGGTATCGAATGTCCAACTCTAAGTGACGTACCCAACACCGCGTACGGGGTTGGCACCCGACTATGATCGGACGCTAAGTACGTCGCACGGTTCCTAGGTTAAGCAGTTAAACAGGTTTACATTTAAATCCACAAGAAATCAAGTAAAATACTATAACCAGAAATATCTAAAAATTGGCAAGCTTTACTTGCCCACAGATGTATAACCAAGTCCAGGAAATAATTAGCAAGCTGCAAGTTTTGGCAAGGTACACTTGCCTGTGGTTCCGGCTATGTTTGCAGTTCTGACTTCGGCGGAAATTGCAGGCGGTACTCCGGTTGCTGAAACAAACATCACCATCAGATCCAGAAAATATCAATCAGCTAGAAACGCCTGTCCTTGGGTCCAATTTGGAGACAAGGACAGAAACGGCAGTTTCGGGCCAAAACGGGGTCCACCGGTGGGCCCGCTTTGCACTGAAAAATGCGTCCGGGTCAACGGTCTCCAAATTCACCAAACTTAGTGTCAACAGGTCAGGAACGATGATACGAACCCAACGGAACTTCCAGAATTGAATTCCGATGAGCCGATCACAAAATCGCCCGTCGAGCGGGGCCTGTGGGGCCCACGATACGCGATTTCGTCAACGTTCTCAGAATCGAACCAAACTTGACCCACAGGACCAGCGTATTGCTACGAGTCCGATGGCGCAAGTTTTGTCTCGATCCGACGTGTGTACACAAAGTTATGGCGCGTTCCAGAAAGTACGGATACGGGACGATGTCCGCGGATACGCGTTGATTCCGGTGTGCACGCACACCCGAATCAGCTTCCGCGAAATCCCACACGTCCGTATCGATGAGGCGCACGTATCTGTGAAGACCGCGCGCGACCAAGTCGTCCCGTTTGGCGGGGCGTACTCAGTTCCGGGGTAAAACAGGGTCTGGTTTTTCCTGTTTTTGGATCGCGGTGTGCGATCACCACAGGACGCGATACCCCGAACAGTTTATCCGGACACCGAGAGGGTCATACAGGCTTCGCAAAACAATTTACGGAATCAAAAACGGAGCTACGAATAAAAAGATACACGAACCTGAAGGGGACCCAAAAACCAGGGCCAAATTGTGTCCGACACGACGCAGGACACGTGTCCTGTGTCGGACACGGGGGAAGAAATTGGGGTTTAGGGTTTGGGGATTTTCGGATGCTGCGGCGGGTGGCCGGCCGGAGACGCGCCGGAGAGGGGCTGGGCGGCTCGCCGGCCGCTGGCGGGGTCGAGGGCGGCGTCGGAGCGGTGGGACGGCCGGAGGCGGTTGCTCGAACGGGAGGAGGAAGGAGAGGGATGGCCGAGGTGGGTGCTGGAGGAGGAGGGGGCCGGGGAACTGGCGGCTCACGACGGTGACGAGGCGCTGGAGCGGCCGTCGGAGGAGGCTGGGGCGGCGTGCGGCAGAGGGGGAGCGAGGTGGCGGTGGCGGTGAGGCCGATAGGGGGAACGGGGGCTTTTATAGGGGCTGGGGGGGAGGTGGTCAGCCGTGGGAGGCGGAGGAGGGGCACGTTGTGGCGGGCAGCGCGGCGCGAGGCGGGCGGAGCGGCGCCGGACGCGGCGCCGGACGCGGCGGGCACGGGGAGAGAGGGAGTCGCGGGGGAGAGAGAGGGGCGAGTCGGGCTAGCGGGTTGTGGGTACGGGTCTGGGGGCCCGACCCGACCCGCTAGGGGCTGGGCTCGGTTGGCTGGGCCGGGCCGGCCCAACGGGCCGCGGGCTGTGGGCTGGGCTCGAAAATAAAATAATAATAATAATAATAATAATAATAATAATGATAATAATAAAATCAGTAATTTAATTAATAAATAATTAATTAAATAGGTAAATACTTTTTAGGCATTTAAAAATATGTCCGGGGTCCGATAAATTCCAGAAAAATTGCCCTAAGTCCACTTTTTCATTTTACACCCAAAAATATTATTTTTATAATATTTTAATACTGTTTAATATCAATAAAAAATTATTTAAATATTAAAATCCTGTTTTTAATTTACAGAAAAATTCTAGAAAATTCCAGAAAATTGTGAAAATTCCAAGTTTTAAAATTTTGAAAATCAGGGGGTTTACAATCTACCCCCCTTAAGAGGATTGCGTCCTCGCAATCAAAGAATAACCGGTCAACAGAGATGACGCGGTCGCAACATTGTTTGAAAATACATCACAAGATACTTGGGGAAGTACTATTTCCCTAAAAATTGAAAGTTTACACTTTCCAGGAAAATCTAGTTAAAATTATAACTTTTATGAAAATCCAGGTTGTTATTACAAGTTACAAATTACTAGGTTGGGGCTGAGGTCACGAACCAATAGGCACGAACTACAACAAGACTAGAAACGGAAACTATAAATCACTTACTCGCATCAGCTATTCCACGAGTCGGCACGTTCTCCACGGTCTTCGCTGGAGCTTGTCCGTTGTCACGACCCGCACCCGGAAATTCGGGCACGAGTGCGTGGGTACGTCCAGCCTACGCCGCAGAATCGGCGGTAGTACGCTGTCTAGGGCATGATTACAGGTAATAAATCTATCTCATCCACAAATAAAGTAAATAGACAAGGAAATTAACAGGAAATAGGAATGCTGATTTATAAAACAGATTGTGATAACAGATCCATAGTTTATACATGAACAGAAGATAAATCGGGGACAAACCCGATTACTGAGCTGAAAAGGGAAAAACTAGCTAACTGGCTACTACTCCTCGGAGGTAATCTCCTGAGTGGGAACCTGCTTCTCAACTGTGTCACCTGCTACGCCATAGGGATCATAATAGGTAGGGCAAAGTCCTCATCATCGCCTAAATAACAGATCCAGTCAGGAAAGGAGCAAAGTACACAATGCACAACAAGATTAAACTAAATATTGGTGACAAGTAGGAAAGACAGATTAAGTATCATGATTAGAGTATGCTTAATAAGTAATATAAATAATTGAGAAATAATACTATAATCAGGACTATAAGTAAAACAGGATTAATCGCTATAAACCAGGGCATGAGTAAATCAGGAAAAATGTAACTGTGACAAGGCAACAGGAACTGCAACAAGACAAGAAACTATGTGTGTGAACTTGTTTATTTAGAATACCTAGTTGGCATGCAGGGGTTTATAAGGCTAATCCGGCCGTCATAGACGGCTATTATTCACGAACAATCGAGATCCGGCTGATGGACAGTCGTGTACCAACAGCTATTATTCACGAAAAGGGGAAGGATAAACTACATGCCTTTCAGTATTCTCCCACCCGACACGAAAACAAGACATGAAATCCAATATTCAAGACATGAAATACAGTATTCTAACGCTACGTGTAATCAGCAAGGGTACTGGTAGAGCAGGGAAACTAATTATCACAATATAAAGATTAAACTTGAAGTGCAGGTACTTGCCTGTTGTTTGGATCTGATTAACTGTTCTAGGGGAAGTATCCAGAGATGAGTTCCAAAAGCTGAAATAAACATTACCATCACGCTCAGAAGATATCAAATAGCTAGAAACGCCTGTCCTTGGGTCCAATTTGGAGACAGGGGCAAAACGGTAATTTTGGGTCAAAACGGGGTCCGCCGTTGGGCCCGCTTTGCACCGAAAAGCGTGTCCGGGTCAATGGTCTCCAAATTCACCAAACTTAGTGTCAACAGGTCAGAAACGCTGATACGAACCCAACGGAACTTCCAGATTTGGATTCCGATAAGCCGAACACAAAATCGTCCGTCGAGCAGGGCCTGTGGGGCCCACGACACGCGATTTCGTCAACGTTCTCAGAATCGAACCAAACTTGACCCACAGGACCAGCGTATCGCTACGAGTCCGATGGCGTAAGTTTCGTCTCGATCTGACGAGTGTGCACGAAGTTAGGGTGAATTGCAGAAAAGGCGGATACGGGGCGATGTCCGCGGATACGCGTTGATTCCGGTGTGCACGCACACCCGAATCAGCTTCCGCGAAAACTCACATGTCCGTATCGACGCTGCGCACGTATCTGTGAAGACCGCGCGCGACCAAGTCGTCCCGTTTGGCGGGGCGTACTCAGTTCCGGGGTGAAACAGGGTCTGGTTTTTCCTGTTTTTGGATCGCGGTGTGCGATCACCACAGGATGCGATGCCGCGAACAGTTTGTCCGGACACCGAGAGGGTCATACAAGCTTCACAACGCAATTTGCGGAATCGAAAACGGAGCTACGAGCGAAAAGTTACACGCACCTGAAGGGGACCCGAAAAATCGGGCAAAAATCGTGTCCGACACGACACAGGACTCGTGTCCTGTGTCGGACACGGGGGAGAGAAATAGGGCTAGGTTAGGGTTTTCCGGCGGATCTCCGGCGGAGGGGCGGCCGGTCGGAGGCGCTGGGGGCTCGGGGGCGCGGGGCGGCGAGCCAGGGACGGTTCAGGCGGCTGAGCGACGGAGGCGGGACAGGCTGGAGCCGGAGGCGGCGGCTCGGGGCTGCTGGGAGGTGGCTGCGGCGGCTTCGCGGGGGGGTGGCGCCGGTGGCTGACGGCGCTGGCGAGGGCGGGCACGGCGCGGCGGGGCGGAGCACGGCAAGGCGGTGGCGGGGGATTCCGGTGGGCAGCGGGGAGAGGAGACGGCGGCGGGGGAGGGGTTAATATAGGGGAACGGCGGTTGCAGAGGCCGGGACGGGCGGAGAGGTGGCCGGGTCGTGGAGGAGCGGTCGAGGAGGGCGGCGGCGTCCGCTGGCGGGGCGGCAGCCGCGGGAGACGGCGGTAGACTCGGGCAGAGGGGTGGAATGGCGAGCGGGTTAGCGGGCGGCTCGCGGGTCGGGTCTAACCCGACCCGACCCGGATAGGCAGCGGGCTGGGTCGTTTGGGACTGGGCCGGGCCGAAAATAATATTTAAAATAATAATAATAATAATAATAATAATAATAATAATAAAACAGTTAATTAATTAATAATTAAATAATTAATTAGTTTTAGGTGTTTTAAAAATAGGTCCGGGGTCCAATAAATTCCAGAAAAATTGCCCTAAGTCCAGTTTTCCATTTTACACCCAAAAATATTATTTTCATAATATTTTAATATTTTTTATTATCAATTAAAAATCATTTAATAATTAGAAACCCTGATTTTAATTACAGAAAATTCCCAGAAAATTCCAGAAAATTGTGAAAAATCCCAATTTGAAATTCTTGCAAAATCTGGGGGTTTACATCCGTGTCCTTGCAGTTGATTCCTCTGCTGCTGTTGAGTCTGCTGGAAGAGTGTTGCCTGGGTTACCAAGGGTGGCCTCGGTATTGGTGAAGCTTGCAATGCTGGAGAGGCTGACCGTGGTGCTGGTAACACTTGCTGGTTACCTGTTGGTACTCTGTCTCGACGCTCAGGGCATTCTTTGAATGAATACTGACTGGATCCGAAAGCTATGCATAATCTCTTCTTTCGTCTGCACTCGTCCTCGGTGTGGCCTCGCTTGCGACAATATGGACAGACATGTATTGCCTGTGGAGATGCTTCTGGTGGCTGGTGTACGTGAGACTTTCTTGCAATTTCTGCCTGTGGTACTCCAGCTGGGGCTTGAAGATTCGTCAATGGTTTCTCCCGATGTTGGGGACAATCCTTGGCCAGGTGTTCATTGGTTCCGCAAATCAGGCATAATCCCAACTTACGTCTGCACCCGCTCTCAATGTGGCCTTGTTTGTGACAATGTTGACAGGTAGGCAGTACTTGCGGAGATGCTTCGGGTGGCTGGTGCAGCTGAGACTTCTTTGGAGTTTCTTCCTGTGGTGTTCCGGCTGGTGTTGATGTGGCTGGTTGGTGACTCACCAGTGGTTTCTCTCGACGTTCTGGGCAATCCCTTACCGAATGCTTCTGGGATCCACAAGATAGACATTGTCCCAGTCTGCGTCGGCATTCTTTAGCGATGTGGCCTACCTTGCCACAGTAGTGACAAGTAGGAAGGAATGAGGCTCCTGATGCTGTTCTTGGTAGTGGATGTATTTGTGGTCGCTTTGCAGCTCTTTCTTGTTGTGATTGGTCCGGTGCTGACGCATACGGCCGCTTTTGGCTGGACTCGATCCTTGTGGTGCACTCCATGGGTCTTGCTGCAGTAAGTGTAGCGCCCCGTTCTCCCGGTGCGGAGAGCGCGGCTAAGAAACACAAGACGGTATCGTTCGATCGGGATAGATTGAATTAAGAACTCGTCCTCGTTATGGATTTGTTTTTTCGGAATCGATTCCCATATTCAGTGGACTGCGCCCCAAGGATCGGCTTAGCGGCAGAGTCAGGAGGGACCTCTCCGCTGCTATCTTTTATTGCCTCGGTTTTCGATGTCGCTTGTTGCTTTCGTGCTTTGAGTTGGTTTTGGGACTTGCTTATTTTCTTGAACGATTTTGATGGTTTTTATTGTTTTCGTTCATTGACTTGCACTTCTATTCCGAGATTGGAAAGAGAGGAAGAAGTATTAATCGAGCTATTCGTGTGCAGGTGAACGAGCAGTAGGCGGCTTGCGAGCGAAGTCGTGAAGCGCCTCTTTCCTTCTTCTTTCTAAAATCTAAGTGAGTGGCTACCAACCCGATTAGCTAGTCCTGCTTCCAAGCTTCACAGCTAATCAATCTGCACTCTTCTTTGCCCCGATCAAACGATACCAAGTAATAATAAAAGAAACCAAGATAAAAGAGAATAGACTTGGTTCTTATGCTTGTCAATCAAATATGTGAACTGTTATCATACTGTGTGCTAGTTCGTTCATAACTGTTCTATAAATCGTGCTAAGTATGGAACACCTTGTATGCGCTAAACTGTTCATAGAGGCTATGTTAACTAAATCATGCAATACCGACTGTCCCGTACTACTGTTTGCCTCAACTGCATGAACTGTTAACTTAGCAAACGTACTGTTCGATCACGGACAACTTGTGCACAAGGTAACTGGTTCCTGCGGACGGTCGCTGGGGCACTGGCACCGATCCGGTCCGGACGGAACTCTACTGTATAGTCTACTGTACTGGACGAGATGGCTTGTGGCACCACTGTACATTGGCTGCAAACCATCTCCGTCTAAGACTATTGTCCCTAATGGCATCCCGCCAGTGATCTCTTGTATATTTAAACCTGTTGCATACTAACTTGTGTCTTCGTTTCAGGGAAGGTAAGGTAAGTATTGTGCAGGTAATTCAGACGGTCAGGTAAAATCCACCTAACGGTGGCACGTTCATTTCAGTAAATTCAATATGCTGCTTACTTGTAAATGAACTAAGGCAAGATAGAAACCCACAAATATGCATGCTTCACTAAACAACGTGTTGATTGGTATAGTCAGGCTAGCTCGCCTTCACCAGCATGTTTCGATATGCTGACCCTCGTTGAAACAGGTTCTCCGCACCAAGGCGAACCGAGCGAGGAGTCGAAGTCGTCTTCCCGATCCAGTCCAGCTGTTAGCGCATCTTCACCGCGCCTCAAAGCCTTTTGAAGTCCGAAGCTGCAACTCTTCATACACAAATGCAGCTCCGTGGCAAAGCGATCCTCCAGCTTGGAGGTCTTTATCGTTTTGAGTTTATAAAAGGATGTAATGTACAGGACTGCTATCTCATTTTGAGTCAACCCTTTTGTAAGCCGTTCGGCATATTAGCTGACTCGTTCAGGAGTTTGTAATAGATGTTCATTATCAATAAAGAGAACTTTTCTATGTTTCAAATCTGTGTTTCAATTTATCTGCGTACTCTGAATATGTGCTTGCTATGCAAAATCATTAAAGCCTTGTGCGGGCGCAACTCCAGGCCCGCACGGCGGTCACGACTCGGGGGACGCCTCGGGGCGTGACAGTAAGGACGTCCTCGTCGAAGGCGGTTGCATTGGAACTGTTTGGCCTCAGTGACTCTGAGCTGGTTCTACCGATGGAGTTCTCCGGTTGGTTTTGTTGAGCTTCTTGTTGCACCCTTTGATAGGCTTGCATCATTATGTAGAACATGCGGAACATCTGCTGTTCGTTCATAGGTGGTCCCAGTGGGAAGGAAGGCATCAGTGGAGTAGGCTGCGTCAAGGGTGGTACGTCATCTTGATGGATTATTGAGGCAGGCTGACTTGCTTGACTGCCTTGTGATGATTGGCCTTCACCTACTGGTATCACATCGTCTTCTTGGGTAACCACAACGGGTTGTGGTGTTTCTTCATGAGCCTCGTTGCTGGCTTGTGGGTTCATTTCCCTGTATCAAATACAAACGATAAGAGGCGCACAGGAATCAAGGCAGGATGCAAGCCAATAAATTAATTCGAATAGATATCAAGAACGATTTAAGCAAGTGGATGAGAACCTAAAACTTATCCTAGCTTTATTGCAGGCCTGTTCGATCCCTGAGTTGAAATCGAACAAATTAGTCGTTGAGACCTGCATGGGCCACCACAAAAACCATGTCACGCCCCAGTCCCAAAATGACGAGGGACTGGAGAAGCGTGGCAATGGCCAGCAGCACGCACCGATGGACAACCCAATTTAATGGATCCATCAGGGCATGCTTAAGCTGTAGTCTAGCAGGAAATAGATCCAATGTTACAGGTCACAGACTAATCTAATCTCATCCACAACAGATAATCACAGATAAAGACAGGGTAATGTAAATAAAATAAGCTGATCTCAATAAATATCTCGGGAAATAATCCGAGAATATGTCTGGTACAACAATTGCAAATAGACAGGAAATAATCCACTGGAAATAGAAATAACTGACTACATACGGCCAATGCTCAGGAGAAGTCCTCTGGTGCGAGCTCGTCTTCAGGTCCTGGTACAGCTCCTGGAAGTGCTCCGGTACGGGGTATCTCTGGATGGATCTCTTCAGCTATACCTGGGGACATCATCCATTCCAGGTCCTCAGGGGACATAGCAAGGTACAGATAATACAAGCCAAAACATAAGCAGTGCAAAAATAAAGGAGACAGCAGGGTGAACTATGTAACCAGCTAAGTGATAAATGCAAGTTGAGAGCATCACTAGAACTCAGGCTGAGACCGCTACAAGCTCTGTGTCGGGGAGCCGGTAGCAGTAATAACACGTAAAGGGTCTAGCTCTGCTGGAGAGTCTACGACCTCACACTAATAATATATATATATAAAAACAGCCTGTAGCCTGTGTGTCTCTCCCCACCCAATGTAATCCACGTCTCATGTCCATGACATGCAAGATCATAACTAATGCAGCAGTCATATAATGTCTAGGAATAAACTGTCCATGTCATAATCTGTATCCTATACAGAATCATCGTGAAGATCTCAAGAGGATTATGTCTCATGAATAGTGTCAAGTGTCCTGGGTTCAGGTGTACTTGATAGGACAAGTACCAAGAGTAAGGGTATCGAATGTCCAACTCTAAGTGACGTACCCAACACCGCGTACGGGGTTGGCACCCGACTATGATCGGACGCTAAGTACGTCGCACGGTTCCTAGGTTAAGCAGTTAAACAGGTTTACATTTAAATCCACAAGAAATCAAGTAAAATACTATAACCAGAAATTTTTGAAAATTGGTAAGCTTTAGTTGCCCACAGATGTATAACCAAGTCCAGGAAATAATTAGCAAGCTGCAAGTTTTGGCAAGGTACACTTGCCTGTGGTTCCGGCTATGTTTGCAGTTCTGACTTCGGCGGGAATTGCAGGTGGTACTCCGGTTGCTGAAACAAACATCACCATCAGATCCAGAAAATATCAATCAGCTAGAAACGCCTGTCCTTGGGTCCAATTTGGAGACAAGGACAGAAACGGCAGTTTCGGGCCAAAACGGGGTCCACCGGTGGGCCCGCTTTGTACCGAAAAACGCGTCCAGGTCAACGGTCTCCAAATTCACCAAACTTAGAGTCAACAGGTCAGGAACGATGATACGAACCCAACGGAACTTCCAGAATTGAATTCCGATGAGCCGATCACAAAATCGCCCGTCGAGCGGGGCCTGTGGGGCCCACGACACGCGATTTCGTCAACGTTCTCAGAATCGAACCAAACTTGACCCACAGAACCAGCGTATCGCTATGAGTCCGATGGCACAAGTTTTGTCTCGATCCGACGTGTGTACATAAAGTTAGGGCACGTTCCAGAAAGTACGGATACGGGGCGATGTCCGCGGATACGCGTTGATTCCGGTGTGCACGCACACCCGAATCAGCTTCCGCAAAATCCCACACGTCCGTATCGACGAGGCGCACGTATCTGTGAAGACCGCGCGCGACCAAGTCATCCCGTTTGGAGGGGCGTACTCAGTTCCGGGGTGAAACAGGGTCTGGTTTTTCCTGTTTTTGGATCGCGGTGTGCGATCACCACAGGACGCGATGCCCCGAACAGTTTGTCCGGACACCGAGAGGGTCATACGGGCTTCGCAACGCAATTTGCGGAATCAAAAACGGAGCTACGAATAAAAAGATACACGCACCTGAAGGGGACCCGAAAACCAGGGCCAAATTGTGTCCGACACGACACAGGACACGTGTCCTGTGTCGGACACGGGGGAAGAAATTGGGGGTTTAGGGTTTGGGGATTTTCGGACGCTGCAGCGGGTGGCCGGCCGGAGACGCGCCGGAGAGGGGCTGGGCGGCTCGCCGGCCGCTGGCGGGGTCGAGGGCGGCGTCGGAGCGGTGGGACGGCCGGAGGCGGTTGCTCGAACGGGATGAGGAAGGAGAGGGATGGCCGAGATGGGTGCTGGAGGAGGAGGGGGCCGGGGAACTGGCGGCTCACGGCGGTGGCGAGGCGCTGGAGCGGCCGTCGGAGGAGGCTGGGGCGGCGTGCGGCAGAGGGGGAGCGAGGTGGCGGTGGCGGTGAGGCCGAGAGGGGGAACGGGGGCTTTTATAGGGGCTGGGGGGGAGGTGGTCAGCCGTGGGAGGCGGAGGAGGGGCACGTCGTGGCGGGCAGCGCTCGAAAATAAAAAAAAAATAATAATAATAATAATAATAATAATAATAATAATAATGATAATAATAAAATCAGTAATTTAATTAATAAATAATTAATTAAATAGTTAAATATTTTTTAGGCATTTAAAAATATGTCCGGGGTCCGATAAATTCCAGAAAAATTGTTCTAAGTCCAGTTTTTCATTTTACACCCAAAAATATTATTTTTATAATATTTTAATACTGTTTAATATCAATGAAAAATCATTTAAATATTAAAACCCTGTTTTTAATTTACAGAAAAATCCCAGAAAATTCCAGAAAATTGTGAAAATTTCAAGTTTTAAAATTTTGAAAATCAGGGGGTTTACAGTTCCTACATTCTGAATGTAGAAATTCTAAGGTCCAACCTATAACTCTTGTGGCTGAAACGAAACAATCATAGGATTCTAATTAAACCATATTATTCTACAAAATGGACTCCTACATTCTTAATCAAAAATATAGAATTTGAGATGAGCCTTATATTGATGCTCTTATTCTTGTCCTATAATAAATGGCTAATTAGTGCTTGGACTCTGGATTTTACAACAATTTAGAGCTTAAGTCCTGAAATGGCTAATGGCTAATCTGTTTTGTATTTTTGTATTTTTGTTTTTTGTTTTTGTTTTTTTGCATAATTGATCAGAAAAGAGAACTCCAATAACGTTATCATTCAGTATCGAATATCGGTTGATATGGAATCAGAATATACCAAATTGTACGGGTATCAGTCGTCTCGAATCGGTATCCACCGATACTCTAAACTTTGGTTGGCAGAACTCAACCAGGAAATGCCCACCCGTACTTCTGTGTTAGCTTACTATGTCAAAAAAAATCGTGTTAGCAACAATTTTTTGGCAAGCACAACTATTACAAAATACACATAATTGTCTTTCCCGATATAAATCAGTAAAAATTCAATGTTGGCTACAGGTTGAAATCAGTCATACAATGTTGCAATGTCCATATTGTTATGTTGTGTTTCCAATATATTTATTTCAATGTTTAAATTTTTAATTTTTCATTAATATTATAATAAACTTGATGATCATATGCTTACGAGATAGGTGATGCACCATTTAGCTAGTTCAGAATGCACACTTCATACATATGTTAGAGATACGATTATGATATGATAACCCGATTGTATTAGTGTTGTCGATGGAGCTCATAATAAATATGTTACGAGATACGACTATGATATGATACACGATTGCATTAGTGTTGTCGATGGAACTCATATTCTTGCGACGGTGCCAATGAAAGATGTCGCAAGGCAGCGCAACCGACATATATTTGTGTCACATAATGTATTGGCAGCTCGCAACTTCGATTTAAAATTTGTCTATGTGATTAGTGGTCGGGAGGAATCTGCTAATGATTTCAAAGTTTAGAGATAAAGATGAATATGGATTGGGCTAGGAGATTCTACAAGTTCATGAGGTACTCAGTGCTACGTTGTCCGCAGTCTTGGTCTGCAAATCGTGACCACGGACCACGTGACAGCTTTCCATTGACAGAAAAATCGGTGGTGGACCCAAGCTAATAGGAGAGACCTATGGGGAGCTGTCACGTGTTCCGCAGTCATGATTTGCGGGCCAAGACTGCGCACCGTATATCATTTTCCTTTAAAGAACCCTATGGCTTGGACTTGGGGAGGAATCAATGAGGGGAGACTAGTAATTACTTGAAGGATAGTGTATGGGGAAAGAGGTATTTTGGGGTTAACTCTAGGATGTTGGGTGTTGGCTTATGTTAAGGCTAAGGTTGATCCAAGGAGTTCAATAGCTATATGGAAGATAGGTCATGTATAAAATTATATACGTACACAATAGAAACAAATGGTCCCATGGTCTAGTGGTTAGGACATTGGACTCTGAATCCAGTAACCCGAGTTCAAGTCTCGGTGGGACCTTTCATTTTTTAAAGCCTCTCTTCACCCCAAAATTAGAGGCTTCCTTCCTTCCTATGTTGTATTGACACGGATACAACATAATTTGGACACGGTACTATGGACATGATACCCATTTTTGTGTCATATTATATGTTGGAGTTCTCGTGTCGTGTATGATATGTTTTCCGACACAACTTTCGGAGTGCCCAGGACCTAGCCTTTCCTGGACAAGAACAGGAAAATAAAAAGTGTTTGTTAGGATATGTTTATTCAATCTTCAGTAATGACATATTACAGATTGTATAAATGGGTATAAACTAATTGTCATACAAACTAATAACCGATACAACAATATTAATTAATTATTCTATAGGGATCTTTTTAATTATTCGTGATCTCCTTCTTCCCCATAATCAGAGGAGACAATGAAATCGAATTTTTAAACAACTAACCGAACTCGAGTGGCTCTTGTGGTTACCAAGAAAAGGTATAAGATTTTGGTTGGGTGACAGAATATCAGTGGATCGAGGCACGGGGGCGTATTATTTCTTCCATTTATAAATGATGGGAGTTGGGGAACAGTGGACCCAAAGACATGCAATGACGTGTGCACAGTTCCGAGCGTTACGCCGGACCCTGAACATTATGCCGGAAATTCAAAAAAAATAGACAAATCAACCTCAAATTAGACTACGACTACTGTGAGACTCGCCTCACTGTTCTAGTATGTGTACCCGATATACACATATTATACATGTATAGATTGTTTATTGTTTGATTGCTTATAACATGTTTTATGTCATTCATGCATTGTTTAAGTTATTTTTGCAAGTTTCTTCCTAGTTGGTCCCTTGGTTTTCGTGTACTTGGCTGTGATGAACCCGGAAGAGGGCATGTATTATGATCCAATGGCCTACAATCAACCATTTGTCTATATAAGTAATTCATTTCTCTTTCCTCCATTTTTTCTTTCTTTCATTTCTCTTTCCTTCTTTACTTCTCCAGCCTTCATCGAGAGCAGCTAAGCTTGGCCTTGGTCGTGGGTAACCTTGGTAGTATTAGACTAGAACTTGACCGTAGGCAAGTACATCTTGCCGACCGAAGGAACGACAATGGATCTTGTTTTGATTCTTAGTATAACTTGTTTAATTACTTGACTCGTTGTCTCGTCTGAAAGTGATTGATTCGCTGCGAGAAAGCAAAGGCGACCGTTAGGTCGCCCATGGAGCGGTTGGTTCCAATAATCTAGGCCCTTATCAGCATTTCTAGGTTTCATTTGCTTAATACTTAGAACTTGTCTTCATGATGATTTTGATTTTCTTGTATTGGATTGCTCATGGAGCCCGAGAATAGCAAATCGGAGAATGCAAAGTTGGCCTGAGAATGTATACGAAAAGTACGAAGGGAACCCTTGTCGCATAAGCGAAGTTCTAGTGAGCGTACTTGTGTGTGTTTCACAATTTTCTTATAAAGTGCGTCAAGATATGTTAATTACCCCGGGCGCATTTCTATACTCCTACGTACGTTTTGTACTAAGACAATTCCTTCAAAAGTACGTCAATCCTACTTGGCGCACTTTTGAATGGGTCTGTAAGTTATCAAGAATGTGCGCCACTGCTTAAAAACCAAGTTGGCACACTTTGCATATATTGCAGAGTTTGCGTACTTTGGTGAATTTTTCTTACCCGCGCACTTTTGTCCTTTTGGAGAATGGCACACTTTGCTAGATGGCGCACTATGTGCCATTCTTCAAGACGGCACACTTTGTAGCACTTTATATTACTTAATGACTAAGCAATGACTTCTAACCATTCTCGAAAATTGTGTTCTCGACTGCAGTATCGTCTCGACTGTCGTGCCATACCTTGAGACTTGTGTTTTGTCTTTTAGTAGACCTTCCTATGCTTGTTTGTGCGCCAATCTCACTGTTGGCATACTGGATGGAAGTGCGCCAAGTTCATGGGCTTATGGTACTTTCATTCGTGCACCAATGATAAATTTGTGCGCCAAGCTCCTAGCTCGCGCACTTCTACCATTGTATGCAAATATTCTAGAGTGAGCTTTAGTATGATTTGTGCGTCATCTTTGCTCGGAGCACTTTTGTATCAAAGTGCGCCAGAATCGTCCGGATCAGTGATTTGTGCGCAAAAACTCTTTTGGCCCCTTGTGCGCCAATGTTAGTTTTGACCCATTATGCGCGGATGTTATTCTTGCCTAATATTATGCACCAACCCTGAATTGTTAATTTATGTGTCTGTATGCCAGTATTCTTTTTAATATGCTCAACTTTTGATGGACCCCTAGTTCTCTTTAATCCAGTTATTTTAGTTAATCCTGGTTCTTTCCTGAATATATCATTCTTGTTATTGATCCTGATTTTTTGACATGATCTAGTGATTGTACGTTATAAATGAACTCCTGAACCTTGGCATGGAATCGATAATACTGATAATCTTGATCCTGTATTAATAACTCTGATACTCCTGATCCTAATATTCCTGATAGTGGCTCGGCGCATTTCACCCATGACACTAGAATTCCTGTAACTGTCCTGATCAAGGCTAGTAGTATCACCTGTATTATATGACATGTATCCCCGTGGTTGATTTTGATTGTACTCGTCAAGTTACTGTCCTGTCTTGCATAATGACTAAGGCAGATTCCTGAGCACCACAATCGAAAATTCTTGATAATTTTTGTCACGCCCCAGTCCCAAAATATCAGAAACTAGGCCACGTGTCACTGGCCAGCTGACACGCCACTAAGGGCTTAATCTATTTTGAATAGACCCATAGGGACGTGCTACGCTGTCCTAAGATACTACAAGAACAACACAGGCAAACTATCTCATCCACAACAAAATATCAGAAAAGCAAGTGCTGAATATATATAAAACTGAGTCTGATACAGTACACAACTGGTGAGATTACAAGCCTACTACAAAAACTGATAATAGCGCAGAAAAATCAGATAAACTAAGCAGTGTCTATCTGATCAAAACATCTTCATCTCCAAGTGGCAGGCCTCTAGGGTCAAGCATTCTCTGAGGGTGTCTCCTCGAGCTCCTCCTCGGTAACACATCTAGCCTCCTGCTCAGGGCCGTACACAGTGGGGTAGAAAGCCTCGTCTAGATCTGGCAGGGAACCAGGTCCTCAGTGGGACATAACAAGATACAAAAAAATGATATGCCAAGTATGTAAATACTGAGTAAAAAAATAAATACAGGGTGCTAATCATTCTAAGTGAAATGCAAGTAAAGACCTTGTAGTACGCATGGGATTGTATCGGCTAGACATATGCTGACGTAGTTCACCAATCGTGGGGCCTGGCTAGTATATGTGTCATATGCCCCCTGACTCAAGGGAACTCTGCAATCGACCATCATGGTACGAAAGTATAAAACATTTATGGAGGGGGTGTCCCATACGTCTACCAGTTATCTTTCCCATCCCAATGAAATTAAATGTCAAGTCATACATTTCCTGAGTTATTCTAATCCGTGATGCGGGTCACACGTACTGGTAGCTAATCAACTACGCAGCTCGCATCCCAATATGCATTGCAACCATGTTGCGTGTTCCTGTGATAGGGTCTAGGAGAGTAATAGAATACTCTCACAGCAAATGGTGAGTCTGTAAGACTAAGTTAAATATGCTAATGTCAACGTATCAGTTGACTGTACCCAAGGCAGTCTCAGGTAATCATGGTATATAAAATTCAGAAATAGAATACATATATTTATATATATTACATATATATAATTATATAAGTAAAAACAGAATTAAAAATGCATATATACATTTAAATATTATTATATATAACATATGTATAATATGTTATATATATAACTATTTATATATGATAATAAATATATAACATATAAATAAATATGGTATATATAACTATATACATATTTATATATACTTATATATTATCTATAATAATAATATATAGTATACATATACTGTATTTAATATACTGTATTTATATAGTATATTAAATATAATATCTATTATATATTATAGATATACATATATATATATATATATACATATATATATACATATATATACATATACATATACATAAAGGAATATATATATAAATACATATATATTAGGTTTAGGTATTATACCCTCTGACAGGTGGGGTCCACACGTCGTCGACGGCGGGTGGACGGCGGCGGAGCTGGCCGGAGGCGGCCGGAGGAGTGGCAACAGCAGCAGTGGCTGCTAGCAGCAGCAGCTTGTGGGAGCTACGGCGGCGGCTGCGGCGGAGTAGGCGGCGGTGCAGGGTGGGGGAACGGCGGAGGAGAAAGTGGAGGTCAGGTTGGTGGTGGTGGCGGAGGTCCACGACGGCGGTGGTGGAAGCTGGAGGCCGTCGAAGGTGGAGGTGGTGGTGTAGTCGGGAGCTCGGCCGGGGCACTGTGGAGGTGAGGGCGGCCGGAGGAAGCGTCGTGGGGCGGTGAGGGGGTGGTCGTCGGAGAGAGGAGGTCGGGGCGAGTCGGTAGGTGGGGTTGGTGGCGGTGCTCGGTGGCCGGAGGCGGCGGTGGGAGTGGTTCGGGTGGTGGTGGCAGTGGGTGGTGTTGTTGGGGGTTTGGGGTTGTGGGGCTGTGGCCGGCGGAGCAGGGTGGTGCCGGCGGTGGGGCTTGGCCGGAGAGGAGAGGGGGTCAAGGCGAAGGGTTGGCCGGAGTTGGGTGGCCGGCGGTGGTCGGAGGGGAGAGTTGTGGAGTTTGAAAGGGAAGAGGGTAGGGGTTTATATAGGGTTTGGGGTGGATGGCATTTCTGTAAATAAGTGGAAATCCAGGGTTATATTGGTAATTTGATTTTTTTGGATATTTCTACAGGATTTTTCTGGGTGTTTTGGGTGGGTCCCATACACCTATGGTCTAGCCAATAGAATTTTTCCACCTTGCATGCAATTTTGCATAAAAACCCCTAACTTTTCATAAATTGCATAAAAGCATAAAATTTGTATTTTGCGTAATTTCGCAATTTACCCAATTTTAATTACTGATTCCCCGAATTACTAAATTGTACAAAAATAGGGAAAAAGCTGGGGAAAGTGTTTTGGACAGTGTGGGGTGAGTCTGGGCAGAGGCAGGGTCTGATTTCTTAGGTGATACGGGTCCTCGTATTTATTAATTAATAAATACTGCGCACGGTGTTCACTAATTATTTAGAGGCTATTAAGGTCATAATTTCTCTACGGTGTCAATACACTAATTGTAGTATATTCAGTCTAGAATATTATCGTATTTTTATTTGGGCAAACAGGTGCCTACTGGTCCTCAAATCTCTAGGGGTACAGAGATGGGTAAAGAGCAGAAAATTAAATAGGAAATAAATACGTACGTTTGTAACGATATTTGTACGACTAAAACGAAGCATCAAACAAGGTTTCTGGAAGTTGCACAAAATATAGAAAAAATAGTCTAACAAGTCTAGGGCAGGTATGTGAAATTTGTTTAGGGTTTAACAGTTAGTGGGATATCCTAATTAATTGTGTAATGAACAGGTGCACAATCAATAGATTAAATAAATAAAAAAAATTTAAAAAGTTGCTATAATTCTAATTAGTCTAAACTAATCCTAATTTACTGAAATCTGGTCGAGGGAGTTTACAATCTACCCTCCTAAGAATATTTCGTCCTCGAAATAAAAACAATCATATAATGAAAAAATTTAATTAAGGATATATGATGATTAAGAAAGATTGAATTTGAAATATTGGACATACCCTGGTTTTGAAATAGATGGGGATAACGCTGACGAATATCCTCTTCTCGTTCCCAGGTGGATTCACCTGGTGCATGATGTCTCCATGCAACACGAACGAGAGGAATATTCTGGCCTCGCAACACTTTCTCGCTACAGTCCAGGATCTCTACAGGTTCCTCCTGGTATGATAAGCTTGGCCCGATGGTGATCTCTGAATAGTCCAGCACATGACTCGGGTCTGGAATGTACCTCCTCAGCTGAGATACGTGGAAGACGTCATGTACTCCCTCCAAGGTCTGAGGTAGAGCTAGCCTGTAAGCAACTTCTCCGACGCGTTCCAACACATCGAAGGGTCCAATGTATCTTGGACTCAGTTTTCCTCTTCCTCCAAATCCGATAGTTCCTCGAGTATGTGAGATCTTCAAGAACACATGCTCCCCTACTTGGAACTCTAGAGGTCTGCGATGAATGTTGGCCCAGTGCTTCTGCCTGTCTTGTGCAGCTCGTAGGTGTCCCTAGATCTTCTTTACTTTCTCCACCGTACGAATAATCAGTTCTGGTCCCAAGATCTGTCTCTCGCCAATATCGCTCCAGCATACTGGGGAACGATATTTCCTTCCATACAAAGCTTCAAAGGGAGCCATTTGAATGCTCGCTTGATAGCTGTTGTTGTAGGAAAATTCCACCAGATGTAAGTGATCTTCCCATGATTCGCTGAAATCAAGCATGCAGGCTCTCAGCATATCTTCAAGTGTCTGGATGGTGCGTTCTGATTGGCCATCTGTTTGTGGGTGATACGAGGTGCTGAACTTGAGGCGGGTACCAAGACTTTCTTGCATACTTCGCCAGAAGTAAGATGTAAATCTCGTATCTCTGTCAGATACTATGCTGACTGGTACTCCATGCAGACGCACTATCTCCTTCATGTACATGTCCGCCAAGACTTCTGTAGATTGTCCAACTCTAAAAGGTAGAAAATGAGCAGCCTTTGTGAGTCTATCTACGATTACCCATACAACATTACGACCACTAGGACTTCTTGGGAAGCCCGTAACAAAGTCCATCGTAATGTGTTCCCATTTCCACTCAGGTATTGGGAGGGGTTGAAGTAGACCGGCAGATCTCTGATGCTCAGCCTTGACTTGCTGACACACCAGGCATTTGGCCACAAAGCGTGCTATCTCCCGCTTCATTCCATGCCACCAGTAATATTATCGCAGATCTCTGTACATCTTTGTGCCTCCTGGATGTATAGAGTATGTTGAGCTATGAGCTTCTGACATCAGCTCATTACGAAGTTCTCCATTTGGAGCATAAAGACGATCACCACATCTTAGAGTCCCATCTTCGTGTATGCGACATCCTGTCTGAATTTCAGCCTCTGTTCTTTGTCGAAGCCTCTGAAATCTTGCATCTGTTGGTAGAGCAGCTTTGATTCTTTCTACTAAGGTTGATTGCAGCTGATAGTTTGATAATTGGCCGTCAAGTCCTGGCATAATGACCTCTATTCCCAAATTTTCTAAATCTCTCAGAAGACCTGGTTGGGTGATCATAAAGAATGCCGAGGGTCTTCTGCTTAGAGCATCTGCCACCACATTAGCTTTCCCTGGATGGTACTGTAGATCAATTTCGAAATCCGCCATCACTTCGAGCCATCGTCTTTGTCTCAGATTTAGGTCCTTCTGGGTGTAGACGTACTTCAGACTTTTATGATCGGTGAATATCTCCACTCGTTCGCCATATAGATAGTGTCTCCATAGCTTCAGGGCGAAGATGACTGCGGCAAGCTCCAGGTCGTGAGTGGGGTAATTCTTCTTATGAGTCCTCAACTGTCTTGAGGCATAAGCTACAACCTTCCCATGTTGCATTAAGACACAACCAAATCCTTTTCCGGATGCATCGCTATATATGACGAAACCTCCGGATCTAGATGGTATAGTCAAGATGGGAGCTGTAGTCAGACGCTTCTTCAAGTCATCAAAAGCTGTCTGGCAATCTTCAGTCCATATGAACTCCTGCTCCTTGCGGGTAAGACGGGTAATCGGCTCCGCGATTCTTGCAAAGTTTTCTACAAATCGCCGGTAATATCCGACAAATCCTAGAAAGCTTCTCACCTCTGAGACGTTGGTCGGGGTTGGCCACGTCTCGACAGATGAGATCTTTGCTGGGTCTACCGAGATGCCTTCTCCTGTGATAACGTGTCCAAGAAATGCGACACGGTCAAGGAAGAATTCACACTTGCTCATCTTAGCATAAAGGCTCTCCCGTCTCTGTAATCACCTGAAATTTTAAGAATTTTAAAATTTAAATTTTCAGGAATTAATTAGCATTTTCTGTGAATTTTAAATCCTATAAACTAAAGCAGTCTAATTTAAAATAAATTTTTAAATGAAATTAAATAATATTAAAATGTGATAAAAATTATATTTTCTAGTGTAAAATTAAAAACCGGGCATGGGGTATTTTTTCGAGAATTTATTGGATCCCGGATGAATTTTTAAAGCATTAAAAACTATTGTTAAAATTAACTGAATAATAAACCAAACCGAACCCCAAACTTGAACCGGACCGGACCGGCCGGTCTACCCGAACCGGACCGCTCAGCTAGCGGGTCGGATCCGGGTCAGACCCGACCCGCTAAGCACCCGACCCGTGTGAATCCCTAACTCTCGAATCCCTAGAGCCCCGACTCCTCACTGCCGGCGGCCGTTTCCGCCGCCGTGGCCGCCGACGACCGTCCCCATTCATCTTCCCCGGAACCTCCGTCGCTTTCCCTTCAGATTCCGGCCAACCGTCGGCCATCCCACTCCCATTCGACCCCTATTTATACCCCCTCCATCCGCCGGAAAACCCCCTTGACCACCCTTCTTCTCCGGTCAGAATCCTCCGCACCGGTCATCTCCGCCGGCGTCCCAGCGGCTCCGCCTCGCTTCAGGCCACCCTCCTCAGCTCTCCTCCGGCCTTCCCTGACCGCAGAGCCCTTTCCGACGACCTCCTCTTCCATCCAGAGCCGCTGTTGGCCGCCTGAGCCCTAGCTGACGCCTCCGGACCTCGCCGACCGGCCGCCCTGGAACTCCCCGAGCACCCGCTGACCTCAGCCGATCAGTACCGGAGCCGTCTCCGCCATAATCCACCGGAACCTGACTCCGGCTTCACTCAGCTAGTAGAAACCCTAGGTGGACACAGTACTCGCAGACGGACACGGTCAGGACACGGGAACAGTGTCAAATTGACACAAGGATACGAAGAAACCTCAGTTTCCAGAGCCCAGTTCAGGTACCCATAACTTTCGACTCGTTGCTCTGTTTCCTATTCCGTCAATTTCATCGTGTAGCCTGTATGACCCCCTCGGTGTCCATGCAACCCGCTCGGGGCATCGCGACCTGTGGTGATCGCGAACCGCGATCCAAAAACAGGAAAAACTTAGCCCTGTTTCACCCCGGAATCGAGTACGCCCCGCCAAACGGGACGACTTGGTCGCGTGCGGTCTTCACAGATACGTGCGCGTCGTTGATACGGATGTACGGGATTTCGCAGAAGCTGATTCGGATGTGCGTGCACACCGAAATCAGTGCGTATCCGTGGACAACGCCCCGTATCCGACTTTTCTGTATTTTGCTGTAACTTAGTGTATACACGTCAGATCGAGACGAAACTTACGCCATCGGACTCGTAGCAATACGCTGGTCCTATGGGTTAAGTTTGGTTCGATTCTGAGAACGTTGAAAAATCGCGTGTCGTGGGCCCCACAGGCTCCACCCGACGGGCGATTTTGAGAACGGCTCATCGGAATACAATTCTGGAAGTTCCGTTGGGTTCGTATCAACGTTCCTGACTTGTTAACACTAAGTTAGACTAATTTGGAGACCTTTGACCCTGACCCAATTTTCGGTGCAAAGCGGCCCACATATGGACCCGCTTTGGCCCAGAAATGTCGTTTTTGCCCTTGTGTCCGAACTGGACTTAAGGACAGGCGTTTCTAACTATTTTTTATGTTCTGAGACTGTTGGTAATGTTTATTTCAGCTTTTGGAGGAGTTATTGCTGAACCCACTGTTACAGGGACCGCTACTGGTATTCCAATCCCAGACAAGTGTACCTTGCCATAAATTGCAGTTTATTAGTTTATTTAGTTCTCTTGCTTTATTTTCTGTGACTATTGTACATGCTATAACCTAGGACCGTATGACATACTTAGTGTCCGATTACAGTCGGGTGCCAACTCCGTACGCGGAGTTGTGTATGTCATTTAGTGATGGACATTCGAGACCCTTTATATTCTTGTGCTTGTTTATCAAGTACACCATAACCTAGGACACTTGACACCATACATTGACAGAATCTTCCTGAGATATTCAAGGTGATTCTGTATAGGATACAGGATGGACATAGTTATTATACTCTTAGATTATGACTGTTGCATTAGCTCTGATCTCACGTGACATGGACATGCGACGTATGGTTACATTGGGTGGGGAGAGGCACACAGGCTACAGGCTGTTATATATATATATACTACTATTGTGAGGTTGTAGACTCTCGAGCAGAGCTAGACCACTACTAGATATTGCTGCTACCGGCTCCCCGATACAGAGCTTGTAGCAGTCTCAGCCTGAGTACTAGTGTTGCTCTCAGTTGCATTTTTCACATAGATGGTTATGTAGTTACCCTGCTTATTTCATTCTCTATTTTACTGCATTACTTTTGGCTTGTGATTTCTGTACCTTGCTATGTCCCCTGAGGACCTGGAATGGATGATGTCCCCAGGTTTAGCAGAAGAACAATATCCCGAGGTTTACGGGACATGAGCTGAAGCTGTACCAGGAGCTGTTGCTGAAGGAGAACCTAACATAGAAGCAGAGGTGATGGCTGAAGACTTTACTTGAGCTTATGACATTTGTACTCTTCAGATACTTTATTTTGGACTCTTTTGTTCTGGTCTGATGAACCAGTGTTTTAGACTCTTATCGGGTTGTTTTTCGACATACTCTGCTGAGACTGGACTTGATGTACTTTCTTTATTTGCTGTTGTTCTTATTATTCTGTGTGTGGATGATATTAGTTTTTGATTTTTTGTTGTAGACCTATATTACAGCTTAAGTATACCCGATGGATCCATTAAATTGGGTTGTTCATCGGTGTGTACTGCTGGCCATTGCCACGTGTCTAGTCCCTCGATATTTTGGGACTGGGGCGTGACAGTCTCAGCGTCTCTAATACCAACCTTAAGTGCTCTTCATGCTCCTCATGGCTCTTTGAATACACCAGAATGTCGTCGATGAAGACTACCACGAACTGGTCCAGATATTGGTGGAAGACTCTGTTCATCAGGTTCATGAATACGGCAGGTGCATTAGTTAGTCCAAAAGGCATTACCAGGAACTCGTAATGAACATAACGAGTCCTGAATGCTGTCTTTGGAATATCTTCCCTCCGTACCTTGACCTGATGATAGCCTGATCTCAAGTCTATCTTCGAGAATACCACGGCTCCTGTTAGTTGATCGAACAGGTCGTCAATTCTCGGCAAGGGGTACTTGTTTTTGATTGTCAGAGCGTTGAGGGCTCTGTAATCAATGCACATGCGATATGTTCCGTCCTTCTTTGGTACAAACAACACTGGTGCTCCCCAGGGTGATGCACTAGGACGAACAAATCCCTTGATCTGTAATTCCTCCAGTTGAAGCTTCAGCTCGTCAAGCTCCTTCTTCGCCAGTCGGTATACATTGGAGGATACTGGTGCAGCTCCGGGTATCAGCTCAATAATGAACTCCACTTCTCTGTCAGGCGGTAGGCCTGGCAATTCTTCTGGAAATACGTCCTCGAACTCTGCTATAATTGAGGGAAGTGCTGTCTCCATCGCCATGTAAGCTCTAGGAGTCTGGCCTATTCCTTGCTCAATGGTTCCTCGGATATATTCGAACTCTGGGTGATCTGGGGGTCTAAAGATAACACTACCCTTTCGGCAGTCTAGGATAGCATTATTCTGGCTTAGCCAGTCCATGCCTAAGACAACGTTGAAATTTGGCATTGGGAGTACCAAAAATCGCGCTCTTAGTCCTCTACTACAAACAACTACCGTACAGGTTTCGATAATGTTGGTAACTGGAACAATACCTCCTCCAGTAAGTATTTTCCAACACTTGGGTAGCGGGGAAGTGGATAGCTTGTGCATGGCTACGAAACTACTGGATATGAAAGACAAAGTAGCCCCAGAATCGAATAATACAGTTGCAGGTAATGATGCAACTAAAATGGTACCTGTTATAGTTTCCCTTTCAGGCTCTTCTGCAACGGCAGCTAACGCAAAGGCTTGTCCGTGCCTTTGTCCTCCGGTTTGTTGTCTGGCCTTGAACTGGGCCTCCTGAGTAGGCAGAGGTGCTCCTCTCTGATATCCTCCTGATGTGGAGGGAAGCATCTTCTGAGCTTGGGCTCCTGGCTTCTGCCCTTGCTGTGGTGCTGCATCTCTGCGTTGTGGGCAGTCTTTGGCCATATAATTTTTAGCTCCACATAGCAAGCATAATCCTAGCTTCTTTCTGCAGTCATGGGCAAAATGCCCCTTCTTGCCACAAAAGTGACAAGTCGGGAGCTCCTTCTTCTGATAGGGTCCCGTTATCTGCTGCGTCTGATATTGTGGACGACGGATAGGTCCTCCTGCTCTGTGCTGATTCTTGGCCGAGAAGGTTGGATTTGAGCGTCTGGCTTCTCGGCCAATGGCTTCTTGCTCCCTGGCTTCTGTAAGAACCTCGTTGTAGGAGATTCTTGACTGCATTGTTGTGTACCTCTGGAGCTCGTAGTTAAGGCCATGGTGGAATCTTTTAGCCTTCTTCAGCTCGTTCGGAATCAGATCAGCACCGAAATGACTTAGTCTGCTAAACTCCGCGTCGTAGGCATCTACCGTCATGTTTCCCTGCTCTAGGTGCAGGAACTGGGAGTATAGGGCATTCTGGACTGTCGCTGGAAAGTACTTGGCGTTGAAATGCTCCAAGAATTATTGCCAAGTTTGGTCTTTGCCGACGCTGCGCTCTATGGATTCCCACCAGTGATGGGCGTTGCCAAGAAGTTGGCCCCTCACAGCGGTCATCCATAGGTCGGGGGTGAGTTGCGATCCTTCTAGCAGCATTTCAGTGTTGGAGATCCAATCGGAGATCTCCTCAGGAGTCTCGTTGCCTTTGAAATCTCTCGGGCTCATTTGACGGAAGCCTCGAACTATGCCTGCTGGTTGGACAGGTGCTGGTGTCGGAGTAGTAGCTCTCTCCAAAGCCGTCATCAACGTCTGTCGCAGAGCTTCAGTTTGCTGCCACTGAGGCTGTCTCAGGGCCTCAGTTTGTTGCCACTGGTTCTGCAACATAGTCTAGAGAAACTGCAACATTTGAGGTTGACCCTCAAGTTGTGGCATCAGGATAGGCAAGGCTGGAGGTGGAGGCAAAGGTGTCTCCGCCTGTGGTGTTGGTGTCGTCTCCTGGCCAGAATTCTGGTGATTGGACGGAGTTCCTTGGGCACTTGGCGAAAGGTCTGTTGCTTGGTCAGCCCCATTATTCGCAAGTTTCCCGGGTATGTCCATATTTCTGAGGAAAATAGGATATTTAGAAAACACAAAGGAGATAAATAATGATAATCAAGCAAGATGCAATAATAGAAATTGTAAAGATGGTGTCAGTGTGGATGAGACCTAATATTCCTATCCTATTGCAGGCATTGCTGGATATGTCATCATACCACTAGCAATAAAACTAGACCTGCATGGGCCACCACTAAAACCATGTCACGCCCCAGTCCCAAAATATCAGGAACTAGGCCACGTGTCACTGGCCAGCTGACACGCCACTAAGGGCTTAATCTATTTTGAATAGACCCATAGGGACGTGCTACGCTGTCCTAAGATACTACAAGAACAACACAGGCAAACTATCTCATCCACAACAAAATGTCAGAAAAGCAAGTGCTGAATATATATAAAACTGAGTCTGATACAGTACACAACTGGTGAGATTACAAGCCTACTACAAAAACTGATAATAGCGCAGAAAAATCAGATAAACTAAGCATTGTCTATCTGATCAAAACATCTCCATCTCCAAGTGGCAGGCCTCTAGGGTCAAGCATTCTCTGAGGGTGTCTCCTCGAGCTCCTCCTCGGTAACACATCTAGCCTCCTGCTCAGGGCCGTACACAGTAGGGTAGAAAGCCTCGTCTAGATCTGGCAGGGAACCAGGTCCTCAGTGGGACATAACAAGATACAAAAAAATGACATGCCAAGTATGTAAATACTGAGTAAAAAAATAAATACAGGGTGCTAATCATTCTAAGTGAAATGCAAGTAAAGACCTTGTAGTACGCATGGGATTGTATCGGCTAGACATATGCTGACGTAGTTCACCAATCGTGGGGCCTGGCTAGTATATGTGTCATATGCCCCCTGACTCAAGGGAACTCTGCAATCGACCATCATGGTACGAAAGTATAAAACATTTATGGAGGGGGTGTCCCATACGTCTACCAGTTATCTTTCCCATCCCAATGAAATTAAATGTCAAGTCGTACATTTCCTGAGTTATTCTAATCCGTGATGCGGGTCACACGTACTGGTAGCTAATCAACTACGCAGCTCGCATCCCAATATGCATTGCAACCATGTTGCGTGTTCCTGTGATAGGGTCTAGGAGAGTAATAGAATACTCTCACAGCAAATGGTGAGTCTGTAAGACTAAGTTAAATATGCTAATGTCAACGTATCAGTTGACTGTACCCAAGGCAGTCTCAGGTAATCATGGTATATAAAATTCAGAAACAAAGCAGATATCAATAATTTAATTTGAACATTAACTTGGCAAGGTATACTTGCCTACTCCTTGATAGTACTGAAAACCTGATCTCCCAGTCAGGGTTGAGGGTGCTTGTGACTGGGGGTCACTGGCTGTGCTGAAGTTGGTTTCTGTTAAAACAGACAGGGTTTGTGAATATCAAGGTTGTAATATAAAGTATATGTATATATACTTATATTCACATATATAATATAGTTATATATATAGTATGTATATATATATAGATATAATATATATAGCAGTATATATAGTATATACAGAACAGGAAAATGCAGGTATATATAGAAATTATAATAGTAGCAGGGTATATCCTCTGTCATATATAAATAATATAATGGTATCAGGGTGTATCCATTGATGTATATATATATATAAATTGAAATGACAGGACAGAAAGTAAATACATATATATATCTAGGTAATAGTATATAAGGTATTTAGATAATATATATATATATATATATATATATATATATATATATATATATATATATATATAATGAATTTAAATGACAGTGCAAGAATTGAAATTATACATATATATGTAGGCTGTATTATCCAGCACAGTAATATATAATAATAAATTGAAATGACATTTGCAAGAATTGAAAATAGGTATATATATATATATATAAGCTGTATTATCCAGCAATAGATATATAATATATATGTATATTCAGTACTATGATATTAATTATATATATATAAACAGGTGCATATAAATAAATAAATAAAAGAAAATGCATAGTATATATATACATACATATATATAAATATAATAGTAATAATATAACATATATATAATATGTTATATATAAACATAATATTTATATATATATATATATATATATATATATATATATATATATATATATATATATATATATATATATATATATATATGAATACATATATTTATATATATTACATATATATAATTATATAAGTAAAAACAGAATTAAAAATGCATATATAAATTTAAATATTATTATATATAACATATGTATAATATGTTATATATATAACTATTTATATATGATAATAAATATATAACATATAAATAAATATGGTATATATAACTATATACATATTTATATATACTTATATATTATCTATAATAATAATATATAGTATACATATACTGTATTTAATATACTGTATTTATACAGTATATTAAATATAATATCTATTATATATTATAGATATACATATATATATACATATATATACATATACATATACATAAAGGAATATATATATAAATACATATATATTAGGTTTAGGTATTATACCCTCTGACAGGTGGGGTCCACACGTCGTCGACGGCGGGTGGACGGCGGCGGAGCTGGCCGGAGGCGGCCGGAGGAGTGGCAACAGCAGCAGTGGCTGCTAGCAGCAGCAGCAGCAGCTTGTGGGAGCTACGGCGGCGGCTGCGGCGGAGTAGGCGGCGGTGCAGGGTGGGGGAACGGGGGAGGAGAAAGTGGCGGTCAGGTTGGTGGTGGTGGCGGAGGTCCACGACGGCGGTGGTGGAAGCTGGAGGCCGTCGGAGGTGGAGGTGGTGGTGTAGTCGGGAGCTCGGCCGGGGCACTGTGGAGGTGAGGGCGGCCGGAGGAAGCGTCGTGGGGCGGTGAGGGGGTGGTCGTCGGAGAGAGGAGGTCGGGGCGAGTCGGTAGGTGGGGTTGGTGGCGGTGCTCGGTGGCCGGAGGCGGCGGTGGGAGTGGTTCGGGTGGTGGTGGCAGTGGGTGGTGGTGTTGGGGGTTTGGGGTTGCGGGGGCTGTGGCCGGCGGAGCAGGGTGGTGCCGGCGGTGGGGCTTGGCCGGAGGGGAGAGGGGGTCAAGGCGAAGGGTTGGCCGGAGTTGGGTGGCCGGCGGTGGTCGGAGGGGAGAGTTGTGGAGTTTGAAAGGGAAGAGGGTAGGGGTTTATATAGGGTTTGGGGTGGATGGCATTTCTGTAAATAAGTGGAAATCCAGGGTTATATTGGTAATTTGATTTTTTTGGATATTTCTACAGGATTTTTCTGGGTGTTTTGGGTGGTTCCCATACACCTATGGTCTAGCCAATAGAATTTTTCCACCTTGCATGCAATTTTGCATAAAAACCCCTAACTTTTCATAAATTGCATAAAAGCATAAAATTTGTATTTTGCGTAATTTCGCAATTTACCCAATTTTAATTACTGATTTCCCGAATTACTAAATTGTACAAAAATGGGGAAAAAGCTGGGGAAAGTGTTTTGGACAGTGTGGGGTGAGTCTGGGCAGAGGCAGGGTATGATTTCTTAGGTGATACGGGTCCTCGTATTTATTAATTAATAAATACTGCGCACGGTGTTCACTAATTATTTAGAGGCTATTAAGGTCATAATTTCTCTACGGTGTCAATACACTAATTGTAGTATATTCAGTCTAGAATATTATCGTATTTTTATTTGGGCAAAACAGGTGCCTACTGGTCCTCAAATCTCTAGGGGTACAGAGATGGGTAAAGAGCAGAAAATTAAATAGGAAATAAATACGTACGTTTGTAACGATATTTGTACGACTAAAACGAAGCATCAAACAAGGTTTTTGGAAGTTGCACAAAATACAAAAAAAATAGTCTAACAAGTCTAGGGCTGGTATATGAAATTTGTTTAGGGTTTAACAGTTAGTGGGATATCCTAATTAATTGTGTAATGAACAGGTGCACAATCAATAGATTAAATAAATAAAAAAAATTAAAAAGTTGCTATAATTCTAATTAGTCTAAACTAATCCTAATTTACTGAAATCTGGTCGAGGGAGTTTACAATTTTCCAGGTTAATAACTAGAATAATAATTTAGAAAGCATCTAGAGAGATTTTTTGGCTACATGCAATCCCGGTATCCCAGCGACACCTGATGAATTTGAATCTCTCCGTCGTGAGGGGCACACTTCCAGTACACCGTCGAGTGTTGCACTACCAGAAAAGATAAAGAATGATTATACTTGATAAATCTATACTATGTACTTGTTCGTCTGGAAAACACAGATAATCTGCAGGACATGTGGCTGTAAGGAATCTCAAATTGCATGTGTTAGTAAATAGGACTGTGATAACCCTAGTTAGTTAATGATAGCAAGTTGTATGGCATGATTGGCCGTGATTGCTTGATTCCAGTCTAGTCTAGTCCCGTCCTGATTTATTTTTAACAACTGATCCTGAGAACAGTAATTGAAGCCTGACTCCAGATATCCCTGATTAATACTCTAGAACGTGTTTAACTGTTATTTTACCTGCTGCACTTATTTAAATGTTCCTTGTACTATTTATTATTGATTTGTCTGCATGCTGGTTTTTAGTTCATAGGTTTGGCTCCCTTGTAGTACTTATTATTTTGGGGTCTGATCCCATTGGTTTTGTATGGCCAAATTTCGGAGCAATGCTACAGGATCTCCCGTACTTTCCGTCTCAAGATGGTGAATACCAGGAGCACCCGAGGGCATAAGTGCATTTCTTCTTTCCTACCCACTTGATCTTATACTTATACTTTTGAGGCGTTTAGCCACCGAGTACGTGCTTAGCTCGTAATTTAGGAACTTGACATTCTAGCTTGCGGGCCTACATGTAAAGCATATTCTAGACTATAGGTAGAGCTGATCATGTAACATTGTACTGTGCTAGTTCTCTATTTTTGTACTAGATTTATGATCATTTGTGTATGTATAGTTTGTGACGTCTTTCTATTATATGTTTGGTGATCATATATCTTATAACTTGTTGCTTGCTTGAGATTGAGACACATAGGAATTCTTGACCAGGAATGACTGTTGGATTGTTGAGTAAACCCTCACATGTCTAGACAGTCGTGACCATATTTCGGGATATGGAGTACTTTGGTGTACGTAGCTGATTTTGTCTGTCCCCCGCTTTCCAGTATTCTAGTTCTGGGACGTGATAACTACACCTTCAAATATTCTTTTCGTATTTATAAATAAAAAGGAACTCATGGAGAGTTTGGTCCCTCGCTCCCTATCACTTATCCACATTTCTTCTCTTTTCATCTCCCTCCCATGTATATTATTTTGGTCCTATTAAAGAACTTTAGATCTCGAATAAATTAAAATATTTGTATTTATGACTCTATAATAGACATAATTAGTGTTTGAGTCTCCAATAAGTTAGTATATTTGTGTTTAGGTCTCCATAATATACATAATTAGTGTTTGAGACTTGAACTAATGGTTGAATGTTAAAATCTAACTAAACAGAAAATTAAAAATTAAAAAATTAAATATTGAAAATAATGAAAATAAAATAAAATGAAATGAAAATGAAAATGAAAATGAAAAAGAAAAAAAAACGAATAAAAAAACAAGAAATACGAAAAAATGAAAAGCGAGAAAAAGTGACGAAATAAAAGAAAACAAAAAAAAGGAAAAAAAATACTGAAACAAAAAAAAACCCTGAAAAGATATCCCTTTTTTTCTTTTTTTTAGTTGAATTTTGATAGTCAACTGTTAGTCCAAGATCCAAATACTAATTATGTCTGTTATCAAGACCTAAACAAAAATATTCTAACTTATTTGAGATCCAAATATTAATTATATCTATTTTTGAGGCCTAAACATAAATATTCTATCTTATTCGGGATCCAAAGTATAAATAACCACCCCCCTCCACCCAGCTCGCATTCCGCATCCCCCCCTGAATTAATCACATGAAGAACTAATATGCTTAGGATCGATTTATAATGATGAAACATTTTGCTACTACCTAGTAATTGTGTAATATTTCGCTAACATAAAAAGAAAAATTATTGAAAAATTCACAATGGGAAATTAAATCAACCATTTAACCATTTTTAAGTGCAAAGGCTCACACTGCTTCTTCTGTGTTCATCATCAATGGCAAAGCCAGACCGAGGGAGATCAATCTGAACCTCGGGAAAGTAAATTTTTTTTTCTGTGTTTGGATAACAAATAAAATGAACTGAAAAAAAAAGCTTGTAAGAAAAAAAATAGAAAAAAAAATTTTCTTTCACTCTTTTTTACACTAAATTATTCATTTTTTTTCTTTCAATTTTTGGGACTTCTCAAACACCAATAATAATAATAATAATAATAATAATAATGAAAATTGTAGAGAGAGAGAAAGAGATAATGTCACGTCCCGATCTCCCGCAGGTCAATCGGCCGTCCCCGCTAGACGAGAATCACCGCGCCACCGCTCCCACGGAACGATCGCTTGACCCATCCGGACGTGATACCGCACGAGCGTGAACCGCGCCCGTGCAAGGCCGTGGTTCGTTGGCTGGCGGTATGAGGTCGGTATGAGGTCTAAGCCACAGAGTCGCACAGATTGTCCGAGTGCAGCAGAATTATATAAACGCATAGGAGATTGATAACAAGTTCACTCAGTCGACAATAGCAGAAGCATTGAGTAACACAAGTTGAAGTGAAACAAGCTCTTTATTGATATAAACTAGTGTTGCAGGCGGCGCTTGGCCGAAATTACAGTTCGCTCAAGCCTCTCCCTTTGTAACAATAAAAGCGTGCCAAGTGGCTACAATTTGTGGAATGATATCCAGGCGATGTTCAGACGATGTTCCAACATTATGTCTTATATATGTGCTTCGGTTCCTGATCGCAACGCTCCAAGGCTCCGGAGTGAACTCCACGCCTTAGCACGCACGAAGGAGGCATCCGCACCTAACGAGGTTCTCCCGCACCCTGCAAACAATCTGGTGGATTATCAGTACACGAATGCACTGGTGGAGAGGCTACTCGTCCGCTCGACAAATCCAAACACGTAATATAGGTTATGTGCACCAACTATTATGTTGTCTTTCTAATTGCCTTAGGATCAGTTTTATGGCATATTGAATAGCCTAACTAGTGTGGCAGTGCGCCGTGCGATATAAGAGGAAACACGGCGATACTTACCAACTTACCATTTGACCTTCCCTGCCCAAGGCAAACAAGTTAATTTAAGCATGAGCATATATAACATTCAGGGCAATATCATATGCAAACACTATGTCATGATCGTTCAGGTATTTCGGATGTTCTCGATGCGATGCAATGACTCGCACGCGGATTACCGCTAAGCGAGGATGACTTATCTATATGAACATGAGTCGCTGGCATAGCCATAAAGGACTAATCTAATCTTGGACGAGAGTGGTATGCAACGCTAGGTTCTCGAGGCGAAGCATACCAACCCGCCCGCTCGAGAGACTATCATGAAGTTTCGTCAGGATCGGATCGGTCCCAGTGCCCCGGCGACCGTCCGCAAAACTGTACCATGTTTCCAAGTTGTCCGCGACATGCAAATCTTGGATTTCAGATTCACTGGATTCACGAATAACATGTTAATTCTTGATTCACTTAGCCATTGGATGTGCATAGTCTCTTGGGCTGAGATGGATGTAGCAATTAAGAGCGCTTACACCCTTTGGCCCGCTCGAGAGAGACTTGCAGAGATCCGAATACCTGAATGAGTCTTGCTTCATGAGCTATGATTCTTTCTTCAATGAACAACTTGCCTTGATGCATTCCCCTGGTTTGGGGATTGCCTTGGTGACCTAACGGTCACAGATACTTGCAGGTTCATTCTTGCACGGAACGACTATTAGATAGTCTTCTGAGGAGAACTAGATGAATGCATGACATACACAGTGTTACACAATTGAGGCATAGTTTATGCGACAAGCATCGAACGAGGCAATACACAAGCAGGCAAGCATGCATTCGTATAAACATAATCATTCACATTAGCTCGGGCCCGAAGGTAAGCCGAGGAGTGAAACCGTACAGGGACTTACCGAGCGACAAGATCTAGGGTAGCATGCGAGGGTCTGAGTATAAGCAATATTTCAATTCCATGTTCTAACATAAGCAATACAAGTTGGAATTATTCCTTTAGCTAGGTGCGTTGTATTCTTATTAGCATGCATCATTCATATTTTAAGTGTGCTGGCTAAGCAAAAACAAGTTCACCGTAGCCACCTACCTTAGCGATGATTCGTCTCGGTTGAGCGACTCTAGAAGGTCAGAGTTTCTTTCTACAGATTTGAAAGGTAGTCTAGTATGTTTGGCTTGAACACAGATCTCACACTTGTGTTTATCATCTATAAAATTCTTAGGAATAAGATCTAAGTTCATCATCCTTCTTAGGGAACCTAGATTCACATGACCTAATCTATTGTGCCACACATTTGAAGATTCTACATTTGAAACAACAAAAGAAGGATCTGAAATTTTATTCACGGTACTTAAAATAAAAAGACCATCTCTTACAAATCATTTTCCAATAAAAGAGTCATTCTTAGAAAATACTACTTTATTTGCTTTCATAACAATCTTGTACCCTGAAGCTACAAGGAGAGACCCACTAACTAAATTTCTTCTGATAGATGGCACATGTAACACATCATGAAGAGTCAGAGTTTTTCCTGATGTCATCTTTAGATCTATTCTTCCTCTTCATATAATCTGTGCCGTTGAGCCATCTTCTAGAGTTACACCTCCTCCACCTGATTCCTGATAGTTTGAAAAATAAGAGCGATTAAAGAAAACGTGAACATTAGCTCCAGAATCCAACCATCAATCGTCAGAATGGTAAGAAATGTTGACTAATGGTTGATAGCTTATAGACCTGAAGGAACTAGAAGAGTAGCATTCATATTTTAAGTGTGCTGGCTAAGCAAAAATAAGTTCACCGTAGCCACCTACCTTAGCGATGATTCGTCTCGGTTGAGCGATACGTCAAGCAAGCCCTCTGAGTGCAAGAAGGAGTACCCCAATGCCTTCATCCGGATTATCGGGTTCGACAACAACCGTCAGGTGCAGTGCGTCAGTTTCATCGCTCACAAGCCCTACTAGGGCTTGATCGCAATGTGCACAATATTGCGTGGTCCTGGTCGGCCGATCGATCCTCGCTAGAGTCTGATACTTTGTTTGTGTCCGATTCTTTGATCGATACAATTTTGGCTACAAATTGTTGTGTGTCCTATTATAAATAATTATAACTTTTTCTTGTATGGATTATGGATGAATCTCTGAATGTAATGATATAATTTGTTGGATGTATCTCATTTTTGGTTGAGCATTCAAAAGGTGGTGACAATGGTGTTGATAGTTTAGTCTTACATATAGTATGACGTGGGATCATGAGGTGTAATAATTGAAATTGGTTCAGCTCTTACATAATAACTTTTCTTTTAAGGTATATGGACCTAGTCCAATATAGCACCTCATGGGCCAACTTCACTTCGAGACACACCATGTTTCCAACTGTTTATTCGTATAATCAGAGTGTAGGAGCCGATAATACGGGTTCTCTTCTCAAGGTGGAGTTATGTACATTCTCGAGACATTCGGTTGATTTCAAAGGTGAAGACGACATGTCCGAAGTGGAGCAAGATAATGTAGTTGACACATAACATGTCAGTTTGGTTCCGCGGTTAAACGGATTGAGATTACAAATAGCTTGGATCTCCTAGGTGCTTAGCTAGCACGAGCAAGGTTCTCGGCTAGCGAAAACAAGCTAGGATGCTTGTCTAGTAGGAACGAGCAAATGTAGACGGGATGTGCTTGGTTGCTTTGTCAGCGAAAACGAGCTAAGTTGGAGATCGTCGGATTTTATCTCGTTTTCGGTTGAGCGCTCAAAAGATGGTGACAATGGAGTTGATAGCTTAGTCCCACATCGGATAGAAAATGAGTTGGTTCATGAGGTGTAAATAATTGAATTGGTTCAAGTCTTACATGAAAATTCGTTTTTATGACATATGGACCCAGTCCAATATCGCACATCATAAATCAATTCCAGTTCGAATCACAAAACGTTTGGTATACGAGTCTAGTCCATTATCGTACCTTATGGACCAACTCCAGTTCATATAATACCATGTTTTCAACATAATTTGCGGTGTGCGCAAGTGTCGATTATGCGAAATTCTTATAGGAGAATTCTGCTTTAATCTCAAATGAAAAAGTTAGAATTGCATGTTCATTCATTTGAGGATGCTTGGCAGCGCAATCATCTATGGTGATGGCCATGGAGGACCATCTTTAGTTCTGAGTTGATTTAGAGAGTTTATAAATTTAGGGATTTTATAGAATTTATTTATGTATTGTTTTAGAATTCTAAGTTATTTTTGTTGTATCATGGTTTTGTTAACTTTAAGGGAATAATTTGTAGAAGATTTTTGGAAAGAAGAAAACAAAAATCGTTCAATTCAGTGAAGATTGAATAAAAACCATCAAATCAAACTTGTTATTAATAACGATAAAAGTCGCTAATGGAGATAGTGTTGACAAGACATAACTCTAAATAAATTTAATAAGATGAGCATAACCGTTTCCTAGGATGATGAAGATTTACTCAAAACGAGTTTCGACCGTCACCGTCTATACGTTCATAGGAACAAGCAAATTTTAATTTTTTTTTTATTTGTTGTCACCTATCTTTGTGGACAAACACTGACGTACTAATAGACAATTTTTTTTTAATATGAAATTCAATCTCAACCGATTATAATCTACTTATTAGTCAAGTAAATTTCTACTTATTAGTCAAGTAAATTAGACTAAAATAATAAGTATAATTTATCATGAGCCATCATCTAATCCAAAGATTATAAGATAACCATATTTTAACAAATTATTTAAGTAATAATATCTCAAAGCCTTCTCATGTAACCATTATTTCATTACGTGTTTTTAATATAAAATTATTATTAATATTATTATTTCTATAAATTGAACTCAAACAACCAAATAAAATGACCCTCACATCCATATTTTAACAAATTATTTAAGTAATAATATCTCAAAGCCTTCTCATGTAACCATTATTTCATTACGTGTTTTTAATATAAAATTATTATTAATACTATCATTTCTATAAATTGAACTCAAACAACCAAATAAAATGACCCACACATTAACCATTTGAGTTAACATTATTTAATTATAAATAAATTATTTTATATAATTTTTTTAAAAAAATAATTAGATATTTACAAACAATTTAGACGACTTAATTTTATACAGATATATAAGATAAGATAAACATGGAACAATCTCTCAAAAGGCTGGATAGAGCCTAAACAATAAATATTCCTTACAACTCCTCCAACTACACATACAAACACCACAAGATCCACAAAACAGACATTAATCAAACGCACAAATTACGCAAATTAAGAAACAAGAATATAGGAAAGATGTACACATCCCATGACAAAAAGAAACTTGGAGCATTGCCTAACATTTTTATACATATTTTAGGTCCACTTAAACCCTTGGAATACATAGATTGATACAAAACACTTCCTCCCTCTAGAAAGTAGGGATCAACAACCTCACCTTGCCCTAAGCTTACTCTCCCTCCCCTTATTTACAGCCATATACTTACAAGTTAGGGACAACAACAAGTCTTATTGATATTATATATATATATATATTACAACAGAAATTCAATTCCCTCCTCAATTTCTAACTCTTGTGTTAATAATTTCCTTCTCAACCACGATGAGTTCTTCTAAACGAGCACCATTCTATACGTACTTAAGCCACTGCCGCGAAGCTCTGACTCCGACGACAGTCACGATTGAGACAGTCAAAACCCTCGACGCGAACTGCAGCAGGCTTGAACCCAAACTTGGCCCTGGGAGCGCACGTTTTGCGCGGGGAGATCGGCGAGCCCGGTTTACCCGACAAGATGATCGGGGCGACGACGGACTTGTCGTGGCCAAACCGGGCATCGTGGACCACCGGATTCGACATCCGGGTCGGTGGTGAGCCGCAAAAGAAGGGAGGGGACGAGGCTATCTCTCCACCCTGCTAAGGATCAAAGGATATATGATTAGAAATTAATAAAAACAAGTGTACATGTAGATAATTTTTTTATCAATTAATTATCTACTCAACATACAACTATTAAATAAAAATAATTTTTTTTATCATTAATTGATATTATGAACGAAACTTGGAAAGAGCAAAAGGTTCCAATAGGTTAAATTTCTACTCGATACCCCCCTAAGCTATGAGAGGCAGCAGAAGAGAGGGGAAGACGATAATATATATATTTTTTTAAAGAAAAAATTAACCCTTAACCGGAGAGTATCAACTTGGAAATATTCAAATTGTCTAATTTTAGAGTTTATGATATCAAATTGAAAAACTTAAACAATTGAAAGTAAAAAGTTGAAATCTAGCCATAAGTTGATGAATAATTTTAATTAGTATATAATGATAAGAATATATTTGAAATTTTCAAAAAATAAATTTTCTATTATATTATAGATAGTAACATTCAAGTGTTTTGCACCAAAAATAGTTTAGAATTTATAATAAATATTTTTATATTTTAATTAAAATTTGTTATAGATATATGTACAAATAAGTAGACAGTATTATGTAGCTATGGATAGTTGGATAATATTACATATTTAAGCCATTAGTTAAAACATTTTTTTATTTATAATTATATAAAAATATACATACGACTGAAAGAATATAATAGGTAGATATATTAGTATGGATGAGTAGTAGGCACCGCCCTTAGCTTCCAAGACGAACTTACACAATGGGACCTCAATAAATAATTAAAAAAATGTAAATTAAATTTTTTTTACTGTCACCAATAATTGAATTAAGGACCTCTGGTGTGAAAGTCTAACATGACAAGTACTACATCACAAATACTTTATGTTATATGTGACCCATAATACATACTAGTTCTATTTTAGATATAATCATGTTGGTGTCTTCTTAGTCTTTGGGACTGTAAAAGCATGAAAAATAGTCCATGAACCTCAGACAGTTATGTGGCTAAAGAAATGAATTAACTCAGTAAAATCGGACTGCATACACCTTGGACAACATACACCCAAGTGTCCAAACACTTTGCGTCATGAGACGGTCAATCGAAAGAATTTTCAACTACACGGCAAAAGCAAGTATGTGGCAAACGTCCTAACCGCATACGTCTGACACAACATTAATTGCTCGGGTCGGTTTGAAATCTGTGCAGACTACGGTTACATGACAGACGTCAGTGCTTACGTCATTGTCATAATTACTTTTTGTCAGTATACAGCTGTGCAGTGCCACGTGTGTGTACGACAAATCTTTCTATGCAACAAGACATACTATGCCGCATACAGACCGATACAAACTTTTTGGTACCGGTATCGGCCGATACAGATCTTTTTTGTGAGTATCGAATTGGCAGGGGCCAAAACCGATCCGATACGGCCAATACGTATCGGTATCGGTCGATCCTTTAAACCTTAGCTATGCGGTATTAACTCTCCCACTGACGTTGACCGTTATGAAGACGAAGAGACAATTATGTGCATTAAACTCATTAATGGTGTATACGTTTTGATAGCATGCCATATTAACTTAGAATTTTTGAATCGTTTTGTAACGCGTGCCAGGTGTCAAGTCGACCGAATTATACGCCTATGTTCATATCCAAATTATGCGTCCAATTTATTACATAAACCTTTGCGGCCAGCCAAACTCTATGCAGCAGAGTCAGAAAGTAGTGTCTTTTCATATTCAGATGCATATAGCCATTATAGTGTGGATGACTATAAATAATAGGGACGTGTGCTTCCCAAATCCATCAAAAGTAAAATCCATCGAAATTAGAGTACTTTTGAGCTCAATTGTTGTCCTTTTTGCCATTGAGACGAAAATTAACAACTTTTCTTTTTCCAATTTTTGTGTTCGGATAGTCAAGTAAAGAAATCAACCGCAGACTTGATCTCCATCGTTACAATCTCCAGATTCTCTTTTCTATTTAGAATCCTTAGGGTTGGGTTTCTTATTGTCCTCTCTTTGTAATATATATATATATATATATATATATCAGAAAATTTACTGTAGCGAAATAAATTTACATTAAATTCATGTAAACGAAATAAGTTTGAAATTTTTTTAAAAAAAGTCACGGTCCGCCAACAGTGTTGGCGGAAAACGCAACTTTTGTACACGTACGCAGACAAATAAATTTAAAAAAAAAAAACGTGGGCCCCACGGTCAATTTCCACGGCCAATTCCCGCCAACAGAGTTGGCTGAAATTGGGGGGAGCCAATTTCAGCCAACTCAGTTGGCAGAATTTGGCCCCATGGGGCCCACGTTTTTTTTGTGTGGTTTTGTTTGGTTTGGTTTGGTTTGTTTACTTAGTTTGGTTTGATTTTTTTCGTTGGTTTATTTTAATTAGTTATATTTTTGTTTTATTTATTTAGTTTAGTTTAGTTTTGTAATTAGATTTAAGTAAATTTATTTTAACGAAATAAAATTAAAATAAACTAATTGGAAAGAAATATTTATAAATTTTTTTTCGGAAATTTGTTTCCAAAGTATCAAAATTTGTATAAATTCCTTCATAAAGCATAAAAGTTTAAAATATGACGAAAAAATATCAAAATGAATTGGACATTTATATTTATAAATATTATATTTTTATTGTAAATTTTTTCGTCGTTAACAGACGTTAAAAAATAATAATGTTAAAAATCTGTCGTAAGACTATTACGTCTGCCGTCGAACAGACTTCGAGCAGACTTCAAGCGGGCATAACTACTTGTTTTGAGATCGTTTTTCGTTAAATAATAAGTCGATTTGTATGTTTTCGACGAGAGCAACACAAATCATGTAGAAAAAAAATTTATCCGAAATAAGACACATATGTTACAGGCAAAAATATAAACTTTAAAGTATCATAACTTTTGACTGGGAGATCGAAACAAGGTCCAGTTTGTGCCAAAATGATCGTATGGAAAAGTACTACAGGATAAACTGTTTCACCGTTTGACGGACTTCGAAAATTTTTAGAATCGTCAAAAAATGATGTTTCGACCTCCAAATTTGACTTTCGGTAATATTATTTTTGAATATTTAAAATTTACTGTAGTGAAATAAATTTATATTGGATGTGGGGGCCCACGGATTTAAAATGATGTTTCGATCTCCAAAAAAATTTAAGAAATATTTAAATTAATTATTTTATGTCTATTATGAAAAAAGAACTAATAAAACAAAAAAAATAATCAAACCAAACCAACTAAATCAACCAAAACAAACCAAACCAACTAAATCAACCAAAACAAACCAACCCAAACCATCCAAAAAATCCGTGGGTCCCACACCAAAATTCAGCCAACATAGTTGGCGGATTTTGGGTGTGGGACCCACGGTTTTTTTGGGGTGGTTTGGGTTGGTTTGTTTTGGATTGTTTTGGTTGGTTTTATTTAGTTGGTTTGTTTTAATTGGTTTTGTTTTATTATTTGGTTTAGTTTTTTTTATTTAGTTTTTTTAGCCAACAATTTCAGCAAACATTTTTTTATTTAGTTTTTTTTATTTAGTTTTGTTTTGGATTTTAATTTTTTTAATTTAATTTTGTTTTGAATTATGGTTTGCTTTGGTTTTTTTATTTATGGATTGATGTTGGTTCAGGAATTGGTTCACATGGAAGGGAATAATGCTCCTCGGTTTGATACACCCCAGTTTGAAAAAAATAAATTTCTAAATATTTAGTTTTGTTTTTTTATTTATGGATTGATGTTGGTTCAGGAATTTTTTTTATTTAGTTTTATTTTTTATTTAGTTTTGTTTTGAAAAAAATATTTCTAAATATTTCTTTCCAATTAATTTATTTTAATTTTATTTCGTTAAAATAAATTTACTTAAATCTAATTACAAAACTAAACTAAACTAAATAAATAAAACAAAAATATAACTAATTAAAATAAACCAACGAAAAAAACCAAACCAAACTAAGTAAACAAACCAAACCAAACCAAACCAAAAAAAAAAAAAAAAACGTGGGCCCCATGGGGCCAAATTCCGCCAACTGAGTTGGCTGAAATTGGCCCCCCCCCAATTTCAGCCAACTCTGTTGGCGGAAATTGGCCGTGGGCCCACGTTTTTTTTTTTAATTTGATTGTTTGCGTACGTGTACAAAAGTTGCGTTTTCCGCCAACACTGTTGGCGGACCGTGACTTTTTTTAAAAAAAATTCAAACTTATTTCGTTTACATGAATTTAATGTAAATTTATTTCGCTACAGTAAATTTTCTGATATACATATATATATATATATATATATATATATATATATATATATTTTGCAATAAGATTTAGAACAACCTTTTTTTTTTGTAATATCTACAGAGGTGATGGGTCGTCGTCCAGCCTAGGGTCGATGAGTAGTGAGGGCTAGTACATCCATTCTAAAGTACTCGTGTCATGGCACATGCATCGCATATGAAACGCATTTTTTTTTTCACTTAATTACAATGTCAAATCATCTTATAAGATGTAGAAGTTCAAAAATACTCTTATCATTAATATAATATTTTTAATTTAAATATCCGTACTCATTCTAAAGTATTATTATGTACAAACATCCAGTACTTTATCCAATTTGTCAACTTTGATTTTTTTCAACCATGTAAATTTTGCAAAAGAAACTCACCTTAACTAAAAATATGTCAAGAAGCTCCTGCCCAACTTTGGAATCACAAAGATCCGCTCGATAACTGACAAAACAAAATATAATAAGGATTTTTTTTCCCAGTATAATTAAAATGAAATAAGAAAAACTACTGCAAAACTGAAAAATTACCTGGCGTGCCACCGTAGGGGCCTTAACGGGTCGGGTCCGGAGAGCTGACCGACACGCCTCGGTTTGGGGCAGAAGACCGGGGTTTTCCGGTCGGGGACTGGGCCCCACGTCTCCTCACCACATCCAGCGAAGGCGTTCTGCTGCATCGCGCACTGATTCATGTTTAAGCTGTTCCTTCAGATCTACAGCTTTAGAACGCCTGCAACAAAAATAAATAAATAAATAAGTTTATCAGATTTCAATAAGAAAAATATTAGATACAAGAAATATCTGCAAATAAAACAAATTTAGTAGAAACTTGAAAGAAATTTTAGATACAAGAAAGAAAAAAAAAATGAGCCCGGGAATAAAAATAAAAATATTAAAAAAAATGAAATTTTAAGAGATTTCCTAAACTTAGAGCTGGAAATTATGACAAATCAATTAAAAGGAAATAAAAATGAGATCTTTATATGAATTTTTTTTTTTTTTTTTGATTAAGAAGAAAGATTGTATCTTTAGGAGATTTCCTCAGCAATTAGCTCATAAAACACAAAAAAAAAATCCTGAAAAAATTAGAAAAAGCAGCTTATGGATATTCTAAAGATTGGCTTTTTATGATGTTTATATAAGAAAAGACTTCATAACAATCATAAATTTACAAAAAAATCAAATAATTATAGCAAATTGATATGAGAAAAAAAAATAAAAAACAAAAAATTAGAGAGAGGGAGAAAGAGAGAGAGAGAGAGATTGAACCTTTGCTGCCCCCTCAGAGAGAGAGAGTGATGGTCAAGAGGGAGGAGAGGAAGAGAGTAAAGAGAGGAGGAGCTTTATATAAAGAAAAGAGGAGCAAGAGATAAGAATAAGCAATCTCAAGGACCTCTAATTAATTAATCACCGTTTGTTTCTTTTTCTACCAGAGGACAAAACATTTTATTATTTTCTACTCCAGTCCCTCGACTATTTGCAGCTCCATCCATTGGTCAAAGGGGCTTATTTTAATAGCAATTTTTTGACAGAGTATAGGTGTGAGGAAGATCATGACTAGGTGTTAGGTCTGGGTGGCCTATTTTTCTCCATTTATTTTAATATACATATATTTTATTTTCAAAAAAAATTATTGTATAAAAAGAAGTTTAAAGAGAGAGAGAGAGATGGAACAAAAAGTTGTTTGAAAAATTATAAAGTGCAATATATTTCTCAGATGGACTGGTCGAATTTGTACATATACAGATTCCACCAGTCATCCGTCAGTATATATGTCCAGCAAAAATTATAAAGTGCAATATATTACAAAGGAGAGAAAGATTCGTCAACTGAGTTAGTTGTCGGTTGGAGGAGGGGGACTGCTAGCCGTTTGATTTAATTTTTTTTTTTTTAAGTTTGATTTAATTTATTAGTTAATTTATTATTATCTATAATAATTTGTTATTATCTACATTAATATTTATCATCAATATTATATTTTTTTGTTAATAAGATATTATTTTTTGTTATTTTATTAAGAAGTTGATACCATAACTATAACATAATCAAGTATTTTTTAATTATGGTATAAAATATAATTACAATATCAATTTTTTAAAAAAATATTATCTAAATATTTTATTTATTAATTATTTTGTTACACCTAATTTAATTAAAATTAATTAAGGTATCAAATATTCGAATTATATTTAAACAAAGTATATGATATTTTCTAATTAAATACATATCAAAAATTCAAAAAATATATTGTAACAAGATATAATCTAAATAATTTATTTATTAAAAACTTATATTTAAACTAACTACTGTAGAAGCATAAAAATACGCTGGAGAATTATATGCGTAAAAAACTCCAACATACATGAAGCCCGCGTAAAACAGAGCTCCAGCGCTGTGTGGCGTAAAACATGCCTTGAGAGTTGTCCGCGTAAAGCAGCGCTTCAAGGCTGTTTTGACGTAAAAGGTTGATACCCTTCCCACCGGCGTAAAATACGTTTGCTTTTAATGCAGCGTGAAGTTGTACGAGGAACTCTTCGTATTCCTCGAATGAACCTGTCAGAAAAAATAGTGAACCTGACTCCTGACAAAGAGTACTGCACGACGATCGAGAGGACGGCTGTAATGATGATTCTGCACAGAGCCCACACTGTCGTTTTGTCACGCCCCAGTCCCAAAAATACGTAGGACTAGGACACGTAAGCATGCCAGCCGCATGGATATGGCAACTCCAATATATGGAAACCAAATCCACACGTACGCTGTAATATGAATATCAAGTCCACAAGTGGTATAAAATGTATCAAAACCACTACTAGAAAAAGCGGTCTTAGCGACGTATTTTAGCGACGTCAAAAGAAACGTCGCTAATAATATATAAATTAGCGACTCCTTATTAAAACGTCGCTAGACGTCGCTAAATGGCGATATTTAGCGACGTTTAGCGACTTTTATTAAGATTTTAAAATATAAGCCGCTATAAGTTCAGTTTAGGTCGCTAAACGTCGCTAATATGTCTAATTTAGCGACGTTTAGCGACGTATATAGCGACCTTAATATTGAAAATATTTAGCAACGTGTTTAGCGATGCATTGACGTCGCTAAAATTTAAATTAGCGACGTTTTTCTTGGACGTCGCTAAAATTTGGTTAATTAGGGATCGGTTTCATTTTTCCCCATCTGCTGAAATTTCGAAAAGAAAAAAATTCCACCCCCCCCCCCCCCGCGCTCCGTCGACCCGCTCTCCACCGCGACTACTCCGGTAAACCCTACTCTCTCTCTCTTTCTCTCTCTTTCTCTCTCTCTCACAGGACACATGTGACATTGACACAAACACGACACACACACAGACACTGACACAGACACAGACACGGCACACACACACACTGACACAGACACTGATCAGGACCTAGGGTTAGGGTTAGGGTTAGGTTTGTTGACATGGGGTTAGGGTTAGGGTTAGGGTTAGGGTTAGGGCCGACTGGCCCAAGTCGACGAGAGAGGTAACAGCAGCAGTGAGCAGGGGGAGACTTGAGGCACATCAGCCCAATGTGCAACAGGCAACTTGGGGAGGCACTGCACAGCTGAACATAGTGTGCATTAAGGTTTAGGTGCATTGTAGTTGGTTGTTAGCTTCTGCAGGCAGGTGTGAGGGGGTCCTAATACAGTGTAAACACTGCATCCTTGTGCAGCAACTTACTGAGCCAGTCAGCAACTAGTGCAAGGCAGGATTTGGATGTGTTTGAGATGGGGTTTGAACTCGTATGATTTGAAGGACATGAGGGCAAGTGTCAGATATAACACCAACATCTGAGAGAAGATTGGGTATTCATAGTGATACTATAGTGCACACATGAGTGTGTGGCTCGGGATAAGGGGTAATCAAATATTGAGGAAGAAGGTAAGCAGTAGCAGTGGGTGACTGATTTAAAGAGGTGTATTAGTCAGGTGTTTGAGTGAATATATGTGTTGAAGAGAATAAGTAATAGGTGTGAAGGTTGAGCATTCATATAGGTGTATCCCAGATCTGGGAGTATAGATGGAGTGTTTATATGAGTATAGATGGAGTGTTTATATGAAGTATAGAATTTAGAGTACTTAATAGGTGTTGTTGGTACCAGGTGAGTTTTGATTACAGAATTCTTAAGAGTGTATGTGTGTATCAGTGTGCCAGTTTGGGGGGTTAGGTTTTTTTACTAAAGGGAGTGCAGTAATCTGCCGGTAAATGTGAGTGAGTACAGCCACAATGCATGGGGTTATCCATTTCATAGAGCAATAGCCCGTGTACTTGAGAAACTTTTGATGCAAAAATTATTCAAGCACCAGGTGCCTTAGTGCAATGCCATGACTGCTTTTCCCATAACGGACACTGACCTAGGAGTGTGGTTGGGGGCAGCTGCAGTTCTATAGTATGACACACTATTTGTAGTGTTGACTGCACACTTATAGTGCAGTTCATAGTACTATGAGGTTGGGGGCAGCTGCAGTTTTGATAAATGAAAATATGTATTATATCAGTTATGATTTTTATAGTACGGTTAATTTTGCATGTAATGATTTATATGATACATACTGTCAATTTTGCAGAAGTTTCTAGAAATGGATATGAATTACTATCTGCGTCATCGTTCGTGGATGTACAACCGTCATCCTGATGACATGTGCGGTGTGCGGGATGAATTCATTGAGGATGTACAGCAGTTCCTGCAGTTCGCAAAGGCGTTCCCTCAATACATGGACGGTACCAAAATTAAGTGTCCGTGTGTGAGATGTCGCAACAGGAAATATCATCCTGAAGTGGAAGTTACATATCATTTATACTCGAAGGGCTTTACGCCGAATTACTATCAGTGGACCGTGCACGGAGAACTTGTATCTCTAGCATCAGAGTCGGAGCCCTATGTGGAGCCGTATATGGATGTCCAAGACCACGATGCTTATGACGACGAGTTGGTGAACATGGTTTATGATGCGGCGGGGCCTAGTTTCAATCCTGACAATTATGATGCGGCGGGACCTAGTTTCAATCCGGACAATTATGATGCAGCTGAGGAGGCACCGAATGCCGAGCTTGAGAATGCAAGGACTCCACTATATCCTGGTTGTGAGGATCATTCACCGTTGGAGGTGGTTACAAGATTATTGAGCATCAAGTCCGATTTTAACATGTCGCAAGAATGCTATAATCGACTGCTCGATTTGATTATAGAGATCTTGTCCGAGGGTGCAAAGTTGCCTAAAGACTTCTATCGATCTAAGAGGATGGTGAGATCGCTTTGGATGGGATACGAGAAAATCGATGCATGTCGCAACGAGTGTATGTTGTACTACAAAGACGACAAGGATGAAGATGCGTGCAGATTCTGTGGTGCTGATCGCTACAAGGCCACTGTTAGAGGAAAGTCTGTCGGTGCAAGGAAGCCTACCGATTCGATGCACTACTTGCCTTTGACGCCGCGGTTGCAGCGGTTGTTTATGGTTAAGGAGACTGCAGAAAACAAGAGTTGGCACAGGCGAAAATAGATCGAAGGAGTATTGGATCATCCATCCGATGGAGAAGCATGGAAGCACTTTGATCGAGAGTATCCATATTTTGCCGAAGAGGACGACGAAGTAGATGAAAGTGAAGACGAGGAAGAGGAAGAGCAGGACGAGGAAGGCGAACAAGATGAATTTTCTGAAGATGATTGAAAATATAAAATATTCCATGTAGAATGTAACTATATTTGGACTGTAAATATTGCATGTAGAAGTAGATGTTGACATTAACGAATATATGTATTATATTTTGACTGTATAATGCTTTGAGATATGTATCACATTTCGACTGTAGAATGTAGTATATATTTGTGTTTCTCTATATTCATCATATGTTGTTATCAGATATGATAGGACGACGCGAAGGATTCGGCAGGTCCCGAGGTAGACAGAGTGCCACTCCGGTACTGCCTACTGTTGGTTCCGGATCATCGTCGCCCAGTACTCCAGTATATCGATCAGTCACATCTCCGACTGCGACGACGTTGCGTGACATCACTCCTGGGACGAATAGTTCCAGGCGTGATAGTACTCCCTCGTCCAGCGTTCCTCCTGCTGACGGAACCATGGAGACAGATGAGCATGTAGAGGAGGTCGTGCCGACGTTGTCCCAGCATCAGCAAGATCCTCCATGCGCACCACCGGAGGAGACGAGGACAGAGATTTGGGCCGACGGTACAAAGTAAGTCAATTAGATGGTTTAGTATATATTTGTGTTTCTCTTTATTCATCGTATATTGACTTTTTCAGTAATCTAAATTATTATTTCTGTATAGATATCGTCCATCGTCGGTTCAGAGACGCCTGGGCCAATTTCTGAGGAACAACTACGGTGGCCCTTGGATCAACTCCTCTGAGGCTCCGGAGGAGAGGAAGGCGTTCTGGTTTGCGCACTTCCAGGTAAAAGTATATTAAATAAATCCTCTAATTTATGCATATTCGTGATGCTAACTTAATGAATTATTTATTGTAGCAAACGTATTTTTATCCTCCGTACCGGGCCGAGTTGATCGAGCGGCTCTTTCCTACCGTTGCCGCCAAGCTTATCCGAGATGCTCTGGATGACCAGAAGGCTCGTGATCGTGCTGGAAAACCGATCCAAGGTTGGATCACGCCTGAGCAGTGGACTGCGATGAGGGCTAGATTCGACGATCCGAGCTACAAGAAAAGGTCTAAGAAGGCCAAGGCGGCTAGGCAGAATGCTGCCAAGTGGTGTGGTGGCTCGATTCCGATGACGGAACATTTCCGTCGTTTGGTATGTTTTTTCTTTTAAAATATATTATTTTAATATAAGTACCATAAAATGGTACTTGGAAAAAATATTTAAGTTTAGTAATAAAAAATATATTTTTAACAGGTACAGAGGGGTGAGGATGCAAACATAGTGACCGTCTTCTTGGCCACCCATCGCAAGGACGGAAATCTCATTGATGAGAGGGCCTCACAAACCTATGTAAGTATTACTTTACTATGTGTTTATTTTAATATAACTTAGACAATTATTGAGTTTCCAAACCTTTTCTAGGCCGAGTATCTTAGGCTTCGTGAGCGGGCGACTGCTAGTGCACCTACACCTGGAGAGGCTGGTGCTTCGTCGCAGCCCGGTCCATCTCCGTCGGCGGACGACCTGTGGGTGACCGCAGCTGGTGGTCTCCAGAGGGGTACGTACTACGGTACGGGCTCCTATGGCGCCCTGGTTGCGACGCAGTCATCTAGGGCCTCCCCGACAGCTGTGCATTCCACACACCCCTCGCAGTCGCAGCCCTCGTAGTCGTCGGCCAGAGTCCAGGAGGCCGTCCAGGAGGCCGTTGACCGTCAGATTGCGTCTCTCCGCGACGACTTGCTGCGAAGTATGGAGGACCAGTCCCGGTCCCAGCCGCAGGCGGACGATCCGATTCTCATCGCACGATTGGATATGCTCGACCGCAGCATGACGGAGCTACGAGAATTGACAAATGATATTAGAGCCTCCAATGATCGCAACATCATGGAGCTGCAGGCGTCACAGCTATCGATGGGCGAGAAGCTGACGAGGATGCAGGCGTCACAGCTATCGATGGGCGAGAACCTGACGAGGATGCAGGATTCAATGGGTGATAGCAGTACGAGGCTGTTATCTACCCTGGATTCTTACAACCAGCGACTCGCAGACTTGGAGCGGGCACGGCCTCCACCGACGTCACTGCCTTCTCCATCGACATCGGTGTCGATTCCACGGGACGAGTATGAGGAGTTGTTATCCTTCAAGCGCGCCGCTGGTCAGCCTCCTGCAGATCCGTAGTAGTATAGTTATTTTTATTATTATTTATGAATTATTGATACTTCAACAATAGACATGATGTATGATGCTTCTTGTGGTCTTTAATTTTTTAGTTAATTTAATTGGATTATATAGTTATCCACATTTAATTGGATTGATACTTCTTGTGGTCTTTAATTTAATTGGATTATATAGTTAACTAGATTGAATCATGTTGGTGTGTATGATGAAGATGATGTAAAACTGCAGGAAATCACCAATGTTTGCTTCTGCACATTATATTTTTTTTTTTAAATTAGCGACGTTATTAGCGACGTTTAGCGACGTTTAGCGACGTTAATTTACGTCGCTAATTACGTCGCTACTTAGCGACGCTGCAAAACGTCGCTAAGGACGTCGCTAATGACGTCGCTAAAGACGTCGCTAAACGTCGCCAATTGCTGATATGGCAGTATAGGCAGGTCATTAAAGACGTCGGTGTAACGTCGCGATAGATGTCGCTAATCAGCGACGTTTAGCGACTTTTCTAAACGTCGCTTTTTAGTGACTTGGCGTCGCAAAACGTCGCTAAATTTAGCGACACATTAAAGTCGCTAAAAAACGTCGGCATAGCGACGTTTAGCGACGTTTTTTGTTTTAGCGACTTGGTGTTTTCCGACTGCTTTAAAACGTCGCTAATTACGTCGCTAAACCTAATTAGCGACGATTTTTGGTTATTTAGCGACGTTTTTAGACGTCGCTAATTTGACTTTTTCTGGTAGTGAACTCACAGGGTATAATCTAAATCTCATCCACGAAAATCAGATATAAATAATAACCAGCATCTATATAACTAGATCTCAGCATAAATATCTAAGGATGATAGTTGGATGAAAACAAATCCACTACCAATTCGAATAAAAAAGTACAACACAACAAATACAATATAGGAATACCAGCTAACAACCATGGGCTCGAAGAGAAGATATCCTCGCAACACAAGTAATCATCCAAATCTGCGCTCCTGCAATTACTCAAGAACAGATACACCTGGCAGAGGACCAGGTCCTCAGAGGGACGTAACAAGATACAGAAAATACGAGCCAATTTGAATACAGTAAACATGCATATTATTTGAAAATAAATAAGTACGCTGTACAAGACCATCTATATGAATGCAAATGAGGACAACTTTTCGACGTATGGGCAAGGGTAGGCTACTCGATATAATCCTCACAACTCATGCACTCGTCAGTGGACATCATCAGCCGACATACCTCTGGGGTAGCGACCCTCGGACTCCATCAATCGATATACCTCTGGGGTAGCGACCATCGGACACGACCACCATAGTGCGTGCTAGTGACTACGATGTTACCAGAGTGGTTAAAAGCCCATATGCCTAATGATTGCCCTCTATGATACTAAGTGTCAAGTGTGTGTCAACATATCTAATATATAGTAATGACAGAAAGGAACTACACATGCAATAAATATACAGAAATGAAATAAATATACAGAAATATACTAAGCATGCAAAATACTGTAAGCAATTTGGCAAGGTATCTTGCCTGGGGTCCTACTGCTGGTATGAATCAGAGTCCAAGTCACAGTCCAAATAGCCTATGTATTACAAATTTACCATTACTCTAAAATTCTATTTTAATCTTATTATTCTGATTTTTATGTTAATTCCTAAATTTTGTCCAAAGAAACTGAATTTTATCAACTCGAGACTCATGGCACGCAAATCAAGGCGATCTGTTGACCAAAAAGTCAACCGACACAAACTCAACTTTCATGCATGATTTTCTGTAGATTTCAGCATCAAAAATATGCTAGAATTTATGGCTCGTCCGAATTCAAATTCGTTTGGAAATTATGGCACATACAAATTTTGTATTGTGCACCGATGGTTAAATTCTAACCTAGAAGTTCTACAGAATTAACAGTATATAAATAATTTAAATTAAATTCTTGGAAAAACATATGTCAATGATCTTGACATTAGCTTTCCAAAACTTTAAACGGTTCATGATTCTGATTCCTGGTTCTCCCGGAATCGCAAAAACATTGAAACACGTCTATTTTCGGACATGCTGTGCTCTACGAATTTTACAGAATTTAATACTCATAATTTCGTAAAATAAATTATATAATCAGAAATCTAAACTCAATATCTTTCTAACGCAAGAAACTAGGCCTCGTTTGGAGTCCGGAGCTATGCGCAATGGCTTGTGGAAGATGAAGGAATCCTAGATGACAATTCTCCAAAATCTCTCTCTCTAAAATAATGGGATAATTATGGTTATAATAATATATATATATAGGGATGTACCTGCGGCTGAATGGATATTTATAGGCTGACACGTGTTAGAATCTGATTGTAGCTTGGGCTTCAGCTGGGATTGCAGGCAGTACTCCGGTTGCTGAAACTGTAAACTCCCTCACCCAAAATAGGTATTTTATAAATATTTTATATTATTATATTTATTATAGATGTTGAATTTATTTAGAATATTCTCTTAGTTAATTAGAAAATAAATTTTTTTAGTATATTTACTTATATAAATATTTATTTAGAATTATTTTAGGCTATTTTAGATTATTGGGATTTTTCCATTATTTTTAGTTAATTAAAAACTAGTAACACTAATTTTCTAGGACTTTGAAGAATTTATTTTATGTTCAAAATTAAATAAAAATATCCCAACTTTTATTTTAGGTTCTAAATAATAAAATATATTTTCTATTAATTTTTGGGAATTTTTTGATTATTTTTAGCATTTATTTTGAGTTAATTATCAAAAACTGAATTAAAAACTATTTTCTGAAAAAGAAAACCCAAAAAGAAATTATTTCTGCCCAGTCAGCAAACAGGGGGCCCACCTGTCAGCCTCCCGCAGCAAACAGTGCCGGGCCCGCCTGTCAGTGACTGCGGGGCAGACAGCGTTGGATGGCTGCCACGTGTCAAGATCTGAGCCGCGACTGCTTTCTCTCTCCTCTCTATATATATTAGTTTAAGTTTATTTCTAGGATTTTTTCTTCAGCCGAATTTTGGAGAATTGCCATCTAGGGTTTCTTCATCTTCCAGAAGCCATTGCGCATAGCTCCGGACTCCAAACGAGGCCTAGTTTTTTTTGTTAGAACGATAATGAGGTTAGCTTTCTGATTATATAAATTGTTTTTCTAAATTATTAGTATTAAATTCTAGAAAATTCGTAGAGCACAGCATGTCCAAAAATAGACGTATTTCGATGTTTTCGTAATTTCGGGAGAACCCGGAATCAGAATCATGAAACGTTTAAAGTTTCGGAAAGCTAATGTCGAGATCATCGACATATATTTTTCCCAGAATTTAATTCGAAGTATTTATATACTGTTAATTCTGTAGAACATCTAGGTTAGAATTTAACCATCGGTGCACAATACTAAACTTGTATGTGCCATAATTTTCAAACGAATTTGAATTCGGACGAGCCATAAATTCCAGCATGTTTTTGACGCTGAAATCTACAGGAATTCATGCATGAAAGTCAAGTTTATTTCAGTTGATTTTTTGGTCAACAGATTGCCTCGATTTGCGTGCCATGAGTCTCGAGTCGATAAAATTTAATTCCTTTGGACAAAATCTAGGCATTAACCTAAAAATCAGAATAATAAGATTAAAATAGGATTTTAGAGTAATTATTACAGAATTAAATACATTAAAATAAATTATCTTTTGACGTGATAAATTTGTAATACATAGACTATTTGGACTGTGACTTGGACTCTGATTCATACCAGCAGCAGGACCCCAGGCAAGATACCTTGCCAAGTTGCTTACAGTATTTTGCATGCTTAGTATATTTCTGTATATTTATTTCATTTCTGTATATTTATTGCATGTGTAGTTCCTTTCTGTCATTACTATATATTAGATATGTTGACACACACTTGACACTTAGTATCATAGAGGGCAATCATTAGGCATATGGACTTTTAACCACTCTGGTAACATCGTAGTCACTAGCACGCACTATGGTGGTCGTGTCCGATGGTCGCTACCCCAGAGGTATGTCGATTGATGGAGTCCGAGGGTCGCTACCCCAGAGGTATGTCGGCTGATGATGTCCACTGACGAGTGCATGAGTTATGAGGATTATATCGAGTAGCCTACCCTTGCCCATACGTCGAAAAGTTGTCCTCATTTGCATTCATATAGATGGTCTTGTACAGCGTACTTATTTATTTTCAAATAATATGCATGTTTACTGTATTCAAGTTGGCTCGTATTTTCTGTATCTTGTTACGTCCCTCTGAGGACCTGGTCCGCTGCCAGGTGTACCTGTTCTTGAGTATTTGCAGGAGCGCAGATTTGGATGGCTATAGATGCTTCGTGGACGTCTTCTCTCGAGCCGTGATTGATAGCTGGTACTTATATTGTTTGATGGTGTTGTACTTATATTGTATTTACTTTCCCATTTGAGTTGGTAGTGGATTTGTTTCCATCCAACTATCATCCTTAGATACTCCTTATTGAGATCTAGTTTCATAGACATTGGTTATTTTATTCATATTTAATTTTTGTGGATGAGATCTAGATTATACCCTGTGACTTGTGACATATGTTTATACCACTTGTGGATTTGATATTCATATTACAGCGTACGTGTGGATTTGGTATCCATATATTGGAGTTGCCATATCCATGCGGCTGGCATGCTTACGTGTCCTAGTCCTACGTATTTTTGGGACTGGGGTGTGACAGAAACAAACATCACCATCATATCCAGAAAATATTAATCAGCTAGAAATGTCTGTCCTTGAGTCCAATTTGGAGACAAGGGCAAAAACGAAATTTCTGGGGCAAAACGAGGTCCACGTGGGCCACTTTGCACCGAAAAATGCGTCAGGATCAAAGGTCTCCAAATCTGTCCAACTTAGTGTCAACAGGTCAGGAACGATGATACGAACCCATCAGAACTTCCAGAATTGGATTCCGATGAGCCGTTCTCAAAATCGCCCGTCGGGTGGAGCCTATGGGGCCCACGACACACGATTTTGTCAACGTTCTCAAAATCGAACCAAACTTGGCTCACAGGACCAGCGTATTTCTACGAGTCCAATGGCGCAAGTTTTGTCTCGATCCGACGTATGTACACTAAGTTACAGTAAGAAACAAAAAAGTTGAATACGAGGCGGTGTCCGCGGATACGCACTGATTTTGGTGTGCACGCACATCCGAATCAGCTTCTGCGAAATCTCGCACATCCGTATCAACGACGCGCACGTATCTGTGAAGACCGCACGCGACCAAGTCATCCCGTTTGGCGGGGCGTACTCAGTTCCGGGGTGAAACATGGCGTTATTTTTCCTGTTTTTGGATCGCGGTGTGCGATCACTACAGGACGCGATGCCCCGAGCGGTTTACACGGGCACCGAGGGGGTCATACAGGCTACGCGATGCAACTGACAGAATCGAAATCAGAGCTACGAGCAAGAAGTTATAAGTACCTGAACAGGGTCTGAAAATAGCGAGTTTCCTTCGTGTCTGTCTCGTGTCCGGCACGCCTAGGGTTAGGGTTTAGGGCTGTGTCCGGGTCTGAGAATCCTGTGTCGAGTCCTTGCTATGTCCGGGTCTGAGGCTCTCCGGAGTTGGCTGGGGGCGGCTCTGCAGAAGGAGGCGAGGCACGGCGGGTGGAGGCTCTGGGTGCTGGGGACGGCTCGCCGGACGGAGGCGGGTCGTGCTGCTGCTGCTGCTCGGCTGGGAAGTAGGAGGAGGGGAGGAAGGAGGAGGAAGGGCCGGGCGAGGCTGGTGCGGTGGAGCTGGGAGGCAACGCACGGCGGGTGGCGGTCGGAGTCGGGTGGAGAGCCGGAGGCGGAGGAGGGAAGAATGGGCTCGGGTGAGGGTTTATATAGGAAAGCTAGGGAGAGGGAACGGCGGCCGACGAGGGGAGGGGAAGAGGGTCCGGTGAGGGAGAGGAAGAGGGAGCGGCGCTGGTGCGATGAACGGGCGGCGGCGGCGGCCGTTTTCGGCGGCGGGGAGGTGAGAAGTCGGGGACGGGTCTGGGAGAGAAAGGGTCTAACGGGTCGGGTTTGGGCGGACGGGTCGGGTTCTACGGATCCGGCCCGATCCGAAACTAAGGCGGGTCGGGTTTTGGGTTAATGGGTCGGGTATGGGTTGGACCTGGATCCGACCCGCTAAGAATTGGTTTAAATAAACCCGGTTTGGTTCAACTTGGTTTGGTTTATTTTAAATTAACCCGGTTTATTTTTTGTTTAATTAATTAATTAGTTTTTAGGGCTTTAAAAATTCATCCGGGGTCCAATAAATTCTCGAAAAATTACCCTATGTCTAGTTTTTCATTTTACACCATAAAATATTATTTTTATAATATTTTAATATTATTTATTATCACTTAAAAATCATTTAATAATTAAAACACCAGAATTTAATTACAGAAAATTCTCAGAAAATTCCAGAAAATTGTAAAAAATCCAAATTTAAAAATTCTTGAAAATCAGGGGGTTTACAATCTTTTCCCCTTAAGAGGATCGCGTCCTCGCAATCAAAGAATAACCGGTCAACAGAGATGACACGGTTGCAAAATTTATTCAAATCAGAAAATCAAGGTTGAGGGTTTAAACACATAGGGAAAGTCATTTCCCTAAGCAATGGAATTTTCTAATTATAGGAAATCTAGAAAATTACAGTTTTTAAAAACCCGGTTATCTATAAAATATATTAGGTTAACAATTATAGGTTATTATCAAGTTCAAAATTACTAGGTTAACACTAGGTTATCAATTATTAACAAGTTAAAGTTATCAGGTTAAGTCTGGGGTCACGAACCAGCAGGCACGAACTATAGCAATACTAGAAACGAAAAAACTATAAAAACTTACTCGCATTAGCTACGCCATGGTTCTGCGCGTCTCCCACAGTCATCGCGAAAACTTGGCCGCGTCCTTGAGGTGGTGCTCTCTGCTGTTGCTGGGCTTGCTGGTAGGGTGCTGCTTGAAGTGCCAAGGGTGGCCTTGGTTGCTGTCCTCCTGGTGCCGGTAGAGCTTGTTGGTTTGTCCTTGGTGCTCCTTCTCTACGCTCAGGGCAATCCCTTACTGCATGCTGTCTGGATCCGCAACCTAAGCACAGTCCGAATTTACGTCTACACTCCTTCTCAACATGGCCTATCTTGCCGCAGTAGTAACAAGTAGGAAGAGTCAGGGATTTGGATGCAGCTCCCTGTGGTGCTTGGTGCTGAGGTGGAAGACCTCTTCAGGTTGGATTCTCGTCTAATGACACGCTCCATACGTCAAGCTGCAGCAAGGACGTCCTTGTACGAAGTAGGTGCGACGGATCCGATCATTCTTTGTAACTCAAATTTTAGCCCATCAAAGAACTTCTCAGCCTTTTCTTCTTCTGTTGGGATCAAGGTAGGGGCAAAACGACTCAGACGAATGAACTCGGCGTTGTACTCTTCCACCGTCATAGAATCCTGAGTGAGGCGATTGAACTTGTCCCTCAGTTCTGATCGAGCGATAGCCGGAATATACATCTCTTGAAAGAGTCTGGAGAACTCTTCCCAAGTAACTCGGTCTGGTCCGAGCCGTCTCTCTTCAGATAGCCACCAATGGTGAGCATTGCCCGTCAATTGCATTCTGACGGCAGTCATCCAACGTTCCCTTGGTAGCTCAGCTGCTTCTAATTGATGTTGTATGTTGGTGAGCCATTCATGAACTTCTGTGGGCTCTTCCTTGCCTGATAAGGTACGGGGCTTCAGCTGGCGGAAGTCTGTGATAGAGCCCGTCGGTTGTCGTCTAGCTGGTAGGTTGGCCTGCTCCAGTGCATTTACTAGACTGTTCCTCAAGTAATCAGCCTCGTGACGCTGAGCCTCATGTTGGACTTATTGCTGAGCTTGCATCATTGCGTAGAACATCTGTTGTCCGTCCATTGCTTGGCCTGGTGGAAAGACAGGCATCTGTGGAGTGAACTGGGGCGGAGGTAGAATGTCATCACGCCGAAATCTAGAAGCTTGCGGATCTGCTTGGTTGCTTCGGTGAGTAGAGGGATCTCCACTCAATAGCGTCACTTCATCTTCTCCGTAGGTGACTACATCACCTATTGGTGTTCTTGCTGGAGTTCCATCATTTTCTTGTGAATCCATTACTCTGCATCAAAATAAACTATGAGATGCGCACAGGAATCAAGGCAAGATGCAAGTCAAAAATTAGTTCGAATACGATACAGATATCAAAAATAATTCAAGCAAGTGGATGAGATCCTAAAAACTTATCCTATTCTTATTGCAGGTCTGTTCGGTTCCTAAGTTAAAACCGAACAATTTAGTCGTTGACCTGCATGGGCCACCACAATATCAGCAGATGAATAAACAATATGAATAATAACCAATATTCCGGAAGAAAAGATGTAAGTACCTGGCACCAAATTCCTGCATGATAAAGCAACACATATCAGCAACTCCAAACCGGCTCCACAGCGGTCTATGCTATAAAACTGGCAAGGGACCAGGTCCTCAGAGGGACGTAACAAGGTACAAGAAACAACATGCCAAAATATATGCAGTATGTAAAATGTATCAATAGGCAAACTATGTAACCAGCTATGTGATATGCAAGTGAGAGCATTAATCATACTTAGGCTGAAACTACTATAGGCTCTGTGTCAGGGAACCCATAGCTGCATTTAGTATTACGACTCCCGTATATATGCCAAAGCAAGCAATATCACGACTCCAGTATATACCAAAGCAAGTAGTATCACGACTCCAGTATATGTTCCAAAGCACCTCCAGTAGTTTAGTATATATATCAATAATCAGCCTGTAGTATGGTGTGTCTCTCCCCACCCAATGTAATCACACGTCTCATGTCCATAACACGCAAGATCATGACCTCTAACTAATGCAGCGAGTCATAATGATAGCTAAGCATATGTAATATCTATGTCACGAATCCTGTAACATATACCGAATCACCATGAATATCTCAGGAAGATTTTGTCTCATGAATAGTGTCAAGTGTCCTGGGTTATGATGTACTTGATAAGACAAGTACGAGAATGTAAAGGGTCACGAATGTCCATCTCTATGTGACGTTACACAACTCCGCGTACGGTGTTGGCACCCGACTATTAATCGGACGCTAAGTAAGTCACACGATCCTAGGTCAAGCATGTACAATCATATATATATATATATATATATATATATATATATATATATATATATATATATATAAGTCAAGGAAATAAGTAACAAGAACTGCAATGTTGGCAAGGTACACTTGCCTGGTATTTGGTTTCCAACTGTGGCTCTGGTATTCGTGAAATCTTCAGGAACGTCCCTGGATGCTGAAACAAACATTACCATCAGATTCAAAAATTATCAAATAGCTAGAAATGCCTGTCCTTGAGTCCAATTTGGAGACAAGAGCAAAAATGACAATTTCGGGTCAAAGTAGGGTCCACATGTGGCCCGCTTCGCACAGAAAACGTGTAAGGGACAAATTTCTTCCAAATTCGTCAAACTTAGTGTCAAAAGGTCCAAAACAATGATACGAACCCAACGGAACTTCCAGAATTGGATTCCGATCAGCCGATCATAAAATCGCCCGTCAAGTGGAGCATATGGGGTCCTGATATGCGATTTTGTCAACGTTCTCAGAATCGAACCAAACTTGGATCACAGGACCAGCATATTGCTACAAGTCCGATGGCACAAGTTTTGTTTCGATCGGACGTGTGTACACAAAGTTACAACGCATTCCAGATCTGACGGATACGGGACGGTGTCGGCGGATACGCCTTGATTCCGGTGTGCACGCACATCCGAATCGACTTCTGCAAAATCCTGCACGTCCGTATTGACAGTGCGCACGTATCGGTGAAGACCGCACACGACCAAGTCGTCCCGTTTGGCGGGGCGTACTCAGTTCTGGGGTAAAATAGGGCGTTATTTTTCCTGTTTTTGGATCGCGGTTCGCGATCGCCACAGGACGCGATACACCGAGCGGGTTGCACGGGAACCGAGAGGGTCACGCAGGGTTCGCAATGCAACGGACGGAATCTAAAATGGGTCAACGAGCAGAGAGAACGGGTTACCTGAACAGGACTCCAGAAACTGCGAATTTTCGTGTCTGAGTCGATACGAAGCGAGGGGACACCGTGTCCTTTGTCCGGACCGTGTCTGCCCTAGGGTTAGGATTTCGAGCTCGGCGGAGGAGGGCGACGCTGCAGCTAGGGCCGGGGTCGTTGGCTCGAGGCTGAGCGGGGCTGTACGGCGAGGTCGGACGACCGGCAGCGGTGGGGCAGCGGCGGCTGGGAGGTTCTGGAGGTGCAGAGGGTGGCCGGGTGAGGTGTAGCCGTGGGGGATGTCGGAGGCGGAGCTGCGACGAGGCGCTGGAGGGGGAAGTTGTCAGCGGAGGCACGGGGGGGGGGTTCAGGCGGAGACGGGCGACGACCGTGGCGGTGGCTAGATTTCAGGTGGCGAGGGGAAGGTGGCCGGAGTCGTGAGGGAAGGGGATTTTTATAGGGCCGAAGGGGAGCGGGGGTGGCGCTGGGTCGTGGCGGAGAAGGCGGGGTCGGGGGCTACGTGGTCGGGCAGAGCGAAGCCGGGGTCGCCGACGACGTGGCCGGAGGGAGCGGCGGGGGACTCGGGCTAGGCGGAATCGTGGGGAGAGGGAGAAGTCAGGCGGGTCGGGTCGAAGCAGGTTGCGGGTTGGGCGGACCCGGCCCGACCCGCTGGGGACGAATACGGGTTTGGGTAGCGGGTTTGACCCGAATCCGACCCGCGGCTGAGGGGTTGGGTTTGGGTTGGTTTGGTTTGGTTTGGTTTGGTTTAGTGAACCGGGTTCAGTGAAAAAATAGTTTTAGGGTTTTAAAAATAGGTTCGGGGTCCAATAAATTCCAGAAAAATTATCCTAAGTCCAGTATTTTATTTTATACCATAAAATATTATTTTCATAATATTTTAATATATTTTAAAAATATTTAATTTTATTTAATGCTAAAATACCCTAATTTTAATTAGTAAAAATTCCCAAAAATTCCCAGAAAATTCTAAAAAATCCAGTTTTAAAAATCTTGAAAAAAATCAGGGGGTTTACAAAAATATTGGCAACGAGAGTTCAATCCCTCCTACAATCTTTGAAGCTTCTTCTTCTTCTACAATACTTCTTCGTCATCGTGTCACGCCCCAGTCCCAAAATATGTGGAACTAGGCCACGTGGCATTGGCCAGCTGACACGTCACTAAAGGTTTAATCCATTTTTATGGACCCAAAGGAACGTGCTACGCTGTCCTAAAATACTACAAGTCTAATACATGCAAATCTATCTCATCCACAGAAATGTCAGGAAATAGTGCTGAATATATATAATGCTGAGTCTGAAAATATCATAGTACACATCTTGTGGGAACAAACCCACTACAAAAGATAATAATAGTGCAAAAATAAGATAGACTAAAGTATCGTCTATCTAGGAAAAATAGCTCCATCTCCAGATTGTACGAGCCTCTAGGATCAGATAGATTCTGATCGTGTCTCCTCTAGTTCTTCCTCTGTGACATGCCTGGTCTCCTGTCCTGGACCATACACCGTGGGGTAGTAGGCCTCGTCTAAATCTGGAAGAGAACCAGGTCCTCAGTAGGACATAACAAGATACAGGAAAATAACATGCCATGTATGTAAATACTGAATAAATAAATAAATAAATACAGGGTGCTAACCATCTATGTGAATGCAAGTAAAGACCTTGTAATACGCATGGGAAAGTGTAGGTTTGACATATGCTGACTTAATTCACCAATCGTGTTGACTGGCTAGTATATGTGTCATATGCCCCCGGACACACGGGTAGCTCTGCAATCGACCATCTCCGAGGAGCATGGTACGAAGGATAAAGACTCATGGAGGGGGTGTCCCATACGTCTACTAGTTATCTTTCCCGTCCAATGTAACTAAATGCCAAGTCGTAATTATTCCTGAGTTTTCCTGATTTTATGCTAAGCCGTGATGCACGTCACACGTACTGGTAGCTAATCAAATACGCAGATCGCATCCCAATATGTATTACAACCATGTTGCGTGTTCCCGTGACAAGGTCTAAGAGGATATTAGGATACCCTCACGGTTGTTGGTAAGTCTGTATAGACTAAGTTATTTACACTACATGTCAACATACTTGTTGACTGTTCCCGAGGCAATCTCAGGTACTCATAGTTATATGGAACTCAGGAAAAATAGCATATAACAATATTTGAATTTAAACAGTAACTTGGCAAGGTATACTTGCCTACTTCCTGATTGTGTTGGAAACCTGGTCTTACAGTCAGTTCTGAGGGTCCTGGTGACAGGGGGTCACTGACTGTGCTGGAGATGTTTTCTGTTTAAGATGTTACAGGACTCGTAAATATAATTTAAATAAAGGCACAATAATATAGTATATATATACTTATGTAAATATATACGCATAAGCCAATATATATATATATATATAGGGTTCATATATATATAGAGTATATATATACATATAGATATAGTATATATAGTAGTATGTATATATTTATATAGCATATATATATAATAGATATATTTTATATAAATACATATTTATAGATATAAAAAGAAAATAATGCTGGATTTAAAATATATATATACATACATATTTATGTATACTAATAGATATATATATATAATAATAGATTGATATATATATATATATATATATATATATATATATATATATATATATATATATATATATATATATATATATATATATATATATATATATATATATATATAGATGTATATATTTACATATATACATATATATATATATATAAAAGAAAAGAATAAAAAAATGCAGGAATTTGAAATATATATATACATACATATTTATATACTAATATATATATATATATATATATATATATATATATATATATATATATATATACATATATACATACATATTTATATACTAATATATACATATATATATATATATATATATATATATATATATATATATGAAAGAAAATAAAATTGCAGAAATTGAAATATATATATATATATACATACATATATATTAGTATATAGTATATATATATAATTACATATAATAAAAATGAAAAGCATAAATATATATATATATATATATATATATATATATATATATATATATATATATATATATATATATATATATATATATATATATATATATATATATATATATATATACATATATAATATATATATATACATATAATTATGATATACATAAATATATATATATATATATATATATATATATATATATATATATATATATATATATATATATATAAGAAAGAAAAAGAAGATACATATATATTTACATATATACATATACTGTATATTTATAGTATAACAATATATATATATATATATATATATATATATATATATATATATATATATATATATATATATATATATATATATATATATATATATATATATATATATATATATATATATATATATATATATATATATATATATATATATATATATATATATATATATATATATATAATATGATAATATATAGATACATATATATATATATATATATATATAATTACATATATATATAATTACATATATATGTAATTTTATATATATGTGTGTGTGTGTGTGTGTGTGTGTGTATATATATATATATATATATATATATATGTATATATATATATATATATATATATATATATATATATATATATATATATATATATATACACACACACACACACACACATATATATAAAAGGGAAAATAATAAAACAGAAAATAAAATATATAATATACATATAATAGCATACTGTATAATATACATAGTATATCAATATATATTATATATAATAGTATATAGATAATATATATAAATACATATATATATATATATATATATATATATATATATATATATACATATATGCATATATGTATATATAAATAATAATAATAAAAAGATAAAATGCAGAAATATAAATACATATATATATACTGTATAGACAATATTTATAATATTAATATAATATTAATTACATATAATAATAGATATTAATAGATATATATATTAATATATATAAATATATACATATATACATATATATATATATATATATACATATATACATGCATATATGAATATTTGTGTATTTCCGTATATACTAGGGTATTTATACCTGACAGGGTGTCAGGGGGGGCCCACGGCTGGTCGCCAGCGGGAGGACGGCGGCGGAGTCGACGGCGGCTGGCCGGAGGGACGACTGCAACAGCAGCAGGGTTAAACAGCAGCAGTCGCAGCGGTGGCTTGCGGGGGCTGCTGCGGCCAGGGCGGTGGCGGAGGTGGTGGTGCAGGCGGTCGGTTCGGTGGAGGGGATGTCGGCGAGCAGTTCGGTGAGGATGGCGTAGGTCAGGGGTGGCCGGAGTGGCGGTGGGGGACGGTCGGGATGGGGGTGGCAGATTTGGTGCGGGTGAGGGCGGAGGGTCTGCGGGGGTGAGGGCGGCCGGAGTGGTGGTCGTGGGGCGGTGGGTGTCACGACCCGCACCCGGAAGTTCGGGCACGAGTACGTGGGTACGTCCAGCCTACGCCGCAGAGTCGGCGGTAGTACGCTGTCTAGGTTAATCCAAAGTTACTAACTAGCTCATTCACAACAACATAGGCAAGATAATAATGAGAAATGAAACTTAAGATTGCAACTGAAAGTAAATGTGACAACAGATTCAAATGTTTAAGTACAGAAATTCAATATTGAAATCGGGGACAAACCCGATAAATAAGATAAGAAATAGAAATGAAAGATAGCTACTACTAGCTACTCAGCAGCAGGGGTCTCCTGGGTGGGTTCTGGCTCCTCATAGGTATCATCTGTACCCTCATAAGGACCATAATAGGTAGGGGCAAGATCCTCATCATCGCCTAAATCAACAGATCCAGTCAGGAAAGGAGCAAAGTACACAGTGCACAACAATGTTAAACTAAATATTTATGATAATTAAACATTGAATATCATGTTAAGGAAATTGCATAAAGGAATGTTAATATCTCAGAGTCAACACTATAAACAGGAATATGAGAAAACAGAAGTAAACGAGCAGGAAAAGAAACTACACAGTCAGCAAGAATATAACATGACCAGAGGTTATCTGTATGAAACTTGTGTTTGTTTTTAGAATACTTAGTTGGCATGCAGGGGTTTATAAGGCTAATCCGGCCGTCATGAACGGCTATTAGTCACGAATAATCGGGATCCGGCTGATGGACAGTCGTGTACCAACAGCTATTATTCACGGCAAGGGGAAGGGTAACTACATGCCTTTCAGTATTCTCCCACCCGACATGAAAAACAAGACATGAATTCCAATATTCAAGACATGAAATATAGTATTCTAACACTACGTGTAATCAGCAAGAGTACTAGTGGAGCAGGAAATTTAATTATCACAATATAAAGATTAACTTGAAGTGCAGGTACTTGCCTGTTGTTTGGATCTGTTTAATTTGGTTCTTGAGAGAAAATTTCCACAGATGAGTCCAAAAGATGAAATAGACATTACCATCATGCTCAGAAGATGTCAAATAGCTAGAAATGCCTGTCCTTGGGTCCAATTTGGAGACAAGGGCAAAAACGGCAGTTTCGGGTCAAAACGGGGTCCGCCGTTGGGCCCGCTTTGCACCGAAAAACGTGTCCGGGTCAAAGGTCTCCAAATTCACCAAACTTAGTGTCAACAGGTCAGGAACGCTGATACGAACCCAACAGAACTTCCAGATTTGGATTCCGATGAGCCGAACACAAAATCGCCCGTCGAGCGGGGCCTGTGGGGCCCACGACACGCGATTTCGTCAACGTTCTCAGAATCGAACCAAACTTGATCCACAGGACCAGCGTATCGCTACGAGTCCGATGGCGCAAGTTTCGTCTCGATCTGACGAGTGTGCACGAAGTTAGGGTAAATTGCCGAAAAGGCGGATACGGGGCGATGTCCGCGGATACGCGTTGATTCCGGTGTGCACGCACACCCGAATCAGCTTCCACGAAGACTCACACGTCCGTATCGATGATGCGCACGTATCTGTGAAGACCGCACGCGACCAAGTCGTCCCGTTTGGCGGGACGTACTCGGTTCCGGGGTGAAACAGGGTCTGGTTTTTCCTGTTTTTGGATCGCGGTGTGCGATCACCACAGGACGCGGTGTCCCGAACAGTTTGTCCGGACACCGAGAGGGTCATACAGGCTTCACAACGCAATTTGCGGAATTGAAAACGGAGCTACGAGACGAAAGTTACGCGTACCTGAAGGGGACCCGAAAACAGGGTCGAAATCGTGTCCGAGTCGTGTCGGACACTGTGTCCTGTGTCCTACACAGGAACAGAGATTAGGGTTAGGGTTTCGATGGTTTTCCGGCGGCACACGACGGAGGGCGGCCGGAGGGACGTCGGCGAGGGCGGGGGGCTGTTCGCCGGAGCGAGGCGCGTCGTCCACGGGGCGGCGGTGGCGCTAGGCGGCCGGCAGCGGCGGCTGCGGCTGCTGCTGCGGTTGCTGGGTTGCTGTCGGCGTCGGGGACGGCGGAGCGGGGCGCCGGAGGGGAGGCGACGGTGGGGTGAGGTCGGCGAGGGAGCAGCGGCCGGTCGGCGGAGCTCTGGGAGGCGGCGGCGGCGTCTAGGGTTACGGCGAGGGAGTGGGGGAGACGGCCGGGGTCGGGGGGGTTTAAATAGGGCGGCAGGCGGTTGCAGGGGGGCCGAGGAAGGCGGAGCGGGGCGACGTGGCGCGGGGAGCGCGGCGGGCGGGGCGAGGGACGCGCGGCGCTGCGCGCGGCGGCCGGCGGGGGAATCGGGTGTCGTGGGGGACGGGGCACAGTCGGCGGGTCGGGTCGGGCTAACGGGTCTGGGGCAGACCCGCCCGACCCGCAAAGGAGACGGGCTGGGTTGGGGCTACGGGCCAGGCCGCGGCCCAATGGGCCGTGGGCCGAAAAATAAAATAAAAAAATAATAATAAAAATAATAATAAATATAATAATAATAATAAACATTTAATTTAATTAATTAATTAGTAAAAATTGTTTTTAGGCATTTAAAAATAGTTCTGGGGCCCAGAAAAATCCAAAAAATTACCCTAAGTCCAGTTTTTCATTTTACACCCAAAAATATTATTTTTATGATATTGTAATATTATTTATTGCTAATTAAAAATCATTTATTAATTGAAAAGCTTGATTTTATTTACAGAAAATTCCCAGAAAATTCCAGAAAATTGGGAAAAATCCAAGATTTAATAATTTGAAAATTTAGGGGGTTTACAACCTACCCAACTTACAAAAATTTTGTCCTCAAAATTTAAGAATAACAAGGCACGAAAAGAAAAGGCCGAGAAATAAAATACACCTCAGGGTTCAAAAAGATAGGGGTATCGCTCTCTAATCTCGTCTTCTCGCTCCCAGGTGGATTCGCCGGGAGAATGGTGCTTCCAAGCTACGCGAACCAGGAAGATAACCTGGTTCCGTAGGACTTTCTCCGAGCGATCCAGTATCTCCACGGGTTGCTCCTGGTAAGTCAGACTTGGGCCTACTTCGAGCTCTGAGTGATCCAAAATGTGACTGGGGTCTGACACATACTTCCTCAGCTGCGACACGTGGAAGACGTTATGTACTCCATCCAGAGAGGGTGGCAATGCCAGTCGGTATGCCACTTCTCCGATTTTCTCCTGTATGCCAAAAGGTCCAATGAATCTTGGGCTGAGTTTTCCACTCCTTCTGAACCTAATGGTGCCACGTGTCGGGGAAATCTTTAAGAACACCAGCTCTCCAACCTTAAAATAGAGTCATAATCAAGTCTTAGTTCCATAATCAAAATGTTTAAATTGACTTGAATTTTATAAATTTAATTACCTCAAATTTTAAGGGCCTTCGGTGGCTATTTGCCCAATGTCGTTGCCTGTCTTGAGCCACTCGAAGTCTGTCCCTTATTTGCTTTACCTTCTCAGCTGAATCGATCACCATCTCTGGTCCCAGCAGGGCTCTTTCTCCAACGTCGTCCCATGATAGCGGGGTACGACATCTTCGTCCATACAGCGCTTCAAATGGAGTCATCTCGATGCTGGCTTGATAACTGTTATTATAAGAGAACTCCACCAGATGTAAATAGTCTTCCCAGGATCCTCCAAAATCCAGAACACATGTACGGAGCATATCTTCAAGTGTCTGGATTGTACGTTCCGATTGTCCATCGGTTTGGGGATGATAAGCTGTGATGAATTTGAGTTGAGTCCCCAAGCTGGCTTGTAAGCTCTTCCAGAAGTGAGAGGTGAATCTTGAATCTCTGTCGGAGACAATACTTACTGGAACCCCATGCAACTTCACAATATGTCTGATATATAGATCTGCCAGCTTCTCTGTAGATAGCCCCACTTTGAAAGGTAGAAAATGTGCCGACTTGGTCAGTCTATCCACTATCACCCAGATTGCATCCTTACCACTAGGTGTTCTTGGAAGACCGGAAACAAAATCCATTGTGATAGGTTCCCACTTCCACTCCGGAATGGGTAGTGGTTGAAGCAATCCTCCAGGTCGTTGTCTTTCAGCCTTAACCTGTTGGCACACTAAACAGCGGGATACGAACCTGGATACTTCTCTCTTCATGCCATGCCACCAAACATGCGTCCTCAGGTCCTTGTACATCTTGTTGGCTCCTGGATGTATAGAGTACTGCGATCTGTGCGCCTCTTGCATAACTTCTTCTCTTATGTCTCCTTGAGGTACACATAATCTATCGCCATGCCTCAGTGATCCATCTTCATGAATTCTGAACTCTTCTACTAATCCAGCTTGCACTTGACCTCGAAGGCTTCGCAGGCCTTCGTCTTGAAACTGAGTCTCCTTGATCTTGTCCATTAAAGTAGACTGAATCTGCAAGTTCATCATTTGGCCTTCTTTTCCTGGGATAATTACTTCAATACCTAAACTTTCCAAGTCCTCCAGTAGGTGTCTGTCCATAGTCAAGTACATCGCCATAGGATACCTGCTTAGAGCATCAGCAACTACATTTGCCTTCCCAGGGTGATATTGAAGAGTGATATCAAAGTCTTTCATTAGTTCCAGCCACCTTCTTTGCCTCATGTTTAGCTCTTTCTGAGTGAAGATATATTTTAGACTTTTATGGTCCGTAAATATTTCCACCCTTTCTCCATAAAGATAATGCTTCCAAAGTTTAAGAGCAAAAATGACAGCTGCCAATTCTAAATCATGAGTTGGGTAATTCTTTTCATGAGGTCGAAGCTGTCTAGAGGCATATGCTATTACCTTCTTGTTCTGCTCCAGTACACAACCTAGACCTTTTCCGGAAGCATCACTATAAATAGCGAAACCTCCGGTTCCGGAAGGTAAGGTCAGAATAGGGGCAGAAGTCAGTCTTTTCTTTAATTCCTCAAAGGCACGCTGACATTCATCAGTCCAGGTGAACTCTTCATCCTTTCTTGTTAATTTTGTCATGGGCTCTGCAATTCTAGCAAAGTCCTTCACAAACTTCCGATAGTAGCCAGCTAGTCCCAGGAAGCTTCTAATCTCTGCTACAGAGTCTGGAGTGGGCCAGGATTCTACTGCCGCTATTTTCTTAGGGTCTACTGCTATTCCATCTCCAGTCACAACATGTCCCAAGAATTCTACTTTGTCTAGGAAGAAAGCACATTTAGACAATTTTCCATGAAGCTTTTCCTTCCTCAAAGTCTCCAATGCTAGCCTCAAATGTTCTTCATGTTCTTCGGGGGTCTTGGAGTAGATCAAAATATCGTCAATGAAGACTACTACAAATTTGTCTAGGTATGGCTGGAAAACTCTGTTCATTAGGTTCATAAAAACTGCTGGAGCATTCGTCAACCCGAACGGCATTACTAAGAATTCGTAGTGTCCGTTCCTGGTATTGAAAGCAGTTTTAGGGATGTCTTCCTTTCTCACCCTTACTTGGTGGTAACCCGACCTTAAATCAATCTTGGAAAAGACCCGAGCTCCACTCAACTGATCAAATAAGTCATCTATCCTGGGCAGGGGATACTTATTCTTAATTGTTAAGGCATTTAAGGCCCTATAGTCAATACACATTCTGGATGTTCCGTCCTTCTTGGGCACAAATAGTACTGGAGCTCCCCAAGGTGAGACACTAGACCTAATGAAACCTTTGTCTTCTAGCTCTTTGATTTGTTCATTTAGTTCTATTATCTCATTCTTGTTGATTCTGTAGGGGTTCTGAGATACTGGTGCTGCTCCTGGCACTAAGTCAATGGAGAATTCAACTTCTCGATCTGGGGGTAAGCCTGGGAGATCCTCAGGGAAGACATCAAGGTATTCAGAGATGATAGGTGGCAATTCTTCTGTTACTAGGGCTCCACAAATTATGTTATTACCCATTTCTCTAGAACCTCTAGCGAATTCAAATTCTGGCTTGTCAGGGGGCCTGAAGATTACACTACCTCTGTGACAGTCTATGGTGGCATGATGTTGACTTAACCAATCCATACCCAGTATAATGTCAAAATTGGGCACTGGCATTACAAGTAGTCTAGCATATAGTTCTCTTCCACATAATGTAATAGGACAATTGTTACAGGCATCACTAACCGGAATGATTCCTCCACCGGTAATGATCTTATAACAACTCCTAAGGGGTTTAGTGGTTAAACTATGCTTCATAAGGAATTCTACTGACATGAATGAATGAGAAGCTCCAGAGTCAAATAAAGTAATAGCTGGTATTGAATTTATAAGCACAGAACCTGTGATCACGTCTGCTGCGGCTTCTGCTTCTTCCAGAGTCATTGCATAAGCACGGCCTTGCTGCGGTGCACCCCTCTGTTGCTGCTGTTGGTGCTGAGCAAAGCGTTGTTGTTGTGTTGGAAGCGGGGGTCCCCTTTGTTGTGCTGCTGGGGGCCTGGCCTGGACTGGAGCCTTTGGTGCAGCTGGGCGTCCTTGAGCAGCAGGACAGTCCCTCAATTGATGTGCTGGGGAGCCACAATAGAGACAGGCACCTAGCCTCTTTCTACAGTCTTGCCAAGTGTGGCCTGGTTTTTGGCAATAGTTGCAAGGGGGAGCTCGCTGGTTCTGACCTTGAGCCTGGGGTGCTGGAGCTCGAGGGAGAGGACGCTGAGTTTGCTGCGGGGCCCTCTGTTGTTGCTGTTGTTGAAAAGGGCGTTTGTTGGGTCCCGCATTTCCGGTATCTCTTTCTCGTTTCAGTTTGTGCCCCATATCTCTCTCGACGCCTTGTGCCACGCTCAGGATTTCCTCATAGGTGCGAGCTCGGCTGGTGGTGACAGCAAGGCGGATATCCGGAGATAGCCCCTTCTTGAATCTACGGGCTCTGTCCTCCGGGGTACGAACCATGTACTCCGCAAAGTGGCTTAACCTGCTAAATTCAGCAGTATATTCATCAACAGTCATGTTACCTTGTTCCAGTCTCTCGAATTGGCTTTCGAGAGCTTCCCGAGCCACTTCGGGGTAGAATTTCTCCTTGAATAGCCTCTTGAAGTCCTCCCAGGTGACGTCGGGAGCAGATAGTTGGGGTTCATCTCTGAACCAGGTTCGAGCAATGTCGAACAGTTGCAGGCTTGCGGACTCCACTTTGAGATCATCGGGAACCCGAGCAGTCTTCAGGAGTCTCTCGACATTCTCTATCCACTCATCAGCGTAGAGAATGCCCTCAGTTTCGTAGAATTCCAGAGGCCTAAGGTTCTTGAAGTCTTTAGCACTCCCTGGCCTCTTGAGTGACGACTCCTGGGGTTTAAGAGCTTCTGAGAGGCTGGTCCGCAGAAGTGCCGTCTGTTCTTTCTGGGATTCCACCAATCCCTGGAACACTCCTATTAGCTGTGCCCCATCTAAGGTAACTGCCGGAACAGATGGGGGCGGCGGGAGTGCAAGAGTCTCGGGCACATTCTGCTCAGCTGGTTCTGATGTGCCTCCTACTGTGTTCCTGGTCTGGACCATTCTGAAAGATTAAGGGATAGGAAGATCAGAATAGAAATACTTGGAAATCAAAGGCGATAGGAAAAATTGAGCGGCAATGATATCAAGAATTGAAATAAGGACGCTATACTGTGAATGAGCTTTTCCTAGAATCCTCAATTTTATTCCATACCCTGTCCTAGGGTATTACCCTATTTTAGGATAGGACCTGCATGGGCCACCATAAAAACGTGTCACGACCCGCACCCGGAAGTTCGGGCACGAGTACGTGGGTACGTCCAGCCTACGCCGCAGAGTCGGCGGTAGTACGCTGTCTAGGTTAATCCAAAGTTACTAACTAGCTCATTCACAACAACATAGGCAAGATAATAATGAGAAATGAAACTTAAGATTGCAACTGAAAGTAAATGTGACAACAGATTCAAATGTTTAAGTACATAAATTCAATATTGAAATCGGGGACAAACCCGATAAATAAGATAAGAAATAGAAATGAAAGATAGCTACTACTAGCTACTCAGCAGCAGGGGTCTCCTGGGTGGGTTCTGGCTCCTCATAGGTATCATCTGTACCCTCATAAGGACCATAATAGGTAGGGGCAAGATCCTCATCATCGCCTAAATCAACAGATCCAGTCAGGAAAGGAGCAAAGTACACAGTGCACAACAATGTTAAACTAAATATTTATGACAATTAAACATTGAATATCATGTTAAGGAAATTGCATAAAGGAATGTTAATATCTCAGAGTCAACACTATAAACAGGAATATGAGAAAACAGAAGTAAACGAGCAGGAAAAGAAACTACACAGTCAGCAAGAATATAACATGACCAGAGGTTATCTGTATGAAACTTGTGTTTGTTTTTAGAATACTTAGTTGGCATGCAGGGGTTTATAAGGCTAATCTGGCCGTCATGAACGGCTATTAGTCACGAATAATCGGGATCCGGCTGATGGACAGTCGTGTACCAACAGCTATTATTCACGGCAAGGGGAAGGATAACTACATGCCTTTCAGTATTCTCCCACCCGACATGAAAAACAAGACATGAATTCCAATATTCAAGACATGAAATATAGTATTCTAACACTACATGTAATCAGCAAGAGTACTAGTGGATCAGGAAATTTAATTATCACAATATAAAGATTAACTTGAAGTGCAGGTACTTGCCTGTTGTTTGGATCTGTTTAATTTGGTTCTGGGGCGATGTCCGCGGATACGCGTTGATTCCGGTGTGCACGTACACCCGAATCAGCTTCCACGAAGACTCACACGTCCGTATCGATGATGCGCACGTATCTGTGAAGACCGCACGCGACCAAGTCGTCCCGTTTGGCGGGACGTACTCGGTTCCGGGGAGAAACAGGGTCTGGTTTTTCCTTTTTTGGATCGCGGTGTGCGATCACCACAGGACGCGGTGTCCCGAACAGTTTGTCCGGACACCGAGAGGGTCATACAGGCTTCACAACGCAATTTGCGGAATTGAAAACGGAGCTACGAGGCGAAAGTTACGCGTACCTGAAGGGGACCCGAAAACAGGGTCGAAATCGTGTCCGAGTCGTGTCGGACACTGTGTCCTGTGTCCGACACAGGAACAGAGATTAGGGTTAGGGTTTCGATGGTTTTCCGGCGGCACACGGCGGAGGGCGGCCGGAGGGACGTCGGCGAGGGCGGGGGGCTGTTCGCTGGAGCGAGGCGCGTCGTCCACGGGGCGGCGGTGGCGCTAGGCGGCCGGCAGCGGCGGCTGCGGCTGCTGCTGCGGTTGCTGGGTTGCTGTCGGCGTCGGGGACGGCGGAGCGGGGCGCCGGAGGGGAGGCGACGGTGGGGTGAGGTCGGCGAGGGAGCAGCGGCCGGTCGGCGGAGCTCTGGGAGGCGGCGGCGGCGTCTAGGGTTACGGCGAGGGAGTGGGGGAGACGGCCGGGGTCGGGGGGGGTTTAAATAGGGCGGCAGGCGGTTGCAGGGGGGCCGAGGAAGGCGGAGCGGGGCGACGTGGCGCGGGGAGCGCGGCGGGCGGGGCGCAGGACGCGCGGCGCTGCGCGCGGCGGCCGGCGGGGGAATCGGGCGTCGTGGGGGACGGGGCACAGTCGGCGGGTCGGGTCGGGCTAACGGGTCTGGGGCAGACCCGCCCGACCCGCAAAGGGGACGGGCTGGGTTGGGGCTACGGGCCGGGCCGCGGCCCAATGGGCCGTGGGCCGAAAAATAAAATAAAAAAATAATAATAAATATAATAATAAATATAATAATAATAATAAACATTTAATTTAATTAATTAATTAGTAAAAATTGTTTTTAGGCATTTAAAAATAGTTCTGGGGCCCAGAAAAATCCAGAAAAATTACCCTAAGTCCAGTTTTTCATTTTACACCCAAAAATGTTATTTTTATGATATTTTAATATTATTTATTGCTAATTAAAAATCATTTATTAATTGAAAAGCTTGATTTTAATTACAGAAAATTCCCAGAAAATTCCAGAAAATTGGGAAAAATCCAAGATTTAATAATTTGAAAATTTAGGGGGTTTACAGTGGGAGTTGGTCGGGACGGTGGAGGAGGTGGTGGCGAGTCAGTTGGTGGTGGTGGCGGTGGTGCACGATGGCGGAGGGTAGTGCTGGGGGTGGTCGGGTGGTGAAGTAGTGCTGTGGGGGTGGTGGTCGGGATGGGTCTGCAGGAGCTCAGGACGGCGGAGGCGGTGCCGGAGGGGGTGGCGGTGGTCGGAGGGAAGGGCAGGGATGTGGCGAAGGGTTCGCCGGAGTTGGGTGGCCGGAGGTGGGCTGAGGGTGGCGGTATGAGGTTTGCAAGGGGGGTGCTCGGGTTTAAATAGGGTTAGGGCAATGGCATAGGGTGTAAACAAGTAGAAGTCTAGGGGTATTTTGGGGTTTTTGGTTTTGGGGATATTTTGGCAGCCATTTTAGATATTTTGTGGGTCCCACTTGACACGTGGACGGTCCATGTTCACCAGCCAATGAGGGGGTGACACCTCGTACTGTAAATTTGCATAAAAACCCCTGAAATTCCATAAATTGCAAATAGGTCCTAAAATTTATATTTTGCGTAATTACGCAATTTGTCTGTTTAAAAACACTAATTCTTAGAAATACTGAATTGTACAGAAATGAGGGGGAAAGCTGGGGAAGGGCCTAGGCAGGGATGGGGATGAGCCTGGGCAGGGGCAGGGCCTAGTTCTTTGGGTGATACGGGTCATCATATTTATTATTTAATAAATACTGCGCACGGTGTTCTCTAATTATTTAGAGGCAGGTAGGGCCATAATTTTACTATGGTGTTAATATACTAATTGTAGTATATTCAAAGTAGAATATTAGCATATTTTTGTTTGGGTAAAACAGGTGCCTGTTGGGCCTCAAATCCCTAGGGGTACAGAGATGGGTAAAGAGCAGAAAATTAAATAGGAAATAAATACGGACGTTTGTAACGATATTTGTGCGTCTCAAACGAGACTCAAAATAAAGCATCTGGGAGTTACACAAAATTTAGAAAAATAGTCTAACATGTCTAGGGCAGGTATATGAGTTTTGTTTGGGAATAACAGCTAGTGTAATGTCCTAAATAATTGTGTGAGGGACATGTGCACAAATCAATAGGATATGTAAACAAAATAAATTTTAAAAAGTTGCAATAATTCTAATTAGCTAAAAAAAATCCTAAATTACTGAAATCTGGTCGAGGGAGTTTACAATCTACCCTCCTTAGAATATTTCATCCTCGAAATAAAAACAGACATATGATGAGAATGAAAGATTGATTTGAAATATTAGGACATACCCTGGTTTGGAAATAGATGGGGGAACGCTGTCGAATATCCTCCTCTCGTTCCCAGGTTGATTCACCTGGTGCATGATGTCTCCATGCAACACAAACTAGAGGGATAGTCTGGCCTCGCAACACCTTCTCGCTACGATCTAGGATCTATACGGGCTCCTCCTGGTACGATAGGCTTGGGCCGACGGTAATCTATGAATGGTCCAATACATGACTCGGGTCTGGAATGTATCTCCTCAGCTGAGATACGTGGAAGACGTCATGCACTCCTTCCAAGGTCTGAGGTAAGGGTAGCTTGTAGGCAACTTCTTCGATGCGTTCAAATACATCGAAGGGTCCAATGTATCTTGGACTCAGTTTTCCTCTTCCTCCAAATCTGATAGTACCTCGGGTGGGTGAGATCTTCAAGAACACATGCTCTCCCACTTGGAACTCTAGAGGTCGTCGATGAACGTTGGCCCAGTGCTTCTGTCTGTCTTGTGCAGCTCGTAGGTGTCCTTGTATCTTCTTTACTTTCTCCACCGTACGAACAACCAATTCTGGTCCCAAGATCTGTAATTCGCCCACATCGCTCCAGCATACTGGAAAACGACATTTTCTGCCATACAAAGCTTCAAAGGGAGCCATTTGAATGCTCGCTTGATAGCTATTGTTGTAGGAAAACTCCACCAGGTGTAAATGATCTTCCCATGATCTGCTGAAATCAAGCATGCAGGCTCTCAGCAAATCTTCTAGCGTCTGGATGGTGCGCTCTGATTGGCCATTTGTCTGTGGGTGGTACGAGGTGCTGAACTTAAGGCGGGTACCAAGACTTTCTTGCATACTTCGCCAAAAGTAAGATGTAAACCTCGTATCTCTGTCAGACACTATGCTGACTGGTACTCCGTGCAGACGCACTATCTCCTTCATGTACATGTCCGCCAAGGCTTCGGTAGATTGTCCGACTCTGAAAGGTAGGAAATGAGCAGCCTTTGTGAGTCTGTCTACGATCAGCCATACAGCATTACGACCACTGAGACTTCTTGGGAAGCCCGTTACAAAGTCCATCGTAATGTGTTCCCATTTTCACTTGGGTATTGGGAGGGGTTGAAGTAGACCGGCAGATCTCTGATGTTCAGCCTTGACTTGCTGACACACCAGGCATTTAGCCACAAAGCGTGCTATCTCTCGCTACATTCCATGCCACCAGTAGTATTGTCGTAGATCTCTGTACATCTTTGTGCCTCCTGGATGTATAGAGTATGTTGAGCTGTGAGCTTCTGACATCAGCTCCTCACGAAGTTCTCCATTTGGAACATAAAGACGTTCTCCACATCTTAGAGTCCCATCTTCGTGTATGCGACATCCTGTCTGGATTCCAGCCTCTGTTCTTTGTCGAAGCCTCTGAAATCTTGTATCTGTTGGCAGTGCAGCCTTGATTCTTTTGACCAATGTTGATTGTAGTTGGTAGTTTGACAATTGGCCGTCAATTCTTGGCATAATGACCTTTATTCCCAACTTTTCTAGATCTCTCAATAGACCTGGTTGGGTGATCATAAAGAATGCCGAGAGTCTTCTACTTAGTGCATCAGCTACTACATTAGCCTTTCCTGGATGGTACTGCAGATCGATCTCGAAATCTGTCATCACTTCGAGCCATCGTCTTTGCCTCAGGTTCAAGTCCTTCTGGGTGTAGACGTATTTCAGGCTCTTGTGATCGGTAAATATCTTCACTCGTTCGCCGTATAGATAATGTCTCCATAGCTTCAGGGCGAAGATGACTGCGGCAAGCTCCAAGTCGTGAGTGGGGTAATTCTTCTCATGAGTCCTCAGTTGTCTTGAGGCATAAGCTACAACCTTCCCATGTTGTATTAAGACACAACCCAATCCTTTTCCGGATGCATCACTATAGATTACGAAACCTTCGGATCCAGATGGTATAGTCAAAATGGGGGCTGTAGTCAGACGCTTTTTCAACTCATCGAAAGCTGTCTGGCATTCCTCAGACCAGATGAACTCCTGGTCCTTGTGGGTAAGACAGGTAATTGGCTCCGTGATTCTTGCAAAGTTTTCTACGAACCTCCGGTAATATCCGACAAGTCCTAGAAAGCTTCTCACCTCTGAGACGTTGGTCGGGGTTGGCCATGTCTCCACAGATGAGATCTTTGTTGGCTCCACCGAGATGCCTTCTCCTGTGATCACGTGTCCTAGAAAAGTGACACGATCAAGGAAGAACTCGCACTTGCTTAGTTTAGCATAAAGGCTCTCACGTCTCAGCGTCTCTAGCACTAGTCTCAAGTGCTCTTCGTGCTCCTCGTGGCTCTTTGAATACACCAAGATGTCGTCGATGAAGACTACCACGAACTGGTCCAGATATTGGTGGAAGACTCTGTTCATCAGGTTCATGAATACGGCTGGTGCATTAGTCAGTCCAAAAGGCATCACCAGGAACTCGTAATGACCATAGCGAGTCCTGAATGTTGTCTTTGGAATGTCTTCTCTCCGTACTTTGACCTGATGATAGCCTGATCTCAAGTCTATTTTTGAGAATACCACACCTCCCGTCAGTTGATCGAACAGATCATCGATCCGCGGCAAGGGGTACTTATTTTTTATTGTCAAAGCATTGAGGGCTCTGTAATCAATACACATGTGATATGTTCCGTCCTTCTTGGGTACAAACAACACTGGTGCTCCCCAGGGTGATACACTAGGACGAATAAATCCCTTGATTTGTAATTCCTCCAGTTGTATCTTCAGCTCGTCAAGCTCCTTCTTCGCCAGTTGGTATACATTTGAGGATACCGGTGCAGCTCCGGGTATCAGCTCAATAGTGAACTCTACTTCTCTGTCAGGCGGTAGGCCTGGCAATTCCTCCGGGAATACGTCTTCGAACTCTGCAATGAGTGCTGGGGGTTCTTTCTCCATCGCCATGTAAGCTCTAGGAGTCTGGCCTACTCCTTGCTCGATGGTACCTCGTACGAATTCGAACTCCGGGTGTCCTGGTGGTCTAAAGGTGACACTGCCTGTTCGGCAGTCTAGGATAGCATTGTTCTGGATTAACCAGTCCATGCCTAAGACGACGTCGAAATTTGGCATTGGGAGTACCAAAAATTGTGCTCTTAGCTCTCTACTACAAACGACTACCGAACATGTTTCAATAATGTTGGTAACTGGAACAATACCTCCTCCGGTAAGAATTTTCTAGCACTTGGGTAGTGGGGAAGTGACTAGTTTGTGCATGGGTACGAAATTACTAGATATGAATGACAGGGTAGCGCCAGAATCAAATAATACGGTTGCAGGTAATGATGCAACTAAAATGGTACCTGTGATGGTTTCACCTTCGGGTTCTTCGACAACTGCAGCTAAAGCAAAGGCCTGCCCATGCCTTTGTCCTCCAGATTGTTGTCTGGCTTTGAACTGGCTCTCCTGGGTGGCCAGGGGTGCTCCCTTCTGATATCCTCCTGATGTGGAGGGTAGCAACTTTTGGGCTGGTGTTCCTGATTTCTGCTCGTTCTGAGGTACTGCATCTCTGCGTTGCGGGCAGTCCCTTGCCATATGTTGGCTAGCTCCACAAATCATGCATAGCCCGTTCTTCTTTCTGCAGTCTTTGATATAATGTCCCTTCTTGTCACAATAGTGACAAGTCGGGAGCTCCTTCTTCTGGTAGGGCCCCGTCGTCTGCTGCGTCTGATTTTGTGGACGACGGATAGGGCCTCCTGCTCCTTGCAGGTTTTTGGCCGGGAAGGTTGGATTAGAGCATCTCGCTCCTCGGCCAATAGCTTCTTGCACCCTCGCTTCTGTAAGAACCTCCTCGTAGGAGATCCTTGACTGTGTTGTCGTATACCTCTGAGCTTGCAGGTGAGACCGTGGTAGAATATTTTGGACTTCTCCAGCTCATTCGGTATCAAGATGGTACCGAATCGACTTAGTCTGCTGAACTCCGCGTCGTAGGCGTCAACAGTCATGTTCCCTTGTTCCAGGTGCAGGAACTGGGAGTATAGGGCATTTTGGACTGTTGCAGGAAAGTACTTGGCATTTGAGTGCTCCAAGAATTGTTCCCAAGTCTGGTCTTTGCTGATGCTACGCTCTATGGATTCCCACCAGTGATGGACGTTGCCTAAGAGGTGGGCCCTCACGACGGTCATCCACAAGTCGGGGGTAAGTTGTGAGCCTTCCAGCAGCATTTCTGTATTGGAGATCCAATCTGAGATCTCCTCTGGGGTTTTGCTGCCTTTAAAGGTTCTCGGGCTCATTTGCCGGAAACCTCGGACTGTGCCCACTGGTCGGACAGGTGTTGGTGTCGGGGCAGTCGTTCTTTCCAAGGCCGTCATCAAAGTTTGTCTCAAGACTTCAGTCAGTTGCCACTGAGACTGTCTCAGGGCTTCAGTCTGTTGCCATTGAGTCTGCAACATAGCTAGGAGGAACTGGAACATTTGAGTTTGTCCCTCAAGCTGTGGCATCTGGGCAGGGAAGGCGGGAGGTAGAGGCAGTGGTGTCTCCGCCTGCGGTGTTGGGGCCTGGGAGGTTTGCCCTTCATGCTGGGCTGGTGTTCCTGTCCGGGCAGGATTCTGGTGGATGTATGGGGTTGGTGGGTAGACCAGCATCCTTCTAGGGGATTGGTCTCTCGGGGTGGACGGGGTTCCTTGGACATCGGGCGAGGGGTCTGTTGCTGGGTCAGCCCCATCAATCGCATGTCCACCGGATATGTCCATATTTCTGAAGAAGATAGAATAATTAGAAAAGCACAAGGAATTTAAAATTGATAATCAAGCATGATGCAAAAATTTTGATGAAGTCAGTGTGGATGAGACCTAGTATTTCTATCCTATTGCAGGCTTGCTGGGCATGTCATCATACCACTAGCAATAAACTTGACCTGCATGGGCCACCACTAAAACCATGTTACGCCCCAGTCCCAAAATATATGGAACTAGACCACGTGGCATTGGCCAGCTGACACGTCACTAAAGGTTTAATCCATTTTTATGGACCCAAAGGAACGTGCTACGCTGTCCTAAAATACTACAAGTCTAATACAGGCAAATCTATCTCATCCACAGAAATGTCAGGAAATAGTGCTGAATATATATAATGCTGAGTCTGAAAATGTCATAGTACACATCGTGTGGGAACAAACCCACTACAAAAGATAATAATAGTGCAAAAATAAGATAGACTAAAGTATCGTCTATCTAGGGAAAATAGCTCCATCCCCAGATTGTACGAGCCTCTAGGATCAGGTAGATTCTGATCGTGTCTCCTCTAGTTCTTTCTCTGTGACATGCCTGATCTCCTGTCCTGGACCATACACCGTGGGGTAGTAGTCCTCGTCTAAATCTGGAAGGAAACCAGGTCCTCAGTGGGACATAACAAGATACAGGAAAATAACATGCCATGTATGTAAATACTGAATAAATAAATAAATACAGGGTGCTAACCATCTATGTGAATGCAAGTAAAGACCTTGTAATACGCATGGGAAAGTGTAGGTTTGACATATGCTGACTTAATTCACCAATCGTGTTGACTGGCTAGTATATGTGTCATATGCCCCCGGACACACGGATAGCTCTGCAATCGGCCATCTCCGAGGAGCATGGTACGAAGGATAAAGACTCATGGAGGGGGTGTCCCATACGTCTACTAGTTATCTTTCCCGTCCAATGTAACTAAATGCCAAGTCGTAATTATTCCTGAGTTTTCCTGATTTTATGCTAAGCCGTGATGCACGTCACACGTACTAGTAGCTAATCAAATACGCAACTCGCATCCCAATATGTATTGTAACCATGTTGCGTGTTCCCGTGACAGGGTCTAAGAGGATATTATGATACCCTCACTGTTGTTGGTAAGTCTGTATAGACTAAGTTATTTACACTACGTGTCAACATACTTGTTGACTGTTCCCGAGGCAATCTCAGGTACTCATAGTTATATGAAACTCAGGAAAAATAGCATATAACAATATTTGAATTTAAACAGTAACTTGGCAAGGTATACTTGTCTACTTCCTGATTGTGTTGGAAACCTGGTCTTACAGTCAGTTCTGAGGGTCCTGGTGACAGGGGGTCACTGACTGTGCTGGAGATATTTTCTGTTTAAGACGTTACAGGACTCGTAAATATAATTTAAATAAAGGCACAATAATATAGTATATATATACTTATGTAAATATATACACATAAGCTAATATATATATATAGGGTTCATATATATATAGAGTATATATATACATATAGATATAGTATATATAGTAGTATGTATATATTTATATAGCATATATATATATATAATAGATATATTTTATATAAATACATATTTATAGATATAAAAAGAAAATAATGCTGGAATTGAAATATATATATATACATACATATTTATGTATACTAATAGATAGATAGATATATATATATAATAATAGATAGATTTATAGATATATATATATATATATATATATATATATATATATATATATATATATATATATATTATTGTATATATATATATTAGTATATAAATATGTATGTATATATATATTTCAAATCCCTGCATTTTTTTATTCTTTTCTTTTATATATATATGTATTGTAGGTTTCTTTTATATATATATATATATAACACAACGCCTAGGTTTCTTTTATTTATATATATATATATATATATATATATATATATTGTAAGCCCCCTAAATTTCAGAATTATTAATTGGGGATTTTTCTGGAAATTTTTAGGATTTTTTCTGATGATTAAAACCTAGGCGTTGGTAATTAAAGGATTTTAATTTCGGTTAATTCATATTAAAATATTATGGAAATAATATTTTATGGTGTAAAATGGAAAACCGGACATGTGGTATTTTTCGGTGAATTTATTGGACTCCGGAATCATTTTTAAAGCCCTAGAAACCAATTTAGAATTTAACCGAATTAAATCCGTGTGATGCCCGACATCCCCAGGAGAGCCGAAGCCCAGCCCAAGGAGCGTTGACCCGTTGACCCAGCCCGAATCCAAGGTCTAACCCTAGTCCAATTTCTGTAATGTATAAATACCTATTTTTCCTAAGTTTTCTCTACAAAGAAAAAGAAAAGAAAAAAAGATCCCCAAATTCTAAAATCCCTAATCCCTAATTACTAACCCTAACCCTAACCCTAACCTAACCCTAGCCCAGCCGCTCCTCAGTCGATCCCCGGCCGACTCTGGCGCCGCTCCCCCGCGACCTCCTTCCCGCGGCCACGTCGACCCCCCTTCCCCGCCGTGCCCACGCCACCGCCTCTCCGCCGATGACAGCCTGTGCGACTCCTCGCCCCCTCTCCCACACGTTCTGCCTCCGCCCGCTCGGCCCCGCACCGTCGCCTCCTTCCTCCAGACTTCTCTCCGCCGCCCGCAGCACCGCTCTCTAGTCGAAACCCTAATCCCCATCGACTACCTCGACCCCGCTCCGTCGACGAGCACCCAGCCGTCGACCACCACTGCCTTCCCATCTCGTCCACCTTCCCCGACTTCATCCACCCATCTCCACCGTCCCAACTCCCCTCGTCGGAACCCTAGCTCCCCCGTCATCTTCTTCCTCCAGACTCCACAGCCCGACCTCCTCCTCCATCTCCCCCGAGCGCCTCCACAGCGTCCCCTCCTCGACTCCGCCTGAGACTCGTCTCGACCACCGCTCACCCCGAGTCCCCACCAGAACGACCACTTTCTTCCTCCACCCGTCAACCTCCTCAGCAGCACCCCACCACCGTTCTCCTCCACCTGACTCCAGGTAGACCCCGCTCTGACGACCCCGACCGAAACCCTAACCTTCCTTCTCCCAGAACCAACTCTCAGCCGACGCCTGAGCCAACCACGGCGAAGCCCATCCCCGACCAGCGCAGCCTCCGGCGATCTCCGGCTAGCAGCATCGAAACCCTAACCCTGACACAGGACTCGTCGACACAGCGGACACAGCGAAGACAGCGGACACAGGAACTCAAGACAGGACACGAAGGATCCCCTCGGACACGGGAAATCGGTCTTCACGAAGCCCTGTTCAGGTACTCGTAACTTTCTCCTCGTAACTCTGTTTTAATTTCCGTCAGTTGCTACATGTAGACTGTATGACCCTCTCGGTGTCCGTGCAACTCGCTCGGTGCATCGCGTCCTGTGGTGATCGCGAGCCACGATCCAAAAACAGGAAAAACAACACTCAGTTTTACCCCGGAACTGAGTATGCCCCGCCAATCGGGACGACTTGGTCGCACGCGGTCTTTACCGAACTGTGCGCGACGTTGATACGGTCGTGTGGGATTTCGCAGAAGTTGATTCGGAGGTGCGTGCACACCGGAATCAACGCGTATCCGCCGACAACGCCCCGTATCCGTCAGTTCTGGAACACGCTGTAACTTTGTGTACACACGTCGGATCGAGACGAAACTTACGCCATCGGACCCGTAGCAATACGCTGGTCCTGTGACTCAAGTTTGGTTCGATTCTGAGAACGTTGACAAAATCGCGTATCGTGGGCCCCACAGGCTCTACTTGACGGGCGATTTTGTGATCGGCTCATCGGAATCCAATTCTGGAAGTTCCGTTGGGTTCGTATCATCGTTCCTAACTTGTAGACACTGAGTTTGACGAATTTAGAGACCTTTGACCCTGACACGCTTTTCGGTGCAAAGTGGCCCACATGTGGACCCCGCTTTGGCCCGAAAATGTCATTTTTGCCCTTGTGTCCAAATTGGACTCAAGGACAGGCATTTTTAGCTATTTGACATTTTCTGAATCTAATGGTGATGTTTATTTCAGCAACCGGAGTAGTACCTGCAGATCACACTGAGACCAGAGCTACAGTTGGAGCCAGGACCCCAGGCAAGTGTACCTTGCCAAACTTTGCAGTATTGTTACATATTTTTCTTGTTTCATTATATTGCTGTACATGCTTAACCTAGGACCGTGTGATGTACTTAGCGTCCGATTATAGTCGGGTGCCAACACCGTACGCGGTGTTGTGTACGGTCATCTAGAGATGGACATTCGTGACACTATATATTCTCGTACTGGTCTTACCAAGTACACTTTGACCCAGGACACTTGACACTAATCATGAGACAGGATTTTCTCGAGATATTCGTGGTGATTCTGCATAGGATACAGGACATGGACAGTATACTCTTAGATACTTATGACTTGTTGCATTAGCTATGATCCAGCTTGACATGGACATGAGACGTTATGGTCATGATATGCGTGGTTACATTGGGTGGAGAGAGACACACAGGCTACAGGCTGATCATATATATATACACCCCTATTATTGTGAGGCACAAGACTCTGAAGCCGAGTTTGGCCCATTACCGGTTATTACCGCTACCAGCTCCCCGACACAGAGCTTGTAGTGGCTTCGGCCTGAGCACTAGTGATGCTCTCACTTGCATTTTCACATAGATGGTTATATAGCTTACCCTATTTATTGCATTTTCTGCTGTACTGCATTTATTTTGGCTTGTATTTTCTGTACCTTGCTGTCCCCTGAGGACCTGGATCCGGACTTTGTCCCCAGGACTAGCAGAGGAGATCCACTTAGAGTTATACAGTACTTGAGCTTTATCAGGAGCAGAAGCAGGAACAGGAGCAGATACAGGAGCTGTACCGACACCTGAGGACGAGATTGTGCTAGAGGACTTCTCCTGGGTATTGCCTTGAGATTACTCATTTATTTCTATTTCCAGTTCCTTTATTTTCCAGTCTATTGTATTGAGGTATCAGACTTGTTCTCGGATTGTTCTCCGAGACACCTTTATTGAGATATGCTAGTTTGTTTCTATTTGCATTTATTCTGGCATTTGATCTGTGATTATCGGTTATGGATGAGATTAGTATAGACTGTGACAATCATTATTGGACCTGCTTATTGTTATATTACAGCTTAAGTATGCCCTGATGGATCCATTAAATTGGGTTGTCCATCGGTGCGTACTGCTGGCCATTATCACGCGTCTGATCCCTTGGTATTTTGGGACTGGGGCGTGACATAGTTTTTGTGGTGGCCCATGCAGGTCAACGACTAAATTGTTCGGTTTCAACTTAGGGACCGAGCAAGCCTGCAGTAAGAATAGAATAAGTTTCTAGGACCTCATCCACTTGCTTGAAACGTTCTTGATATCTATATCAGATTCAGATTTATTTCCTGACTTGCATCCTGCCTTGATTCTTGTGCGCCTCTTATTGTTTATTTTGGTTGCAGAGTTATGGATTCACGATCAAACAACGAGACTCATCCAGAAATACCATAAGGTGCTGTGATAACCAACATAGATGAAGTGACACCAGTTAGTGAAGGTCCATCATCACAGCAAGCAAGTCAGCATGCCTCGAGAATCCCGGAAGATGACGTTCCACCATCGATGCAGTTAGCTCCACCGATGCCTACCGTTCCACAAGGGCAGGCTATGGACGAACAACAAATGTTTCGAATGTTCTACGCGATGATGCAAGCCCATCAGAAGGTTCAGAAAGAAGCTCAGCAAAACCAAGTGGAGAAGTTCATCGATAGACTTAGCTCGGAGTTACGGAAGTTAATCAGCCCCACTGCAACTACCTTAGACGAGCATGTTCTTACTACAGCAAGACCCATGGAGTGCGACACAAGGATCGAGTCCAGCCAGAAGCGGCCGTATGCATCAGCACCAGACCAAGCACAACAGGAAAGAGCTGCAAAGCGACCACAGATGAATCCACCACCGAGGGCAGCACCAAGAGCCTCATTCCTTCCTACTTGTCAATATTGTCGCAAGATAGGCCATACTGAAAGAGAGTGCAGACGCAAGTTAGGATTATGCTTGATTTGCGGAATCAGTCAACACTTAGCCAAGAATTATACTCAGCATCGATGATTCATCAACCAGCCACATCAGCACCAGCCGGAGCACCACGGGAAGAAATTGCGAAGAAGTCTCACATTCACCAGCCACCAGAAGCATCTTCGCAAGTACTACCTATCTGTCAATATTGTCGCAAGCGAGGCCATGTAGAGAACGAGTGCAGACGAAAGAAGAAATTATGCTTAGCTTGCGGATCCAGTCAGCATTTATTAAAGGAATGCCCCGAACGTCGAGACAGAGCACCAATGAATAACCAACAAGCGATACCAGCACCAAGGCCAGCCTCTCCAGCATTGGAAATACTGCAAACGGAAGTTGAAGAAGTCCTACCACCAGTTCCAGGAGGGTATCAGCCGAGGCCACCTTTGATCCCACAAGCAGCACTTTTCCAGCAGGCCCAGCAGCAGCAGAGGAATCGACTACGAAGACGCGAACAAGCTCTGGCGATGACTTTAGAGGACGCGCAGACTCATGGAGTAGCTAATGCGCCTAATTTTTCATAGATGTCTGTTTCTAGATTTGTTTTATCTCGTGCCTATTGATTCGTGACCTCAGACTTAACATATGTAATTTTGAACTTGCTTATAATTGATAAGCAGTAGAGATTATAGAGTCTTTTGTGATTGTGCTTATCTGGTGATTGTTTTGTGAACTTGAATTAAGTTGTACCTCCTTTCATCATCATCTAGCGTACTTATAATTGTTGTACTACCTTGACTGATGCTGCTATTTTTTAGCCTAGTTTTGCAAGCTTACTCTTTATCGAGCTTGTTCATGACATATGTATTAGTGGACATGTACACTAATACCATTGTCTATTCAGAATCAGTGTATTACGGTCTGATCAACCTTAGTGCATTTTGGTTCGCACTTCGCACGACTACTTCACGTGGATTGAGATATATAGTTGACTAGTATACTTGCCCTCTAGATATGTCTGAGCATATCGTATCAGTTACATAACTGTACTAATACGAGCATGCGAACAAAGGATTACCCGAATAGGATTTCAATCCACAATTGTCTTGACAAATCCTATTTGAATTCGTTAAACGCCTTGATCCTGATACTTCTATTCTATTACCTCACACTTGAACTCTTTATTATTGATCTCCGTCTTTCTTATTTCGGAAAGACGAACCCTCATGCTTGGTATAAGATGATATATAGACAGTACTAGACATACCCCACAGGCCGGTCGCATTGTTGGTGACCCTTTTATATATGATTAAGGGAATATCATAGGTGATATGTTGGTGTTAAAGACTTGAGGATCCAATAACATGATTAAATAAATTGGAGCATAGCTTTATTAGATGTATAGCCTTAGATGATAGATGGGTAAATTCTAAGTTGGGTAGAGACCGCAATGCTCACTTGGGAGGAATCCTGTAGACTATAATCAAGTGAAATTGAGTAGAGAGAACCCTACCATATTTTAATTTCGAGGACGAAATTTTTATAAGTTGGGTAGATTGTAAGCCCCATAAATTTCAGAATTATTAATTGGGGATTTTTTGGAAATTTTTAGGATTTTTTCTGATGATTAAAACCTAGGCGTTGGTAATTAAAGGATTTTAATTTCGGTTAATTCATATTAAAATATTATGAAAATAATATTTTATGGTGTAAAATGGAAAACCGGGCATGTGGTATTTTTCGGTGAATTTATTGGACTCCGGAATCATTTTTAAAGCCCTAGAAACCAATTTAGAATTTAACCGAATTAAATCCGTGTGACGCCCGACATCCCCAGGAGAGCCGAAGCCCAGCCCAAGGAGCGTTGACCCGTTGACCCAGCCCGAATCCTAGGTCTAACCCTAGTCCAATTTCTGTAATGTATAAATACCTATTTTTCTTAAGTTTTCTCTACAAAAAAAAAGAAAAAAAAAAGATCCCCAAATTCTAAAATCCCTAATCCCTAATTACTAACCCTAACCCTAACCTAACCCTAGCCCAGCCGCTCCTCAGTCGATCCCCGGCCGACTCCGGCACCGCTCCCCCGCGACCTCCTTCCCGCGGCCACGTCGACCCCCCTTCCCCGCCGTGCCCACGCCACCGCCTCTCCACCGATGACAGCCTGTGCGACTCCTCGCCCCCTCTCCCACACGTTCTGCCTCCGCCCGCTCGGCCCCGCACCGCCGCCTCCTTCCTCCAGACTTCTCTCCGCCGCCCACAGCACCGCTCTCTAGTCGAAACCCTAATCCCCATCGACTACCTCGACCCCGCTCCGTCGACGAGCACCCAGCCGTCGACCACCACCGCCTTCCCATCTCGTCCACCTTCCCCGACTTCATCCACCCATCTCCACCGTCCCAACTCCCCTCGTCGGAACCCTAGCTCCCCCGTCATCTTCTTCCTCCAGACTCCACAGCCCGACCTCCTCCTCCATCTCCCCCGAGTGCCTCCACAGCGTCCCCTCCTCGACTCCGTCTGAGACTCGTCTCGACCACCGCTCACCCCGAGTCCCCACCAGAACGACCACTTCCTTCCTCCACCCGTTAACCTCCTCAGCAGCACCCCACCACCGTTCTCCTCCACCTGACTCCAGGCAGACCCCGCTCCTACGACCCCGACCGAAACCCTAACCTTCCTTCTCCCAGAACCAACTCTCAGCCGACGCCTGAGCCAACCACGGCGAAGCCCATCCCCGACCAGTGCAGCCTCCGGCGATCTCCGACTAGCAGCATCGAAACCCTAACCCTGACACAGGACTCGTCGACACAGCGGACACAGCGAAGACAGCGGACACCGCAACTCAAGACAGGACACGAAGGATCCCCTCGGACACGGGAAATCGGTCTTCACGAAGCCCTGTTCAGGTACTCGTAACTTTTTCCTCGTAACTCTGTTTTAATTTCCGCCAGTTGCTACAGGTAGACTGTATGACCCTCTCGGTGCCCGTGCAACTCGTTCGGTGCATCGCGTCCTGTGGTGATCGCGAGCCACGATCCAAAAACAGGAAAAATAACACCCAGTTTTACCCGGAACTGAGTATGCCCCGCCAATCGGGACGACTTGGCCGCACGCGATCTCTACCGAACTGTGCGCGACGTTGATACGGTCGTGTGGGATTTTGCAGAAGTTGATTCGGAGGTGCGTGCACACCGGAATCAACGCGTATCCGCCGACAACGCCCCGTATCCGTCAGTTCTGGAATACGCTGTAACTTTGTGTACACACGTCGGATCGAGACGAAACTTGCGCCATCGGACCCGTAGCAATACGCTGGTCCTGTGACTCAAGTTTGGTTCGATTCTGAGAACGTTGACATAATCGCGTATCGTGGGCCCCACAGGCTCCACTTGACGGGCGATTTTGTGATCGTCTCATCGGAATCCAATTCTGGAAGTTCCGTTGGGTTCGTATCATCGTTCCTGACTTGTAGACACTGAGTTTGACGAATTTGGAGACCTTTGACTCTGACGCGCTTTTCGATGCAAAGTGGCCCACATGTGGACCCCGCTTTGGCCCGAAAATATCATTTTTGCCCTTGTGTCCAAATTGGACTCAAGGACAGGCATTTTTAGCTATTTGACATTTTCTGAATCTAATGGTGATGTTTATTTCAGCAACCGGAGTAGTACCTGCAGATCACACTGAGACCAGAGCTACAGTTGGAGCCAGGACCCCAGGCAAGTGTACCTTGCCAAACTTTGCAGTATTGTTACATATTTTCCTTGTTTCATTATATTGCTGTGCATGCTTAACCTAGGACCGTGTGACGTACTTAGCGTCCGATTATAGTCGGGTGCCAACACCGTACGCGGTGTTGTGTACGGTCATCTAGAGATGGACATTCGTGACACTATATATTCTCGTACTGGTCTTACCAAGTACACTTTGACCCAGGACACTTGACACTAATCATGAGACAGGATTTTCCCGAGATATTCGTGGTGATTCTGCATAGGATACATGACATGGACAGTATACTCTTAGATACTTATGACTTGTTGCATTAGCTATGATCCCGCTTGATATGGACATGAGACGTTATGGTCATGATATGCGTGGTTACATTGGGTGGGGAGAGACACACAGGCTACAGGCTGATCATATATATATATACACCCCTATTATTGTGAGGCACAAGACTCTGAAGCCGAGCTTGGCCCATTACCGGTTATTATCGCTACGGCTCCCCGACACAGAGCTTGTAGTGGCTTCGGCCTGAGCACTAGTGATGCTCTCACTTGTATTTTCACATAGATGGTTATATAGCTTACCCTATTTATTGCATTTTCTGCTGCACTGCATTTATTTTGGCTTGTATTTTCTGTACCTTGCTGTCCCCTGAGGACCTGGATCCGGACTTTGTCCCCAGGACTAGCAGAGGAGATCCACTTAGAGTTATACAGTACTTGAGCTTTATCAGGAGCAGAAGCAGGAACAGGAGCAGATACATGAGCTGTACCGACACCTGAGGACGAGATTGTGCTAGAGGACTTCTCCTGGGTATTGCCTTGAGATTACTCATTTATTTCTATTTCCAGTTCCTTTATTTTCCAGTCTATTGCATTGAGGTATCAGACTTGTTCTCGATTGTTCTCCGAGACACCTTTATTGAGATATGCTAGTTTGTTTCTATTTACATTTATTCTGGCATTTTGATCTGTGATTATCGGTTATGGATGAGATTAGTATAGACTGTGACAATCATTATTGGACCTGCTTATTGTTATATTACAGCATAAGTATGCCCTGATGGATCCATTAAATTGGGTTGTCCATCGGTGCGTACTGCTGGCCATTATCACGCATCTGGTCCCTCGGTATTTTGGGACACTGGGGCGTGACATATATTTACATATATACATATATATATGAAAGAAAAGAAAAATGCAGAAATTGAAATATATATATATACATACATATATATTAGTATATAGTATATATATATATAATTACATATAATAAAAATGAAAAGCATAAATATATATATACATATAATATATATATATATATATATATATATATATATATATATATATATATATATATATATATATATATATATATATATATATATATATATATATATACATATAATTATGCTATACATAAATATATATATATATATATATATATATATATATATATATATATATATATATATATATATATATATATATATATATATATATATATATATATATATATATAAAAGGGAAAATAATAAAACAGAAAATAAAATATATAATATACATATAATAGTATACTGTATAATATACACAGTATATCAATATATATTATATATAATAGTATATAGATAATATATAAATACATATATATATATATATATATATATATATATATATATATATATATATATATATATATATATATATATATATATATATATATATATATATATATATATATATATATATATATATATACATACATATATGTATATATAAATAATAATAATAAAAAGAAAAAAATGCAGAAATATAAATACATATATATATACTGTATATACAGCATTTATAATATTAATATTAATATAATATTAATTACATATAATAATATATATTAATAGATATATATATATATTAATATATATAAATATATACATATATATACATATATATATATATACATGCATATATGAATATTTGTGTATTTCCGTATATACTAGGGTATTTATACCCGACAGGGTGTCAGGGGGGCCCACGGCTGGTCGCCGGCGGGAGGACGGCGGCAGAGTCGACGGCGGCTGGCCGGAGGGACGGCTGCAACAGCAGCAGGGTTAAACAGCAGCAGTAGCAGCGGTGGCTTGCGGGGGCTGCTGCGGCCAGGGTGGTGGCGGAGGTGGTGGTGCAGGCGGTCGGTTCGGCGGAGGGGATGTCGGCGAGCAGTCCGGTGAGGGTGGCGGAGGTCAGGGGTGGCCGGAGTGGCGGTGGGGGACGGTCGGGATGGGGGTGGCAGATTTGGTGCGGGTAAGGGCGGAGGGTCTGCGGGGGTGAGGGCGCCTGGAGTGGTGGTCGTGGGGCGGTGGGAGTTGGTCGGGATGGTGGAGGAGGTGGTGGCGAGTCGGTTGGTTGTGGTGGCGGTAGTGCACGGTGGCGGAGGGTGGTGCTGGGGGTGGTCGGGTGGTGAAGTAGTGATGTGGGGGTGGTGGTCGGGATGGGTCTGCAGGAGCTCAGGGCGGCGGAGGCGGTGGCCGGAGGGGGGTGGCGGTGGTCGGAGGGAAGGGCAGGGATGTGGCGAAGGGTTCGCCGGAGTTGGGTGGCCGGAGGTGGGCTGAGGGTGGCGGTGTGAGGTTTGCAAGGGCGGTGCTCGGGTTTAAATAGGGTTGGGGCAATGGCATAGGGTGTAAACAAGTAGAAGTCGAGGGGTATTTTGGGATTTTTGGTTTTTGGGATATTTTGGCAGCCATTTTAGATATTTTGTGGGTCCCACTTGACACGTGGGCGGTCCATGTTCACCAGCCAATGAGGGGATGACACCTCGCACTATAAATTTGTATAAAAACCCCTAAAATTCCATAAATTACAAATAGGTCCTATAATTGCTATTTTGCGTAATTATGCAATTTGTCTGTTTAAAAACACTGATTCATAGAAATACTGAATTGTACAGAAATGAGGGGGAAAGCTGGGGAAGGGCCTAGGCAGGGATGGGGATGAGCCTGGGCAGGGGCAGGGCCTAGTTCTTTGGGTGATACGGGTCATCGTATTTATTATTTAATAAATACTGCACACGGTGTTCTCTAATTATTTAGAGGCGGGTAGGGCCATAATTTTACTACGGTGTCAATATACTAATTGTAGTATATTCAAAGTAGAATATTAGAGTATTTTTGTTTGGGTAAAACAGGTGCCTGTTGGGCCTCAAATCTCTAGGGGTAAAGAGCAAAAAATTAAATAGGAAATAAATACGGACGTTTGTAACGATATTTGTGTGTCTCAAACGAGGCTCAAAATAAAGCATCTGGGAGTTGCACAAAATTCAGAAAAATAGTCTAACCTGTCTAGGGCAGGTATGTGAATTTTGTTTGGGAATAACAGCTAGTGTGATGTCCTAAATAATTGTGTGAGGGACAGGTGCACAAATCAATAGGATATGTAAACAAAATATATTTTAAAAAGTTGCAATAATTCTAATTAGCTAAAAAAACTCCTAAATTACTGAAATCTGGTCGAGGGAGTTTACACATCGTGTGGTCCAAGGGACAAAGTGATTGACCGCAGATTAGACTCCTATAACAATATTTCCCCAGAATTATTTTAATTGTACTTAATATCCTCGTATAGGATTAATTGTACTTTTTTTTCTTCTTATTTGTAAACAAAGAAAGGGTTTCGTATAAACCTACTTTCAATTTCTTTTGTTTATCATCAAACACAAGATGACGACTCTGCTGGGGACTACTTTCCCATCTGACGAGAAAGCCATTGCTCAACACGATGCTGTATCCGTCGAATCGACGAAGAAGACGTTGGTCGTCCAATTCGACCAATCTGCTTATGAAGACATGCTTCGCGCAGGGGGTAGCTCTCATCCCCTCTCTGTTCAGGACAACAGGAAGCTGCATAAAGTATGGATGCCCCGGACATCCTCTACCCTTCCTGCAGGCTCTCTCTCTCCGATCAACAAGGTTGTGACATCACAACCTATATGCCTTGTGCGTAAAAACCCGTCTCTCGTCTGTGACGTGGCAGACAAATCTTCTGGCAATGCCCCAGTGCCAATCCAGAAGTCTAGAACACGCCCTGTGCGTAAAATTTCGTCTCCCGTCTGTGACGTGGCAGACAAAATTCCTAGCAAGGCCTCAGAGCCCGCGCGGAAATTTCAAACGCTCCATGCGCGTAAAAATACATCTCCCGTCTATAAGGGGGCAGATGGACCCTTCGATCACATCAAGGGAAAATGAGTGGCGAATCTCCCAACCTCTAGAGTTGTACGCGACCAAGAGAAGAAGATTACGCATGACGCTGGAGGCTGTTTGAGGACTCCCCATGTTTTACGCGAATCTATACAAAGCTCCAGATTACGCCAGGATAAGCCCATCCGCGTAAAGAAGACCCGTTTCACGGAAAGATGCGCTCCTCAAACAGATGATGGATCGTATGCAACTCACATGGCTGAACTGCTCTACTCATATGGCAGAGAAAGGGTTCTGATTCCTAATCTCCATAGGCCTACTAATGTAAAAAGGTAGAATAAGCCTTCTTCTTCTTCTTCTTCTGTTAATCTCCCTGATTTGCGTGATTTTTTGATCCAGAAACGCAAAGACAGGGGTCAAAAACAGGATTCGGTTCCCTTAACTACCAAGCGTGGGTAGATCATGTGGGAAATAGCGTCAACACCTAACATCGTCATGACATATGGGCCATATGAAGAATCTGTCTTTATTGTTCCACCGACTCGCAACGATCAGCATCAAATAACCTTCGGTTGAATGCGGAATAGACCGATGTTACAAGAAGAATCTCGCGAGTCTGATGTTGGGAAAATGCAAATCCACAGATATAGCCCACAAGCTTTAAGGATTATGAAAAATATGGGTTACGATCTGAAGTTGAAGCAAGACCTCAATTATGGAAAAGGCAGACGAATACCGTTGCACGATGATCCTTACTGTCAATGAACTTGTTTTAGGTTAGGGTTTACCACATCTCTTGCAAACTCCAAAATACCAGAGACAGGTCATTCTAAATCAACTTCTGTGGACAAGGGCAAACAAAAAGAAGAAGAAGAAGAACCAGACAACGACATGTCTGGGGGTAGTCTCCCTCGACTAAACAGAGCGGCATCCAAAGCTGGAGGTAGAATTCCCTTTGAGTCCGAAGATGATGCAATTATGACCATCTTCCCTGAGGACCGCATGACTCAGGTATCAAAAGCCCGAAAGCCAAAGGGGACTTTCTCCCTCAATGATGATGACATCATTAAAATCTTCAATATATTGATGAAGGAAAATAAGCTTCGGCTACCCAACATCAAATACCTTGAAAGGACTGGCAAGGTCGATGACCCAGAATATTGTCTCTTTCATCGGTACATTCATCACCCCAGGAAGGCATGCTATGTACTGAAAAGGAGTATTCAGGAGTTGATTGAAGCCAAAGTCATCACTTTACACGTATAAATGAGAAGACGGTCACTACCCAATCCATCTGTCGTAGACACATCATCACCTTCAAGTCTAATAAAGGCAGATAACGCTCGAAGGAGGGAAATAATATTTTTGTTCCGCGGAAGGTGAATGGCCAGTTCTCATTAATCTTCCCTATCTTTGGATGAATGGACTTCAACACATCCCCAAAGAGGAAGTAAGATTTCTTAAAGAAATGTCCGTCTCCCGCAGGGATCTCTCCCACATTCAATTGACTTAGCGAAAAGGAAGGATCCTGTGCAGAAATCCTCTGTTGACGCTCAGGACACCTAACCTTGGACAGAAGAAATCAAGTCCCCCAGGTTTATATCCAGAGGAAGCATGCCATGGCCAAGCACCAGTTCACCCAAGGGCACAGTGGGTAAAGTCACTGCAAAACAGCAAAGGAATATAGTCAGAGACATAAAGAAACCATCATGCAACAGAAACCCTCATACGACAGGGGTTCTCATGCGGCATAAACCCCCATGCGGCAGAGTGAATTATGCGGCAGAGTTACGCATACACCTGCAGTCTTCATGCGGCTGAGCAACTCATGCTGCAACATAAGTCAGCGCTTGTTCTAGATGATGATGAATCACCCATACGACCAACTGTGCACGCGTGTCTGTGTTCAGGCTCTTCTCCTCCAAAACGAACTTACCTAAGATCGGTCGTTGCACATCCTTGGGAAAGTGTCATCTTTACACTTCCCCTTGCCCTTACTTCTCTTCCTAGAGACTTTCTTGGCAGCAATAGTAGAAGAAGAACCCTTGGGAGCCATGTCGAGCAGAGCGATAGCAGGCGGTCAGCAAAGACAAGAAGAAAAGGAAGAAAAGAAAGTAAGAGAAACTTTTCTCTCTCCTTAAACCTCTTTATAAAGGGGAGAATAGGCGGCTCAGGATAATGATGAGGTAGTTTTATATCCTAACCCGTCTTGATCCACGCGACAGAGAGATATGATGGTGTCCCCTCGTTCGTTGTTCTGCCTCATCTCCTGTGAACGGCCGCTTCGGATTCTATGTCAACCGACGGCTCAAAATTCCTCCGAGATTAAACCAAATCTCTGTATTTATGACTTGACAGTCTGTCAGGATTGCTTATTCGACAACGTATGTATGCGACACGTTAAGTCATGCGGCCAAAAAGCGATTAACTATGCTTCTTATTCAAAGTATTTCAAACTTGTCACTTTGAAAACTTTGAAGGGGGTCTTGTAGAAGCATAAAAAATTTATAGTCATGCGGCTTATATGCAGGCCACATCCTTATGCTGAAGATAGACCCATAGTCATCCAACATGCGGCCTGAACAAACAAAGAGAGTCGAGTCACATACATCCTCTTACACAGCTCCCAAAGGTCTGCCACCGTTCCAATCAAAGCACTTATGGACTTAACTGCCTCAAAAAGTATGAGAGAGATGGCAACACACAATCCGACAGAAAGGTAACGTCAAGAATTAATGACTTTGTCAGAACGAGCATAGCACGTATGTGGCTTCATGACCCATGCGGCCTCACCAACATGCGGCCAGAGTATCCATTCGACCAAGGCCCAAACGAGAGCACGTATGCGACTACATGACCCATGCGGCTTCGTCAATATGTGGCCTAGTTGTTGTGCGGCCTCCAGCTCAGAAGATCTTCCTGTTTCAACTGCAGAGATCTTCGCACAGTTGGTACTGACTACGTGTCCAGTTGACCAAGTCATGCCCACAACGGGTTGATATCAACCCCGAGATCTCATCAACATCATATCTCAACCAAGATCACGTGACAAACTGACCATGGCCTACGGCAACAGTTGTAACTGCATTTTATTGGAGAAGTCTTATGCGACCACCAAACAATGCATATGCGTCACCCATAGCCCATCAGCACGATGACTATAAATAGAAGCAACTTGAACGTTCTAAAGGTCAGCTTTTTCTGCTTCATAGAGAGACTGAACCAAAAGGTTGGCGAGCTGTCTGCGAATAAAGAGAAGAGCTGCTGCATCGGATCATCTACGGAGTAAAGATAGTTGCTACTGTCACGCCCCGATCTCCCGCAGGCAAATCGGCCGTTCCCGCTAGGCGGGAATCACCCTCGCCGGCGCTCCCGCGGAACGATCGCTTAACCCATCCGGGCGTGATGCCGCACGAGCGTGAGCCACGCCCGTGCAAGGCCATGGTTCATTGGCTGGCGGCAAAAGTTCTAAGCCACAGAGTCGCACAGATTGTCCGAGTGCAGTGGAGTCATGAACGCATAGGCGATCGGTAACAGGTTCACTGAGTCGACAAATATAGCGGAAGCATTTTTAACAAGTAAAGTAATCTCTTTATTGATATGAAACATGTATTACAGGCGGCGTATAGCCGAGATTACAAGTCGCTCAAGCCTCTCTCTCTGAAACAGTAAAAGCGTGCCAAGTGGCTACAACTGTGGAATGAATGTACAGGCGATGGTCAGGCGATGTTCACAACTTATGTCTTGTATATGTGCTTCAGTCCCGGACGTACCGTTGCAAGGCTTCAGAGGGAACTCCTGGCCTTAGCACGCACGAAGGAGGCGTCCGCACCGAACGAGGTTCTCCCGCACCCTGCATATCAAACTGGTGGATTATCAGTACATTGAATGCACTGGTGGGGAAGCTACTCGCCCGCTCGACAAATCCAAACATGTAATACAGGTTCCGTGCACAACTATTAAGTTGTCTTTCTAGTTGCCTTAGGATCAGTTTCATGCAAACATTGAATAGCTTAACGTGTTGGGCAGTGCGCCGTGCGATGTTTGAGGAAACACGGCGAGACTTACCAACTTACCTTTTGTCCTTCCCTGTCAGAGGCAAGCATTGTTAATTCAAGCACGGGCAAGCATAAATATTCAGGAGGCATAGCATATGCAAACATGAGGGTTCTGTCACGCCCCGATCTCCCGCAGGCAATCGGCCGTTCCCGCTAGGCGGGAATCACCCTCGCCAGCGCTCCCGCGGAACGATCGCTTAACCCATCCGGGCGTGATGCCGCACGAGCTTGATCCACGTCCGTGCAAGGCCATGGTTCATTGGTTGGCGGCAAGAGTTCTAAGCCACAGAGTCGCACAGATTATCCGAGTGCAGCGGAGTCATGAACGCATGGGCGATCGATAACAGGTTCACTGAGTCGGCAAATATAGCGGAAGCATAGAAACAAGTAAAGTAATCTCTTTATTGATATGAAACATGTGTTACAGGCGGCGTATAGCCAAGATTACAAGTCACTCAAGACTCTCTCTCTGAAACAGTAAAAGCGTGCCAAGTGGCTACAACTGTGGAATGATTGTACAGGCGATGGTCAGGTGATGTTCACAACTTATGTCTTGTATATGTGCTTCAGTCCCGGACGCACCGTTGCAAGGCTTCAGAGGGAACTCCTGGCCTTAGCACGTACAAAGTTCTCCCGCACCCTGCATATCAAACTGGTGGATTATCAGTACATTGAATGCACTGGTGGGGAAGCTACTCGCCCGTTCGACAAATCCAAACACGTAATACAGGTTCCGTGCACAACTATTAAGTTGTCTTTCTAGTTGCCTTAGGATCAGTTTCATGCAAACATTGAATAGCTTAACGTGTCGGGCAGTGCGCCGTGCGATGTTTGAGGAAACACGGCGAGACTTACCAACTTACCATTTTCTTCCCTGTCCAAGGCAAACATTGAGGCAAACATGTTAATTCAAGCACGGGCAAGTATAACATTCAGGAGGCATAGCATATACAAACATTAGGGTCATTTTAACATGATCGTTCAGGTGTTAAGTCATTCATTGATGCGATGCAGTAACTCGCACGCGGATAGCCGCTAAGCGAGGATGACTTATCTATATGAACAGTTGTCGCTGGCATAGCCATAAAGGACCAATTTTAGTCTCTAACGAGAATGGGGTGCAGCGAGAATACAGGATGCGCTCCACACCATTTCGTCTTTGCACAGGATGACTAAACAGGAGAGTTACCAATTTTAGTCACTAACGAGAATGGGGTGCAGCGAGAGTACAGGATGCGCTCCACACCATTCCGTCTTTGCACAGGATGACTAAACAGGAGAGTTACCAATTTTAGTCACTAACGAGAATGGGGAGCAGCGAGAGTACAGGATGCGCTCTACACCATTCCGTCTTTACACAGGATGACTAAACAGGAGAGTTCCATCCGGATCGGGTCGGCCCCAGTGCCCCGGTGACCGCCCGTGGAACGGTGCCTCATTTCCGAGTTGTCCGCGACATGCAGGTCTGTATTCAGGTCTGGCTAGGCACAGGATCAAGTTCAGGATAGGACATATCATGTTCAATGTACAGGCATGATTGTTCACAGTCGTATATCGATTGCCAGGCCAGTTGATTCAGTAGTTTGCTCCTCGAGCTGTGATTCAGAGATTTATTCATTCAGGGTGCAGATTCCCTGGTTCGGGAATTGCCTTGGTGACCTAACGGTCCCGAATACTTTCAGGTTCTTCCATGTGCGGAACGACTACTTAGTAGTCTCCCGGGGTTTGGATGAAAACATGGCAACATTCAAGCAGACAAGCATGCGTTTCTAAAGGAACATAAGCATGCACGTTGCTCGGACCCGAAGGTAAGCCGAGAAGTGAAACCGTTAAAGGACTTAGCATGCGAGGGTCTGAATATAAGCAGTATTTCCATTTTCCATGTTCTAGCAAGCAATACAAGTTGGGATTATTCCCTTAGCTAGGTGCGTTGGATTTATTAGCATACAGGGGTGATTCACCTAGCGACTAGCATAAATATTCCAGATTTTATGTGTGCTGGCTAAGCAAAGACAAGTTCACCGTAGCCACCCACCTTAGCGATGATTCACCTCGGTAGAGCGATACGTCTGAGCGAGCCTCTGAAAGTCCAAGCCGGATTCCTTGTAGGGACAAGTCTGGATATCCTTGCTTCTTGATTGAGGCAAAGCAGGTCGGGACAGTTGCACGATTGCCGATTGAGTCGGCAGTCCGCTTGAGCGGAACGGGGTATTACATCCTACCCAACTTAGAAAAAGTCTCGTCCTCGAGACTTACTAAGGACAAGCAGTAATCTAGGGTTGAGGCAATTCTAGACAAGTCGTTTGTACTTGTTTCATTTGGATATTCACTTGCACAAGCTTCGAAATCAGCATATCGCTTAGACTGGATCGTGCGCACCTTCGACATGCATTTCTAGTGTGAATACGTCAACCAGCTTAGTGATAGCAAAGTCTCAGCACTAGAGTTTCACCTTTTCTTAAGTCTTGGATGGTGCACTAGTTCAAGGCGTCCCTCGAATAGATGCATTCAACCAAACTTAGGGTTAGTGAAAATCGGATAAGCTACTAGCGATACTCTCAAGGGTTCGCACAGGTTGGCACAAAGGCCACTCGCAGCATACAACCAGACAAGCAAGCATAACATTCAAAACGCATTTTGAAAGTATTTAGACTTATTGTTGGAACATCCCATCGAGGCATTGAGAGAGAGCGTGCATATAACCCACGAACGAGCTTTCAAAACAGAGATATCGAATTGAGGACAAAGGCGTAGAAGCCAGGCTCTGATACCAACATGTCACGCCCCGATCTCCCGTAGGCAATCGGCCGTTCCCGCTAGGCGGAAATCACCCTCGCCAGCGCTCCCGCGGAACGATCGCTTAACCCATCCGGGCGTGATGCCGCACGAGCGTGATCCACGTCCGTGCAAGGCCATGGTTCATTGGCTGGCGGCAAGAGTTCTAAGCTACAGAGTCGCACAGATTGTTCGAGTGCAGCGGAGTCATGAACGCATAGGCGATCGGTAACAGGTTCACTGAGTCGGCAAATATAGCGGAAGCATAGAAACAAGTAAAGTAATCTCTTTATTGATATGAAACATGTGTTACAGGCGGCGTATAGCCGAGATTACAAGTCGCTCAAGCCTCTCTCTCTGAAACAGTAAAAGCGTGCCAAGTGGCTACAACTGTGGAATGATTGTACAGGCGATGGTCAGGTGATGTTCACAACTTATGTCTTGTATATGTGCTTCAGTCCCGGACGCACCGTTGCAAGGCTTCAGAGGGAACTCCTGGCCTTAGCACGTACGAAGTTCTCCCGCATCCTGCATATCAAACTGGTGGATTATCAGTACATTGAATGCACTGGTGGGGAAGCTACTCGCCCGCTCGACAAATCCAAACACGTAATACAGGTTCCGTGCACAACTATTAAGTTGTCTTTCTAGTTGCCTTAGGATCAGTTTCATGCAAACATTGAATAGCTTAACGTGTCGGGCAGTGCGCCGTGTGATGTTTGAGGAAACACGGCGAGACTTACCAACTTACCATTTCCTTCCCTGTCCAAGGCAAACATTGAGGCAAACATGTTAATTCAAGCACGGGCAAGTATAACATTCAGGAGGCATAGCATATGCAAACATGAGAGTCGTTTTAACATGATCGTTCAGGTGTTAAGTCATTCATTGATGCGATGCAGTAACTCGCACGCGGATAGCCGCTAAGCGAGGATGACTTATCTATATGAACAGTTGTCGCTGGCATAGCCATAAAGGACCAATTTTAGTCTCTAACGAGAATGGGGTGCAGCGAGAATACAGGATGCGCTCCACACCATTTCGTCTTTGCACAGGATGACTAAACATGAGAGTTACCAATTTTAGTCACTAACGAGAATGGGGTGCAGCGAGAGTACAGGATGCGCTCCACACCATTCCGTCTTTGCACAGGATGACTAAACAGGAGAGTTACCAATTTTAGTCACTAACGAGAATGGGGTGCAGCGCGAGTACAGGATGCGCTCCACACCATTCCGTCTTTGCACAGGATGACTAAACAGGAGAGTTCCATCCGGATCGGGTCGGCCCCAGTGCCCCGGTGACCGCCCGTGGAACGGTGCCTCGTTTTCGAGTTGTCCGCGACATGCAGGTCTGTATTCAGGTCTGGCTAGGCACAGGATCAAGTTCAGGATAGGACATATCATGTTCAATGTACAGGCATGATTGTTCACAGTCGTATATCGATTGCCAGGCCAGTTGATTCAGTAGTTTGCTCCTCGAGCTGTGATTCAGAGATTTATTCATTCAGGGTGCAGATTCCCTGGTTCGGGAATTGCCTTGGTGACCTAACGGTCCCGAATACTTTCAGGTTCTTCCATGTGCGAAACGACTACTTAGTAGTCTCCCGGGGTTTGGATGAAAATATGGCAACATTCAAGCAGACAAGCATGCGTTTCTAAAGGAACATAAGCAGGCACGTTGCTCGGACCCGAAGGTAAGCCGAGAAGTGAAACCGTTAAAGGACTTAGCATGCGAGGGTCTGAATATAAGCAGTATTTCCATTTTCCATGTTCTAGCAAGCAATACAAGTTGGGATTATTCCCTTAGCTAGGTGCGTTGGATTTATTAGCATGCAGGGGTGATTCACCTAGCGACTAGCATAAATATTCCAGATTTTATGTGTGCTGGCTAAGCAAAGACAAGTTCACCGTAGCCACCCACCTTAGCGATGATTCGCCTCGGTAGAGCGATACGTCTGAGCGAGCCTCTGAAAGTCCAAGCCGGATTCCTTGTAGGGACAAGTCTGGATATCCTTTCTTCTTGATTGAGGCAAAGCAGGTCGGGACAGTTGCACTTGCCGATTGAGTCGGCAGTGCGCTTGAGCGGAACGGGGTATTACAGGTTCTTATAACATGATCGTTCAGGTGTTAAGTTATTCATTGATGCTATGAAATGACTCGCACACGGATAGCCGCTAAGCGAGGATGACTTGTTATCTTTTGTTTCACAGGCAAGCACGCGACAGGTTAAATACACACGATAATCACACGAGGCATTGCAAGCATATACACACGATGATCACTGGCTGATGCCATAATGAACTAGTCAAGGACGTGAATAACATGCAACGAAAAAACACGAGGAGCTCATAAAATACGATACGTTGCAAGTTACCCAGTCCGCACACGATTGACTATAAACACGAAGTCTGCCCGGATCGGATAGGTGCCAGTGCCCCAGCACCGTCCGCAGAACTTATATCCTTGTGCACAAGTTGTCCATGATCGAACACGATTGTTAATTTACACACGAGCACACGAGATTCATTTAGCTATTGGATATGCACAGTCTCCTGGGCTGCTGTAAGCCCGCACAGGAGGGAGACTTGCAGGAAGATCCGAATACCTGAATGAGTCTTGTCACTGGAGTATGATTCATTTAGCTATTGGATATGCACAGTCTCCTGGGCTGCTGTAAGCCCGCACAGGAGGGAGACTTGCAGGGAGATCCGAATACCTGAATGAGTCTTGCCACAGGAACATGATTCTTTTACTTGGCATGATACAGTCCCCTGGATCGGGAACTGCCTTGGTGACCTAACGGTCCCGAATACTTGCGGGTTCATTCAGGCACGGAACGACTACGTAGTAGTCTCCCGAGGTTTGGATGAAAACACGGTAACTATCAAGCAGACAAGCATGCGTTTCTAGGAACATAAGCAGGCACGTTGCTCGGGCCCGAAGGTAGTCCGAGAGATGAAACCGTTAAGGGACTTAGCATACGAGGGTCTGAATATAAGCAGTATTTCCTTTTCCCATGTTCTAGCAAGCAATATGAGTTGGGATTATTCCCTTAGCTAGGTGCGTTGGATTTATTAGCATGCAGGGGGTGATTCACCTAGCGACTAGCATAAATATTCCAGATTTTTATGTGTGCTGGCTAAGCAAAGACAAGTTCACCGTAGCCACCCACCTTAGCGATGATTCGCCTCGGTAGAGCGATACGTCTGAGCGAGCCTCTGAAGGTCCAAGCCGGATCCTATAGGGGCAAGTCTGGATATCCTTTGCTTCTTGATCGAGGCAAAGCGGGTCGGGACAGTTGCACTTTTGCCGATTGAGTCGGCAGTCCGTTTGAGCGGAACGGGGTGTTACATCCTACCCAACTTAGAAAAAGTCTCGTCCTCGAGACTTACTGAGGACAAGCAGTAATCTTGGGTTGAGGCAATCCTAGACAAGTCGTTTGTACTTGTTCATTTGGATCTTCACTTGCACAAGCTTCGAAATCAGCATATCGCTTAGACTGGATCGTGCGCACTTTCGAAGGTACCCTCTAGCGTGAACACGTCAACCAGCTCAGTGATAGCGAAGTCTTAGCACTCGAGTTTCACCTTTTTCTAAGTCATGGATGGTGCACTAGTTCAAGGCGTCCCTCGAATAGATGCATTCAACCAAACTTAGGGTTAGTGAAAATCGGACAAGCTACTAGCGATACTCTCAGGGATTCGCACAGGTTGGCACAAAGGCCACTCGCAGCATACAACCAGACAAGCAATCATATCAATCAAAACGCATTTTGAAAGTATTTAGACTTATTATTGGAACATCCCATCGAGGCATTGAGAGAGAGCGTGCACATAACCCACGAACGAGCTTTCAAAACAGAGATATCGAATCGAAGTCCAAAGGCGTAGAAGCCAGGCTCTGATACCATCCTGTCACGCCCCGATCTCCCGCAGGCAAATCGGCCGTTCCCGCTAGGCGGGAATCACCCTCGCCAGCGCTCCCGCGGAACGATCGCTTAACCCATCCGGGCGTGATACCGCACGAGCGTGAGCCACGCTCGTGCAAGGCCATATTTCATTGGCTGGCGGTAAGAGTTCTAAGCCACATAGTCGCACAGATTGTCCGAGTGCAGCGGAGTCATGAACGCATAGGCGATCGGTAACAGGTTCACTGAGTCGACAAACATAGCGGAAGCATTTTTAACAAGTAAAGTAATCTCTTTATTGATATAAAACATGTACTACAGGCGGCGTATAGCCGAGATTACAAGTCGCTCAAGCCTCTCTCTCTGAAACAGTAAAAGCGTGCCAAGTGGCTACAACTGTGGAATGAATGTACAGGCGATGGTCAGGCGATGTTCACAACTTATGTCTTGTATATGTGCTTCAGTCCCGGACGCACCGTTGCAAGGCTTCAGAGGGAACTCCTGGCCTTAGCACGCACGAAGGAGGCGTCCGCACCGAACGAGGTTCTCCCGCACCCTGCATATCAAACTGGTGGATTATCAGTACATTGAATGCATTGGTGGGGAAGCTACTCGCCCGCTCGACAAATCCAAACACGTAATACAGGTTCCGTGCACAACTATTAAGTTGTCTTTCTAGTTGCCTTAGGATCAGTTTCATGCAAACATTGAATAGCTTAACGTGTCGGACAGTGCGCCGTGCGATGTTTGAGGAAACACGGCGAGACTTACCAACTTACCTTTTGTCCTTCCCTGTCCGAGGCAAGCATTGTTAATTCAAGCACGGGCAAGCATAAACATTCAGGAGGCATAGCATATGCAAACAGGAGGGTTCTTATAACATGATCGTTCAGGTGTTAAGTTATTCATTGATGCTATGCAATGACTCGCACGCAGATAGCCGCTAAGCGAGGATGACTTGTTATATTTTGTTTCACAGGCAAGCACGCGACAGGTTAAATATACACGATAATCACACGAGGCATTGCAAGCATATACACACGATGATCACTGGCTGATGCCATAATGGACTAGTCAAGGACGTGAATAACATGCAACGAGAAAACACGAGGAGCTCATAAAACACGATACGTTGCAAGTTACCCAGTCCGCATACGATTGACTATAAACACGAAGTCTGCCCGGATCGGATCGGTGCCAGTGCCCCAGCACCGTTCGCAGAACTTATATCCTTGTGCACAAGTTGTCCATGATCGAACACGATTGTTAATTTACACACGAGCACACGAGATTCATTTAGCTATTGGATATGCATAGTCTCCTGGGCTGCTGTAAGCCCGCACAGAAGAGAGACTTGCAGGAAGATCCGAATACCTGAATGAGTCTTGCCACTGGAGTATGATTCATTTAGCTATTGGATATGCACAGTCTCCTGGGCTGCTGTAAGCCCGCACAGGAGGGAGACTTGCAGGGAGATCCGAATACCTGAATGAGTCTTGCCACAGGAACATGATTCTTTTACTTGGCATGATACAGTCCCCTGGATCGGGAACTGCCTTGGTGACCTAACGGTCCCGAATACTTGCGGGTTCATTCAGGCACGGAACGACTACGTAGTAGTCTCCCGAGGTTTGGATGAAAATACGGTAACTATCAAGCAGACAAGCATGCGTTTCTAGGAACATAAGCAGGCACGTTGCTCGGGCCCGAAGGTAGTCCGAGAGATAAAACCGTTAAGGGACTTAGCATACGAGGGTCTGAATATAAGCAGTATTTCCTTTTCCCATGTTCTAGCAAGCAATATGAGTTGGGATTATTCCCTTAGCTAGGTGCGTTGGATTTATTAGCATGCAGAGGGTGATTCACCTAGCGACTAGCATAAATATTCCAGATTTTTATGTGTGCTGGCTAAGCAAAGACAAGTTCACCGTAGCCACCCACCTTAGCGATGATTCGCCTCGGTAGAGCGATACGTCTGAGCGAGCCTCTGAAGGTCCAAGCCGGATCCTGTAGGGGCAAGTCTGGATATCCTTTGCTTCTTGATCGAGGCAAAGCGGGTCGGGACAGTTGCACTTTTGCCGATTGAGTCGGCAGTCCGCTTGAGCGGAACGGGGTGTTACAGCTATATTCCTAACCTTCCATTGTCACCCCCCAGAAAACAAATTTATACTTAGATTGTCTTTTAGGACTCTTCTTTGTACTCTCTTAGTTTATTAATCAAAAACAGTTATCTCAGTTCTTGTTTTGATTTAAATGGCAAACACTCCAGTTCTACGACCAAGATAATTTCTAGGTGAATTTCCTGTTGGAACCTCCTAGTTCTGTCCAATTCGGTTGCCACCAAGATGGGAGCAAAACGACTAAGTCTGCAGAACTCTACAGCATAGCTGTCGACAGTCCTGCCCATCTGCTTCAAGTTGTTAAACCTTTGTTGCAGATCATAATGCGATACTGCGTCAAAATATCTGGTCTAAAACCTTTCACTGAAGATAGCCCAAGGGACGGGTACTGTTAGTGAAATCATCTGTGCTACCCACCAATCTCGGGCCAAGTCTAGCAACCACAGTCGAACTACTAACACTTGCTTTCTGTCAGGAACTCCTTCTACCTCTAGGATAGCTTCAGTGTCCTGAAGCCATGCATCTGATGCAATCGCATCCTTGGTTCCATAGAAATACGAAGGTTGGAGACGCTTGAAGTTGTTTGCCGAGTTATTGGCACGATGTCTGCTTCTTTCCAAAATCTATTGTACTAACTAAGCGAGTATGTCCTCTCGACGTCCTTGAGCTGCTAACAATTCCCTCATGATACCGATTAGCATACTGTTTTCCCCTCCTACATCAGGTACTAGTTGCACGAGAGGTACTGGCTGGATCTGGGGTTCCTCATTTTGATATGTTCTGGACCCGGCCCTGGAATGCTGAGGCTGAACCTCAAGGGTTTGTTGGGTATAGAGATATTGTCCTGCTACTGGAGGATCTCATGCTGAATGATCAGAAGGACCAGGAACAATGTCCCTGAAAGATAAAGGACACAAGGATCATCAAAGGTACGAACATGATTGTTCGAGGATCAAAGCAAATATCGAATCAAGATTTCAGGGATATAAATTAGGTACTGGAGGATATCAAGGAGTAATATGATTGAGACATCTAAACATCGATAAAACCCCCACACTTCTGAATTTTTAGACCTGCATGGGCCACCACGTAAACTGTATCACGCCCCAGAACCAGAATACTGGAGAGTGGGGACAAAAAAAGTCATCTACGTATACCAGAGTATTTTATACCCCGAGATACAGTCACAGCTGTCTAAACATATGAGGGTTTACTCTACAATCCATCAGGCTATCCTAGGTCAAGAATTCTAGGTGTCTCAATCTCAAGCAAGCAATAAGTTACAAGATGTATGATCACCAAACATATAATAGTAATGCATCACAAACTATACATACACAGATGATCATGAAGCTAGTTACAAAATGAAGAACTAGCAAGAGTACCATGTTACATGATCATCTCTAGCTATAGTCTAGAATATGCTTTTCATATAGGCTCGTAGGCTAGAATGTCATGTCCCAAAATACGAGCTAAACACATGCTCGGTGGCTAAACGCCTCAAAAGAATAATGTACAATATCAGGTGGGTGATGAAAAAGAAACCTACGCATGTCCTCGGGTGCTCCTGGTGTTCACCATCTTGAGACGGAAAGTACGGGAGATCCTGCGGTCCTGCTCCAAAATCTGGCCATACAAAATTAGTGGGGTCAGACCCCCAAAATAGCAAGTACCACAAGGAAACCAATCTTAGGAACTAAAACCAACATGCAGACAAATAAATAAAAAATAGTACAAGAAAAATTTAAATAAGTGCAATAGGAAATAATAACAATTAAACGTGCTCTGGAGTATTAAACAGGGATATCTAGAGTCATGCTTGGATTACTGTTCCCAGGATCAGTTGTTAAAAATAAATCAGGATGGGACTAGACTGGACTGAAAATTAAGTAATCACGGCCAATCATGCCTTACGGCTTGATATCATTAACTAACTAGGGTTATCACAATCCTAGTTACTAACATATGTAGTTTAAGATTCCATATAGCCACATGTCCTGCAAACCATCCGGGCTATCCAGACGAATAGGTACATAGTATAGATTTATCAGGTATAATCATTTCTTATCTTTTTTGGAAGTGCAACACTCGACGGTGTGCTGGAAGTGTGCCCCTCACGACGGAGATCTCTAAGTCCATTAGGTGTCACTGGGATACCGGAATTGCATGTAGGCAAAAAATCTCTCTAGATGCTTTCTAGATCATTACTCTAGTTATTAGCCTGGACAATTATCAAGAATTTTTGACCATGGTGCTCAGGAATCTGCCTTAGACATGATACAAGACAGGACAATAACTTGACGAGTACAATCAAAAATTAACCACGAAAATATATACCATGGAGTACAGGTGCTACTAATAGCCTTGATCATGACAGTTACAGGAATTTAAGTTAGGAGTGCGCTACGTCGAGCCATTATCAGATTATCAGGATCATGAGTAATTATCAATACAGGATCAGGATTATCAGTACATGGTCAATTCCATGTCAAGATTCAGGAGTTCATTTATAATGTACAATTACTAGATCATGTCAGGAAATCAAGATCAATATCAAGAATGTCAGGTTCAGGAAATAACCAGGATTAACTAAAATAACTGGATAAAAGAGAACTAGAGAATCATTAAGAGTTAAGCATATTAAAGAGAATACTGGCATGCAGGCGCATAAATTAACAATTCAGGGTTGGTACATAAAATCAGGAAATAAAATAACATCTGCGCATAATGGGTCAAAAACCACCATTGACGCACAAACGGGTATTAGCATACAAGTCACTAATCTGGACAGTTCTAGAGCACTTTGATATAAAAGTGCTCCGAGCAAAGATGGCGCACAATCATACTAAAGTGCACTTCTAGGATTTTGGCGCACAATGATAGAAGTGCGCGAGCCAGGAGCTTGGCGTACAATCTATCATTGGCGCAAAAATAAGCACAAAAATGTCTACTTAAAGACAAAACACAAGTTCCAAGACATGGTACAATAGTCGAGACAACACTGCAGTCGAAAACATAATTCTAGAGAATGGTCAGAAGTCTTTGCTTAGTCATTAAGTAATACATAAGGCAACAAAGTGTGACGTCTCTGAAAAATGCCACATAGTGCGCCACACAGCAGAGTGTGCCATTTTCCAGAAGCGACAAAGTGCGTCGGAAAAAAAAGTTTACCAAAGTGCGCCAATTCTGCAATATTTATAAAGTGCACCAACTTGGCTATTTAAGTGGCGTACATTCTTGATGACTTGCAGACCCATTCAAAAGTGCGCCAAGTAGGATTGGCGTACTTTTGAAGGAATTGCCTTAGTACAAAACGTACGTAGGAGTAGAGAAGTGAGCCCCGAATACTTAACATATCATGGCTCATTGGAACTTCGCTTATGCGACAAGGGTTCCCTGTGTACTTTTTGTATATATTCTCAAGCCAACTTTGTATTCTCCGACTTGCTGTTCTCGGGCTCCATGAGGAACTATACAAGGAAATCAAAATTATCATGAAGACAGGTTCTAAGTATTAAGCAGATGAAACCTATCAAGTAATTAAACAAGTTATACTAAGAAACAAAACAAGGTCCATGGTTGTCCCTTCGGTTGGCAAGATGTACTTGTCTACGGTCAAGCTCTACCCTAATACCAACACTACCCAGGTCACCCATGGCCAAGGCCAAGCTCGACAACTGCTCTCTGCTGGGGAAGAAACGAAGAAGAAAAGAGAAATGAAAGGAAAAGAAAAGTGAAGGAAAGATAATGTGATTGCTTATATATCCAAGGGATTGATTGTGGGCCCTTGGATCATAATCCATGCCTCGCACCCGGATTCATCACAACCACCCACCAAAAAAACCAAGGGACCAACGGTCCAAAGCATGCAACTAAAAAAACTTACAAAAATAACCTAATAATGCATGAATGACATAAAGTATGATGTAAGCAATTAAACAATAAACAAGCTATACATGTATAATACACGTATACCGGGTAGGTATACTAGAACAGTGAGATGAGTCTCACATACCATGTTCCTGTTATTATACTATATTATATTATTATCCTGTACGGGTACTCTTCTATTTGGCCAGTGACCGTAGCTACGTGGTTAGTTGATGTGTATTGATTGTTGCATTGTGCTCTAGATGAATCTAGGTTAGAACCGACGGAAACCATCGTGGATTCGTACACAGCGTATCCGTACTATGGTACGTCATTCTAGGATGATGATGATCAGAATTTCAGTCTTTGAATTGCGTTGGGGGAAATCTACCAAATCTAGGCAGATAGATAGACTCATTTTCCACTGCTAAGAGAAAGCAAGAAACGAAGTAACAACGGTATGAGATTCTATATAAATGTATGATTAATAAGATAACTAAAATTGGTAGAAGCATTTAGGGAATTTTCTTGGCTACATGCAATCCCGACATCCCAGCGTTCAAGTGGATTTGGAGCACTCCGTCGTGAGGGACATACTTCCAACATACCGTTGAGTATTGCAATACACACACACATATATATATATATATATATATATATATATATATATATATATATATATATATATATATATATATATATATATATATATATATATATATATATCCCGTACGACTTGGATGATCCGGATGGAATGCAGGGTATGTGGCTGTATAAAATTTTTAAATTGCATGTGATAGTAACTAGGACTTGTGATAACATGGTAGCAAGCAGTAGGCATTTGAGTGACAATTTATTCATATAATTGTGTGGTGTGTTGTTTGCTAGACGACTGATCAAAGATTCCAGTTGGCGATGCAGGTACCAGTGGATGTTAGGATATTTGTGATTGATTGTTGGTTCTTTACCTGTAGTAGTGGTTGATTGATGCCTTACATTCTATAATCGTGCGTTGGTACCGCACGATTCCTTTACCCTGATTATTGTTATTTCTATATTTACTGCTATGTTTCTAGCTGGTTTTATTCGCCCGTCCCTTGAGCTTTTCTTTCTGGTACTTGCTGTAGTTGACCTGACCAACTCTGGATTATCCCCAGATTGCTTGTGACCGACCCTTGGAATCTTCCAGACCTGGATTGGAGGATAGGTTTCAATTCCAGATCATATTGGGTACTGTATGGGAAGGTACTCCCGTCTACATCTTTTCTTACTGTAGACTTGCTGATGATCATTAGCGTTTTTGATCATTTGGTCTTGCATTATTTCTGTTTGATGTCATTCCTGCTGCTTATTTCATTGTGGTTATCTGTGGATGAGATCAGATTTAGGCCATAGATTGTATTGTATGCTAAGATACCCAACTTGACTGACATCCGTGATCGTCGTACGACGTTTTATAATTTGTACGGTGTAGCTGGTCATGTCCGTCCCCGCATTTACTCGGTATTCCGAGAGCGGGGCATGCCAAATGGTACCAAATTTAGGATCTAGATTTGTCCGTTGATGGATTTGGGTATTCAAAAAAATTTAGTAACACATTTTAGTGACGAAATCGGACTTTCAGTCACAAAATGAGTCTTTTAATGACGAATGTTCGTCACTAAAATGTGTTACTGAAAAATTATGAGTACCCAAATTCATCAACGGATAAATTCAGTACCAAAAGTCTAATTTGGTCATAAACCCGGTACTCTTATATAAAATAATCCAAATATAAATCTAACTGTTGTCGTTAAAATCCAATAGTTATCCGTGCTCAATTTTTACGAGACTTTTCAGGTCAAATATGTACATGTACAAATTCTATCCGTTCGTCTGACGGAATATAGTATATTATTTTCTTAAACATGTTATTGTTCTTGGCAATTTCTTTAAATTTTATTTTGTGCAATAATTTTTTTCTATTTTATTTTTGGTGTTTTTTAGGGGTTATTTAGGATTTGGGTATGATATAATAGTTAAAATTAGGATTTGAGTCTCCAAATTGTTCAACGTTAGTGTTTGGGTCACGTAGGTAAGTGGATAGTAATTTTAAGATTCAAACACTAATATCTGACAATTTGTAGATCCAAATTTTAATTTTAAAGAAATTCTATTACTAAATTTTTTTTTTTTTTTGGAGAGCAATTCAGAAAAAAAAGAAAAAAAAAAAAAGGAAAAGTAGAGAAAGAAAGGAACATGTGCTGTGGACACTGATGAGGCTGCTGCCTTTTCTTTTGAGGGCATGCATGCTTAAATATATATATTTGTCAGAGATTGGAAGTGGGGAATCTCATCGTACCAAGTGACCTTAGCTTTTGGTTTAAATAATTTAATTATTAGGGAGGGGGTGGTGCAAAATATTTTGGTAGGTAGCATGTACTGCTCTCATGCATGAGAGGAACTTTTACTGCTGAGTGAGTGAGTGATGGCTAATGGCTATCAAAATGCAACAAGTAGTAGCAGATCTGAATGAATGAATGAATGAATACCCTTAGCTGTTTGGTGGACTAGACTGGGGTTTGTTGGAGACAGTTGGCTCAAACAAAGTACCAATCACACCACAGATTGGGAGCCAACAAAAGGAAAAGAAAGAAAGAAAGAAAGAAAAAAAATTGATATAGGTTCATAATTCCTAAGATAAAAAATTGTGATATATGGTCATAATTCTTAATATATTAAGGGATAATTAGGGTTTAGATTATGAATTTTATATCAACTTAGAATTTAAGCCCTAACATGTCTAATTGAAAATTTTGGATCCTGAAATTTAATTTTTGATTTCGTTTTTTCTATTATACTCTCATTTTCAGCTTGCGTTGATTTTTGCCATTTTATTCACGTCGAGAGTATAATTGAAAAAAAAAAAAAATTCAAATTCAAGATCCAGACTTTTCAATTGAACATGTTAGGACTTAAACTCTAAATTGGTATAGAATCTAGGGTCTAAAGGCTAATTTAGCCAATATATTAATTAGGACTATGTTATCGAAAAATTATTATCGAGTCTATTTTGTTGCTTGTTGTCCAAAAAATGGCTGATTTTGTTTTCTTTTAGTTCTGACCATTCTATCACGACGGTGACCTAGACTCTTCTTTTCTGTCTAAATATTACGAACGATAGTTCTGGTGCACATATTTGTGGAGTATTTATGTCATTGTCTAAATGGATTCCGAATGATGCATGGACCTATTTGGATTCAACTTAGACAAATTTATGAATTGGTAGAATTCAGATCCTTTCCAACTAAATAATGTCTAAATTTTGAGGTAATCAAGGTTTGACCCATCTTTAATGTGCTATTTGTTTTTTTCACACAATTAATTTAACAAGAAATGAATAAACAAATATAACTATAGGTAAGAAAAAATGAATTTGTGAAACTACAAAATAAAAATAAAAACCCACTTCAATGATTAGAAGAAGAAGAAAAATACACATGTTGAATCTGAGCTTAAACAGGTCAACAAGTACATTATCCAACCCAAAATGCAGACCCTATATTGGAGTAATTATTCTCGCCACTTGACATTGGTGACTTCTAGCTCTTATTCTCCTCCAATAACAGGTGATATATTACTTTCTCTCAGTGAGGAAAATAAATAAATAGAAAATGATGTGTTATACTGGTATTGAAAGAGATTAATGTCTCATTATTGTCACGTGGTGAAATTGGTCCACTGAATAAAAAATTTCATATAATGTCTTATAATAGTGAAGAGAACACACTTTAGTGTTGTTTGGTTCAAAGTTTTTGGAGACCTGGAAATGAATTTTAGATGTGATTAAAAATTGAAAAAAATATGGGAGGCTTCAGTTTTCCACAGTTGTGGGAAAGTAAAACCCAGTGCTCCCTTATATTATAAATATTTTTTTTCCTTTTCTGAAGATGTTGGTTGGATGCATTCATTATAATTTTTTGTACGATAGTATCCTCAATCAGCTGAATTTAAATAACAATATTGTTTTAAAATTAATAAAAATAATATTGTGAAAAATTAAACAAATTAAAATTTTCGTTCGTGTTTGAACCATACATGAGAATAAAAAATTAAAATTTTAAGGTTACATATTCTCAACCTAACTAAATATAGATATGAAAATATTGAATTTATTTTCCATAAAAATAATAATAAAGAGCTAGTGGATTTATGAGAATACCAAAACTTCATCCAAATGTCACCCGAGTGTTTCTCATAAAACTTAATTTTGTAGCTTGAGAAAAGTGCAAAATGTTGAAAAATTAATAGTTGGATTTGCGAGATATTTGAATAGCTAAAGTTGCAAACAAATAAGTAGATAGCTAAAGTTGCAAACAAATAAATATATTGTCCAGCGAGGTTCTCGATATTTTCTTATTTATGAAAAATTATTGTATGGATCGGACGTAGTGCATCCGACTTCTCTCCAATCGTTGGATTGCATAGGGATGAGTTTTTTATTCTCTCATATCCTTCATATGGATCATCTTAAACTTACTAGTAAATGCATGATAATTTTTTTAATATTATTGTAGAATAGTTTAAATATTTATAAATAAAAAATTGTTATATATATGTTTAAAATTTTAATTACGATTTGTTATAGATTTGATTATATTTTAGTTATAATTTGTTATGGATATATCTCAGCTCTTTACAAAAAGTCTTGAAAATACTAACCGTCTAAGCTTTACGTATATCATCACATAATTAAAAATTAAATAAAATTTAACTAATTGTTTAGCTACGTAATATTATATAACTATAGCCAAAAGTCTCTTCTAGCTCATGTGGTTAAGGTGGTAGACATTCTCCTCGGTTGGTTAGGTTTGAATCCTCAAGGTGTCATTTGTAACAAATTTAATTTTTTCTAACAAATTTTTTCACATAATATTTTTTTTAATAAATAGTAGAGTATTTATAAACATCTTAGATGACTCAAATTTGAACCGTTTTCAAATCTCATTATAAGAGTGGAGATATTTTTCTTGTAGAATGGGATAGTCGTTACACAATAGCATGTTTTGTTAATTTATTTTTCCTCCTTTCCACACTCTCTTGGCAACCAAACAAAACTTTAATTACAATTACTGCCTAATAACTCTTCCTCTCATTCATCCATTTTGTATTTATTGTTGCCATCATTTTACAAGTTACAAGAACATAGTTAGAAGAATATAAAAATTACAAGTCGGACCAGTAGGATGCATATAATAGTTGTCATGTCAAAATCGAGTGATATAATTTGGAATTATCCATATTTCTAAGCATATACATAGATGGATATTGAAAGAGAGATGCAATTTGGGAGTTTATAGGTGAGGCCATTTCTCCTGATTCATTGGAATGATTCTTTTAGAGAATGTTGTGAGTAAGGAATTGAACAAACCCCATAAAATTGAAAGCAATGACATAAATTAAAATTTTGTTTAATATAACCATTCTTCGTTAAGTTGTCAAAATTGTAGGGTCAAATCAAACAGTAATTTGGAATTATGAGAATAAAATAAATGATAACAAAATACAACAAGAGAAGCAGAGCTCGCTTTATACTTAGACTTGTCCTCCATGATACAATATGAACTATATACGTATCTAAATTTATGCACGTGTCAAACGTATATGAAACAAAAATAAAATATAAAAACTGTATAATTCGCTCAATCTGTGAGGCATAATTTCGAAAACATCAAACATCCCCTTAATAAAGAGTTCTATTTAAATAATTTGTCTATGGTCTTTAATAATTTTGAGACCGCTCTAAAGAGATACCGCAAATGAAAAAAATAATAAATTTTTTTGAGTTGTACCCCATCTTATTTAACCATATTCAATGTGCACCTCTCTGCTTTACCATAATATACAACACCCTCCACTTCCGTCAAAAACTAACGGTCAACTCCTTTGACCGTTAATTTTTTACCAAAATATCCCTAACAAATTACTATTATTATCAGTCTCGTTCCTCAGTTTGGAAAGAGGGAAGGAATAATTCGATCAAAAATTAACGGTCAACTGAGTTGACCGTTAGTTTTTGACGGAAGTGAAGGATATTATATATTATGATAAACAGTATGGAACACCTTGAATATAGTTACATAAGATGGGATGCAACTCAAAATTTCTAAAAAAAAGTCAACTACACCTAAGTGTAAGACATTTGAATCTAGTTGCTCTTATTTTTATGGAAATATTTAGTCAATATTTTGTACCCATTGACAAGTTAATGCCAATTCTAAATTTCCGCTGATTATGATCTATTAAATTGCTTGATATTGATTTCTCTTCACTACGACCAAATAGTTACTTCAAAAAAAAAAAAATTTGAGTTACACCTCACTTGATTTACCATAATTCAAGGTGCATCGCATCCAATTATCATAATGCAGAAAATCTTTCACTTTTGACGAAAATCGTCTATGACTAACAATCAACTCCTTTGACTGAAAAAATTATGACTAAAATACATTTATTTTCTCATACCTCTTCTCTCTTCCCTATTCCAACTTTCTCTGACAACACCCCTCCCTTTCTCCGGTGTCGGCAGCCGAAGGGGATGATCAACAGCCACTACCAAAATGATTCAAATCAGCAACGAATTTAGCGACTCTGGACAACCACGTCGCTAATACTATTAAAATTAGCGACATTCTTTAGAAATGTCGTAATACGTCGCTATCAGCGACTGTATGCGACGGTTTGCGACAATTTTTAGTATTATGAAAATTTACGTCGCCTACAAGTCGCTAAATGTCGCTATATTTTTAAAAACATTGACGTTTAGCGAATCCAACAATTATATGTCGCAGGATATTTAAAATGTAGCGACGTTTAGCGACTTCTCGAGCGGACGTCGCTAAATTACTGAATATAGGGTCCCCTCGTCTCGAGTGGACGTCGCTAAAATGTAGTTGCCGTGTTCGCCCCTAACCCTGACACAGGCGACCCCAGACGCGGCTCCTCCCCCTCCGGCATGACTCCTCCCCTCCGGCGTGGTCCTCCTCCGTCGACCCCTCTCTCAGGTGCTCTTCCTCCCTTCCTCCCAGCTCGGTAAACCCTAACCCATACCCGGACGTAACTAGGACACACACACACATATACGGGACACAATCATGACACATAGACACACACATGACACAACCCTAACCCTGACACATGGACCCGAATACATGGACACACACACACAGGACACAATCCTACACGAAACGATTCGTACTAACACGGACACACATGTAGACACGCATGAACACGGACACATACGAGTACATATAGACACATGTGGACACGGACATACATGGAGATACACCCAAACATACATGGAGACACACCCTAGTTAAAATGGAAGTTTGATTGCATAATTAGGAAATTTGGTTGTACTAGTGTATCACACACATGGACACACATAATATAACACCCACAAATATGCTATATAGTTGTTTGATAGGATTTTATTATGAATTTAGTATCATATGTTGAGTATCATATAATTCGCTTGTGAGTATAGAATTGTGTGTGTGTGTGTTCATGTGTATACGTGTGTTCATGTGTATGTGTGTGTGTGTGTGCGCGCGCGAGTGCGCGCGCGCGTGTGCGTGTCAAGTCACTACTAAATTTTGTCCAATTAGCGATGGGATGTTGGATTATATGAGAAGTGCAGTGCACACGGGATGTTAGATTAGCGACGGGATATTGGATTATACCTTTATACTTCATAGCCGTTAATTTGGGGGGTTCATTTGATATTATATATATAGGATATGGTCGGGATATTGGATTATATGAGAAGTGCTGCAGGTAGTGTGGGAGAGTGGCAATTTTGTTATGACACGACACAGGACATGACACAGACCCTAACCCAAAGCCGAGACATGACACAGACCCTAACCCTATCTGAGTTAATTAGACGCAGTCTTGGTATCAAGTGAGATATTGTGCAGTGCACACTTGTGCACAGTACAGTGAGGGTGTGTGTGTGTGTGTGTGTGTGTGTGTGTGGATATCTCGGTGCTGCGAATACTAACCCTATCCTAATCATAACTCGGACACACACACACGCGAACACTAACACTAACCCAAGATCGGACATGCGGACACACTTGTTGACACAAAGAAGTAGTCACAGTCAACCTGATTCTGATAATCGTCAAACATCAGATCTAAAATACAGATGAAGCAGATACTCGATGCAAAGCATAACAACTTTGTCAGTACTAAAGTCAGACTCTGCAACAGCTATTGGTTTCTATTCAAATATAATCTTTTATTTATTTGAGTCTAGGACTGATGTAAGCTGAATCACACTGGCAAAATCCAAGTACCAATACCCAGATACCTAGTCCACTCAAATAAACCAAAGAACATATCCACCAATCAGGCCACATTCATTTACAAAGTCTACCATACTTAGAGACCGAACTCGTGTCGAACTCGTGTCAAACTCGGACCGAACTCGGTTACCCTTTTGGTATGAAATCAACCAGTTCAATAGCTACTGATTTTTTGGCCCAACGGTTGAAAATTTGAATTAAACTCCATTCGAATTCTGTTTGCCTACACCCTATAAATAGGATTGGAATTCTTCATTCAAAATATTTCAACCATTCTTAAGTCTTCTATCATATTGTGAGCAAACCTCTAAGTCTTAATCTTCCATATCAAAGAGCAACTCCCTAACCTTCCTAGAGCCAAGTGCGATCTCGGTCTAGAAGTCTTCAGAGTTGTAAAGACCTTTTTTCCATCAGTTACTCTCTTTATCAAGCTGTGAAGTTGTGAGACTTCGGATCAAACCTCGTGGTTGTAAGAAGTGGCAAGCCTTCGGATCAAAGCTTGTGATTCACTATTGGTGATTATAGTGGATACAACTCCGAGCTTGAGTTATCGAAACAGGACTAGTCCTCTCAGAGAAAAACCAGAATACATCTTGGTATTTGTGTTTGCTTTCTCTCACTCTATTTCATATGTTCATAACACTGCTAGTAGTATTACTTACACATGAGATACATTCTAACTGTCAGTAGTTGATCACCATTGCACGCCAAAGAATTATATTTTAACAGGTGATTTTATTCCGTTGCATACATACACTCTATTCACCCCCCCTTTAGTATTGTCATACACGGTCCTACAATTGGTATCAGAACATGTACTCCTACATTGGAACTATTACTGATATAAATTGCTCCTACAATTGATATAAGAAATGGTACTCTTATATTAGAACTTTTAGGATAGTTTACTGATTGTTTATGTTTTGACCTATGATGCGCGACGGTGGTCAGGCTCCTGCAGATCCGCAGTAGTCCTAGTTAGGATAGTTTACTGATTGTTTATGTTTTGACCTATGATATTTGGTCATTTATGAATATTCTTTATTTTTGAGGCTTTCAGACTTTATTTATTGCACTCAGTTGTGTGAATATTTATTGTATTCTTTACGACGAGATTTTCTCCTAACTCGGTTTGTAATCTCAATGTTTCGTTTTCTTCAATTTTTACTATATTATTCATATTAAATGTACGTTAATTTACCGGTGTTGAGTGTTCCACCGAAGGGGTCGGCGAACCCAGCAAATTCAACTGAGGGTTGCAACGGGTCTATTTATATAAATTATAAATTTATAATCTGTAGGAAGATTGGTTTAGAAACCATTTTATATTCTATTTTTTATTTTTCACTGAAAGGTTAGCTACGTTTAGCGACGTTTATATACGTCGCTAATTATGTCGCTAAATCGTCGCTGAATACGTCGCTAATTATGTCGCTAAATACGTCGCTGAATGTCGTTAAATTGTTGATATTGTAGTATTTGCCAGGTCAATAAAACGTCGTCAAATGTGTTGCAAAACGTCGCTAAACAGAAAAATTAGTGACGTTTAGCGACACAAAACACATCGCTAATTTAGCGATGTTGCGTCGCTAAACGTCGCTAATATGAAAAATATTAGTGACGCAAATGCGTCGCTATAGCGACGTTTTGCGACGTTTTTCTTATCAGTGGATAGCTTAAACGCGACTTCATTGAAACGTCGCTAAAAAATTTTAGCGACATTTTTAGACCATTTAGCGACATTTTTAGGCCATTTAGCGACGTTTCCAAATGTCACTAATTTGACTTATTCTGGTAGTGAGCAGCAGCAGGCAACAACAACTAGTAGTGGCAGCAGCAGAGGAGCACAAGGTGGGGAAGGGGGCATCAGGTGGGTGCGCAACTGGCAGGGGGGAGGGGTAGCCTGGGCCTGCGGGTGTGCGGAGTGGGGGCGAGTTGGGGCAGCAGTGCCGAGGGGAGCACATGTGGGGGCAGCGAGGGTCGAGGGGGTACTCACGCGGGGGCAACGAGGGTCGAGAGTGAGCGCGCGTAGGGGCATCGGGGGTCAAGGAGATGCTTAGCGGTTGGGGGGAGGGGGGGGGGGCATCCGGGGCCTCGGGGGTACGTGCAGCAGAGACCGAGGGTCCTGCTCGTGAGGGTAGCGAGGGCCGACGGGGTGGGAGGGGGACGCTCGACGTGACGGTGGGGCGCACGGCGAGGGAAGATGATGATGATGATGACAATGAGAATATTTTGATCATAAACGTTTAGTCAAATGTATTGACCCTAAGTCATAAACGATTTTCGTCAAAAGTGAAAATTTTCGTACATTAAGATAATTGGGTGGGATGTACCTGAAATTATGATAAAAAAAATTTGGGTACAAATCAATTTTTTTTTTTAAAATCTACAAACTCACAATTCCCTACACTTTTTTATATCTGATCAAACTTGGTACTTAAGCAACAAAATTTCTAACCAACCAATTTCCGTACTAAAATAAAGGAATATTGGAATTGCTTTGAATTAATTTAATCAATAAGAATATGTCATCTATTTATTCTAAGGTTATATATTTGAAAAGAATAAGCACTATTAATTTTGACACTTTGTCAACTATAAACACCATAAAAAATAGGCTTACACTCTGGAAACTTTCAAGCTCATATAAAAACAACAACACTAAGATCCGTTTGGTTCACACTAAGGATCCGTTTTGTTTATTACAATGTAATCGAAATTGTAATAGAATCGAATAAAAAAAGTTATGTTTTCATTCTATTCTATTAGATTACATTGTAGTAACTAAACGGATCCTAAACTTTTCTAAGAACTCATATACGAAAAGCTATTAGGTGCTGTTTTAGTTCAAGTTGTAGAGACTTGAAATAAATTTTGAGTTCTTTATCCATGTTCGATAAGTTTGAAAATAGAAATTTAAAATTTTTTTGAGAGAGTTCAGTTTATATATAAGTAAAATACAAGTATTCCATTGAAAATGTTTTTACTTCTCCGAAAATGTTGGTTGGATCCATTAGTTCTAGTTTTTTTTTTATGGTAATACCCTCAATAACATCAACTGTATTTAGTTGATAGTAACATCATAAAATTAATAAAAGAATATTTATAGAAAACTAAACAAATTAAGATTTTAATTTCTGTCTGAACCTAACATAAAAATAGAAAAAATAATTTTTTCAGAATACATATTTTCAAAAAAAAAAAAAATTTAGATGTTCGACCTAACGTTCGAGTTTTTTTGCACGCTGCATTGCATGTCTTTTAGGCCCACTGTCCCAATTTCTACTATTTATAAATGGAAAAAATAATATGCTCCCATCGTTCGATCCACCGATTTTTCACCATCTAGCCAAAACTTTTATGTTTTTTTTTCGATAACTACAATGGTCACTCGAGTTTGGAACATAATTTTTTAATCTAACTAAATATAGATATGAGAATGTTGAATTTATTTTTTATAGAAAACAAATAGTAAGTGAATTTCTAAAAATACAAAATGTCACCTTAGTGCATGACTAACTAAGGTTAGTGGTTCTATAAGCAAAAGCCAAGCCAAGCCAAGCCGGCAAAATGAAGGTGGAATGGTCAATTGATTGATCAGTGTGTTTCCAAATGGCAAATAGCAACAACAAACAAACAAACAAAGCGAACGAGGAAACTCTAGTAATTTATTCTTTTGTACCATCATGTAATGAACCTCACTATCATGATTACTATACGATACGATACGAGACACAAGAAAAAAAAAACTTTACTCCAAGACAACTTTTTCACTTCTTTCTTTTTTATAAATATTTTTATTTCGATTTGATGATGTGGAATAAAATTATTGTGAAGTCCATTGTTTAGATCTAGACAACAAACTTCACATTGTCCTTATCATGTCATTGTCATATCAACTTCACAACCAACTTTACATTTGCATTGGAGAAGTATTTTTGAAATAAAAAGTTGGGATTCCCATGTGGCAACTATTTTTTACAAACTCACAACAGGGTTGGAGATGCTCTAATGAGAAAAGTAAGCTTTACGGTGAAAATTTTCTTTCAAAAAATACCCTTCAACATATTAACTAATTAAAAATAATACCTATAATAAATTTCAATGACAATCATTTAAGATATGCATTAATATATTATAGAAATCGAAGAGTTTGTGCTACTTGCTAAGTCTTTTAAGCTATTATCAAAGAATTCAAAGGGTTGAACTCTTAACCTGTATAATTAAAAACAACAGAGTTAAACCAAATCAAAATCATCCACTCTAAAATACATGCAAATCACGAGCATATATACTAGCACTAATAATATATATGGCTAAATTTTACTTTAATAGCTTCAACTATTTTAAATGTTCAACTTGATACTTTAATATTTTTTACTCAATAACTTGATACCTTCAACTATTAGAACTTTACAACTTAATTAAAAAAAAAAATTTCCCTAAACTTCCCCTCCCTCCTCCCTCCCCCCCCCCCCCCCCCGCCGACTCCCCCTCTCTCCTAGCGTTCCCCCTTCCCTCTCATGTCGCGCGGTCCGCACGGGGACGGCCGAGCAGCAACAGCGACGGCGGCAACAGCAGCAAGTGGGCGCACGGACGGGCAGGTCTGCTCGTGGGCGCACGACGGCGCGGGCGGGGTGGTGCTGTGCACGGACCCACGGGCAGGACGGGGCTGCGCGTGGCCGCCGAGGCGGAGCACACCGGAGGAGGAGGAGGAGGAGGAGGTGCCGGGGGAGGGGTGGCGGCTCCCTGGTGCGAGGCGGGAGGGGAGGGGAGGGGAGGGGCTGGAAGTTGGGGGAAAGAGGGTAAAAATATTTTTGGAAAATATATTTTATAATATTAAGTTATACATTTTGAAAATTTAGAATGTTAAATTGAACATTTAGAATAATGGACGGTATCATAGTGAAATTTAACCAATAAAGTCACACTCTTGCCACTTTCTTCCCTCTTTCCTAGGTGGACTGTTCAATTGCTCACACATTTGGAAGCCACATAAGTAAGTAGGCATACTAACTTAATTAAATTAGTGATCAAGGTTTTCGATGTTATTTTGAATTACAAAGATCGTACATATCTACGTAGAAATTTTAAGATCACGATTGACTGCGACATATTGGACTGATCCAATCAGATTATGACTTCTATTCTGACTACAACTTGTACATATAAAAATATTAAAAATTAACTTTTTTTCAAAAATATAATTAGCAGTAACGAGTTGCTAAAATCAGAAAACAATAATAATAATAATAATAATAAACTCTCAAACGCAGTTGCTATGATGAACATAAACAAAAAACTAAAGAAGAAATAAACTTATTGCTTTGGTGATGAAAATCATCGTTGTGCAAAGTAAGATTCGGCACTTTTCGTCGATCTGCTCTGAGAAATCAGCAAGTTCAATATATTGAACTCATGGATCGCTTCTGTCACTCTAGCGATGGATCTCGAACTGGACGAATTGGAAGAACGGACGATGTTTCGTAAATTTCTGTAGCTGCTACAAAACTTCTCTCTTAGTAGTATATTTTATGTCTATCTTGTACGAGAGGAGAAAGAGAATAAATATAACGAAGTCTCTTGCCAAACCCTAGTAGTCGTATCCCTCCTTAATCCGAAAATTAAGTACAAAATGTGACATCAAAGCACCACTTTACAACTTTTATCCGAGTCCGAGTCGTTAAGCCGAAAGTGCTTAGCTTCTAAGGAAAATCTAAAAAAATAAGTGACAAAAACAAAAATATTTCTATAGTGTCTTAATTCTTGACTTCTAAGACAAATACTCCACCATATCAATCATATGGACTACACATATCATGTGCACTAGTCAAAAAAAAAAAAAAAATTATATTGAAATGCACACTTGTAGTTCTCCATAGATATGTGACTATTATTCCAGAGTTAAAGATAAAAATCCCCAAGATTCAAAATTCAAATAATTGAATTTAAAAATATATACGTAAACATAAAATTATTGAATGGACTGTTTAGTTCGACGAAGTGCGACGAAGTAAAAAAAAAATCCAGAAATCGTCATTTCGCATACGCATTTTTTCTTCTTAACATGTTTGATGTTAAGAAAAAACTCCGTTTAATAAGAATTTAGTGGCAGACAAAATATATTGTTCATGTTAATTCACAGTAAATCGTGTCTGTTTTTTTTTTTTTTCTAACCAAACACCTGAAGTGTTTCAAAATTTAAATTTAGGTAACTTCATTTTCCAAAAATATGAAAACCAAACAGTCCCCATATCCATAATTGAAAAAATATTCTTCTTTCAAATCCAAGAAAGACATTTAGAGCATCATTAGTAAAGACCAATCTCAATTTCTAGATTCGAGATTTAGAATGTAAAGCGAAATTTGTAGAATAGTAAAAATTATCTTAAGTTTCAATTTTTAGATTTTCAGATTCAACCCACCCACATGAGCTATAGGTTGGATCTGAAATTTTTTAGATTCAGAATGTAGAAAATTATTTTGTAGAATATTAATTCCTATTTTGAAGTCCAATTCTAGATTTAAATTAATTTTTCTCACATTAATTTTTGACTACACAATTTATTGGACCAAAACTTATTTCATCATTCTCTACTATTCTCATACAATCCAACCCATTCTACATTTACCTTCTTTTTTCTTTTCTTATTTTCTTATTTTATTTTGGGACTCAAGATAGAATTTTGGGCACCATCTACTAATGATGCTCTTAGTAGTTGGGACTCTCCAATGCAATTTGGGGTCCAAAATTCAAAAAAAAATAAATGTAAATGTAGAATGGGTTGGGTTTGTATGAGAATAGTCGAAAATTATAAAGTGAGCTCCGGTTCCAAAGATTGCGTGGTCAAAAATTGATGTGGAAAAAAAAATGTAAAATCTTGAAACTAGAAAGTTGGGCTCCAAATTGGGACTTATTATTCTACAAAATGGTTTTCTACAATCTAGAATCTAGAATCTAGAAATTGGAAGGTCCAACCTATAGCTCCCATGGGTGGGATGTGACTCAAAATCTAGAAATTGGAGCTAGAAATGAGACTTACTATACTACAAAATGAGCTCCTACATTTTAAATCTAGAATCTAGAATGTGAGATGGGCCTTACTAAATCATTAGTAGTGGGACTCTCCAATGCAATTTGGGTAAAAAAAATTTAAAAAAGGTAAATGTAGAATGAGTTGGATTTGTATGAGAATAGTAGGAAATGATAAAGTAAGCTTCGGTCTCAAAGATTGTGTGTCAAAAATTGATGTGAGAAAAAAAATAATATAAAATCTAGAATATAGAAAGTTAGGCTCCAAATTGGGACTTTATTATTCTACAAAATTGGTTCCTACAATATAGAATATAGAAATTGGAAGGCTCAACCTATAGCTCTCATGGATGGAATGCGACTCAAAATTTAGAAATTGAAGCTAGGAATGGAACTTACTATTCTACAAAATGAGCTACTACATTTTAAATCTAGAATCTAGAATGTGGGATGAACCTTACTAATGATGCTCTTAGAACATCATTAGTAGTTGGGACTCTCCAATACAATTTGGGGTCCAAAATTTCAAAAAAAAGGTAAATGGATTTGGTTTGTATGAGAATAGTAGATAATGATAAAGTGAACTTCGGTTCCAAAGATTGTGTGGTAAAAGAAAAATGTGAAAAAAAAATGTAAAATTCTAGAATCTAGAAAGTTGAGCTCCAAATTGGGATTTACTATTCTACAAAATGGATTTCTACAATCTAGAATCTAGAAATTGGGAGGACCAACCTATAGTTTCCATGGGTGGGATAGAATCCAAAATCTAAAAATTGAAACTAGAGATGGAACTTACTATTCTACAAAATAAGTTCTTACTTATTAAATGTAGAATCTAAAATTGACCGCTCTTAGAAATGCACTTTTTCCGTACTTTAAAAATTAAGACACCTTTAAAATGCACTTTCTGTACTTTATAAAACAATCTAAAAAATGAGCTGTACCAAATTCAATCCTCGAGTCTTTTATTCGATTCTACACATCACATAAGTCATCATAAAATCTACCAAAAAGATTTTTCAAAATTCTAATATTAAATAAATAACATGTTACAAATTTATTGAAAATATATTCTGATAAAAAAAATATAATAATCTACTGTCAATTCATTTAAATACTCATATTAGTTTAGTGCATGCCATCCGATTCGGTTCCAAACGAATTCTTTTTAGTTTCTAAATTTCGAACTGAACGAAAAAGTTAAAAAAAATTTAAAAAAATTAGATCGAATCAATCCGCGAGCATAAAAAAACTAAGCTGATCTGATCCAACACACGGCTTTCAGATTTTGTTCGGTTCTCTTTCGGTTCTTGCACAGTACCCCTAGTTTTAACGAACAAATGAGCAAGAAAGAAATGATGAAGTAAGAAAAGTTGTAAACGTTTCTTTACGATAATTCTTTAGTCAATTGCATATGTTCTTAATATTTCGCACACTTACGTGTTTTTGCACCATACAATTGAAATGAGAGAGAAAAGAATCAATTAAACAAAATGGTAAAGTCATCTTTAATGTGTTAACTGTTGGGAATCAAGTTTACTGAAGGAAAAAAAGTTCGGGCGAAACTTGGTTCCTGATCGAGTTTGGGTCGAACTCGGTATGTTGTTCCAAAACCTTCGAACCGAACTCGGTCCGAATTCGGTGTCGGCGGCTGCTGCTCGGGTTTTAAAATTTTTATGTTATATTTGGACCGTTGGATGCTAGTGGACGGCTGGATCTTATGGTTGGTTATTTTTAGGGTTTTCTAACCATAAAATAGATTTCTCATCCTATAAATAGGGAGGAGGGTAGAGGCATAAAGAAGAAGCACAAGTTGGAGATTCGGGGTGCTCGTCCATAGAAAATATAAGAGAAAGTCCGTGCTTTGTTTTTAGGTCTTCGTCATCCAAGACAGAAGGAAGAAGGAGATCTAATTGAGGAGTCGTCAACTTCGGTTAGGAAGATTGCTACGGGTTGGTGAGTGATTTCAATTGTAATCTTCTGCTTTTCTTCTTGAGTGTGGTGAGGGGGTTGAACTTATTAGGGCAAATGGTTTCAACATTAGTTTTTGCAATCTTGTAATTTTATCTGAGTTATAAAGGTCAAAATTTGTCCAGGTGATGTAGTCACCGCCATATACTTGTCTTCATATGTGCTTGGTGTTCGCAGATTGGTTGGTTATCTCAGGTGGGTTGACAAAGTACTTCTTTCGCTGCGCGACCAATACGTGGTATCAGAGCACACGTATTTCCAATACATGGTATCAAAGCCAGGTTCTTCTCGAGAAGGAAGTGCAACTATGTCTACGGAGCAGATGAACACTCGTATGATCACCCTCAAAGAAAAAAAATTGGACGATTTGAAAGCCAATGATGGAGGATATACTCTGGTACAAGGACTTGCATGGTATGTTGGAGGACGACAGCGCAAAGCCGACGGACAAAGGTGATGATTGTAGCGCCCCGTTCTCCCGATGCGGAGAGCGCGGCTAAGAAACACAAGACGGTATCGTTCGATCGGGATAGATTGAATTAAGAACTCGTCCTCGTTATGGATTTGTTTCTTCGGAATCGATTCCCATATTCAGTAGACTGCGCCCCAAGGATCGGCTTAGCGGCAGAGTCAGGAGGGACCTCTCCGCTGCTATCTTTTATTGTCTCGGTTTTCGATGTCGCTTGTTGCTTTCGTGCTTTGAGTTGGTTTTGGGATTTGCTTGTTTTCCTTGAACGGTTTCGATGGTTTTTATTGTTTTCGTTCATTGAACTGCACTTCTATTCCGAGATTGGAAAGAGAGGAAGAAGTATTAATCGAGCTGTTCGTGTGCAGGTGAACGAGCAGTAGGCGGCTTGCGAGCGGAGTCGTGAAGCGCCTCTTTTCTTCTTCTTTCCAACTTCTAAGTGAGTGGCTACCAACCCGATTAGCTAGCCCTGCTTCCAAGCTTCACTCCTTCGCCCCGATCAAACGATACCAAGTAATAATAAAAGAAACCAAGATAAAAGAGAATAGACTTGGTTAAATACTGCTTGTCAATCAAACTGTGAACGGTTACTTACTTGCATGCGTGTTCGCTCGGAAATAATTATCATATGCATAATACAAGTTAGAATGTATGCTCTTCTTTAAATTATGCTATGAACATAACTCATCCTGAATGCAATAATCTGATAGGGAGACTATACAAAAGTAGCTCTCCTCCTGTTACTGTCCTGTGCCTGTTATTGCCCTGATTTGCCTCAACTGCTAACTTAGTGTATATGTTGATCACGGACAACTTGTGCACAAGATCTTAGTTCCTGCGGACGGTTGCTGGGGCACTGGCACCGATCCGATCCGGACGGAACTCCTGAATAGTCGCCTGTATCGGATGGAATAACTTGTGGCGCCCCTGTTCATTGCGTAACTTGTTATTTTATTCATGTACTATGCCCCGTCCATTATGGCATCCCGCCAGTGATCCCCTGTATATTTAAACCTGTTGCATACTAACTTGTGTCTTCGTGGCAGGGAAGGCATGGTAAGTATTGTGCAGGTAATTCAGACGGTCAGGTAAAATCCACCGAACGGTGGCACATTCATTTCAGTAAATTCTATATGCTGCTTACTTGTAAATGAACTAAGGCAAGATAGAAACCCACAAATATGCATGCTTCACTAAAACAACGTGTTGATTGGTATATTCTGGCTAGCTCGCCTTCACCAGCATGTTTCGATATGCTGACCCTCGTTGAAACAGGTTCTCCGCACTAAGGCGAACCGAGCGAGGAGCCGAAGTCGTCTACCCGATCCAGTCCAGCTGTTGGCGCATCTTCACCGCGCCCCTTGAAGCATTTTTAAGTCCGAAGCTGCAACTCTTCATACACAAATGCAGCTCCGTGGCAAAGCTATCCTCCAGCCAGGAGGTCTATATCTTTTGAAGTTTAGTAAAGGGATATAATGTACAGGACTGCTATCTCATTTTGAGTCATCTCTTTTGTAAGCCGTTCGGCATATTAGCTAACTCGTTCAAGAGTTTGTAATAGATGTTCATTATCAATAAAGAGAACTTTTTCATGTTTCAAATCTGTGTTTTAATTTATCTGCGTACTCTGAATATGTGCTTGCTATGCAAATCATTAAAGCCTTGTGCGGGCGCAACTCCAGGCCCGTACGGCGGTCACAATTCGGGGGATGCCTCAAACGATTCTACGGAATTGGGTCATGACAATGATGACTAAAAATGACTGGATCGAAAGGCTGTTGGATTCATCCGCCAATGGCTGGACGACTCGGTGTTTCACCACATGTCTATGGAGAGTTCGGTAAAAGCATTGTGGGAGAAGATTCATTCGTTGTACGAAAGTAACATGGCTGACAACAAGGCATTTTTGATTCGCCAACTCGTCAACTCGAAGTATACGGAGGGTGCACCAGTGGCACAATATCTGAACGAGGTTCAGGACATCATCAATCAGCTGTCTGCGATGAAGATGGTGATTGGGGATGAGCTTCAAGCCCTTCTGCTTTTGAGTTCTTTGTCGGAAAGCTGAAAGACGTTGGTGGTGTCGGCGAGCAACTCCGCTCCTGATGGAGTTGTCACGATGGAGGCAGGCAAAAGCATCTTGTTGAACGAGAAGATCCGACGTAAGCAAGTGGAATCGTCGTAGGAGTTCGCTCTGGTGGCTTCCTACGGGAAGGGAAGGCCCAAGTCACAAGCAAGGACATGGTAGAGTTCTCAGGATCTTGAGACTGTGGACCGCAATGAGGGCTGCTATCACTGTGGCAAAATGGGTCATATCAAGAGGAACTGCATGAAGCTCAAAGATGAGAAGGCCAAAGGTAAGGACGATAAGGAGGATCTCACGGCTATGAGAGATATCATCATTGCAGCAACCGACACAGAGGAACCTTGTGGCATGTGTCATGATGACGACTGGGTCATAGATGTCAATCCCCAGTCCCAAAATACCAAGAGACTAGCCACGTGGCAATGGCCAACATCACATCTCCAATGGACAAATCCAATTTAATGGACCCGTTAGAGTGCACTTAAGCTGTAATACATATAAAATGGTCTACAAATATCTATCACAGTCTATATATCTAATCCCATCCACAATAAGCATCAAAATCACAAAGAGACAAGTCCAGTCACAATAATATATCCAACCAAAGCAATATAAATAATCTCACGGGGAACAACCCGTCATCAAAATGGAAAGAAAAATAACTCCAAGTACAATATCCAGAAGTCAATACAAGATCAAATATCTAAGGACACTAAGCATAATAAATGAATAGTGAGAATACTGTGAGCTCAAGAGAAGTCCTCCGGAACAACCTCGTCCACTACAACCTGTACGTCTCCAATAGTAGCACCTGCCCCGTAAACCTCGGAATAGCTCTCATCGTCTATACCTAGGGACATAATCCGGATCCACATCCTCAGGGGACATAGCAAGGTACAATAAGCACTCAAACCAAATAAAATACAACAAGTAAATATAAACAGATCTTCAGAACAAGTTATGTAACCAGCTAAGTAAAATACAAAATGAGAGCATCACTAGTACTCAGGCTGAGACCACTACAGGCTCTGTGTCGGGGAGCCCATAGCAGCAAGTAGTATCACGACTCCAGTATATGTGCCAAAGATCTGAGACAGAGTCCAAGGCACCTCCAGTAGTATATATATATAAATAATCAACCTGTAGCATGTGTGTCTCTTCCCACCCAATGTAACCTCATGTCTCACGTCCACGATATCTCATGTCCATAACACGCAAGATCATGACCTCTAGCTAGTACAACGAGTCATAATAATATTCATGTAATATACAAGACTCATATCACGAATCCAGTAAGCCTATACAGAATCACAATGAATAACTCAAGAAAGATTCTATCATATAAAATATTGTCAAGTGTCCTACGGTATGGCGTACTTGGTAAAGCAAGCACGTAAAAATGGGATCGTGGAATCAACTCTCTAAGTGACGTTGCACGACTCCGCGTACGACGTTGACACCCGAATCTACTTCGGACGCTAAGAAACGTATCACGGTCCTAGGTTGAACAGGCACATTACAATAGTATATATATATAGGAAGAACACAAGCAAATAATATAACAGGATCTCTGCAGGTTTGGCAAGCTACACTTGCTTGGGTTCTGAACTCCGTCAACTGTAAAACCCCCTTCCTAGAAAATCGTATATACCTTTAATTATTAATTATTAATTAAATTGTAGTAATTAGGTCTAAATAGGAGAAATAGATTTTTAATAATTTTTATGTTAGGTGTTCGGGCACTTAGATGACCTATGGGACCTTCAAGAATTTTTCGGAATTTATTCCATGTAGGGGACCCCTTGAGCAGTTGCTAGCCTAACGATGTGCAATACCCTAAACTATAAATTTCCTTATGAGTATATATATATATATATATATATATATATATATATATATATATACAAATATATATATATATATATATGTATATATATATTTTATTAAAAGGAAAAGAAAAGAAAATAAGAATTTAATAATGAATATAATAATAATAACAATATTAATACTAATAACCTACTTAGGAATTTCCATTCAACAACTTGCTTTCCACATCTCTGCTATGTATATGTGTGACCCGCAGCAACGTATATGTGTGCTAAGACCCGACCCTTTACTATCCCACTTCGGCCGCTCCAAAAACCCATCCGCACCCCCTCTCTCTCCTAATATAATATATATATATATATATATATATATATATATAATAGTTAGCTCTAAAACCCTAACCTAAAACTCCAGACTTCCTCTTCCCATCTAAGAGCCGTCACCGCAGCCAAAGAAGCCCCGCCAAGCCATCCAACCATCCCGTCGACGCCGACCTCGCATCCTGCAGTTTTCCACTCGAGGCACCTTCGCTCCGGCGCGATTTCCCGTCGACTCACTCGACCAAACGCTGTTCCGTTTTCATAGGTATGATCATCCCTTAACCCTCTCCAATATTCATTTTATAGTCAACTTCAGAAAACGTGTGCCCCTAGGTGTAAAACAGCGTCCAAAGTGGACGGACAGACCCAATTCTGGGATCGCAGAATTCCAGAATGACCACCCGTATTGCCGAGTTCGTATCTCCCACCACAGAGATCCGAATTCGGTGATTCTTTTTTATACCTGTAGAATACCTGACCTAGTTTAATTTCTGTAAAATAACCCTAGGCTAATAGTTGCTGTGGACATAGTTATATTCGTCACAAAACTGCGCGCACCCACTTTTTCCGGTTTTCTAAAAGTTAGAAAACGGAGCGCGCCCAGACAAACGGGACCGTCCCGCCGTGTGCCAAGTGTACCGAATGGTGCAAGCAGCATAACCGGACACGTAAAAATTCGTGGGGACTGATTCGGACGCGTGTACGCGCCGGAATCAGGCCGTATCCGCGGACACATTTCGTGTCGCAACTTTTGTGGAACTCGCACGTATTTTGTGCACGCTTGTCAGATTGCGACAAAACTTGCGGCACTGGACTCGTGGTAATGCGCTGGTCCTGTGACCCAAATTTCACGCGATTCTGAGACGATTGACCAGATCGTCAATTGGCGGGCCCCACAGTTGACTTTTTGGACAAATTAGTGTTCGGCTCATCGGAATCCATATTTGGACATACCGTTAGGTTCGTATTGACATCTAGATTTGTTTGACCTATAGTTTGTCCCATTTAGAGACTGTTATCCTTGGCACACTTTTTGGTGCAAAGTGGGCCACACATGGACCCCACTTTTATCCAAAATTACCGTTTTGCACCTGTGTCCAAATTGGACGAAAGGGATGTATTTTTTAGCTATTTTTCTCATTCCGAAAATGTTGGTGATGTTTATTTCAGCATCCGGAGACGTTTGTTCGGAGTCCTTAGTTCCAGGTTCAGTGTCCTTGATATTTGGGCGCGTACACTTTACAGATTTCTTGCCAGGCAAGTATACCTTGCCATTGTACTGTATTTACATTCCATATAAGGCATGCATGTTTATTTCTGTTTATTTAGTTCATTTATTTTAACTGCTATATAAACTGCGCGTCCAAGGAAACTTGGGTGCAACGACGGTGTAGTCGTACTATGTTTTTATTTATGTATATGCATTGGACCTACTTTATGAGACTACCCCATTTTCATGAGGCATTTATGTTTTATTGGCCATGACACTATTCTTACACGAGTGTGAGTCACATGTAGGACACGGACTTGCGTATTCGGCTGGCCACTGGTACGTATAGGTCGTGCGACGGATAGGGATAACTGCCAATAGAAACTTTGCATGCTAGTAGACCTGGCGGTTATTAGAGGTATTATCGTGTCATGGATATGACATGCTTAGAGCATTGGGTGGGGAGAACAACAAGTACCGCATTTGAGCTCCTTTACACTTTTTCTCCTGTACGCCCGGATTCTCCGCTGGAGATACGGGTCATGATGACCACTATATATTATGTACTATCAGGCGGGCCACCGGCATTCAAAAGACGACGTGCCTTTTAGGCCCCTGGATCTTCAAAAGAGAACCATGCCAAATCCCAGTTTTCAGCCAGATAGCTCACTTGTGGGGAAAGGTGTTCTTAACTGCATTCACATAGATGGTTAGGCGACCCCAATGGATGTTTATTTTCAGTACTTTATTGGCATGTGCTTTTTGTATCTTGTTACGTCCCTCTGAGGACCTGGTCCCTTCCAGATATAGGTGAGCAGGAGTATCCGCAGGAGTATGGACCTGGACCTGATGCTACCTATCAGCCTGAGGAGATCTTATCTTCTGATTATATGTGATTCATTGCAGCTGTTTAGAGATTTTAGTTGCTATTCTTTTCTAGACATTTATTCTTATATTAGAGTTTATTCTCTTCTCTCTTTAGTAGTTTATTATAGTCGATTTGCAGTGGATTTGTCTCCACCCGACTATTGCACTTTTAGATTACTATTTGAGACTACTTCTTTGATATTCATTTATTGATTTCCATTCTTCTATTATTTGTGCTGTGGATGAGATATAGAACTGCGTGTGACTTGTTGTGACATATATTTACCACTGTGGATTGGATATTCATGTACAGCGTACGTGTGTATATGGTTTCCATATATTGGAGTTCGTATACATACGGCTGGCGTGTTACGTATTCTTAGTCCTACGTATTTTGGGACTGGGGCGTGACATATTTTTGTGGTGGCCCATGCAGGTCTAGAATATATTGTCTCGGTTACGTAACCGTACCGAACAAGCCTGCGTAAAAGGAATAGAGTATAAGGATCTCATCCACGCTTGATTGAAATTTATCCTTCCTATTTAATACTTGCATCCTGTTTGATTCCAGTACTTTTCTAATCGTTTCGTACATCAACTGCAGAGAGATGGATTTGCAGAATGGATGTACTGCCGCCGATGGCGACGCAAATTCTGGAGTCAATGGTCAGACTCAAGGAGGGACCCCAACGATTCCTAGGCTTCCGGGGCCAGATGGACAAACTCACACTCCAGTTCCATCTGATCTTCCCGCTTCACCTATTGGGGACCTTCCACCTGCCCCAGTACCGCAAGATGGCCAAGCGCAGATGTTCCAATTCTTTTAGATGATGATACAGGAACAGAGGCAGCAGGCAGTCGAGCAGAGACAAGAATTTTTGGCAGCACTGGAGAGGATGGCTGCACATGCTACTGTACCAGCCCAAACACTAGCTCCAGTACCTCGAGCTAAGGTTGGGTCAGTAAAGGATTTTGTTCAGATGGGTGCAAGGCAGTACAAGGGCACTGAGAGCCCGGAGGAGACCACCAGCTGGATCACTCACACACAGAAGCTACTGGAGGCATCGTAGTTACCCACGGACCTATGGATGACGGGTGTACGGACGCTTCTGGATGGTAATGCTCATCACTGGTGGGAATCCATGGAGCGCCAGTTGGGTACTTACCAGACTTGGGAGCAGTTCTTGGAGTACTTTGAGGGAAAGTACTTCCCGGACACTGTCAGGGACACCTTGTATGATCAGTTTCTTCACTTAGAGCAGGGGAACAGAACCGTGGACGAGTATGATGCCGAGTTTAGTCGACTCAGCAAATATGGCGCTGCTTTGATACCAGATGACTTGGCTAAGGCTAAGAGATTTCATCGAGGACTGACCCAGGAGCTTCAACATTATACAAGCTCGCAGTCCCGAGTCTCTTATGCTGAACTACTGACAGAGGCCAGATTTTAGGAAACCATTAGCAGAGGAAGAGGAGGTCAGCTGAGGACACAACAAGGAACAACAAGGATACAGCAGGGACCAGCCAGGACACCACAGGGAGGACCTATCAGACGTCCTTTGGCACAACAGCATCAGCAACACCGAGCAGGACCGTACCGGATTCCGGAAAAACCCCAATGTAATTATTGTGGGAAGATCGGACATATTTCGAGGGATTGTCGGACTCGCTTGGGTCAGTGTATGAGATGTGGCTCCGGACAACACATGGCGAGAGACTGCCCAATGCAGACATCGACACTCCCACCACCAGTTCAGAGACTAGCGCTTCCAGCACCGAAGCCAGCCCAGCAGATGACCGGACCGGGAGCACCTTGACCCCCAGCAGCAGGAGGATTTCCGAGAGGACCACCGCTACCCACTCAGGAGGAGCAGTATATGAGGACCGGACATGGACAGCCGCAGAGGAACGGGCGAGCTTTTGCATTGGAGGTAGATGACATGGATCATGAGGTGGATGTCATAGCAGGTATTACCCTTGCTTTTACTTTTTTTGCTGTGACATTATTTGATACGGGAGCCACCCACTCATTCATATCATCTAGTTTTATTGCCAAACACAACATTGCTTCTATACCATTATCTAGTTGTGTTAGAATTCTTACCGGAGGAGGAGTTGTACCAGTTAGTCGAGTTTGTAGAACGGGTCCTATAGTGATTCGTGGTAGGGAGATAAATGCCCAACTCTTAGTCCTTCCTATGCCGTCTTTTGATATTGTGCTTGGAATGGACTGGCTGAGCAAGAACCACGCTTTCTTCGATTGCTTTGGAGGATGCATTCTTTTTAAGGTACCAGGCCAGCCTGAACTTGAGTTTGCCCGAGGATCCACAGAAATCCTTGATGGTATGCAGCTCGCAATGGACGATGTTGTCTATCATCCTATTATTTCAGAATTTCTAGACGTCTTTCCAGAGGATTTGTCAGGACTACCCCCAGACCGAGACGTAGAGTTTTCAATTGAACTAGCACCCGGATCAGCACCTATAGCATCGCATGTTTACAGACTGGCGAAGAAGGAGATGGACGAGCTGAAGGCACAGTTAAAAGAGCTAGAGGAGAAAGGTTTCATCCGACCAAGTGCATCACCCTGGGGAGCACCAGTGCTGTTTGTACCAAAGAAGGATGGGTCAGTGCGTATGTGCATTGACTACAGGGCCTTGAATGCAGTGACAGTGAAGAACAAATATCCACTGCCACGCATTGATGACCTGTTTGATCAACTCAGTGGAGCTAAGGTATTCTCGAAGATAGATCTGAGATCGGGATATCACCAAGTGAAGGTACGGAAGCAGGACATTCCGAAGATCGCATTCAGAACAAGATATGGACACTACGAGTTTTTGGTCATGCCATTTGGATTGACCAATGCTCCAGCGATCTTCATGGACTTGATGAATCGAGTCTTCCACCAGTACTTGGACCAGTTCGTGGTCGTCTTCATAGATGATATACTTGTCTATTCGAAGAGCCACGAGGAGCACGAGGAGCACCTGCGGATTGTTCTAGAGACTTTGAGGAGAGAGAGCAGTTATATGCTAAACTCAGCAAATGTGAGTTCTTCTTGGACAGAGTTTTATTTCTTTGACATGTTGTTACAGGAGATAGTATTTCTGTTGATCCAGAGAAGATCTCCGCAGTTGAGACATGGCCTGTTCCTAAATCAGCAGCAGAGGTGAGGAGTTTCCTTGGACTTGCGGGATATTACCGACGGTTCGTGGAAAACTTCTCAAGGATAGCGGCACCTATGACTCGTCTGACTTGTAAGGATCAAGAATTTATATGGACTGACGAGTGTCAAGCAGCCTTTGAAGAGTTGAAGAAGCGACTGACTACAACACCAGTATTGGCGATTCCGTCAGGATCAGGAGGATACGTGATCTACAGTGGCGCATCAGGAAAAGGCTTAGGATGCGTATTGATGCAGCATGGCAAGGTGATTACATATGCATCTAGGCAGTTACGAGTACATGAGAAGAATTATCCAACTCATGACTTGGAACTTACAGCCGTTGTATTTGCTCTGAAGCTATGGAGACATTACTTATATGGGAAACGAGTGGAGATCTATACAGACCACAAAAGCCTCAAGTACGTCTTCACGCAGAAGGAGTTAAATATGAGGCAACGTCGATGGCTCGAGTTGATGAAAGATTTCGAGATAGAGCTACATTATCATCCAGGCAAGGCTAACGTGGTAGCAGACGCGTTAAGCCGGAAGCCAGCAGTTTACTTCTTGACTGCACAGAGGGAACTATTGGAGGACTTGCAAGAGCTTGGCATTGAAGTGATAGTACCCGGAGCAGATGGGACACTAGCCAACTTACAAGTTCAATCATCATTGGTAGAGAGAATTAAGGCAGCTTTGCCTACAGATGCCAGGTTCAGGAGACTAAAGGAAAGGACAGAGGCCGGAGAGCAGACCGGATTGCGCATTCATGAGGATGGAACATTACGATGTGGTGATCATCTTTATGTTCCAAATGGAGAGATTCGACAGGAGCTGATGACAGAGGCTCATAGTTCGATTTATTCTATTCATCCTGGAGGCACCAAGATGTATCGCGACTTACGACAGTATTTTTGGTGGCATGGGATGAAGAGAGAGATAGCTCGCTTTGTAGCTAAATGTCTGGTATGTCAACAAGTGAAGGCGGAGCACCAGAGGACAACGGGATTATTGCAACCACTTCCGATTCCAGAGTGGAAGTGGGAGCACATCACTATGGACTTTGTCACGGGTTTTCCCAAGAGTCCAAGTGGGAGAGATGCAGTATGGGTAATAGTGGACCGACTCACCAAGTCAGCCCATTTTATACCTTTTAGAGTGGGTCAGTCTACAGAAGCTTTAGCTGATTTATATATGAGGCAGATCGTGAGATTGCACGGCATACCAGTTAGCATTGTATCGGACATAGATTCGCGCTTCATATCACACTTTTGGAGGAGCATGCAAGAGAGTCTTGGTACTCGTCTGAAGTTCAGTACATCTTACCACCCGCAGACAGATGGGCAGTCGGAGCGTACTATTCAGACCTTGGAAGACATGTTGAGGGCTTGCATGTTAGACTTCGGAGGATCATGGGAGGACCACCTACATCTTGTAGAGTTTTCTTACAACAATAGCTATCAAGCGAGTATTCAGATGGCTCCGTTTGAAGCATTGTATGGAAGAAAATGTAGGTCTCCTGTGTGTTGGAGTGACGTGAGAGAACGTCAGATTTTGGGACCCGAGTTGGTGGTCAACACTGTAGAGACAGTCAAGAAGATTCAGGGACACTTGCGAGCAGCGCAAGACAGACAGAAGCAGTGGGCAGACCTTCATCGTCGTCCCTTGGAGTTCAAAGAGGGCGATCACGTCTTCTTGAGGATATCACCGACCAGAGGCACCATCCGATTCGGAGGGCGCGGAAAATTGAGTCCAAGGTATATTGGACCATTTGACGTGCTCGAGAGAGTTGGAGAGGTGGCATATCGACTTGCGCTACCACCTTCACTGGAGGAAGTACATGACGTATTCTATGTGTCGCAGCTCAGGCGATATGTGGCTGACAGCAGTCATGTTCTTGACCATTCAGAGATCACCATTGGGCCGAGCTTGTCATACCAAGAGCAACCCGTGGGAATCCTTGATCATCGAGAGAAGGTATTGAGGAACCAGTCTATTTCCTTGGTTCGCGTAGCATGGAGACATGGCGCGCCAGGAGAATCAACTTGGGAACGCGAGGACGACATGCGCAAGCGCTTTCCGAACCTATTCGCAGACCAAGGTAAGAATTTACATTGTTAAATTATATCTTATACCATCATTGCATTCTATCGTGGCTTAATTTTAATTTCGAGGACAAAATTTTTACAAGTTGGGTAGAATGTAAAACCCTCTTCCTAGAAAATCGTATATACCTTTAATTATTAATTATTAATTAAATTGTAGTAATTAGGTCTAAATAGGATAAATAGATTTTTAATAATTTTTATGTTAGGTGTTCGGACACTTAGATGACTTATGGGACCTTCAGGAATTTTTCAGAATTTATTCCATGTAGGGGACCCCTTGAGCAGTTGCTAGCCTAACGATGTGCAATACCCTAAACTATAAATTTCCTTATGAGTATATATATATATATATATATATATATATATATATATATATATATATATATATATATATATTATTAAAAGGAAAAGAAAAGAAAAGAAAAGAAAATAAGAATTTAATAATGAATATAATAATAATAATAATAATAATAATAATAACAATATTAATACTAATAACCTACTTAGGAATTTCCATTCAACAACTTGCTTTCCACATCTCTGCTATGTATATGTGTGACCCGCAGCAATGTATATGTGTGCTAAGACCCGACCCTTTACTATCCCACTTCGGCCGCTCCAAAAACCCATCCGCACCCCCTCTCTCTACTAATATATAATATATATATATATATAATAGTTAGCTCTAAAACCCTAACCTAAAACTCCAGACTTCCTCTTCCCATCTAAGAGCCGTCACCGCAGCCAGAGAAGCCCCGCCAAGCCATCCAACCATCCCGTCGACGCCGACCTCGCATCCTGCAGTTTCCCACTAGAGGCACCTTCGCTCCGGCGCGATTTTCCGTCGACTCGCTCGACCAAACGCTGTTCCATTTTTATAGGTATGATCATCCCTTAACCCTCTCCAATATTCGTTTTATAGTCAACTTCAGAAAACGTGTGCCCCTAGGTGTAAAACAGCGTCCAAAGTGGACGGACAGACCCAATTCTGGGATCGCAGAATTCCAGAATGACCACCCGTATTGCCGAGTTCGTATCTCCCACCACAGAGATCCGAATTCGGTGATTCTTTTTTATACCTGTAGAATACCTGACCTAGTTTAATTTCTGTAAATAACCCTAGGCTAATAGTTGCTGTGGACATAGTTATATTCGTCACAAAACTGTGCGCACCCACTTTTTCTGGTTTTCCAAAAGTTAAAAAACGGAGCGCGCCCCGCCAAACGGGACCGCCCCGCCGTGTGCCAAGTGTACTGAATGGTGCACGCAGCATAACCGGACACGTGAAAATTCGTGGAAACTGATTCGGACGCGTGTACGCGCCGGAATCAGGCCGTATCCGCGGACACATTTCGTGTCACAACTTTTGTGGAACTCGCACGTATTTTGTGCACGTTTGTCAGATTGCGACGAAACTTGCGGCACTGGACTCGTGGTAACGCGCTGGTCCTGTGACCCAAATTTCACGCGATTCTGAGACGGTTGACCAGATCGCCAATTGGCGGGCCCCACAGTTGACTTTTTGGACAAATTAGTGTTCGGCTCATCGGAATCCACATTTGGACATACCGTTGGGTTCGTATTGACATCTAGATTTGTTTGACCTATAGTTTGTCCCATTTAGAGACTGTTACCCTTGGCACGCTTTTCGGTGCAAAGTGGGCCACACATGGACCCCACTTTTACCCAAAATTATCGTTTTGCTCCTGTGTCCAAATTGGACGAAAGGGATGTGTTTTTAGCTATTTTGCTCATTCCGAAAACGTTGGTGATGTTTATTTCAGCATCCGGAGACGTTTGTTCGGAGTCCTTAGTTCCAGGTTCAGTGTCCTTGACATTTGGGCGCGTACACTTTACAGATTTCTTGCCAGGCAAGTATACCTTGCCATTGTACTGTATTTACATTCCATATGAGGCATGCATATTTATTTCTGTTTATTTAGTTTATTTATTTTAACTGCTATATAAACTGCGCGTCCAAGGAAACTTGGGTGCAACGACGGTGTAGTCGTACTATATTTTTATTTATGTATATGCATTGGACCTACTTTATGAGACTACCCCATTTTCATGAGGCATTTATGTTTCATTGGCCATGACACTATTCTTACACGAGTGTGAGTCACATGTAGGACACAGACTTGCGTATTCGGCTGGCCACTGGTACGTATAGGTCGTGCGACGGATAGGGATAACTGCCAATAGAAACTTTGCATGCTAGTAGACCTGGCGGTTATTAGAGGTATTATCGTGTCATGGACATGACATGCTTAGAGCATTGGGTGGGGAGAACAACAAGTACCGCATTTGAGCTCCTTTACACTTTTTCTCCTGTACGCCCGGATTCTCCGCTGGAGATACGGGTCATGATGACCACTATATATTATGTACTATCAGGCGGGCCACCGGCGTTCAAAAGATGACGTGCCTTTTAGGCCCCTGGATCTTCAAAAGAGAACCATGCCAAATCCCAGTTTTCAGCCAGATAGCTCACTTGTGGGGAAAGGTATTCTTAACTGCATTCACATAGATGGTTAGGCGACCCCAATGGATGTTTATTTTCAGTACTTTATTGGCATGTGCTTTTTGTATCTTGTTACGGTCCTCTGAGGACCTGGTCCCTTCCAGATATAGGTGAGCAGGAGTATCCGCAGGAGTATGGACCTGGACCTGATGCTACCTATCAGCCTGAGAAGATCTTACCTTCTGATTATATGTGATTCATTGCATCTGTTTAGAGATTTTAGTTGCTATTCTTTTCTAGACATTTATTCTTATATTAGAGTTTATTCTCTTCTCTCTTTAGTAGTTTATTATAGTCGATTTGCAGTGGATTTGTCTCCACCCGACTATTGTACTTTGAGATTACTATTTGAGACTACTTCTTTGATATTCATTTATTGATTTCCATTCTTCTATTATTTGTGCTGTGGATGAGATATAGAACTGCATGTGACTTGTTGTGACATATATTTACCACTGTGGATTGGATATTCATGTACAGCGTACGTGTGTATATGGTTTCCATATATTGGAGTTCGTATACATACGGCTGGCGTGTTACGTATTCCTATTCCTACGTATTTTGGGACTGGGGCGTGACATGTTTTTGTGGTGGCCCATGCAGGTCTAGAATATATTGTCTCAGTTACGTAACCGTACCGAACAAGCCTGCGTAAAAGGAATAGAGTATAAGGATCTCATCCACGCTTGATTGAAATTCATCCTTCCTATTTAATACTTGCATCATGTTTGATTCCTGTACTTTTTCTAATCGTTTCGTACATCAACTGCAGAGAGATGGATTTGCAGAATGGATGTACTGCCGCCGATGGCGACGCAACTTCTGGAGTCAATGGTCAGACTCTAGGAGGGACCCCAACGATTCCTAGGCTTCCGAGGCCACATGGACAAACTCACACTCCAGTTCCATCTGGTCTTCCCGCTTCACCTATTGGGGACCTTCCACCTGCCCCAGTACCGCAAGATGGCCAAGCGCAGATGTTCCAATTCTTTCAGATGATGATACAGGAACAGAGGCAGCAGGCAGCCGAGCAGAAGCAGCAGGCAGTCGAGCAGAGACAAGAATTTTTGGCAGCACTGGAGAGGATGGCTGCACATGCTACTGTACCAGCCCAAACACTAGCTCCAGTACCTCGAGCTAAGGTTGGGTCAGTAAAGGATTTTGTTCAGAGGGGTGCAAGGCAGTACAAGGGCACTGAGAGCCCGGAGGAGACCACCAGCTGGATCACTAGTAATGTAATATTTTATAACATAATTACTTAGTGTTGGTTTTAGTGAATGTTGCTTTTGTCCTTTGATTTTATGCTCACCAGTACGTTCTCCAAAGTACTGATCCACCAACAATTTACTTTTTCGCAGGTGTTGGATCGTCCGAGAAAGCGATAGCCGTGACTCATCCCCAGGATCCGGAAATCTGGTTTCGATGCCTTGAGCCGTATCGATTATTTTGAGCTGCTTTTGTATAGAGGGACATAATGTATGGAACGATGCCATTGTATTCAGAGAACCTCGTGCCTTGATCTTTGTCCCGTATACTCAGATGGATTATTCTTCGCAATATTGCCCCTCCGCTGAGTACTCGATCGATTCGATGATAGCCACAACTTTAACAATGTTGCCTTGTGCGGACGCAACCACAGGCTCGCACGGCATCACGTCCCGAAGGAAACAATCGTCCCGCGGGAGCGCTTGTGGGGTGATTCACGCCTAGCGGGGCGACCAATTCCTGCGGGAGATCGGGGCATGACATAATGGTATCAAAGCAACTCGATCCTCTGGCCTTACACCAAATTCGCTGATGTTTTTAGATGACGATTCCTTGTGCATTGATATCATTGCTGAGTTGAGAGTTCCATATAATAAGTCCATAGATATTGTCAAAGTTGCCGGCAAAAATTTTCTGGATTTGATTTGTTGCTTGAGAGTTGTGCTTTCATGCTTATGGTTTGCTAGAGTTTTCGATTGATAATGGTGAGGGATGAGCACTATCTCTACTCTGGATATCGAATATTTCTCATTGAAGTTTCGAGGACGAAACTTTTTCTTGGTGGGTATGTATGTAGTGCCCTGCTCCGTGTTGGTACTATGTACAAGAGATATCGGTTTGCTGACTCAAAAAGAAAACCTTCTTGGAGAGCTCCTTGTTGAACCAGAAGATGACTAATCTAGGTGAGTGGACAGAACTTCATTCTTTGATTCTTGCATTCCTTAATAATGAATCTGAGTTTTTGAAATACTTGTTTGCTTAATAAGATAAGTTTGCATGAATGATAGAATGAGAATCTGCCTGCCTGAAAGAGATATAACCATTGCCATGCTAAGTATAAGAAAGAAATATTGCATGCTAGTTACACTGACACAACTATCGAACGAACCCTGCCATGCTAAAGAAAGAAAGAATAAATTTGTATGCTTCACTTGAAGAGAGAGATTAACCCGTGCCATACATGCTTTTATTAAAGATCATTCATATGTTTGCTTGTCGTCGTGTATATAATTGCTTGTCTTGGACGCAAAAGCTTGATGGAATGTATGCTTATTTTGTTATAAGAGTAAATGGCTTATCTTGTTAAAGAAGAGACTAGTAGCCCGCCCTGATGTTCCGGTCCTACGGGATCTAGGGGGTACGACTATTAGATAAGAGATAGATGGATTGAAAGCTTGTGTTGTCATGTTGTGTTATACTTGTGATATGCTTGTTACCGAGGAGCTTGCGGAGGATGGAGGATAAACGACAAGTTGGAGACTAATAGTGCATCCCGATGTTCTGGTCCTATGGGGTCTAGGGGACGTGACTATTAGAATGATGGATGGAGATTGCTGGGGTGAGACTAATAGTGCATCCTGAAGTTCCTGTCCTACGGGATCTAGGGGGACATGGATATTAGATGGGAGGCGGTGCTTCTGTTGGGAAGAGTTTGAGTTTGTGTTAGAGAAGTTAGCTTGTTCATGAAGATACCTGCATTCAGGTAGTTAAGGCGCATGCTAGTCTAACCTTCTTGCATACCTAACTGTTTGATACAGAGATGGACAGAAAAAGAGAACTATATATATATATATATATATATATATATATATATATATATATATGTATATATTGCTAACTTGTATGTCTGCTACAGGGAAAACCGTTTGGCAAGGGGTAAGAAGCACAAAGAGTATATATATAGCCTGCTTATTTTTGATCATGTGCATCTTATAGTTTATCTGATAGTGTTTCATGCATTTGCATCAGTCGGACAATGGCTATTAGTGCAGAGCTGAACCTTGGTCACGGCTGCTATTTTGAGCGTATTTTAGTGAAGAGAAACCATGAGTCATAGTTGCTAATAGTATCAGATAAAAGAGTCATTGGTTAGCTGGATTACCGCTACTGATCCTGAGTTTCTCAGGGACCGACATCTTATAGATAGTTCCTCTTTTTTGCTTGTTTGAATGACAGTCCACTAAATGATGCATTATCCCTAGAGTCTTTGAGTATAGCTCACGAGACACGGTGCGCACACCCTGATTTGGTACATCGTACTTGAACCGTTTGTCTTGCCTACTTGGTTGTATTGAATTGAATTCTGATTTCAAAGATTCTTCCATAAGAAGTAATATGACTCCGTTCCCGTACTGCATGTAACGAATTTAGGTAAAACTAGAAAGATCACTAGTAATGTAATATTTTATAACATAATTACTCAGTGTTGGTTTGAGTGAATGTTGCTTATGTTCATTGATTTTATACTCACCAGTACTTTCTTCAAAGTGCTGACCCACCAACAGTTTGCTTGTTCACATCTGCTGGATCATCCGAGAAAGTGATAGTTGTGCCTTATCCCCAGGACCCATAAATATGGTTTCGATGCCTTGAGCCGTATCAATTATTTTGAGCTACTTTTGTATAGAGGGACATAATGTATGGAACGATGACATTGTATTCAGAGAACCTCGTGCCTTGATCTTTGCTCCATATACTTAGATGGATTATTGTTTGTAACATTGTCCCTCCTGCGTACTCGATCGATTCGATGATAGCCACAACTTTAACGATGTTGCCTTGTGCGGACGCAACCCCAGGCTCGCACGATATCACGTCCCGATGGAAACGATCGTCCCGTGGGAGCGTTGGCGCGGTGATTCGTGCCTAGAGGGGGCGACCGATTCCTGCGGGAGATCGGGGTATGACACACAGTGCGTGATGTTCTGCTAGAGGACTCATGTGTATGGGGAAGCTTCTAGTTCGGATATGAAGGTGGGCAGATTCCGGAGTTCGAATCTCGAAAGAATCATACCGTCCGCTTGGTTGGGCCAGCCAAGGGTGAAGAAGCTCGTCGGAACGTTAACACGTTTCGGTGGAAGAGAAAGTTGGGGACAGACATCCAAGACTCAAGGTGAGGTTGATCGTTTTGGACATCGGTCTTGACCATGTTATTGATATCGGCAGGATCCTAGTGGTGTAGGAGGTGCTACGCATGACAGCTAGCATCGACGTGACGGTCGAGGAGCTGGAGATGACGGAAGATGCAAAGCAACTCGGAGGATCTAAGATCGGGGGCATGGGGGAGCAGATTTTCTGTCGTGGGACGACAGGAATGGAGTCCAATTGAGGAGCCATGGAGCCAACACCTCTCATCAGACTGGAGGGAGAGATTGTTGGGAATTAAGTCAGCTGAAGGGGCAGAGTTCGGGCCAAAATCGGTGTGGTATTCCAGAACCTTCGAGAGGCTGCTTGAGTTTTAGAATTTTATGTTATATTTTGGGCCGTTTGATGCTAGTGGACGGCTGGATCTTATGGTTGGCTATTTTTAGGATTTTCAAACCCTAAAATAGGTTTCTCATACTATAAATAGGGAGGAGGATGGAGTCACAAAAGAGTAGCACAAGTTGAAAATTTTGGGTGCTCGTCCCCAGAAAATCTAAGAGAAAGCCCATGCTTTGCTCTTAGGACTTCGTCATCCAAAACAGAAGGAAGAAGGAGATCTAATCGAGGAGTCGTCAACTTTAGTTAGGGAGATTGCTATGTGTTGGTGAGTGATTTCAATTGTAATATTCTGATTTTCTTCTTGAGTGTGGTGAGGGGTTGAACTTATTAGGGCAAAGAGTTTCAACATTAGTTTTTACAATCTTGTAATTTTATCTGTGTTATAAAGGTTGGAATTTGTCCAGGTGACGTAGTCACCGCTATATACTTTTCTTTATCTGTTCTTGGTGTTCGTAAATTGGTTGGTTATCTCAGGTGGGTTGGTAAAGTGCTTCTTCCGCTGCGCGACCAACACGTGGTATCAGAACGCACGTGTTTCCAACACTAACTTCTTCTTTCTTCTTCTTCTTTCTCCAAATTTCTTTTCTATGCGGCCAACTAATTCGTTTTAAAAAAGCCCCATAAACGACTATATATAATATATCTAAGAAGAAGAAAAAGTCCATAAAGTACTATGTAAAGTTTTTCTTTTTCGACTAATTAGAGTCAGTGGCGGAACTAGCATAAAAAAATTTAGGAGGACTAAACTTTAAATAACTTAAACGACATGAAGACAATAGCATTATATTGTCTAAAATATTTTTTTTTTAAGAATTTATTTATCATTCATGCTGTGTTTGATTGAGTTTTCTTTTTATGAAAAATATTTTTATCACAAAATTTTCATCAATATTGTAGTGTTTGATAGCTTGTATTTTCATGAAATTATTTTCTAAAAAAAATTATTTTTCATATTTTCTTCTAAATTAGGGGGAAAATGAAACTGACCAAACCCATAGAAAAATATTATTTTTCAGGAAAAATAACTATTTTATATGAAAAATAATGTCAATTAAACATCCAAATTATGTTTTCCATAAAAAATTCCAAAATTTCATGAATTTTTTCTAGTAAAATAAATATGTAAAATTAATTTATTTTCCACATATATTTTACCTTGCAATAAAATGCACATTTTATTTGTTGCATACTCCAAATATAAACAAAAATAAAACATAACTGCGAAACATTTAAAAACAAAACTCAATTTTTTTTTTTTTTTCAAAAACTTGGTCCGGGCTACAGCTCGGCCGTGCCCATAGAGGACTCCGTCTCTGATTAGAGTTTAGACCTTGAATTTTATACCCGCTTAGAGTTAAAATCATAACATGTCCAATTAAAAAAAATTAGATCATGAATTTATATTTTTTATTTTATTTTTCCTATTATATCTTGGAAAGTTTTATTGTCAAGCATGAGAGGATTGGTATAATAGAAAAATAATAATAATAATTCAGGTTATAAATTTTCTAATTGGACAAATCAGAACTTAAAGTCTAAGCTCATATGAAATATTGGATCTAAACTCTAATTAACCCTTCTTCTTTTTTAATAAAGTTCTAAATATTTTTGGCCAATGGCCCAAACTGTAGGCGGAAATGACCCGTATATAGCAAATTAACGGGCTGGGAAGAGACATTAATAGCCGAATCATCAATTGTTTTAGTCTAACAACTTTCATTGATGGAATTAATCCATACTGACATAAATAATCATAAAAAATTATAAGGGTGTGTTTGATTGCAAGATAAAAAATATGTAAAAAAAAAATTTTAATTTTACGGAATTATTTTTTTAGGAAAAAATTTCATAGAATTTAGAAAATTTTTCATGAAAAACTTAATTTGGTGTTTGATTGCCATTATTCTCCACAGAAAAATATCATTTTTCATGAAAAATAATATTTTTTATGGGTTGGATACGTTTCATTTTCCACCTTTCTGAAGGAAAATATATAAAATTATAATTTTTTGAAAAATAATTTCATGAAAAATATAAACTATCAAACACTACAATTGGTGAAAAATTTGTGATGAAAATATTTTCTATAAAAAAAAGTCCAATCAAACACTTTCAGTTAAAAATTAATTTATATGTGACACCCGTATCCATATCTAAACATAAAACAAGTCCGTCTAAATAGTAATATTAGCTTTAAACATGCAAGTTGCAGAAAAATAGCTAAATCAATAAAATATATAAAAAAAAAAAATTCCACATTAGCCGGGACGGACATACTTGAGGGCAGGGTCGGCCCTGGCCCAGGACAGCCAGACGACCGTCCAGGAGCCACGAACGAGGAGGGTCAAAAAAATTCAGTTTAGACATATATACTAATAATTTTGTATCGAAAATAAAACTAGTATAAACCATAGACATCTCTTAACACAAAACAATTGTAATGTAGTGGTTACTATGTTAGACTTGCATACAAGAGGTTCAAGGTTTAGTCCTTGGTGGCATTTTTTTTTAATTTACTTTTATGTTAGATTTTATTTTTTAATATTATATATGGGGAGCCCATTTTAAAAGTTTGCGTAGGGCCGCCAATGAACTCAGGACCGACCCTGCTTGAGGAAAAGTGGAATCAACTGGCCCTACTGAAGAAAATAATAATAATAGGGAGGATATCTACGTTTGTTGTTTTGGATTTCTCTATACTAAGATCAAAAACTGATCCGACACAAATAAAATATTGTTGTAGGTTCTAAATGTCTTGAATTTATTGATTTCTATAGACTTAGTACATAGGAAATAAAATAAAATTAGACTTTTTTTACATTTGAGGTTGATCCTAGTATATCATCCTTCAAGATGTTTGTCTTCCTCCACGAAGCCCTCGATGTCATGAAGATCTTTCGGAGAGGGGATGCCGGTGTAGCCCGAATGTACGATGGTGCAGAACATGTCTACGAACGTAGGATCTTCGACAGATTCTAGGGGCAAACCCCGCGACGATCGGAAGAATCGAACGATGGACTTTCGGACTCGAACCTCATCAACTTGAACATGATCAAGATGATCTCGAACCCCAACTTGAACATTTAATTCTGTCTTAACATTTACTTGAGAACTCGTCTCCCCGACATCAAAGTGAGGAGGCTTGGGCTTGGGCTTAGACTTGGGCTTGGGCTTTTTAGTGATTCCGCAGAATCTATCGTTGCAACCTAAACACGAAGAAGATCTTCTCTTGTTCCTCCGGCTATATTTCAAGACACAGTCTCGTTCTTGTGCCATTGTCTTTGTCCCTGCAATTCCAAAGTAAAGATTAATGTAGGTTTAGTCAAGATTTCGAGTAATTAACTCACTGTTAGCTCAAAGAAGTTGTGTAGTCGACAGGGCCGGCACAGACGTAAGTCCGATAAAAACTCTGGACTTCAGCAACCCTCTTCCAAGACTAAACATGATCCTACGAGAGGTCGGAGTCGTAGGTGACCTCCCAGAACCGACCTACAATAAAAATTAAGAGACAACCAAAATTAATTCCAAATATGACAATCTAATTCTCCGACCCGACCCGGCCCGGATAATCGGTGCTGATTGATCCCGAGTGAACTCTCAGTATTTGAACTGAAACTACTTTCACAGTTTCACTCCTGTGAAAGCTCTATTTATACAAGTCTTTTCAACCTTTCCAACTAAAAAAAAAACAAAATGTGCTACGAATGGCACCATTCCAATATTACTTTCGGCCACACTGACAATTTAATGGAGAGGAATATATTCCCCTACATTTCAATAGAAATAATCTAACATAAACTCTAATTGCAAAAGAAGATAATTCCGACGTCGTTTCTGAACATTTGGAAGTTGTGTTATCGCACATGGCTCCAAAAATCAAAAAATTTAATTATTTTTTATCTCAATATATATTATTAATATAAAAAATTTATTTTTATTATTTTGGTTTTCTAGTTTTTAAAAATTACAATAACATAGTTTTTAGTATGTTTTCGTCATTAATTGTGGCATTTTTTTCTACCACTGTCAAGTAGAAATGTATGTCCATCTTGTTAAAATTATTTAATGGTCAAATTTCAGTACGTTTCAATTGCATGTGAGAGTTGGTTGAGGAATTTGGCTGGTTTTCTTTTAAGTGCTTGTGCCACTTGTTCTCAGTGTAGGTAGGTTCAAGTGCTTCCAACTTTACACAGCTGAACACAGCAGGACCGACTCTTTTTTTTATTTTATTTTTATTATTATTCCTTGTTTGATTCCTACAATCTTTAATTTCTTGATTCATTTCTTTTCAGTTTTCTTGTTTGATTCCTTGTTTTCAGTTTTCTTTTCAGCTGAACCTACTATCTTTAATTTCTTGTTTGATTCCTCGTCTCTCTCTCTCTCTCTCTCTCTCTCAAAAGTCATGAGTACAACTTGGAGTTTCTTGCAATAATGCTGATATGTGACCTAATCAGTACTTAGTCCTTCGTCATCCATCGTCGAGGACGAGGCAGAATGACGTATGAGCTGGGGGTGGGTGTCACGTTCAGCTTTCGAAGAACCATAAAATGTCCACAGTACGTAATACAAGATAAGAATGAACATAATTAATAATTGATCTCAAAATAAAATTAATTTAGCGAAAATAAACTGTTACATCTGTTACTAGATTCGGTGTTCTTAAATTTGTGATATTTAATTTTTTTTTATTAATGTATTCATGCTGTATTTACATGTTGATTTCTGTTAAATATGTTGTATTTATTTAAATGTATTCATGTTTATTGTTGGAGACTACCCGAGGCCAGTAGTGAACACCTTGGCAATTACCATGGACCAGTGTTAGGACCTATATACAGGATGGATATCGGACCCGGTTCATTCTTGGAACCAATAAGTCTATTTTGGATGGTTGAGATTTGGTTGGAGAGTGTCATGACTTAATCTTAGGGTTAACCTTATTTTTTCTCACTTAGTATATATATATATATATATATATATATATATATATATATATGATTTTCTCTCTCCTCTCTCATTTTTCCTCATTTCCACTTCCCTTCTCCTTTCTTCTTTCTTCTTCCCTCAATAGCTCCTCTTGACCGAAATCATAGTCCTAGCCCTAGACTTGGTTCTAGGAAGAGGTTTGTTAGTCCACCAAGGCAAGTATATCTTGCTCAAATTGGTGAAGCCATAGATTTTCGTATTTTTTATATGATTAGTAAATTAAAATGTGTTTGATAGAAAATGTTCTCCATGATGTTCTCATTAGTTTTAGTTATTGGAGTTTTTGGTTTTGAAGAGCGGTTTTGAGTAGATCTGAATTTTAAAGTTAGGATTTTCATGGGTTCCAATTTTTTTTCTTGGTTTTGATATATTAAAACATGTTATTTAAGAAAAATAGTTTTTGGGGTTGATGGAATACTTCATTTCGAGCATTTTGGCTTTTGTTTTAATTGATTTAGAGTTAAAATGAAATTTTTATGAAGAAAATAATTTTTGATTTTTTGAAACTTTTTTGTCATGGCTGAACTTGCTGTCTGGAGATGTCACCACCCCATTTCCAGAGCCGGATATTTTTTATTTTATTTTAATTTAGTTAATTGTTTATTATTTATAATTAATTGTATTTATAATTAATTATTGATATATTTTTATTGTTTGTTTTAGGATTTTGGCTAGCCTGGACCCATGTCAGACCCTAGTGGACCCATGTCCGACCCAGCCCACACCCCTGTGAGACTTATTTTGGGTTTTAGAATATTTATTTTATTTTTAGAAGGTTAGTGGGAGAGATTTGGAGCTAGTTTGAGTGCTTTTGGAACCCGGAACCCGAAACCAAGTGAGTATGGGCGTTTTGGAAATTTGGAAACTTGTGTAACCCCTTTAACTATGCTTGGCCGACCCATTCAGCCCCTCCTAGACCGTGGAACAGCACCACAGCAGCCATTCTCTTCATTCTTCACTTCTTCCTTCTTCTTCTTCTTCTTCTTCTTCTCCACTTCTTCTTTCTTCTCCTTCTTCCTCCAAAGTAAGTTTTCCTTCCATTTTTCTTCCTTCTTCTTCCATTCTTTCTTCTTTATGCTAGCCCTAACCTTGCATTTTCCCTAACCTAGGTGGGTAGAGCTTAGATTTGGTGTTGGAGCTAGATTTGGGAGCTTGGAAGCTTGGTTTGGAGGATTTGGAGCATTTTGGAGACTTTGGCTTGGGATTCCAACTCCCAAGAGGTAAACCCTAATTTTTTCTCTTGTAATTATTTTTATATAATGTAATTAATAGTTTAGAACCTTCATAGACCCTTAGGCTACCCGTGGGAGGAAGTTGGAACTAGTTTGGTAGTGTTTGGAGACTTTAACACTAGGTTTTGTGTCAATTTCGGGTGGAATCCGAATTTGGCCCAATTTTGGGTGATGCCCTAGGTTAGACGGACCTAGGTAGATGTTGTCGGGTGTCTTGAGGGTGAGTGCGTGTCTCCGTTCGGACACGGGAAGCCGCGTCACGGAGAAACGGACGTTTCGGACGAAATTGGGACTTTTCGTCGTCGCCGATTCTAAATGCCTGCGCGTTTTCGCCACGGGCCTAGAATCGACGCGGGAGTACTTTTTATAGGATCTAGGCATCGTGTAGAGCGCGTGGATAAATTTTGGGCCGATTTCGAGTTCGTTTGGTGTGTGTTTCAGGAGGTTTTTCGAGCCGCGCACCACGTGTTCGTCGAAATGACCGAACGACAATTTCGACTTGGTTTCCTTGTTTCGGGCTTGTGCGCGCGTTGGGTTAGTATTAGGGAGTGTGCGCTAGAGTTTTTGAGTTATATTTTATATATTTTAGGGTGTTGGTGAGTGTCGGGGTCGTTGGGCGTGAGTGGGACGTTTGGTTTGTGTGTTGTTGTGTGTTGTGTTGTGTTGTGTTAGTGTATATGTGTCTATATATATATATATATATATATGTATATATTTATATGTATGTGTGTTTATGTATATATATTTATATATATATATGTGTGTATTTATATCTATGTGCTTGTGTGTGTATATGTCTATGTGTATATATATATATATATGTATATGTGTAAGTGTGCTTGTGTGTGTATATGTATACATATATATTTATGTGTGTGTATATATTTATAGTTGAGAGTGTGTGTAGATATATATATAAATTAGTGTGTGTATATATATATATATATATATATATATATATATATATATATATATATATGTAGCTAGGTATATATATTTATGTGTGTGTGTGTGTGTGTTGTTATGTGTTTTAGTGTGTGTGTGAGTGTGTTAGTATATAGAGATGTAGGTGTGTATATATATGTATCTAGTTTTATATATATATATATATATATATATATATATATATATATATATATAGAGAGAGAGAGAGAGAGAGAGAGAGAGTGATATATATATGTATATATATAGGAGTGGGTGTATGTGTGTTTGTGAGAAGGAGGGAGGGGGGAACTCCCACAGCAGAGAGCAGATGCTGCTGCAGCAAGCAGCTGTAGCAGCAGCAAGCAGCTGCACCAGCAGCAGCAGCAGCAGGCTCAGCAAGAGCAGTAGCAGCAGCATGTAGAGCCAGCACAGCAACAGCAGTAGCATGGAGCAGCAGCAGCAGGAATAAGAAGCTCCAGCAGTAGCAGCGGGTAGTAGCTAGTGAGGGAGGAAGAGAGATTGATATATATATATATATATATATATATATATACATATGTTGATAGACAGGTAGATATATCAATAGATAGATAGGTAGATAGATGAATATGTTAGATAGATAAGTTAATAGATAGATAACTAGATAGATATTAGTATCTAGATCTAGATAAATAGATAGCTAGATAGATGGATTGATAGTTAGTAAATGGATAGATTGATAGATATATATGCTAGATTAATAGATAGATAGAGTACTAGGTAGATTAGATAGTTAGTTAAATAGATAGACATATAGATAATTACATAGATAGATAGTTAAGTTATTAGTTAGATAGTTGGTTTGATAGTTAGGTAAATAAGATAGATAGGTAGTTAGTAGATACATAGATAGATAGATCTATATATATATATATATATAAGGTAATGGATATCGTGTATATGTGTGTGGATATCTATATATATATGTATATAGATACTTAGATATATATATAAATATGGTAGATATATATATTTCCTAGCCTAGATTAATAACTAGGTATATAATTATTAGTTAGATAGCTAGTTAGAGGGGTTTGAGAGCGGTATCTCAATACCTTGAGATACCGAGGTATCTCAATACCTTGAGATATTCAAGGTATTGAGTTTCGAGCGGGGTATTTGAGCATTAGCCTAGGAAATGTCTTGGAGTGATTTTTATATGTTTATGTATATATATTTACGCGTGCTAGCATAGGTTTTAGCGGGTTTAGGCGGGGTACGTAGCCTAGGTTGAGGTATCGGATACCGAGGGTATCCCGGTATCTCAAGGAGGCGAGTTTGTGAGTTTTCTAACTTAATGACCTCGGTTTGACCTAGAATTTCAGGAGCACCCTAGTTTGACCCAGACTTGACCGTAGTTGACTCGGTTGACCGCCAAAGTCAACTTTTGACCTAGTTTTGACCCAGAGTTGACTTTTTGGACCTAGAGTTGACTTTTTGACCCAGATTTCACCGGTTTGACCCGTTTGACCTAGAACGACCCTAGAAGCCTATTTTTTAGTTATTTTATATATGTTTAACTCATTAGAACCATGTTTAACCTTGCTTTTTGCATTAGGTCCTTGCGACACCGGTTCGGATCGCTAGTTGCTCAGGACGTCAGGCGAGTACATTCTCTGATAGTTTTCATTATTTGATGATTATTATGATTCAGCTTCTAATATAGTATCATCTGATTATTCTGGCACAACACGGGACACTGACTGATATTTCTGGATTCATTTACTTGCGACACGTACATTTTATGTTTCTGGCCTCTATTCTGGAATCACTACTGGCATCACCTACAGGCATCACTACAGGCATCATTCATGTTCAGGCTGGACTCATCTTGATTTGCGTGTCGGGTCTTGGATCCACTTGTATTAGTCGGGGCAGGAAAATACTCGAGTAGACATGTAAACATTCCTATCTGGCATCATCAGGAATCACTCCCTCTGGTCTAATCTGGAATGATAGCAGCCGCGCACCCAGTGCGCGGTGAGCCGTACTTACCCCTAGCCGTTTACATGTCAAAACAAGTATTTCAAAGACACCGGGTTCATTCTTTATAGTCTGGACTCTCATACATTTCTTGACTTATCTCACTTACATGTTTCTGGACTTGACTCACTACATATTTTTTTCATGCTGGACTCACTACACGATCTTGTGCACAGACTTACTCTTAGTGTAGATTTCTTGTATCTTACAGTTACTACTATCTTGTTTCTGATATTCCTGCATCTTTACCTTTATGCACCAGTGATTTATATATTTTTTTGTTTCATACTTGCTTCATTCTTCTTGCTACTTGCTATAACTGTTTTATAGTTTTTATCATTTAAATGGAACTGTTGTTAGAGATGTACTTGCTCCAGTCCTGACTGGACATATTTTTCAGAGTATCCGGAGGAGTGGTGTCCGACGTTTTATGGACCTGAGCCTGTCGATGGTGCAGACAGGGACCCTCTAGTTTATGAGTGATTTTCGGGTTGGTAGCCGGGATCACTGAGACCTTGCTATTGTTTTTATTAGCTTTAGTACCGAATTTGTCTCCGGTTTTAGATTGAGACCTTGTTTGTATATTATTTTTGGATGTTGTACTATTATTATTTGATGTTGTGGTTGTTGTAGTAGTTGTTGTTGGTTAGACTTTATAGTTTTTAGATCTCTGTGTTATCTAATCGTGCTTAGATTCGTGATTGAGTATATTGTGGTTATCATTATGATATTTGCTCCTCCGTTTGGAGTTGAGATCTTGACAGGTTTATATTGTTTGTGTGGTTGCCCTCCTTTTGGAGAGGTCATGGCCGATTTTTGTGTGAGATTATTATCTAGATAGTTGACCTAGACAGCGTTCTACCGTCGATGCTGCGGCGTAGGCTGGACGTACCCACGACTCATGCCCAATTTTTCGGGTGCGGGTCTTGACACGTTTTTGGTGGTAGCCCGTGCAGGTCCCAATTCGCAATTAGTGCGATGTCGTGGTGGTACAACTTAGTTGTACTGCTGCGAGCCTGCTATAGGATCTAGGATGAGTGTGTACTCAATCACGACTAGGAACAATTCCGTTCTAATTATTCTGAAATTGGTTTCTTTTAAAATATTACCGTCCTTCTTTGATGATATCGTATCTTGCACCGTATTGACTTTTTTTGATCTGTGTTCAGGATGCCTCCGAAGACACGATCTCATCGTACCGCCCCAGCAGTTGCCACTGAGAGGTCTGCTACCTCTCGTCCAGGTCATATTCAGGCAGCTGCTACCGCTCCACTCGCCACTCCTGCGGTTGAGGGAGCATCTGCTTCTCTCGGGGATCCTCCTTCACCTGTCGATCCGAGGACTACCCCAGTCGTTCCAGTGGTTCCTCCACCACTTCCTGCTCCAGTAGATGCCGCGCAGTTGTTTGCGTTCTTCAGGGAGATGATGGACGCGCTGTCATGCCCCGGCCCCGCCCGGGCCGCCGCTCCGTCCTGCCCTGCCCCGCGCGGCCGGGAATCAACGAACCGGGCACGAATCACCGTGCCTCGGCGCGCCGGACGCGAATCACCGCGCCCGTCCCGCGGGTGCGAGGGAGGAAGGGAGCCAAGCGAATGGCCCGTTCGAGCTTTCGCGGGACGTGATGCCGCACGGGCCTGGGGTTGCGCCCGTGCAAGGCCAATCGTTTAAGTTGATAGTTGGCTATCATCGCATCAATCGAGTAAGCAGCGGAAAGGGACTTGTTGCAATGCAATGCATTAGCCAACTGAGTGTTCGGGACAATCGAGGCAACTTGGGTTTCCTTTAGCAAAGGCACACGTTCGTTCCATACATTATGCCCCCTTATACGATAGCATTCTCGGGGCAACAATCGAAACCAGGATTCCGGGTCTTCGGGACTGTGGCACGCCTATCGCTTCCTCGGACGATCCAGTACCTGCGAACAAGTAAACTGTTGGTGGGTCAGCACTTTATACAAGTACTGGTGAGATAAATCAACTGAACAGAAACAAGCATTCACTCAAACAGGCACTAAGTAATCATGTTATAAAACATTACATTACAAGTGATCTTTCTAGTTTTACCTAGGTTCGTTTCATGCAGTTCTAGCAGAGTCGATTTACTTGTTTAGAAACATGTTTGGAAACAGAGTTTCATATACTAAGCAGGCAAGCAAACCGTTCATGTTTCAGGGTGTGCGCAGCGTGTCTCGTGCGACTCGAGGGTCTGATGCAAAGCTAGACACACGATGCACATTCTTAGGAGCAGTCCTCTATCCAAGCCAACACAATGACTTAGCTATATGAATGGCGGTCCCCGAGTATCTCAGGATCGGCAGCTGGGGGAACAGCATACCAATGACTCTTTTATTTGATGCTAATGGCAGCTGTGACTCATGGTTGCTTTCCACTATCTCTGTAGCAGCCGTGACACATGCAGTTCAGCTCTGCACCAAAAGCCATTGTCCGACCGCGTGCGAATGCATGGATCACTATCAAATAAACTCTAGTATGCAGACGAGACGAACCATCATAACGCAAATCCTTGTTGCGGGGCAAATTCGACTTATCACTTGAACACATTCAGGCACATTATGGTTCTCTCGAAGCATAGACGATAGTGAACATGTTCATGCACTCTAAGCAAGCGATCTGGATTCTCGTTTAGCAGACTTATTATTTCAAAGACAAGCTAGGTGAGTTCGTTCATTAACATGCAAGGCAGGTTCTATCATTCTCTTAAGAAAACATTGCAAGCAAAAACTCAGGTTATTTATTAAGGCGTGCAAGAATCAGAGAACGAAGTTCTGCCCACTCACCTTGATACATAACGCCGGCACGGAGCGGGGCGTTACACGCGCAGCACCGTCAGGTGGATGTGATGAGGCTGGGCATTGAGAACGCCCACCAGGTGGCCATGACGGCAGTGGATAGGGTGGCACAGATTCAGCCACAGGCAGATCAGATTCAGCATCCGAAGCCGGGTAGTATCATTGACTTTCAGAGGATGCGGCCCAAGGAGTTTCGTGGTACAGAAGGGGTCCTGTACGCGGATGACTGGATAGAGCAGATCGAGGGGATCTTCAGGCTGGCATAGATTCCAGACAGCATGCAGATAGAGGCAGCGGGCAGTCAGATGTTCGACCTCGCTTTGACATGGTATTGCACAGATACGAGGATCGCAGCGCCAGGGCTGACTTGGGAGGCTTTCAAGAGGCTTTTTAAGGAAAAGTTTTTCCCAGATGTGGCGCTCAGTGCTTTGGAGAGCCAGTTTGAGGCACTCGTCCAAGGGAGCATGACGGTGGACGAGTACGCAGCGGAGTTCTGCCGTCTGGGCAGATTTGTGGATGGCTTGAGTGAGGCAGCTAAGGCGAGAAAGTTTCGCAAGGTCTTGGTCATGGCGGTCAAGTCTTTGACCAGGAGCGACCGCGAGGCGACTTTCGAGCATATAGTAGGAGACGCTCAGAGAGCAGAGGATGACTTGGAGCTCAAGTCCAAGAGAGGCAGGGATGATTCAGGCAGTGCGAGTGGCAGTGCGGGACCGGCTAAGCGTCCCTATGTGCAGAAGGCAGCGCAGCAGGGTTAGGATCAGAGGGTGCCCACTTGTGCCTACTGCAGGAAGGCATGACACACTTGGGATATTTGTAGGAGGAGGCTGAAGGTGTGTTTGTTCTGTGGATCCGCTGCTCACCAGATGCGAGATTGCCCCACTGCATCTCCATTGGGTGGAGCACAGGATCAGAGAGTTGGAGTTAGGCGACCTGTGGCACAGCATCATGCTCCGCACCAGCAGAGGGATACACCCCAGCAGGGCAGGGCTTATGCGTTGACGGCCGGGGAGGCCGATGCTACGGGTGTCGGGTTAGCAGGTTTGTCTCTTTGTTCTTCTTCCTGTCCTTTTCCATTCCTTGTGGTGTGCTTCATTAGTACCTGTTAGACTTTTCTTTGTGCTGTGGTAGATAGTGTAGTGACCCTGATTGAGACTGTGATAACACGACCAGTAGGACCCTGATCTTGTATGTTGTATAGGTAGAATTTCTTGACTATGATTGTTGGGGGTTTGACCTAGAGAGAGTGTGATTGACTTTAAATTTCGAGGACGAAATTTTCTAAGGAGGATAGACTTGTCACCACTCCATTTCCAGAGCCGGGTATTTTTTATTTTATTTTAATTTAGTTAATTATTTATTATTTATAATTAATTATATTTATAATTAATTATTGATTGTATTATATTTTTATTGTTTGTTTTAGGATTTTGGCTAGCCTGGACCCATGTCAGACCCTAGTGGACCCATGTCCGACCCAGCCCACACCCCTGTGAGACTTATTTTGGATTTTAGAATATTTATTTTATTTTTAGAAGGTTAGTGGGAGAGATTTGGAGCTAGTTTGAGTGCTTTTGGAACCCGGAACCCGAAACCAAGTGAGTATGGGCGTTTTGGGAATTTGGAAACTTGTGTAACCCCTTTAACTATGCTTGGCCGACCCATTCAGCCCCTCCCAGACCGTGGAACAGCACCACAGCAGCCATTCTCTTCATTCTTCACTTCTTCCTTCTTCTTCTTCTTCTCCACTTCTTCTTTCTTCTCCTTCTTCCTCCAAAGTAAGTTTTCCTTCCATTTTTCTTCCTTCTTCTTCCATTCCTTCTTCTTTATGCTAGCCCTAACATTGCATTTTCCCTAACCTAGGTGGGTAGAGCTTAGATTTGGTGTTGGAGCTAGATTTGGGAGCTTGGAAGCTTGGTTTGGAGGATTTGGAATATTTTGGAGACTTTGGCTTGGGATTCCAACTCCCAAGAGGTAAACCCTAATTTTCCCCCTTGTAATTATTTTTATATAGTGTAATTAATAGTTTAGAACCTTCCTAGACCCTTAGGCTACCCGTAGGAGGAAGTTGGAACTAGTTTGGTAGTGTTTTGAGACTTTAAAACTAGGTTTTGTGTCAATTTCGGGTGGAATCCGAATTTGGTCCAATTTTGGGTGATGCCTTAGGTTAGACGGACCTAGGTAGACGTTGTCGGGTGTCTTGAGGGTGAGTGCGTGTCTCCGTTCAGACACGGGAAGCCGCGTCGCGAAGAAACGGACATTTCGGGCGAAATTGGGGCTTTTCGTCGTCGCCGATTCTAAGTGCGTGCACGTTTTCGCCACGGGCCTAGAATCGACGCGGGAGCACTTTTTCTAGGATCTAGGCATCGTGTAGAGCGCGTGGGTAAATTTTGGGCCAATTCCGAGTTCGTTTGGTGTGTTTTTCAGGAGGTTTTCCGAGCCGCGCACCACGTGTTCGTCGAAATGACCGAACGGCCATTTCGACTTGGTTTCCTTGTTTCGGGCTTGTGCGCGCGTTGGGTTAGTATCGGGGAGTGTGTGCTAGAGTTTTCGAGTTATATTTTATATATTTTAGGGTGTTGGTGAGTGTTGGGGTCGTTGGGCGTGAGTGGGACGTGTGGTTTGTGTGTTGTTGTGTCTTGTGTTGTGTTAGTGTATATGTGTCTATATATATATATATGTATATATTTATATGTATGTGCGTTTATGTATATATATTTATATATATATGTGTGTATTTATATCTATGTACTTGTGTGTGTATATGTCTATGGGTATATATATATATATGTATATGTGTAAGTGTGCTTGTGTGTGTATATGTATACATATATATTTATGTGTGTGTATATATTTATAGTTGAGAGTGTGTGTAGATATATATATAAATTAAGTGTATATATATATATATATATATATATATATATATGTAGCTAGGTATATATATTTATGTGTGTGTGTGTGTGTTGTTATGTGTTTTAGTGTGTGTGTGTGTGTGTGTTAGTATATAGAGATGTAGGTGTGTATATATATATGTATCTAGTTATATATATATATATATATATATATATATATATATATATATATATATATATATATATATATATATATATATATATATATATGTATGTATATATATATTTAGAGAGTGATATATATATGTATATATATAGGAGTGGGTGTATGTGTGTTTGTGAGAAGGAGGGAGGGGGGAACTCCCACAGCAGGGAGCAGATGCTGCTGCAGCAAGTAGCTGTAGCAGCAACAAGCAGCAGCAGCAGCAGCAGGCTCAGCAAGAGCAGTAGCAGCAGCATGTAGAGCCAGCACAGCAGCAGCAGTAGCATGGAGCAGCAGCAGTAGGAATAAGAAGCTCCAGCAGTAGCAGCGGGTAGTAGCTAGTGAGGGAGGAAGAGAGATTGATATATATATATATATACATATGTTGATAGATAGGTAGATATATCAATAGATAGATAGGTAGATAGATGAATATGTTAGATAGATAAGTTAATAGATAGATAACTAGATAGATATTAGTATCTAGATCTAGATAAATAGATAGCTAGATAGATGGATTGATAGTTAGTAAATGGATAGATTGATAGATATATATGCTAGATTAATAGATAGATAGAGTACTAGGTAGATTAGATAGTTAGTTAAATAGATAGACATATAGATAATTACATAGATAGATAGTTAAGTTATTAGTTAGATAGTTGGTTTGATAGTTAGGTAAATAAGATAGATAGGTAGTTAGTAGATACATAGATAGATAGATCTATCTATGGATAGATAGATAGGTAGGTATATGGTAGATACCTATATATATATATATATATATATATATATATATATATATATATATATATATATATAGAGCTAGATATATATTATAGTTAGATATATATATATATGTGTATAGGTAAGGTAATGGGTATCGTGTATATGTGTGTGGATATCTATATATATATGTATATAGATACTTAGAGATATATATATATATATATATATATATATATATGGTAGATATATATATTTTCTAGCCTAGATTAATAATTAGGTATATAATTATTAGTTAGATAGCTAGTTAGAGGGGTTTGAGAGCGGTATCTCAATACCTTGAGATACTGAGGTATCTCAATACTTGAGATATTCAAGGTATTGAGTTTCGAGCGGGGTATTTGAGCATTAGCCTAGGAAATGTCTTGGAGTAATTTTTATATGTCTATGTATATATATTTACGCGTGCTAGCATAGGTTTTAGCGGGTTTAGGCGGGGTACGTGGCCTAGGTTGAGGTATCGGATACCGAGGGTATCCCGGTATCTCAAGGAGGCGAGTTTGTGAGTTTTCTAACTTAATGACCTCGGTTTGACCTAGAATTTCAGGAGCACCCTAGTTTGACCCAGACTTGACCGTGGTTGACTCGGTTGACCGCCAAAGTCAACTTTTGACCTAGTTTTGACCCAGAGTTGACTTTTTGGACCTAGAGTTGACTTTTTTACCCAGATTTTACCGGTTTGACCCGTTTGACCTAGAACGACCCTAGAAGCCTATTTTTTAGTTATTTTATATCTGTTTAACTCATTAGAATCCTGTTTAACCTTGCTTTTTGCATTAGGTCCTTGCGACACCAGTTCGGATCGCTAGTTGCTCAGGACGTCAGGCGAGTACATTCTCTGATAGTTTTCATTATTTGATGATTATTATGATTCAGCTTCTAGTATAGTATCATCTGATTATTCTGGCACAACACGGGACACTGACTGATATTTCTGGATTCATTTACTTGCGACACGTACATTTCATGTTTCTGGCCTCTATTCTGGAATCATTACTGGCATCACCTACAGGCATCACTACAGGCATCATTCATGTTCAGGCTGGACTCATCTTGATTTGCGTGTCGGGTCTTGGATCCACTTGTATTAGTCGGGACGGAGAAATACTCGAGTAGACATGTAAACATTCCTATCTGGCATCATCAGGAATCACTCCCTCTGGTCTAATCTGGAATGATAGCAGCCGCGCACCCAGTGCGCGGTGAGCCGTACTTACCCCTAGCCGTTTACATGTCGAAACAAGTATTTCAAAGACACCGGGTTCATTCTTTATAGTCTGGACTCTCATGCATTTCTTGACTTGTCTCACTTACATGTTTCTGGACTTGACTCACTACATATTTTTTTCATGCTGGACTCACTACACGATCTTGTGCACAGACTTACTCTTAGTGTAGATTTCTTGTATCTTACAGTTACTACTATCTTGTTTCTGATATTCCTGTATTTTTACCTTTATGCACCAGTGATTTATATATTTTCTTGTTTCATACTTGCTTCATTCTTCTTGCTACTTGCTATAACTGTTTTATAGTTTTTATCATTTAAATGGAACTGCTGTTAGAGATGTACTTGCTCCAGTCCTGACTGGACATATTTTTCAGAGTATCCGGAGGAGTGGTGTCCGACGTTTTATGGACCTGAGCCTGTCGATGGTGCAGACATGAACCCTCTAGTTTATGAGTGATTTCCGGGTTGGTAGCCGGGATCACTGAGACCTTGCTATTGTTTTTATTAGCTTTAGCACCTGATTTGTCTCCGGTTTTAGATTGAGACCTTGTTTGTATATTATTTTTGGATGTTGTATTATTATTATTTGATGTTGTGGTTGTTGTAGTAGTTATTGTTGGTTAGACTTTATAGTTGTTAGATCTCTGTGTTATCTTATCGTGCTTAGATTCGTGATCGAGTATATTGTGGTTATCATTATGATATTTGCTCCTCCGTTTGGAGTTGAGATCTTGACAGGTTTATATTGTTTGTGTGGTTGCCCTCCTTTTGGAGAGGTCATGGCCGATTTTTGTGTGGGATTATTATCTAGATAGTTGACCTAGACAGCGTTCTACCGCCGATGTTGCGGCGTAGGCTGGACGTACCCACGACTCATGCCCGATTTTTCGGATGCGGGTCGTGACAGGAGAAGACGAAGTTCTCATACAGCCAACGCAATATGCGGCCGAGACTTCCATGCAACATGATCCTTATGTTGCTGAACTCTTTGTCGCATAGCCAACCAGCATGCGTCCATCTTGTTGGATGCAAGACTGACCATCACACAAGTGTTCTGGAGCTAATCATTGAACTCTTGTGTTTTTACTCGCTGAATGAATGATCAATATTAATATTATGAATATCGATAAAAATTAACTTTGTTATGAATTCACTACCAGAAAAAGTCAAATTAGCGACGTCTAAAAACGTCGCTAAATAACCAAAAATCGTCGCTAATTAGGTTTAGCGACGTAATTAGCGACGTTTTAAAGAAGTCGGAAAATACCAAGTCGCTAATACAAAAAACGTCGCTAAACGTCGCTATACCGACGTTTTTTAGCGACTTTAATGTGTCGCTAAATTTAGCGACGTTTTGCGACGCCAAGTCACTAAAAAGCGACGTTTAGAAAAGTCGCTAAACGTCGCTGATTAGCGACATCTATCGCGACGTTACACCGACGTCTTTAATGACCTGGCTATACTGCCATGTCAGCAATTGGCGACGTTTAGCGACGTCATTAGCGACGTTATTAGCGACGTTATTAGCGACGTTTTACGGCGTCGCTAATTAGCGACGTAATTAGCGACGTAATTTAACGTCGCTAAACGTCGCTAAACGTCGCTAATAACGTCGCTAATTTTTAAAAAAAATTAAAAAAAAATTCCCAGAATCAAACATTGTGATTCCCTGCAGTTTTACATCATCTTCATCATACACACCAACATGATTTAACTATATTATCCAATTAAATTAAAGACCACAAGAAGTATCAATCCAATTAAATGTGGATAACTATATAATCCAATTAAATTAACTAAAAGTATCAATACAAGAAGCATCATACATCATGTCTATTGTTGAAGTACCAATAATTCATAAATAATAATAATAATAACTAGACTACTACGGATCTGCAGGAGGCTGACCAGCGGCGCGCTTCAAGGATAACAACTCCTCATACTCGTCCCGTGGAATCGACACCGATGTCGATGGAGAAGGCAGTGACGTCGGTGGCGGCCGTGCCCGCTCCAAATCTGCGAGTCGCTGGTTGTAAGAATCCAGGGTAGATAACAACCTCGTACTGCTATCACCCATTGAATCCTGCATCCTCGTCAGGTTCTCGCCCATCGATAGCTGTGACGCATGCATCCTCGTCAGCTTCTCGCCCATCGATAGCTGTGACGCCTGCAGCTCCATGATGTTGCGATCATTGGAGGCTCTAATATCATTTGTCAATTCTCGTAGCTCCGTCATGCTGCGGTCGAGCATATCCAATCGTGCGATAAGCATCGGATCGTCCGCCTGCGGCTGGGACCGGGACTGGTCCTCCATACTTCGCAGCAAGTCGTCACGGAGAGACGCAATCTGACGGTCAACGGCCTCCTGGACGGCCTCCTGGACTCTGGCCGACGACTGCGAGGGCTGCGACTGCGAGGGGTGTGTGGAATGCACAGCTGTCGGGGAGGCCCTAGATGACTGCGTCGCAACCAGGGCGCCATAGGAGCCCGTACCGTAGTACGTACCCCTCTGGAGACCACCAGCTGCGGTCACCCACAGGTCGTCCGCCGACGGAGATGGACCGGGCTGCGACGAAGCACCAGCCTCTCCAGGTGTAGGTGCACTAGCAGTCGCCCGCTCACGAAGCCTAAGATACTCGGCCTAGAAAAGGTTTGGAAACTCAATAATTGCCTAAGTTATATTAAAATAAACACAAAGTAAAGTAATACTTACATAGGTCTGTGAGGCCCTCTCATCAATGAGATTTCCGTCCTTGCGATGGGTGGCCAAGAAGACGGTCACCATGTTCGCATCCTCACCCCTCTGTACCTGTTAAAAATATATTTTTTATTACTAAACTTAAATATTTATTCCAAGTACCATTTTATGGTACTTATATTAAAATAATATATTTTAAAAGAAAAAATATACCAAACGACGGAAATGTTCCGTCATCGGAATCGAGCCACCACACCACTTGGCAGCATTCTGCCTAGCCGCCTTGGCCTTCTTAGACCTTTCCTTGTAGCTCGGATCGTCGAATCTAGCCCTCATCGCAGTCCACTGCTCAGGCGTGATCCAACCTTGGATCGGTTTTCCAGCACGATCACGAGCCTTCTGGTCATCCAGAGCATCTCGGATAAGCTTGGCGGCAACGGTAGGAAAGAGCCGCTCGATCAACTCGGCCCGGTGCGGAGGATAAAAATACGTTTGCTACAATAAATAATTCATTAAGTTAGCATCACGAATATGCATAAATTAGAGGATTTATTTAATATATTTTTACCTGGAAGTGCGCAAACCAGAACGCCTTCCTCTCCTCCGGAGCCTCCGAATAGTTGATCCAAGGGCCACCGTAGTTGTTTCTCAGAAATTGGCCCAGGCGTCTCTGAACCGACGATGGACGATATCTATACAGAAATAATAATTTAGATTACTGAAAAAGTCAATATACGATGAATAAAGAGAAACACAAATATATATTAAACCATCTAATTGACTTACTTTGTACCGTCGGCCCAAATCTCTGTCCTCGTCTCCTCCGGTGGTGCGCATGGAGGATCTTGCTGATGCTGGGACAACGTCGGCACGACCTCCTCTACATGCTCATCTGTCTCCATGCTTCCGTCAGCAGGAGGAACGCTGGACGAGGGAGTACTATCACGCCTGGAACTACTCGTCCCAGGAGTGATGCCACGCAACGTCGTCGCAGTCGGAGATGTGGCTGCTCGATATACTGGAGTACTGGGCGACGATGATCCGGAACCAACAGTAGGCAGTACCGGAGTGGCACTCTGTCTACCTCGGGACCTGCCGAATCCTCCGCGTCGTCCTGTCATATCTGATAACAACATATGATGAATATAGAGAAACACAAATATATACTACATTCTACAGTCGGAATGTGATACATATCTCAAAGTATTATACAGTCAAAATATAATACATATATTCGTTAATGTCAACATCTACTTCTACATGCAATATTTATAGTCCAAATATAGTTACATTCTACATGGAATATTTTATATTTTCAATCATCTTCAGAAAATTCATCTTGTTCGCCTTCCTCGTCCTGCTCTTCCTCTTCCTCGTCTTCACTTTCATCTACTTCGTCGTCCTCTCCGGATAATTCTACATCTTCTACATTATTACTCGTGTAATGAGTAACTTCCGTTGAGTCCACATCTACAATATTTGTTACAAGAGGTAGATCGTCCTCCTGATAAGCTATTTCGTCAATGTCAAAGGTATTTCTAGCTTTAGTCTTGCATACTGCCCACCAATCCGACCTCGCTGTCCCCCGTCTAGGATAAGTTGCGAAGTACACGAGCTGAGCCTGACTTGATAGGACAAATGGTTCGTAGCCTTGATATCTACGCTTGTAGTTTATATCCACAAGGCCATGCTTGTCAATTTTCCAACCTTGATCTTGAATCGGATCGAACCATTCACACCTGAATAGCACGATATTAGCAGGTTCTGGGCCATAATTATATGTCAACTCCACAATCTCTCGTAAGATGCCAAAAAAATCATTGCCCGGATTGACGTCTTTGTAGTTTGAAGATTTGATACACAAACCACTGTTTTTCGTGGAATCAAGATCCAGAAAGCTGTCTCTAATAGGAGCATTTGTTGACTTGAACCTGAACCCATTCACACAGAAACTTGGCCATATTTTTACGGCAGTAATTGGTCCCTTGGCTAGAGTCCTAATAGATTCAGTCTCAGGTGATATTAGACGATCGACCTAAATACCAAAGTAGCGATAGTAAGTTATTTGTTTTGCAAGTGCAGAAATAAAAAGTAATTACCAAGCATCTTACATATGCGCTCAACCAAGAAGGAAAATGGTATCTCATATCTTGTTCTACTTCTTCGTCTGTTATGTAGGGCCTAACCGACCTCAACTCATCATTATATGTGCTGAAAAACAATGAAGCAACTGCTGATTAGTAGCATAATAGTATCTTATACTATTACATTGAGATGATGTAAACGTGGACGTTAATTACTTACCCCTCTAGCTTCTCCACTTCATCCTCGTCGCAATTGAGTAATATATACAATTGAGCAGCCCTTAGCTCATCGTCATTCAAATATCTCTTCTTCATTTTTCCCGAGGGCTTTCCGGATGCATTGAATACTTTGAGTATTGCATCATTAGATTCCTGATATGCGTCGTCGTTTCTGGGAGCTTTCGTCCTATTAGTAGCAACATGCGGATTGAAATACGTCGAGCAAAAGTTTGTAATCTCCTCGAGAACATAAGCTTCACAAATAGAGCCTTCAACCCGTGCCTTATTTTTCACCTTTCTCTTTAGGTGATTCAGATGGCGCTCGAAGGGGTACATCCACCGATAACCGACAGGACCGCCAACACGTGCCTCATAGGAAAGATGAATTGGCAAATGCTCCATAGAGTCGAAGAATCCAGGAGGAAACACCTTCTCGAGCTTACATAGTATTACCGCAATGTCCCTCTCTTGCTTTTCTAGACGATCGACGAGCAACTTAGTACAACAAAGATCTCTGAAGAATATGCTCAGCTCTGTCAATGGGTCCCAAACGACCTGCGGTAAGAATTCCCGAAATGCAATCGGAATTAACCTCTCCATGAATACGTGACAATCGTGGCTCTTCATACCTACTAGTTTGTTCTCCTTGAGGTCGACGCATCTTTTCAAGTTCGACACGTACCCGTCTGGAAACTTTAGACCCTGAATCCACCTACAAAGTCTACCTTTATCCTCTTTATCCAGTGAGAAAACTGACTTAGGTTGCTTTAACTTTCCATTCCCCTCCTCTATCAAATGCAATGCAGGACGTCTACATATGTCTTCTAAGTCCAACCTCGCCTTCGGATTATCTTTCGTCTTCCCCTTTACATCCATTACAGTATTAATTATGTTATCAAACACATTCTTCTCGATATGCATGACATCAAGGTTATGTCTGATCAGATTGGTGCTCCAATATGGCAGATCCCAGAATATACTCCTCTTCGTCCAGTTATGGGTGCGACCAAATCCGTCACACTTGTACCCCTTAGCAGGCTCTTGGATAGCACTTGGTAAATCTTTTACCTCTTCCCATATCGTGCATCCGGGCCACCTTGGCGGTGGATTGGCCTTCTCCACAACTCCCGCACGAAAAGCATTCCGATTCCTCCGGTACGGATGATCGTTCGGCAAAAATTGTCGATGACAATCGAAGAAGCACGGTTTGCCTCCGTGTTTCAAACGGAAAGCCTGAGAACGGTCCATGCAATACGGACATGAGAGACGACCATGGGTGCTCCATCCCGATAACATTCCATAGGCCGGAAAGTCGTTGATGGTCCACATAAGTGCTGCCCTCATCTGAAAATTCTGCTTTCTAGAAACATCGTACGTGTTGGCACCGACTTCCCACAGCTGATTCAACTCATCTATCAAAGGCTGTAAATACACATCGATGTTCCTCTTCGGATTGTTCGGACCCGGGATAATAACGGTTAGGAACATATACGGAGTCTTCATGCACATCCAAGGCGGTAGATTGTACGGAGTGACGATCACAGGCCAACACGAATACTGGGAGCCCGAAAGTCCGAATGGGGTAAAACCGTCAGAGCAGAGCCCCAATCTGACATTACGCGCTTCCTCGGCAAAATATGGATACTCTCGATCAAAGTGCTTCCATGCTTCTCCATCGGATGGATGATCCAATACTCCTTCGATCTGTTTTCGCCTGTGCCAACTCATGTTTTCTGCAGTCTCCTTAACCATGAACAACCGCTGCAACCGCGGCGTCAAAGGCAAGTAGTGCATCGAATCGGTAGGCTTCCTTGCACCGACAGACTTTCCTCTAACAGTGGCCTTGTAGCGATCAGTACCACAGAATCTGCACGCATCTTCATCCTTGTCGTCTTTGTAGTACAACATGCACCCGTTGCGACATGCATCGATTTTCTCGTATCCCATCCAAAGCGATCTCACCATCCTCTTAGATCGATAGAAGTCTTTAGGCAACTTTGCACCCTCGGGCAAGATCTCTATAATCAAATCGAGCACTCGATTATAGCATTCTTGCGACATGTTAAAATCGGACTTGATGCTCAATAATCTTGTAACCACCTCCAACGGTGAATGATCCTCACAACCAGGATATAGTGGAGTCCTTGCATTCTCAAGCAACTCCATAAACTTTGCAGCATCGGCATTCGGTGCCTCCTCAGCTGCATCATAATTGTCGGGATTGAAACTAGGTCCCGCCGCATCATAATTGTCAGGATTGAAACTAGGCCCCGCAGCATCATAAACCATGTTCACCAACCCGTCGTCGTAAGCATCGTGGTCTTGGACATCCATATACGGCTCCACATAGGGCTCCGACTCCGATGCTAGAGATACAAGTTCTCCGTGCGCGGTCCACTGATAGTAATTCGGCGTAAAGCCCTTCGAGTATAAATGATATGTAACTTCCACTTCAGGATGATATTTCCTGTTGCGACATCTCACACACGGACACTTAATTTTGGTACCGTCCATGTATTGAGGGAACGCCTTTGCGAACTGCAGGAACTGCTGTACACCCTCAATGAATTCATCCCGCACACCGCACATGTCATCAGGATGACGGTTGTACATCCACGAACGATGACGCAGATAGTAATTCATATCCATTTCTAGAAACTTCTGCAAAATTGACATAAGCTATCATATAAATCATTACATGCAAAATTAACCGTACTATAAAAATCATAACTGATATAATACATATTTTCATTTATCAAAACTGCAGCTGCCCCCAACCCCATAGTACTATGAACTGCACTATAAGTGTGCAGTCAACACTACAAATAGTGTGTCATACTATAGAACTGCAGCTGCCCCCAACCACACTCCTAGGTCAGTGTCCGTTATGGGAAAAGCAGTCATGGCATTGCACTAAGGCACCTGGTGCTTGAACAATTTTTGCATCAAAAGTTTCCCAAGTACACGGGCTATTGCTCTATGAAAATATGCCATAGCTAGGAGTAGAGCTGTCGAGTGGGCCGGGCCTCTCAGGCCCATGCACTATAACGGGTCAGACCGGACCTAAGGGTAAAAATCTAAGTCCAGTTCGACACGTGACCCACGGCACAGTGAGTTTCAGACTGGACCGAGCCAGACCGGATCGGACTTGGGATTCCGTGAACCCTACAAGGACTTCAAAGTAGAGATTGAAGAACAACTAACATTTTATTTTTAAATTATGAAGTGTAGGGTTGAATGTGCATAGGAGATGGTTGGGAGCGCATTTGTTTCCGGGAGAAACAACACAGATGGTATGCTCTCTCGGATGAACTTCTCTACTTTGGGATATGTAAACATAGCACAAAAAAATAACACACTGCAAGTTCTTGCTTCATATTTGTCTTGGAGATTCACAATCCATTTGTTTCAATCTATATACAAGAACTTGGCAGATTGTATGCATACCAAATCCCATAGATTGGCGTAGGACTATGTAATACATGGATGTGTATAATACATCAGATAGTATAAACCAGGTTGTCGATCAGGCTAGCAAGCAGCAGCGTGTCGGGCCGGGCCGAGCTGTGCCTTGGGTCGGAACGAGCCTGGGCTTCGGGGCCGGACCTCTCTTATGGGCCGAGATATGAGGTCCGACACGTCCCTATATATTGGGTCGGGCCGGGCCGAGCCCACGATAATTCGGACAGGGTTTTGCGGGCCGGATTCGTGCCGGGCTGGTCATCCCGGTCCAATTGTCAGGTCTAGCTAGGGGTGGGCGTTCGGGTTATTCGGTTTCAACACCGAAATAATAAAAATCGAATAAGTAAAAATTTTAAAAACCCAAAGCTGAAATAAATTATCTATAACCGAAACAGAACCGAATTGATAATCAATTTATTTTATTTGATAATCAAAGCTAGTAAGCAGTGCTCACTGCTGCTGTTACCTCTCTCGTAGACTTGGGCCAGTCGGCCCTAACCCTAACCCTAACCCCATGTCAACAAACCTAACCCTAACCCTAACCCTAGGTCCTCATCAGTGTCTGTGTCAGTGTGTGTGTGTGTGTGCCGTGTCTGTGTCTGTGTCAGTGTCTGTGTGTGTAGTGTTTGTGTCAATGTCACATGTGTCCTGTGAGAGAGAGAGAGAGAGAGAGAGAGAGAGAGTAGGGTTTACCGGAATAGGGTGGAGAGCCGGTCGACGGAGCGCGGGGGAGGGGGGGGGGAGTTTTTCTCTTTTCGAATTTTCAGCAGATGGGGAAAAATGAAACCGAGCCCTAATTAACCAAATTTTAGCGACGTTTAGCGACGTCCAAGTAAAACGTCGCTAACTTAAATTTTAGCGACGTCATTGACGTCGCTAAACACGTTGCTAAAATATTTTTAATAAAAAGGTCGCTATATACGTTGCTAAACGTCGCTAAATTAGACATATTAGCGACGTTTAGCGACCTTTATTTAACTTATAGCGACTTAACTTTTAAAATCTTAATAAAAGTCGCTAAACGTCGCTAAATGTCGCCATTTAGCGACGTCTAGCGACGTTTTTATAAGGAGTCGCTAATTATATATTATTAGCGACGTTTCTTTTGACGTCGCTAAAATACGTCGCTAATAGCGCTTTTTCTAGTAGTGATTCATATCTAATAGAAAAACGATCAATAGTAATATTATGCAAATTATCTAATGTGATACTCTGGCATGCTAAAGTTGAGTTATACTTCCTTCGTAAGATAATCCATTTAGTGTAGCTCCTTACAAGAATAATATTCTTATGGTTTAATTAATGATGAATGTGAGATTGTAGGTAATGAAATAGCTTAAGAAAACTACTGGATAGCTTGTGAGCTATAGGAGAAAATTGAATATTGTAGATAAAATTGTTTCTATAGAACTTCTTAATAGTTTCCAGTGAAAGAGAGTTTGGAGAACTGTAGGCAGAGCCATCTCAAAACTTTTGGGAAGGACTACGTAATTATTTAAATAAATCTTATTCAAATAAATAATTAAGAAGATTAATTGTTGTTTTTGGGATTGGTACGCATAGACCGAGCGAATTGTGTCCTTTTTTTTAATTTCTTTTTTCTCCATATACTTTTTCACACACACATATATATACCTATAACCTATAATCAGAGTTGTCACTATCGTGGTTCTTGTTTAAACTGGTGTCCAGGACCCCATAATTTAAGAGCTCCGAAATTATTATTATTTTATATATATATATATATATATATATATATATATATATATATATATATATATAGTCTAAATAAGAAAGTATGAGGAGAGACTAGGAGAAAAAAAAAAAAAATCCATGAACCTTTAAATAGGTGAACAAACATTCTACATGTTACAAAAATAGGTGTTAATATACAATCGTTAGATAATTAAAAAAAATGTCAAAGAAAAGCACTACAATTAGACGTATTTTACACATGAATGCCCAACTATATGGGATTTTTGTGCGTAAAATATCATGCTTTCGTATCGTGCTTTCCTAGTGACACATGAAACTAACTGGATGTTTAGATACTTTTGTAGTGCGCGAAAAAGAAAGAAATAAATAAATATTTTTCTTCCGTAGATGTCATCTACAACTTCCAAGGAACTGCGTGTGAGAGCACAATATCAACTTCTACAACGCACTCTCTTCATTTATACCCATAAAATAATAATTACATAAATAAACTTAGAATAGAATAAATTAACCGTAAACTAATAGCAGGAAGAAAAAAGAACAAAGAAGGAAAAAGAAAAAGAATTGCGGTCACCATGCAGCTAGCGAAGAGTGCGGTATCCTCACCGCCCCTCCGGCTCCGGATCGGCGTTTAGATCCAGGCTCCTCCCCCTCCTCCCGTTCCCGTCCTCCGCCTTATCGTCACCGCCGCCGACGGCCCCGCCGGGTCCTTCGAAGTCCTCCCACACGAACACCGGCTTCCACTTCATCCCATCCTCCCCCGCCGACCTGACGGCGCCGTTGGCTCTGGCGGCGGCGCCGCCGAATTTGGATGAGGCCTCGTGCATCCGGTGGATTATGGCGAAGAACTCTTCCACCTCGGCGTCGTCCACCGCCGGATCCGGAGGCTCCCTCCGGCCGGACTTCTGCTCCCTTGGGCCGCCGTCGCCGATCGGAGCCCGCTTCCGCTTGCCGGCCTCCATTTTCTAAGGGTTTGATTTTGGAGAGGAGAGGAGAGAGAGAGAGGGGGAGTGGGGATATATTATAAAGGAAAGGGAAGTGGGGACCTGAATGAGTAAAGTAAGTTTCCGGGAACATCTACCCTTTTCCTCTTCGCTTTCGTCACCATTGCGTCGTCGGTGCTTACGTCGGCATCTCACTCTGTCACCGTTGAATTGAGTGAGAAGAAGAAGAAGAGGATGTCGTGTCGGGGTCATACCGACTACTAAAGTATACGGAAGAGAATTTTTATTTTATTTTATATTAAATGACAACGAAATTTCAATCAAAGTAAACTGTAAACAGAGCAGAACAGTATGGAGATGGGAATCACCTCCTTTTCCGACCGACATCGTTGTTCCTGGGCCCACATGAGTTCCCGCTCGGCTCATTTGGAACTTTCCTGCTTCATGACTCATTTGAGTCAAAGTTGGCGAAGCAGAGCAAGCAATTAGACACACAAATCGTTCGAAATAGACAAACGAACACCATGTGCAGCGTCTATCAAAAAGTTATATTCGCCCATGTTAAGTCCGAGACACAAGATTTTCGGATTCGGATGTGAATTTGGATTAGATTTACTGTGCCGGTCAGTAAGCTCTACCTGGACCAGTCCGGCCCAAATCTAGGTCCGAATCGAATTCGACTTTACAATCCGGTCGATCCGGTCCGACCCAATTCCAAATCCAAGTTTACCCAGAACCACCGCAACCCATCTTATTAAATGTTTGGATGGGGGCATTTTATTAAATGAGAAAATATTTTTACCAAAATACTCCACAAATTCTACCGTTTCTGAAGGTTAGTTTCTGAAGGTTAATAATGGTTATACGAGTCATTTTGCTAAAAATTACTAAATTACATCTATAACAACTATATTATAAGGATATTGGAGGTACTTTGGCATTCAAAAATTTATATTAATAGACTTAATTCATCCAAATTTATTACAAACAAATGTTTTCTCTCTTTTAATTAATAGTTTCAAGCAATCTGGTGAACTAGCTACTTTCTAGAGACAGAAGTACAAGAAAAATTGCAAAGATCTGAATATTTTAGAAGTTTCAACTTGATCGACCACCACCAAGCTGTATTAATTCTACATTCGACTTTGGAGAAAATCAAATTGAAGTTTAAGTAAAAAAAAAAATGTATATTGAAATTTTATTATTTTTAAATTATAATTAAATTTTTTATAGTATGGATTCTTATGATGATACTAGTTCTAACCAACATTATAAAAATCTTTCAGAATATTGTTACAATATGTATAATAATTTTAGAAATAATTATTATGCTAGTAACCATGTAGAAAAATGAACTATAACCGACAAAAATATCACCACTATAAGTTAGAAGTAATAATAATATTATTATTATTATTTCAACTAGAAAAAAAAATTATGTAAATATTATACTATCTATTTGCTACACAAAAATGAGGAAACGAAGTCTTAGATTCCAAAGGCCAAAAATCAACACCTAAATTTCCACAACAGAAATACAAAAAAAAAAAAAAAAAATCTTTAGATAAAAATAGTTACACCAAAATTTCAAAAGACACTATGAAAATTGTTATGACAAGGACACAGTTAATGCTAGACAAATATAATTAAGCATCGGTTTTCAAGGATCTTCAGTTGAAAACTGTACTTATTTTACTACTCGTAGCAAAACAAATTTGACGAAATATATTAGTTGTGATGAAAAATATTTTATATTTGGTGAAGGTGAATCATATTATAACTATGCAAGTAGTACACTAATTTTTTGTTTTACTAAAGTTTCTAGATCTACTACTAGCAGAGAAGCTGTTGTTTTTTTAAGAAGAAAAAGCAAGTCTGAAAGAAATTTTGTAAATATTATTAAATTTTCTTTAACTTCTGATATATGGACTAGTAAACAAAATTATCCTTTATTTGTATCATGGCATATTATTTAGATGCGAAACGAGTTTTACAAAAATGAGTTATTTGTCTAAAACCGTTGGAGTTTTCTCATTCTGGATCTGCAATCGACGGAACCATATTAAAGTTTTACGTGAATATGATATTCATAATAATTTTTTTGAATTTCTTTGATAATACTAGTAATAATATCTTTGTATCAATATTTTAAAATCATAATTTCTATCTATATTAAAAGGACAACTATTTCATATAAGATATGCTTGTCATATTATTAATTTAATTATACAAGAATGCCTTCAATTTTTTAAGCGAATTAAAAATATATCAGAACATGTCTAATTAGTTTGAATACTTCTCCAAATAGGCAATGAGAGTTTAAAATATTATGTGCACAATATTATTTGACATTTAGAAGATTTGCTAATAATGCACCACATAGACAGAATTCTACCTATTTGATGTTAAAATCAATTATATTAAATATAGAGATGTTATTAATTACACACTATATTAATGTAAATCCAAGTATTGATTATCAAATAACTGAGAATAATTGGTTAGTTGGTACTTCAGTTTATGAATTTTTAGAATTATTTTACAATGTTACATGTATTTTTATCCAGAGTTCACCATCCAACTTCTCCTTTATTTTTAACAGAAATAATTAATATCTCTCATTTATTTGGAAAATATGAAATGCTCTTGATTTTGATTATGTCGTTTCTAAAATACGAACTAAATTTCTAAAATATTGGTGTAAAATACTTTTTTTATTGTTTTACTATGGTTTTAGATCCTGAAATCAAATTAGATGGTGTACTTTATTGTTAGATAATTTTTATCATAATTAGAAAATTGATATAAGTAGCTTAAAATTTAAAATTAAAGAACATTTAGATACTCTAATTAGTTCATATAAAGAAAAAGTTGTATCGAATCGATCCATCAAGGTAGTAATAGTTGCTCTGATTTAATTTCTAATTAACCCCATGATAACAATATACTATAAAGGAAGAAACAAAAATAATATTCCCTCCCAACTCAAATTATTTTGTTATTTAAACTCATATGATGAAGATAACGAGAATTGATCTGGATCATATTTTTAATTTTACAATAGTGAAAAAGACATGAAAAAACTTATACAATACTTTCTTTTTTTGTACGTGATTTTTAATGGCCCGAGTGTCCTTGATAGCATCAAAATCTTGTTTTAGTGCAGGTTCAAGTACGATAAGTAAGAAGATAGAGAAGGATGATGCTATCGGATATTTTGGAAGTCTGTGTTTGCATTCAAGATTGGATTCATGCAAAAAAATGGACTCAATACTTAATAAATTAATGCAGGGAGATACTCTAATTAGTTTATATAAAGAAAAAAGTTGTACCGAATCGATCCATCAAGATAGTAATAGCAACTCTGATTTAATTTCTAATTAATCTCATGGTAACAGTATATTACAAAGGAAGAAACAAAAATAATTTTTCCTTCAAACTCAAATTGTTTTTGTATTTAAACTCCTATGATGAAGATAACGAGAATTCTGGATCATATTTTTCAATTTTACAATATTGAAAAAGACATGAAAACACTTATACTATACTTTCTTTTTTGGTACGTGATTTTTAATGGCGTCCCAGGTATCCATGATAGCATCATAATCTTGAGGTTCAAGTATGATAAGTAAGAAGATAGAGAAGCATAATGCTACCGGATATTTTGGAAGACAGTGTTTGCATTCAATATTGGGTTCATGCAAAAAAACGGACTCAACACGTAACAAATGAATGTAGGGAGGTACTCTAATTAGTTTATATGAAGAAAAAGTTGTATCGAATAGATCCGTCAAGGTAGTAATAGCATCTTTGATTTAATTTCTAATTAATCGCATGGTAACAGTATACTACAAAGGAAGAAACAAAAATAATCTTTCCACCCTACTAAAATTAATTTGGTATTGAAACTCCTATGATGAAGATAACGAGAATTATGTATCATATTTTTCAATAGTGAAAAAGACATGAAAAAACTTATGCTATACTTTCTTTTTTGGTATGTGATCTTTTAATGGCTTAGGTGTCCATGATAGCATTCGAATTTTGTTTTAATGCGGGTTCAAGTATGATAAGTAAGAAGATAGAGAAGCATGATGCTATCGGATGTTTTGAAAGTCTATGTTTGCATTCAAGATTTGGTTCATGCGAAAAAATGGACTCAACACTTAATAAATGAATGTAGCGAGATTAATGAACTGCACCTTTCAATATCTTACTATGGACGACCCTACTGGAACTGAACAATTAAGTGACAACAAAAATTCAAACAAAGCTGACCATAAAGACCGAAGACTTAAAGATCAAATTGTAAGCAAAATATGTACTTTCACTTTTCCAGCTTGAAATTTTTTTAGGAATGTCATATTAAATTTCAAAACTTAGTTTAAGTAATAAAGTTTCTTTATTTACATTAATTTTGTTAAGTCCAATTGTTTTAAGCCCAAACACCATTTGTTTGTCCCATTTTCTAAGACCAACTTTTTTTTCATGGACCAACCCGGAAATGGTCCGAACCAGCCCGCAAATTTCGGGTTCTGGGCTGAATTTAGATTTTTGTTTACTTGCCTGGCCCGACCCGTCCTCCTCTCCGGACTGGTCCGATCAAATTCGGTCAAAATTGGATCCAGTTCAACCAGGCTCGATAGACACCTTGAATAGTGAAGGTGGATGACCAACAAACACCAATTTTGCTGTTGAGATTTCCGAACAAGAAATCTAATTTGTACCCAAATAAATTGTACTTAGAAAAGAAAAGAACCAAAATAGATAAACTCCCTTCTTCTTTTTCTTCATAAATGCGCCTAAAAAGTAAATTGTAATTATAACCGAGTCCTAAAGAAGTAGCAGATCGTGGAAGAAGGTAGGTCCCACCTGAGTCATGCCTACGTAATGTTGATGTCGTCGTTAAGATTTAAGCAATTGTTAATTTTTACTTCCTACATACAAAATACTAAAGTAGTTATTTAACCGTAGATAGATGACTAACAATTTCTATAAGTTAATACTCGACATATTATACTTGGACAGGGACGGAGCCTCGAAATGTTTTGAATTGTTTTAGTTTTATAGTATAAATTTCAGAAATTCTTGTGACTTGACTCGTTAACCAATGCTGGGAAGTAGTGCGAAACTTTCTAACAAGTTGGTTGGAAAGAAGATGGAAAATCAAAGCTTGGCATAGACGTTTGATTAGAAAATTTGCATATTGTTTGAATTTTTGGAGACTTGAGTGGGGATGTACTAATAATTATTAATTGTTAAAAGAAAACATCAACACTTGAATACAATTAACAGATTGGAAATGAGAGTGAAAGACTGAGAGACTTGAAATTGATGTTGAAAGAGAAGAATGAATACACAGAGCCCAGTCAAAATTCCAACAAGCGGATGATTTTAGTTAGTTTGTGGATGTTAGGTTTCCAATTAGAGGTTCAATTAGCAAGGGGACATTTGCTAGATTATTTGAAAATTTTTTTTTTCTATGAAGAATTCTAGAATTTTCATGGAATATCTAAGAATAGGAGGATGAAGATGACAAAATCAAATTCCAAAACTTTAAGAGATATTTTAGCAAATATCTCAATTCAAAAGATATAAACTAGCATATACTCTACTTTTTTTTAAATTTTAAAAAAAGTAGCAAATGTTCCTATTATTTGTACGAAACATTTAAAAAATTTAGCTATACCCCCACTTTTTAAACGAAAATTTGCCTGTTTCACACAGAATAGAGATATGTCAGTTTTTTTTTTAAGTGGAGAATATATGATACTTTATACATTTTAAATAGAGATATTTGCTAAAATATTCCAAAATTTAAAGGTTGTTGTGGATTGTATTGGATTCACTTTGCACTCTATCTATAGCGATTAAATAATTTCAAAAAAAATTCAAAATTTTTTTTTAAGATTTTATTAATTAAGAAAATTACTTAAAAAAAATCAAAAATAGGTTTTGAGAAGTTACTATTGGTATTCTCAACACATATGGACCTCGCCTACTAAACCAACCAAACCAACATACTAAGCAAGCCTAAATCCTACAATCCTTTGGGCCCAAATCCAAACCAACCAAATCAAAATTCATCTAAGTAATTAATCCCAAAGAAGATACCAACTTAATGAATAATTCAAAAGTTAACCAAGACTCGAATGGAGTCAAAACTGAAATCTGCTGTTGAGCAAAAAAAAAAATAAACAGAACAATCATATAAAATGAGAACAAGGGATTGAAAAATTCACTTCTTTGGTAAATAATGTAAACGTAAAATTCAAAAATTGTAATCCTTAGTGACGCCCTCCATATTGACTAGTCAACACGAACTTCTGAAAAGTGAACAGAATCCCACGTCGATACCGAAGAACATGGAGATGGAAGAAACAAAATGTCCATTATGAACATAGTATCAAATATTCCAACAAAACGGTGATTTGCCTCGATGCATCCAAAGAATTGACACAACATAGAGACGAGCAAAAAGATTATGTCCTCAAAATTATTATTTTTATAATCGATTATTATTTTCTGTAAACTATTACAATCTTGATATCATGGCTGTCCTGCTTGGTTCGACTCTATCAAGGCGAAGGCGGGCTTCTTCCTCACCTTCCCTTCCGTCATCGCCATCCTCACCCTCCTCGCATCATCCCACATCCCCTCGAACGCGTAAATATTAGAAAGCAGCACGTAGTCCCCGCAATGTCCCGACCCCAGCCTCGTCAAGCTGTCGACGCAAACCTCGGCCAGCTCCACATCCGAATTACACCGGCAAGCACTGAGCAGGCTCCTCCAAATCACCACGTTGGCCTCCGCCCCCATCCATTCGACGAGCTCCAACGCCTCCCGCAGCCGTCCGGCCCGACTCAGAAGATCGATCACGCAGCCGAAGTGCTCCGCCCGCGGCACGACGCCGTAGTCTCTGCTCATCGACTTGAAGTATCCCAGCCCTCGTTCCACCAGTCCGACGTGCTTACAAGCCGTCAGCACGCCTACGAATGCGACTCTATCGGGCCTTATCCCCGACTCCCGCATAGAATCGAACAGCTGGAGCGCATCCCTCCCGCGGCCGTGCGCCGCAAGCCCGCCGATCATCGAGGACCACGCCACCACGTCCCTGTCCGCCATTTCCCCGAACACCTTCCGCGAGGTCTCGACGCACCCGCACTTGGCGTACATCTCCACCAGAGAGGTCCCCAACGTCGCGTCGAGCCGAGGATACACGTCCCGTACGTATCGATGAATCCTCGTGCCGACGGCGAGCGCGCCCAGATGCGCGCAGGCGCGCAGCGTGCTCACCAGTGTCGGCTTGTCGGGGCAAATGCCGGAGGAGAGCAGGGCGTCGAAAGTTCCGAGCGCTTCGCGGAAGCGCTGATTGGAGACGTAGCCTCCGATGAGAGCGTTCCATGCGGCGGTGTCCTTCGTCTCCATCGATCGGAACACCGCCCTGGCCGAAGCCATTAGTCCACATTTCGCGTACATGTCGAGAAGAGCAGTAGCGACATTGATCAGTGTCTCGACCTGCATTGATGCTCTTTTGCTGACGAAGCCGTGAACCTGCGATCCAAGGCGTAGGTTCGACGTCCGAGCGCAGGCCGAGAGCACGGAGACGAGAGTGGCGCCGGTGACCGGGACCCCTACGGAGCACATTCGGCGGAACGTGTGGAGAGCCTCGCCGGGGAGGGCGTTGCGGACGTAGCCCGATATCATGGAATTGTATTTGATTGTGTCGTGGGAGGGGATTGTGTCGAAGAGGGCGCGAGCGGAGGCGATATCGCCGCAGGACGCGTAGGCGTGGAGCGTGGCGTTGGCGACGTGGAGGGAAGCGCGGTGGTGGCCGAGGGCGACGGAGAGGACGTGGAGGCATCGCGTGGCGTTGCGGTCGTGGGAGCGGACGCAGGAGTTGAGGGCGTAGACGAAGGAGAAGGTGTTGGTGTGCGGACGGAGGGAGTGTGCGAAGAGGCGGAGGGCGTGGCGGGGGGCAGGGGAGAGGGATCTGATGAGGTTGGCGTTTAGGGTAGGGTTGGCGTGGAGGAGGCCGGAGGTGGTGAGGTGTGCTTGGAATTGGTGGAGTTGGGCAAGGGTTTTGCATTGGTCTAGGAGGGTAACAAGGAGGTTGGCTTGGTGGGGACGCATTGGATGTTTGAATTCACGAGGGAGAATGCTTTCTTGCTATATATATATATATATATATATATATATATATATATATATATATATATATATATATATATATATATATATATATATATATATATAGTCAACATAAACTCAAATAGGAACTCAAATTAGAAACTTACACTAGGATTATGACATGTGAAAGATTTTTTTCTTAAAATTTTAGAAACTTACAATCAAAGGATTATGTGTATTTAATCCAACGGTTGGTAATTGATGAGTTTGAAAAAATTGGAACTCATTAGTTCCTCTAGGAATTTTGTAGTCGAATTGAAGGGTCCTATCGAAATTGAACTAGTTAAAACCTAATAAATATCGAAATCAAGTGACTCTTGTGGTCAGCGAGGAGAAATTTAACCTTTCTGACTAGACGGTCGATTTTATGATCAAACTTCAGAAGAAGTGTGTGTGTGTGTCAAAATTCAGATCAATGGACCCAAAAGACATATAATACATCATACACAAAATATTGTATATTAAGCAAGACAACGCAAAAAAATAACAAAACAAAAAAAAACTAATAAACTAAATTTCTAGAAATCAAAGACAAAAATAGCCATGACAGAAATCGAACCAATAATCGATTGGGTTTATATTTGGTTTAACTATTTTATTGTTTAAAGGATCAAACCAAAGTTATGATTATAGTTTTTATATATACATTCGTTGTATTTCATAGTTGGGCCCAAAATTATTAGATTATCAATATTGGACTTTAAAATACATACATAACATTTTTATTTTCAAAATATACACAAATGATTAAAATTGAGAATATTTACATAATTATGTAAATCTTATTCATCTTTCAGTATTGGACTGAAATCGAAATCTAAAATTGAAACCGAATATTTTTTTTAGTGTTTTCAAAATCGAAACTTAACCGATTTTTTTGAAACTTTTATTCGGTTCAGTTCTCGGTCCAAAACAAATAGAATAGAATATGGGTGAGCTTTATTCTGTTTTGACCAAGAACCAAACAAAGCAAACCAAACCAAACCTAATAAAAAGTTATTGTATGTGTTGAGTTATGGGAACTTATTTAGTCCCACATTGGATAGAAAGTAAGGAGGCTAACCTTCTCTTATATATATGTACCCCCTATTTGAGAAAAAAATAATTACTTTCTTTTTACATGGTATCAGAGTCAAAATTCTGAATCAATTTTCCCATATTAAAAAAGATTTTTTTTTCTCTTCTTCTCCGCCTCCACCCTTCTTCTCCGGCATCGACGTCCCCTGCGGGTGTCATCGAACCCGTCATGAAGCAGTATACGCTACAGGAAATAGGGTAGGTTATCGAACTTGCGGGAGGCGAGATACGCTGTGCTACCGATCTTGCGTGTGGCTCGTTAGATCGTGGATAATCAGAGAGGAACTCTTGTGTGATCCTCTAATTTCGTTGTTATTTGTTAGATCATGGATAAACAGAGAAGAACTCTTGTGTGATCCTCTGATTTTGACCTCAACGTGGGGTTCTGATATTATAGAGCATACTTCCTGGGAAGCTTTGCACAGATCTCTATCTCTAGCCTTTGTTCCGACAAGTTCTACCCATCGTGCACCTCTCATGCCGTATGAACTTGGAGGTGTACAGAAAGATGAAGAAAGTCGTGATCGCGTGTAGTCGTACGACCCGTGTTTGAGTTGTTTTTTATCTCGTTGGGCTTGCGATAAGTGCAACTGTGAAGATGGAAACACATGTGACTAGTCAAGAGCTGAAAGTGATATTGGAGGGGGTGGCCAGGGTATTTCAGACCAAATTAGAGGATACCTCATCCAGTAGGACAGTCGTGCCCGCACCAGAACCGTCGCAGGTGATGAAGTAGATAGAGTTGTTGCCCAATGCCAAGCAAAACTAGTGAGATTAGCACCCCAAGCAACAAGTACCACAAAGGAGCTCAAGGTGATAGAGAAAACTCGTCACAAACATTAGCAAACAAATAAGATACAACGAGAATAAAATACTGGTCGAGACTTGTACGGTACCAATGCACTCGTCTTGTATCTTGGCGCAGCAAGAAACAAGATATAGTGGCTAAGTCTACAGCGGAGGCAGAGTACAGGGCTATGGCAGTTAGCATGTGCGAGATAATGTGGGTGAAGAGCTTGTTGTCTGAGATGCGTTTATTAAGAGGAGTCTCCCTGTAACTTTGGTGTGACAACAAATCAGCAATTGATATTGTAAACAATCTAGTTCAGCATGATCGCACCAAACATGTGGAGATTGATCGGTTCTTCATCAAGGAGCAGTTGAATAGAAAAGTTTTGACTTTGAGCTATGTAAAATCAGCGGAGCAATTAGCTGATTGTTTAACTAAAGGTTTAGGTTCTAGAGAGTTTGATATCTTTTGTAACAAGATGGGGATGATTGATATATATCGTCCATCTTGAGGGGGAGAGTTGAGTTATGGAAACTTATTTAGTCCCACATTGGATAGAAAGTAAGGAGGAGGCTAGCCTCCTCCTATATATATGTACCCCTTCTTTGAGAAAAAACCAATTACTTTCTTTCTACAGCATGTGCGGTTTTAGTGCACCTTTCCTCTCTCCTGCACCTTTTCTCTCCCCAACTATTAGATTACATAAGAATATGGCAATATAATGATTGACATAAAAATGACAGTGGGGCCGACACATACAATTATTTTTATAACCCAATAATACTCAACCCTACTATACTAAGCTAGGAGAAATTTTTTGATACAGATGGCTATATCAAAGTTACATCCACTGTATAACAAGTAGGCCCAACCTCAATATATATATATATATATATATATATATATATATATATATATATATATATATATATATATATATATATGAGGAGGGATCAACATCCTCTCCTATTATGCATTTTCCATATTTACAACCGTTGGATCTTGTTTAAGTCATCTAATCTTAACCTTTGATTTGAACCATTCAAATCAATAGTTAAGATTATATGACTTAACAAAATCCAATGATTGACAACATGGGGATGCTTGAAGATGCAAAAAATTGAAGATGTAGATCCCTCCTTTATATATATATATATATATATATATATATATATATATATATATGGGTTGGGATTATGATCCACCCCATTTTTTGTCCACACCAAATATTTTCCATATTAACACCGTTTGATGGGCTTTAAGTCATCTTATTTTAACCGTTGATAAACCAACAGTAAGATTAGATGACTTAAAGTCCATCCAATGGTGTGAATAGAAAGGATACTTGGGGTGGACAAAAACGAGAATTAATTTGATCCCTTTCCTCCTCCCCCCCCCCCCCCCCCCCTCTCTCTCTCTCTCTCTCTCTCTATATATATATATATATATAGAGAGAGAGAGAGAGAGAGAGTTCTTTTGTATATATATATATATATATATATATATATATAGAGAGAGAGAGAGAGAGAGAGAGAGAGAGGGTTCTTTTGTCATGAGTTCATTTTTGTTCACCCACAAATACTAAGGTATTTGTTCACCCTCAAATAGAAAATGCACACGTGTCATTTTCAAAGTCAAAACCATCTTGTTTGGTCAACAAAACAACTTGCAAGATGGTTTTGTTTCGATAAAGATACCACATGTGCATTTTCTATTGGAAGGTGAATAAACATTTTAGTATTTGTGGGTGAACAAAAATGAACTCATTTTGTCATAAAGAGGAGTATCAAAATTGATACAGCCAATCTGTATCAAAGTTTTTTTCCTAAACTCGAACACCCCCAACCAAGGCTTAGTTCAACTATAGCAACACAGAATGCAAAACATAGAAAAATGCTTATTGCAACAAAGCCTAAACTGAAAATCATTTCTCCAACAGTTCATCAAACAAAGTAAAAGTAGTTGCCTCCCTGAATTGTTTTTAATTGAACAACAGTTGCACAAAAGAGAGAGAGAGAGAGAGAGAGAGAGAGAGAGGGAAGAAGAGGAGTGACTAGATTCCCATGCTCCATGACATGTAGAACTTCTTCCCTATAGGCAAACTCAATCCCCCAACCTCGAGCATCAACCCTTTCCTCTTGTTCCCTCCCTCCAACCTCTCCTCCGAATAAGCACCGGCGACCAAACGAACGCTACTCAAATCCGCAGCCTCCTCCCCGTCCACTTGCACCGCGAGTCCGGTTCCGAACCCCTCCAACCCCAACACGGTCACCCTCTCGATCGACATCCCCTTCTCGACGCCGAACCTCCCCATCTCCACCTCCGACCACACCTCCACCTTCGCGGTCCCTCCGCGAAGCCTCGCGTAGAACTCCACGTACGTCGCCTCCCCTTCCACCAGCTTCATCTCCGGCCGCTCGTCGTCGTCGACGTATAGCTTCCCCTTCGCCTCGCCCTCCCTCGCCCCCAGGGGGAATGCCACCGCTAGCGTGAACGGCGTCTCCCTCGCCTCCTTCGACAGCACCCCTCCTCTCTGCATGGGCAGTATCGTGCCCTGATACACATGCACGTTCACCTCATTGAGTGGCGCGTCAAGAGTCACGTACCGGGCGTCCTTCGACACCACAGCCTTCGTCATGTCGAACAGGTTGTACCACGTCCCCGGGGGGAACATGGCGTGCACCTTCGTCGCGCCCTGCTTCAGCACCGGCGAGACCATCACGCCGCTCCCCAGCAGGAACTGGGTGCTCAGGTCGTGGCTCTCGGCGAAGCCCGGGAACGAGAAGAAGACCGGCCTCGCCATCGGCGCGCCGGTCAGGTGGGCCTCGTAGTTGAGGGTGTAGAGATAGGGGAGCAGCTTGTAGCGGAGGCCCAACGCGTTCCTCGCGGACTCCGCGACCGAATCCCACTGGTACAGCTCCTGCCGCGGCGAAGCCTTGTTCGCGTGGTCCCTCGAGAAGGGGTAGAACGCGCCGAGCTGTATCCACCGGTTGCAGAGCTCTTCGAGCGGGGTCGTGGCCGGGTAGAATCCGCAGATGTCGGACCCGACCATCGGCATCCCGAATATCCCGAAGTTGAGGATGGTCGAGATGGAGTACCGGAGGTCCTCCCACGTCCCCTTGTTGTCGCCGGTCCAGTGCGCGGCGTACGCTCCCGAACCCACAAACGTCGAGCGGGTGAGGATGAACGGCCGCTTGCCCGCCAGGCCCTGAAGGGCCTTGTGGGTGGCGATCGTCTGCGAGAAGCCATAGAGGCTGTGCGCATTGTACTCCAGGACCCCCTTGTAGTGCGTCGCGCTGGCGGCTATGGTGTTGAACCCGAGCGGAGCGCTGATCCCCGACGCGTTGATTTTGTACGGCGGCACGTCCCACCGCGTGTCCGTTATGTTCTTGCAGTCCAGGCAGCAGATCCACGGCGTGGTGGAGGCGGGGTCTCGGCAGAGATGGCTCGTCGGTATCGTGCACTTCCCCATGCAGAAGTTGGAGGCCTCGTTCATGTCGATCCAGAGGCCGTTCACGGGGACCAGCTCGTGGAACCGGGCGATCTCGTCGACCCACCACGAGACTCCGTTCGGGTTGAGGAAGTCGGGGAAGTAGACCGGTCCGGGCCAGACTTGGGCTAGGTAGGGTTCTCCTTCGTACTTTATGAAGACGTCCTTGGCCATTGCCCTCTGGAAGACGGCGTAAGTCGAGTTCACGGCGATCCCGGGGTCGATGAGGACGATGTACTTCATGCCTCGCTTGTGGATCTTGTCGAGGAACGCTAGGAGCCTGGGTCGGGGATAATGCACGGGGTCGAGCGTGAAGTCTTTGGATGCGTCCATGTGGTCGTCGTCGTTCCATATCACGTCGAGGGGGATATGGGCCTGGTTGTACCGCTCGACGACGTCCTCGACTACCGAAAGGTTGTGGTAACCCCACCTGCATTGGTGGAACCCTGCAAGAAGAGAAAGGAAAGGATTTGCAGTTATGAACAAAGCTAGGGAGAAATTATCCAGTGATTCAAACTCATAGTGTATCTTGATTCTCCTCCACTTGATTCTCTAGAGACATGATGCAGTACAGAAGAAATAATTGCGTTGATGGCAAATTTAGTGTTATTTCTAAGTTCTCAACATGCGTTCTACTTTCTCCCAAAGAAATTTGCTAACAATACAAATATGTACAAAACTATATGTTTTCAGAAGGACCACATTTTTACAACAACCACTACACTTAGTGAGCATTTAAGAGGGATGGAGGGGAACTTGTTTTCTTGTCATTAAAATTCTGCAGAGGAGGAGCAGGTACTGCTGGTTAACAATGAAGATGGGTCTTAATGGCAGAGACCCCTTCATTCAAATATTTATTGGAGTTGCAGTTTCTGTCAACAAAAACTCGCACTAAACTTTTATGAAGATCAAAAATTGATGTACAAGTTATCGAGAAAACTTAAAACCCCTCCGCCAAAATAGAATCAAACTCTTCTGCTCATTTAATTCTCCAATGCCCATTTCATGTGAACCATACCAACACCATTCAAAGAAATAAATGTACATAATTTAAAGCCAAACAAACAATTCACATTGAAATCAAGATTTATGGTTCTATGTTGCAAGAATAGGAACACAGATACAAATAAGGGCACGATATGAATACCGGACATCATTTTCCTATGGTTATAATGCGAATAAAACATAATAAAAAAGATCAATAATAAGGAAAATCAATTACCTAGAGCCCAGTAAGGCATTGGAGCAGGACGACCGATCATGGAAGTGTACTGATCCACCACATCCAACGGCTTCGGCCCCGAAAAGAAGTAGAAATCGAATAACCCTCCAATTACTTTGTAAGTAAGAGAGTCTCCCCTGTAGACAACATCCATCCCATTGCTATTAAGCAGAAGAACTCCATGAGCAAATGCCTCCCCATTGTTGCTCCTCAAGTCCATGTAGACAGGGTGCGATCCGTAGAGGTCGGTGTTAAGATTAATAGCCGAAATGTCGGTCGTATAAATAGTGTAAGGATCATTTGGCCTGAGCTTAATCCCACCAGGTTGAGTGTTCTCTCCGAGCCCGTAGAGTGATGCGCTCTTGGGCAGTCGAGTCGACATCTCCAAGTACTGGTCCTTGAAGACCATGTTGCCATACGGGTCCGTTGGTCCGGCGCTAGAATTGAACAGGGTTTCGCCATTCGATCTTCGCTTGACTGCGAATCCGAAAGGGTCCGATACGTAGCTGAAGACGAGTTCGTCGCCAGAGTACTCTGAGGCAGTAGTAAAGGCAGAGCTTGGGGTGGTGGTGGTTCTAGTCGAGCTTCTTCCTAATGGTGGGGCTTCTTCTCTTTGGAGCAAGTTGTACGGGACTTCCCATCTTTCGTTCTCGGCGTCGGTTATCTGGATCCGAAGGCGGTCTTGAGTTTCATGCCTAGAGACCATTATCATGTTAGCACTCGAGTTCATAGCACACCTTGGTCAGTGAACATAACATTGTCACAACATTTATCAAGGGAAAAAATGATGGTTTCTTCCAAATAATTTCTTAGTAAGAAGAATAACAATGTCAATGTATCTAGTATTTCATCTGAAAATTCCACAAAACTAAACTAGAAGGTGTGTTCTTCTTTGTACAAGAGTTAGAAAGAAAAAGAGAAAAAAAAAAAAACTATAGATACCATTGCTAGATATTGAGACCCATATTTCAAGTAACAAATTGATACTAAATTGCAGATGTTTCAAGTGACAAATGTTGAATAACACTACAGTTAATAAACACCTTTTAGGTAAAAGTATACAATAAAACTCAGATTAGAATCTTGGGATACTCATATTCAAAACCTTGGTTGATATTATAAAATCCCGTTTGTTTACAAAAGAAATTCATGCAAGTAGTTTTTAATTCATGAATTTTGGGGGAGATGAATATTTAAAAGCCCAAATCAGAATGCATACCCACCTGAACCCTATGGGAAAGAGAGCAAATCTTCGGAAGTAACATATTATAAGATTTTTTTTATTTTTCTTCTTCTTAACCCTATGCGAAGAAAGCAAATCTACATGAAATATGTTGCTGAACTAGCTATCAAACAAACAAGAATCATTCAGCTACACATAGAACTCTCTGATATTATCATCAGCAGCATATTTCTCAAGCACTGAATAATAAAAACAAGGTTCTTGATTATTATTTTGTTGCTTACTTGATGAAGAGCCTCAGGTGTGGAATATCAGCACCATAGGTGTTGGTGCTCTGCTTCAGCTGCAGGTGACCAACCAGCCCTCCACCTCCATCAGGGTTCTCCTCTATGGACACCAACCTGTACCCAAACCCAATCTTCTGACCAGAAACAACATCAACAACAACAATGGAGAAGAAGAAGAAGGAACATAGAATGAAATGAGAGATCATTCTTCTTCTTCTTCTTCTTCTTCTCCTTTTTCCTAGCTAGCTACTGTAGTAACTAAGCAGTGAGTGAGCACTGGCAGTAGATATATAGAGGAGTCCATTTTTGTTTACCCATCAAAACTATAGTGTATCTTCATCCTCCAATCAAGTATTGCCACGTAATATTTTTATACAAGATAAAATTATTTTGGAAGTAGTTTTATGAACATTCAAAATAGTTTTAATTTCTATTTTGATACGTGGTAATACTTAATTGGAGGATGAACACACACTCCGATTCTGGAGGATGAACAAAAAAATAAACTCATATATGTATAGAGGGGTCCATTTTGATTTTTGAGTCATGAAATTGAAGAAGACCTCTATCCTTTTCCATGTGAACACTGTGGGAGGATTGGGGCATGTGATGATGTCCTTTCCTTGGAAAGATTTTGAAAGTGGAAGTGCCAAAATCTCATATGTTTCTATTAGGTAGGTCATAAGGTGCAATGACAGGGAACATTGAATGGAGTTGTGGAGACTCTAGCTCTCAGTATTAAACAAATCTTTCAGTATAGTGACGTTCTACAACTTAAGGCTGGGTTTGTGGTCATGAGCTTTGGAGTTATGCTTGGTGCGAGCTAGTAGGGATAAACCTTACAAATCTTGGAGTTTTCAAATTTCATTTCCATTTGGCTTACAATTGAGACATAACAGTGTATTATATGTTTTACTTGGACAAAATTATGGATGAATTTCAGTCTTGCAGCTTTTGTTTCCGAAAGTGACATTCATATTGCTTGTAAATAGAAGATCTGAAATAGTTTAGTTTATGGTTGATATCGACATGATTTGCTATGTTTCGATTCGTTTTCAGTCTATACCAGAAATTGATCGATACTGGCATTGGCGATCTATTTTTCGGTCAATTCGTCAAAAAAAATTGAACAAAAAAGACCAATCAGCAGGGATGTAAAAGCATAATAAGATTATAAAAACATGTAAAAATAAAATTATATATTGAATGTAAACCAATTGACAAGGTGACTACAATTTCACTCAATTCCAAAACAACTAAGAAACAACATGTGAAATACTTAAAATAATATCTAAATATATAAAATATATTTTATAAATGTTAGAAATTTATTAATAACTATTTTCTTTTTTTTATACCAAAAAAATTCGATACTCTTATCCAAAATTATCGATACTGTCGATACCGTCGATCCTAATACTCATAGGAATGGTCCGATATCGATACTGCGAACCTCCTGAACTTAGTTTGTCTACAATTTACATCGATGTCTTCGCATCCATATTGTTTTTCGTATTATTACAATATTGTTTTGAAGTTGAAGAAAAGTTTGCTAACAAGCCAATTATAGTAGAATTTGCGTTTTCTGGAGTCGAAAATATCTAATGGTACATTTGATTGCAAAGTGAAAATAAATTGATCCCGTGAAAATATTTTACTAGGAAAAAATCTATGAATTTTTTAAAAAAAATTATAATATGTCGTTGTTCTATTGCAATTATTTTCTTGTGAAAAATCAAATAAATTTTCATGAAAAATTTAATTTTGGTGTTTGATTGTTATTATTTTTCACGAACAAATAGTTATTTTTTATAGAAAATAATATTTTTCTATAGGTCGGACCAATTTTATTTTCCACTATTTTGGAAAAAAAAAAAAATTTAAATAAATTTATAGCAAATATAAGTTATCAAATTCTACACGATAATAAATTTATGACGAAAATATTTTTGATAAAAAAATATCCAATCAAACACACTAATAGTAATTAGATATGGCTGTCAATTGTCACAACTTTGTATCATTCACATAGATTTGATTTTTAGCCGTTAGGGAGACAATATGGCTGCAATCTTCAACCATCGGTGAAGTTAGTGTAAGAAACACAAATTCTTTATAGAAACCCAAATTTGATCAAGAAATAGTGGCAAATGTGAAAAACATCTCGAAATATTCATGACCGGTACAAAAGTTTAGGTTGTCCAAATCGAAACTAATTTTGATTATCTGATTCTAATTGTCTACATAAAAAATTTTGTCAGACTTATCCGTAGACTGATCACGACTATACAATAATCGTATCATGTATCCAATGTTCTTAATTCGATTGGAATGAGAAGAAAATCTCAAAGTACGAGAGCACAATTGTTGAGACTTGTGCGCCGAACGTTTATTCAATCTATAAATGATTGGTACCGCTACCAATCATGTCTATATTGACTCGGAATTTACGGGTCTGGTTTGGGCTCGATCACATCCCTATATATGTTGCATGCGTGCACCTTTTCTTGTCCCCATCTCTTTTTTCAGCCTTTTGATTTTGGAATTTTGTGACGAGATCGGCTAACATTTAATATTGTAAAATAGGAACATGTTTTACAAGAATCGGTGTCTGTATCCGGGCTGGTAGATGACGAGCAACTGTAGACGATTAGAGGATCGATGCGCGTATTGAACGTAAGCTCTAGGCCGATGATAAGGTACTCGTATTCTGCTGTGTGGCATGGCAGTGTTCCTATGTTGACTGCCACAAAATATGTAGTTGGGGACAACACTATTTCTATTCTAATTTTCGGACAAAATCGGAAGTGAATAATTTCGGACTGGTTGAGTGTGTGAGAGACCTTCGGTCGGATGTGTGAGTTGTACGTCCTTTGGACCTTCATATCTACGTTGATGCTGCTACGTTGTCCGCTCCTAAGGGTGAACGCGTCGGTCCGCAGTCATGTGGCGACCAGACATTGGCCTCCCGGCCTAGGGTGGGCCCGAGCTAGCAGGGGGTCCAATGGCTGCCGACCACGTGGACGCAAGCCAGAGACGGGCAAAAAAGTATTTTCGTATCTACATGGATCGTGGCTTATTGGCAGCCATCTCCATATGGGTACAATTTTCTAAACTAACTTTGAAGTTGTGGAATGATAACGCTTTGAGGAATGTGGCTAACGCTATCGGAGTTCCAGTTAAGATGGATGTGCCTACAATATTACGTCAGCGCCTTGCCTACGTTTGAGTCCTTATTGCGACATTAAAGTCGCGGAAGTGAGGTAAGTCTTCATTGAAGTCTTGGAAGTGAGATGTCTTCCGAAGGAAGAATCCGTCCGCCTCCTTGAGGGACGAAAAATTATTGGATGTGTCGGACGCAATGCACGCTTCACATTCCAACCATTCGATTGTCATGGAAATGTGTGCTGCAATCTAACGATTGGAAAGAAGTCGGAAGTATTGTGTCTGATCCATACAATAATTTTTTCTGAGGGACAATGGCAAAATAGTAGGTTACTGTAGAACTAGCTGAGAGTACATGAGATGTAGTGTGTTGAGTTAGGGTTGTTTGAGTGTTAAGACATCTTGAGTCCTACAACTCCATTGTAACAAAATTAATTTTTCCTGTAATTGTATACAATTACATGTCCCTAAATACATGAAGCCATAACTCCCATAACATGATTGCAAGCAAGTGTGCAATCGGTAGGGACAGTTTCATAGAGACATATCAAGTAGCTACTACATTTTGTGGTGTCCATGCCAACTACACTTTCTATGACAAGTTTGTGTCACACAAAAAGTGCATGGGGGAGTAGTCACTCTACTTTTTAAACGGAAATGCTACAACTACAACCAAATGCTTACAACCCACTTACAAACGTCACGTGACGGCAACGTGACGGTAACTTATTGGAGGAGGAAGAAGAGGTGAGACCCGGTAGCCGTACGGATGGTTGCCACGTGACAGAAATACCACGTGAAGGTCTTTCATTGAAAGAGAAATGGGACCGGATGTGGTCCACATAGCATGGGAGGTAGAGAGAGTTGTAAGAATGTTGTATACATTTGGTAGTAAACTTAGCATTTTTACTTTTTAAAAGATGATATATGCACAAGTAATTTTGTGAATGGTTTGGAGAGCATGCTCTCTTGTCCCTTGTGGGCCCTGTATCTAACTGGCACATTCAAAGCCCAAAATTGAATTCTCTTTCAATAACCCTCTTCACCTCATTCACATCCAATAAAGACAAAACAAGTGATTTATTTTATTTTATTTTATTTTGAATATTCGACGTAATGTTCGGAACTTTATGTCTGCATTGCATGCCTTTTGGACCTAGTGGAAGGAATAATACGTTTTCGTGACTCGATCTACCGATTTTTTGCCATCCAGCCAGAACTCTAGTCTCTCTCTGGTAGCTACAAGGGTCACTCGAGTTCTACAAGAGAAAACAAGTGATCGACCAACCACCACTGGATCCAATCATATCTATATGGTTAGTTTTATTAGACATGGTGATTTGAATTTTAGTTATCAAATTGTTATTTTTATTTAATTCATGAGTACAACTTCTCTCTAACACATGGGGGTGAGCATTCGGTTAATTCGGTTCCAACCGAACCGAATAGCCGAAAATCGAATTGAACCGAAAATCGAATAAGCAAAATCGAAATCGAACCGAAATGACTCATAATCGAACCGAACCGAACCGAACAGAATTAAATCGGTTCAATTTTCGATTTATTCAGTTTATTCAAATTTTCGATTTATTTGTATTTTTTAATATATATATATATATATATATATATATATATATATATATATAAACTAAAAAAAAAAAATCGATTTTCGATCGAAACCGAAATTCAAAATCAAAATCGAAACTGAATAAAAAATATTTATATTTTCAAAATCGAAATCGAAACCGAATCGAATTTTTTAAAGATTCGATTCGGTTCAATTTTCCATCCATTTCTTCATTTAATTAGATGAGATAGTTATGCAAGGCATGGCATCATTTAATTTTTTTTTTTTTTTTGTTATTGAAGTTTAGTTAATTTGACAAACTTGAACAAAATTGAATATGTAGTAGTCGAAACATTGTCTTGCCGGCACGAGAAGAAGAATGAGGGTGTAGAAATTTTCAATCATGCATGCAACAAACAAACAAACAAACGTCTACCACTAGCAAGCCACATGACTTGTATGTCACAAACAAGCGTCCTTACTAATCTCGTACAAAATCTAATCAATTTTTACATAATGAAGTACTAAGGATGCATGCTGAGTCCAAAATAGTTTTAGTAAGGACGCTTGACCTAATAAAAACATCCTTACTCTGGTTTTTTTTTTTTTTTTTTTTCCGGCCGGAATTTTTTTTCAAAGTGGGAAAAGAAAATATTTTTATATAATCTTAAGACAGAAAAATATAAATAAAAAATAAATTTAAAAATATGCTTAGTAAGAACGTTTTGGACTATAGATGCTTAAAAGCAACTAAAATGTTCTTACTAAAAACATTTGTGTTATATATTCGTAAATTTGTAAAACTATTTTCTTTTTTTAAATTTTGATATTTTGGATGAAAATTTATAAGTACATATGAGAGGAGTGTACTATTTTTTAGAAATCAATTTAAAAAGCCTCCAACAAATATTATGTCCATTCGAGACTAAATTTGGTTGAGTTAATAGCTCAGCCAAAGAAAAGACCAACTTTTGTTGGTTCAGTTCTTTCTTCTTTGTAATAGTAAGGGTATAAAAATCCAAAATAAAAAAATTCACACTGGTAATTTACCAAAAAGACCTTTAGGTGAAACGAGTTCTCTAAGACAATGACATATGAGATCAACTTCGGACCTATAGGCTAAAAATTGTGTTCAGGTCGATCCAAATTCAAATCAATTTTTTTTTTTTAAAATCAATTGTACTTAATCAAACGTGGCCGAGACTCATTAGCTACTTATGAGGTACTTATCGAACTCGGCTTGCTCTTGTGGTCAACAAGAAAAGATATAACATTTCTGGCTAGACGAACGGTCTCGAAATCAAATTATAAAAAAGATGTAAATGTGTACGTGTAAAATTGTGGAACAGTAGATCCAAAAACATTACAACGTAGTGTATATAAATTAACAAATAGAGAAAACGAGTAAGATGTATCATGTCTCCAATTGAGTAAATTAATGCTCTATTTGCAAATAAATACGGATGTAAATGGAGAAGTTGATTAGGTGTGTATTATTTATTGTAAAATAATATGACTCAAATAAAGTCTTTTCTAAGCAAAGATATGATGCGAATCTTACAACTCACTCACTCGACTTTATTAGTGCTTGTATCATTTGAAACTTTACAAAATGAAAGCAAAATAAAGTCCACCAAATAGTAGCAATTTTGGTGCCAAATCACAACCACCAAACTTTACAAATAATGTAATAGCAATTATTAGGTTTTATTAACTATTATCACTCCTCTACCGAGTCATGATGACATCGATACGACAAGTTGATGATGTGTTATGTTATTGTTGTTAATTTAAAATAAAATGCTAATTTATAGTTTGATACCGTCAGCTAATATAATTTTTTAACTTTATACTCTCAATTTTGATAGATACTAACTTAATCTCTCTCCGATGCCGATAGTCGGAGGAAGAGGGGGACGTGTAGCAGTAGCAACAGCAGCGAGTAGCAGCAGCGAGGGACGCGGGAGATTGCGGGACGGAGCATGAGAGGGGGGGTCGAGCACGACGTCGGGGCGGAGGGCGCTAGGATGCGTGGGCGACACGGGAGGGGGTAGGAGTGGAGGGTTGGGCGGCTGCCAGTGGGACATGGTAGGGTGGGAGGGGGTTGGAATGGAGAGGGGGAAGAAGGGACGGGGGTAGTTTAGGAATTCTTTTTTTTTAACAGCAAATTTTTTTTATATGTCCGATATAACGTTCGGGACTTTATGTACGCCGCGTTGCATGAATTTTAGGTCCGTTGTTCCTAACTTCCACCAAATAAATAGAAGGAATAATACGTCATCATGGCTCGATCCACCGATTTTCTACCACCTAGTTAGGGTCTCATACATCTTCCGGATAACCACAAAGGTCACTCGAGTTCGGTAACAACAAAGTTAAATTTGACTGACGGAGGGTATCAAAATAAAAGTTTATAATAGTTGAGGGTATTAAGTTAGTACCTATGAAAGTTGAGGATATCAAGTTAAAAAATTCGAATAGTTGACGACAGTATCAGATTATAATTTAGCCAAAATAAAAATACAAAAAATAAACATGATTGTTTCTAAAAAAATGAATAAAAAACACAATTATGCAAAACAAAAATGTCTTACTAACCTAACATAAATCTGACAAAGGTTTGCCCATGTTTTTTTTTAGAAAATCCGGTAAAATCTAACTCTGACAACTAATTCTATGTTCCTAAACAACTATGAGCAAGGTAGAGTTGTAGTACATATTATATTAATCAACCATTATTTGTCAAAAACCATGGGAAAAAAAACCATAGACTTGAAAGAGTTGGAATATATACTTGTCAAACAATCCTAATCAAAGTATACGTGGGCTATGCAAATGTTCCAAGGAAGTGACAAAGCAAAGACCTAATCCTAAGGACATTGTTTTGAGGAAGGAATCAAATCAAACTTGTGATGTTTATTATTGGAATAATAATAGTGGAGTTAAAAATCCCTTTCTCTATGAAAACCTTCCTAAGAGCATCTCTACGTTTTGTGACTTTGCAAGAAAAGAAAAAAAAAAAATTGTTGTCACGAAGAAATAACAAAATTTTATTTTAAAAAAAATTTCCAATGTAATTACTAAGTAAATTATAAATTTGTGGTAAAAATGATAGAAGATATTATAAAATTGATTGTCTAGTTCTAGATAATATACTTGACAATGTCTTCACTTCCATGTCATTAATTATAAATAATAAAATTTATAAAAAAAAGATAAAAAATTGTTTTGAAAGTTGAAAAAAATTAAACATCTCAATATTTTTGTATTGAAGAAGACTTTTCTACTCTATTGTATTTTGTGAATATAGTCTTGTGTCTTAAGGCACATAGAAATCACCGACACATTACAAGACAATATGGTTGAATATGCTCTAAAGCTACCTCCTTAATAAGTTGGTCTTAAAAATTAGGATAAATTGTAACTTGATGCCCTCAACTATTCGAGTTTTTCAACTTTGATATGTACTAACTTAATATTCTCACTCAACTAATATTTTTAACTTGATACCTAAAAATAAAAAATAACAAAATTATCCTTTCTTTCCCACCCCTGGCTGCTCATCCCTTCTGCCCTCCGCCGTTGACATCCCTTCTGCCCCCGCCTCGGCCACCCACAACCCATCCCTACCCACCCCCATCGGCTGCTCCACCCCCGACTGCACCCCCCTCCCCTTCCGTTCTCAGCTGCGGTGGTACCGCTAGCGCGCGAAGAGAGAGAGAGAGGAGGACGGGAGGGGCGAGGGTGTGTGCGTCCGAGGGCGGACATGATCAGAGCAGTCAGATGATGCGGGGTGGGAATAGCCGCCGGAAGGGAGAGGGGTGAGAGAGGCAGGAATAACTTTATCTCTATTTTTTTTTTTTTAGAGTATCAAGTTAATATCTATCAAAATTAAGGATAATTTGAATAATTGTGGGTATGAAGTGGTAATTTAACCTAAAGATTATATATGTACCATCACCAATAATCTAGTAACCACAATTGTGTCGAAGACCGCCAGTTGTGCGGTCTTCATTACATGGTGTATTGTCCTATATAGTAATAATCAATAGAGAACAATCAAAGTTGGAAGAAAGAATATGGAATGACTCAGATTAGATTAGATTAGATTAGATATTTGATTTTTGTTAAGAATCAACCAAATCTATAGTTAGCTTTAACAAGTATTAGACGGACAAGAAATATTCCTCGGTCTTAATTTGTTTGCTGACACTCAACAAAAGAACGTCAAAGATTGAATTATCACTTAAATTTTGAACTTTGAAGAGTTCCCAAATTTGGTATTGTAATTAACATATTTAACATGGATGAAATGAAAACTCCCATCAATTGGGGTTCTTAAAATCAATCCAGACTTAGTCCAAACTAATTTTGATTACTTATCTTTTATCTATATGGAAAATATATAGATTTAAGTTGGATTTGAGTTGGACTGATCCTAAGAAAATTAAATAATCTAGTAGAGAGTTGTCAAAGGACGAAAGTTGGTCAAGTCTAAAGTCTTGTCAAACTTATTCCTAAACGATTCTGAATTGGACTCTTCAAAATTGGTCAATCATTACTAAGATTATTCTTGCAACTTACGTTGGTGGGCTCCGTTTTGGACGGAGAATTGGATTTTATAGAACAATATAAGTTTCTGTAAACACGGTTCAACTATTATATCGAAAAATATTCTTGATATAATATAAGTCTTCGAACTTACTTTTGTGGGTTCGGTTTCAGAAAAATTCTTGTCCTTTTTTAATTCTGATTTAATTTATTTATTAACAGATTTTGAATGTTCAATACGGATCTAAATTCTAATTTGGACATCTTCAGAACCGAAATACTTATTTCTAAATATTTATGGAACTCATATTCTAGTTAACCTTTACTTTTACTAAGGGATCTTAAAAGTGCCCTATTAAGTTTTTTTTGTTTTTGAGATATTTGACGTAACGTTCGATATTTTGTACACGATGTATTATATGTTTTTTGGATCAACTATTTCTAACTCCTATCAAATAAATGGAATGAATAATAAGTCTCCATATTAAGTTGTAAGATACTTGGGTTGCAACTGTATTTGTTACAAACGTTAGCAATTAAGGGTGGATTCAAAATTGCTTATTAGTTGTTTTTTATTTATTTAAAGTACTATAAAATTGTTTGGTAACAATTTTGGGACATTTGACAGCAATTTCTCATTGGAACCAAATCTAATTATAGTAGGACATTCGCGTACAATATATATTTTCCTCCACTTACATTTTAATCATGTTAAAATACTATCGACCATCCATCTACATACAACTAGAATAGTACGCAAGTCACCAAACATTTCAAAAACCACTTACCAAAACTATTAGACTTTGATCAATAACTATTTATTTGGAATTGGACCAAATTAATATGAGCCACATTTCGTGTTCGAGTCAGATCGGGTTCGAAAAAAAGAAAAAAAAGAAAATATATATATATATATATATAGACTACACACTATTTGTTGCCATAAATTTTGACCTAAATTCAGTATCGTTTCTGATATTTTAAGAATTATGTTACTGTAGTTTCTAAAAAGATAGAAAAGATTAAATTCAAATATAGAAGTTTAAAAGTTTGCGAGCTTTCAACATTTGAGACAGGACCTTGTGTATTATCGCACTGGTTACACATGCTCGAAAACGACAGCGCCGAATAAGAATGTGCATCGATCGATGGTTGACATGTTTGTTCAAAACCGTAGCCAAATCGAAATTATTCGGTTGTTAAATAATGACAGCCGAATCAACCCAACCAACCGGTCTGTTCTTTTTTGAAACCGATCGACTTGGTACGGTTTGACTTGGCTCAACTGTTCTATTTTTTTATTTGAACACAACATATTTAAAATCAGACAAAATTTTAAATATTTTGACTAATCATTTGCAACGTGTTTGATAATAAATTATTTTTATTATTTCATCTCCAACACACATGTTTGCTAATAACTCATTTCTATTATTTTATCATTTCATCGTTTCATCTCCAACACACATGTTTGCTAATAACTCATGTCGATTAGTTTATCATTTTAACATTCCTGCTCCAACCTACATAATAGTTCATTTACATCATTATATCTTCTATAGAGAAAAAAAATATATAAATATAACAAACAACAAAACAAAATAATAAAAATACATAAGATCCATTGTTTTATCAATTGGGTTCGATTTTATTGATTTATGATATTATCAATGTATTGACTGAATCAAACTGTTCTGTTATTAAAAAAAAATAACTGATCCAATCCGAAAAAAAAATCGATTTGGTTAAACATGGATCGTTTCGACCTAAATTTGCACAACAACAACAAAAAAAAAAAAAAAATTGGTATTTAAATTTTTTTTTTTTTTCCACATCGGTAGGACTTCTAATCTTTCGTGGAACAAATGTATTGTCACTATCTACAAAAGAAAATAACAAATTACACCCAACATACACACCCATTGAAGTTTGGACCCCACATGTCACAGAATAGTAGGAAAGAGTTTGGGTGCATTTAGTAGACGTAACACGCCGACCGAGCACTGCTGCGTCAGATCACACCGGAAACCTAATCCAACTGTAGTGGGACCCACAAATCACGTGACACCCGCTCGTCCTGCGGAATCGACAGACAGGCCCACACTTTCACGTGACCTGCGTCACCGACATAAAGTCTCGAGTTAATATTAAACGCGAGACGATATATTCCCGCGACACAATAAAAAAAAAATAGAAATTTGCACAGAGGACATCAAAGTTTGATAATATTTCATCCGCATCACAAAATTTTGATAATTTACAATATGGTCCAAAATGCCGTTTTGATGAATGTAATCACTGATCGACCATTGTATAAAATACCAAAAAAATTGTCCTTTAGAAGAGTGTATATTGTATAAAAAAAAAGTTATTCCGAAGATGTATTTTGTGCATATTATTTTTTATGGAGAAAAGAGAAAATGAATATGTAAAAAAAAACTTCACTAAAAAGTCCAATTCGTCATTGAAAATTCAATTTCGTCACTAAAAAAGTTTTTAGGGATGGACGTAATCACTGACCGACCATCAGATAAAAGAACAAATGAATGTCATTCGAAAAGGCGTATATTGCAAAAAAAAAGATGCCCTTCCTAATGGCATATTTTGTGTATATTAATTTTTTTTTCTTTTATCGAAGAAAATAGAACATGAATGATGTAAGAAAAAAATTGTCACAAAAATAAAATTCCAATTTTGTCACTAAAACTTATTTGGCACTGAAAATCTAATTTTGTCAATAAAAATATAAAAAAATCATTTATCAAAAAAATTACTTCAGATGCTTGTTTATCTAATTAATTTGACAAAAAAATGTCCTTCTGTAGGACATTTTTATCATATTACTAATCAAAACGGACGACAAAGTTTGCATTATGTTTTCATAGATATTTAAAGGAATATTTTAGCACATTTTTTTATTCTAAATGTTGAAACTATTATATATCTTCACTATTTTTTAACTAGTAAATGTTTTCACTTTCTGTAAAACAATAGAGATTTCACTTAAAATAGTAGAAACATTTGCTAAATTTTTTGCCGTTTCGTACAAAAACAAAAAAAAATTGCTAGTTAAAAAATAGTAAAAATATATATTAGTTTTAAAATTTAGAATGAAAATATTTGTTAAAATACTCCAATTTTAAAGTAACTAACAGTTTCTTTGCTTAGAAACGCTTTCAATACCCCTAGTTAAATAATAGTTTCTTTGCTTAAGCAACGCTTTCAGAAGGATTTTTTTTTTTTTAGCAAATTTTCTGTATTAAAAAAAAAGGAAAAAAAGAAAGAAAGGGTAAACGACACTCTACACTTTTGCTGTGAGAATAAGCGAAAACTTACCGCCCACCAAATTATACGGCTCGGACGACCGTTGTGGAATTTGCGGTATCCAGCTATTGCGGTGACCCGACCGCTTACCGGAAAATAGGGGGTGGGGTGGGGGGGAAAATCGAGATACAATAAATCCGTGCGAATGAGAAAAAGGACGAGTGGGGCCCGCGCACGTCCGGTACGAAATAATTCTCCGCTGTCGGTCGCGTCTCCTTCTTCCGTGGGACCCACACTGGATCGGAGCTGCTGCCACGTAGACCGGCTGGTGAGGATCTTGTAGCGGTGGCTCGCACGTGATTTGAGAGGAGCGGTGCCGGTCGTCCGGGTCACGCGAGATGCACGTGAGAGTCACGTGGGCCGACTTGATTTGTCTCGGCTTGCCTGTTCAAAATGGGTGAACAATAATGGGTGATAATGGAGTCCATTTTTATTCACCCATCAAATTTAGCAATAAACGTTCACCGTTCCCTTCAAAATTATCATGTGCGAAATTACTGAGTAATGAATATTTATCAAATCACTTCCAAAATAATTCTATTATTGATGGATTAGTGAACAAAAAACGGACTCATTCATAATGAATATCTAGACAGTCAGAGTTAGATGTACACCTCCAAACAGCAAACAGCTAAATTATTTGCAAATAATATTTATTTTTATTTTTATTTTCATTTTTGACTGAACAAGGAAGATGTAAAAAAAATGTTAAATGTGCAAAGATGAGAAATATTGTAGATGTGAAAATTTAACATTATGGGGTGAATGAAATGAACGGCGGAGAGACTCTTTATGTACCATTCAGAAGCAGTTAAAGAAGAAATAGACTTCCTATATCTTAAAAAAATTAGACATCAGTTATAACATGATTAAGGTTTAATTCTAACTAAAATCAAGTAAATGGATACAAAAATATTAATTTTGTAATTAATGTTATATTCTTGTACTTTCTAACCTTCTTACTTAATCAAACAAAATTTATAAATTGGTTGGAATGAGAAAGTAGATAGATTCCATGCATGTGTTTATTTTTCGAAAGTGCAAATACAAATTATTTCTCACTTATCATTTACAAACATAGCCTCGTGAACTATTTGGTTCGTGGATTTGGAGCACGAAAGTGGCCAAAATTTAAATTTTTGACCAGTTCACGTGTTTGGTTGGAAGATTTACAGACAAAATTTACTATAATTTGACATAAACAGTAAATCTTGTTTACAACGAAATCAGAATTTTGATATCGAAATTTTTTCTCCGAAATAAAGTGCGGAAGTGAAAAATTTGAATTTTCACTTCTCGCGTTTGATTGGAGAACAACTTACCCTCTACTTTAAGAAAACAAAATATAAAAAAAAGACTTAAAACGATAAAAAAAAATTGAACAAAAACGAAAAATATGACAAAAGTTCCAAAACGACAAAAACAACAAAAAAGGGACAAAAAATAGAAAAAAAAGTTCAAAAATAAGAAAAAATTGTAAAAAAAAAAAAAATTAAAGAAAAAAACAAAAAGATCAAAAAAAAGAAGAAGATAAAAACGAAAAAAAAGAAGATAAAATCCGAACAAAAGGGACAAAAGCACTAAAAAAAGAAAAAAAAATCTACGATGAAAAAAACAACAAAAAGCTAAAAAACGGAAAAAAACAAAAACGAAAAAACCACTAAAACTAGAAAAAAAAACAAATTGACAAAAAAGATAACAAAAAAAGACTATAACGACAAAAAAATAACAAAAACGTCAAAAAAAAAAAAAAATTAAAAAGACAAAAATATGAAAAAATAATCAAAAATGACAAAAAAACAAAATTTTAAAAAAAACGCTAAAAAAGCGTGCAAAAATGAAAATGTTTTTTTTTATCAAAATACGAAAAAAAGACCAAATTTTTTTTTTAAATGAGTAAGAACGACCAAAAACGAAAAAAGACAAAAAAGACAAAAAAGAAAAAAATTTGAAAACAAAAAAAAAGATAAAAATAGATGAAAAACGAGAAAACGATAAAAAAAAATAATAAATGGACAAAAATAGCCAAAAAAAACAATAAAACGACAAAAACTGACGAAAACAGAAAAAAAAATTGCAAAAACCATAAAAAAAAAACAAAAACCGCTAGGAAGACAAAAAATAGCAAAAACGATTAAAAAAAGGAACCATAAAGCGACAAAAACGATAAAAAAAATGTAAAAATGATAAAAAACAACAAAAAAGACAAAAAAAATTGAAAAAAATGATCAAAAAGGACCAAAAACGATAAAAACGACAAGAAACGACAAGAAACAAGTAAAAACGCCTAAAAAAAGAAAAAAATTACCGCATATCAAACATTCCTTTAAATGTAATGTAATCGCGATTACGTAGATTTTATGACGTAATTGATTTTATAAGAAACTGATATAATGTAATCAAATTTGTAATCGCGATTACATTACATCTATTTTTTATTGTTCAACCAAACATCCGAATTAAAATTACAATGTAATCGTTATTACGATTACAATTACATTACGGTGAACCAAACGGGTCCTTACTTTCTAATTTAAGAAAAAAAATTACTATTCATGTAACTTAAACAAAATACTACTTTCTCACTAATTTCAACAACCCATCAAAAATCAAACTTTAGAATTTTTTATTTCTAACATTAACTTCTTCAAAACACACAAAAGAAAGATTTTTTTTATCTTGTTCTACTTAATCACAATACGTACATAAAATATCAAATTTTAGAATTTTTTTTTTTTTATTTCGTTGAACCAAATAGCCTATGTTGGGTTCTATTTAACTAGAACGGTTTGTCTATACTCTCTATTGTTGAAAGTACAAATTCAAAAAAAAAAAAAAATTCACTTACCATTTATAAAACAGACTGTTATATGAGTTGGCATTAAAAATGTTTGAAGCATGGAGGACCGACCACAAAGTTTGGAGGACGTTTAAATCTCACAAAGCAAGCAAACCTCAACAATCTAGGAATTGGATGTCAAAGTATTGGTCAAGCATGCATCTCTAAGTATCTAAACCTAAAAAAGTTTTTTTTTTTTTTTCGTCCGATAATACGTACAAAATTTTGTCCACACTGTATTGCATATATTTAAATTTATTGTTCCAATTTTCACACACACATCCACATCTCCATCGGATTTGATCTGAAATCGTTCGTGTAGACAAAAATGTTATACCTCTTTTTGCTGATCACAAGAGCCAGCTAAGCTCGGTAACCTAAAAATGTTAGATGCAGTCATGGGACATGCATTTGGCTTTACTTTTCCACCTCCCAATTATTGCTCATCTATCTTTTTCCTTACTAAAAATTACCTATAGAAAAATAAATTATTATTATATTAGTTAGAGATTATTAGATTTGTCAATTTTTTGTATAAAGAACAAAAACGTCTTTATTAAGAATATTTTAGGACGAAATAAATATAAAATAGAGTCAAAGATAAAAACGCACATAATAAAGACATATTCATTTTTATTTTTCTGCAATTATTTGTTTATAAAATTTTGACGAAAACGTCTCTGATAAGAACGTTTTTAAGGTTCCGAAAAAAACAAAAAACAAAAAATAAAAAAACGTCCATACTAGGGTGTTTTTAGTATGGAAATTTTTTCGATATTTTTTCTTTTTTCTTTTTTCTTTTTCAACTCGTCAACTCCGACAGTTTTTTTATAATCTGACAAAAAATTCTTATTTTTCAATAATTTGATATTAAAAAATAAAATATAGAAAAAACAAAATAATAGATAAAAATTTGTAAAAAAAAAATTAATAAAAAAAAGTGGAAACGCACATGTATGGACGTTTTAAATTTGTTTTTGCAATATTGTCTCCTACAATTCATTATTTACAATATAGTGTTTTCATAAAAATTATAAATACAATTTATTTATTTATTATAATTTATTTATTTATTATAATTCAGTCAAATAAAAAACAAATAAATAAAGGTTCATAAAATTAAAATTTAATTTTTTTTAATACCCATACAATTATTTTATATGCAAAAAAAAAAACGTCCATAGCATGTGTTTCCAACTTTTCTTTTTTTATATTAATTATTTTATTAGTTTTTTTACTAATATTTATCTATTGACTATTTCTACCCGGTGGAAAAAATATTTTCAAAATAAGATTTTTTTTGGTCAGATTATTGAAAAACTGTCGAAGTTGAAAAGTTGATAAAGAAAAAAAAGAAGAAAGAAATCCATACCGAAAACGTCCCGGACATTTTCATTTTTTCAAAAACTTGAAAATGCCTTTATCAAAGATGTAATCATCAAATTTTTATAAAGAAAAAACTGCAAAAAAATAAAATAAATACGTCTTTATTAGTTGCGTTTCCAGTTTGAACTCTATTTTATATTTATCTCGACCGAAAACGTCTTTAATAAAGACGTTTCTGTTCTTCACACAAAAATTTAACAAACCTAATTCTCTGTAGCTAATATAATAATAATTTATTTTTCTATAGAAATTTTTTCGTATTCCTTATTTTCTTATTTCGTTCTTGAAACCAAAAACATAGAGAAAGATAAAACTAATTAGTGTTTAATATATGGAACTAAGTAATTCATAATGAGACGTTACCAAGCTATTTCCCACTAGTTGCATTGATACAAGCCTTCATTTATTTTTTCTGATTATAAATTTTTTTGCCATGTATTCATTTCCTATATAAAGATCATTTTTATATCAATTACCTAAAAAAAAAACTATTTTGTAAAAAATTAAAATCACGAAAACTTTCTCCATTTGAGATGACGAAAATTCAGCATATCATATTTTAATATCCCCCACAACTCAGCAAATTATATTTTAATACATCACGTCATTTTTTTGTCAACTGAGTTGGTAGAAATTTAGCAACTAAACTATTTTAAAAAATTAATTGCGTTTTGGATTTGGGACAAAGGCATTTTGGAGTTGACTTTGTCCTTTCTCTAACAACTTTTATATATATATATATATATATATATATATATATATATATATATATATAATTTAATCCAAATAATATATGGTGGTTTCATAATATAAAATTATCGAAAACTAATTTTTTAATTAAATAATATATGGTGGTTTCATAATATAAAATTATCGAAAACTAATTTTTTAATGCGAGATATATATATATATATATATATATATATATATATATATATATATATATATATATATATAAATGTTCAAGAATTATCCCGATGATTTTATATTATCAAACCAGGATTTGGATTTGGATTTGTTGGTTGAGATTAAAAAGTGTATATCCCAACAATTTTTAATCTCAACCATCAAATCTCAATTCAATTCAAATAACATAGAGTGGTTTCATAATATAAAACTATTTGAATGATTCTTGATCTCTTAGAAAAAAAATTCCTCTAGCTTAATGGTTAAGTAGGGAGAATTTTCCAGAGGTTGCTACTTCCAGCAACAGACGAAGTATTTATATTCTTTGTGGAGAAATTAAGTGAAGTGTGGTGCGTTGGAGTCCAAATACAGGTATAATGCGGTGCTGTGGAGTTCGAATGCAGGTGCGATGCAGTCTTGTAAGCCCTTGATTTTTCAAAAATATTAAAATTGGATTTTTCACAATTTTCTGTAATTAAAATCAGGGTTTTTAATTATTAAATAATTTTTATTTGTTAATAAATAATATTAAAATATCATGAAAATAACATTTTTGGTGTAAAATGAAAAACTGGACTTAGGATAATTTTTCTGGAATTTATCGGGCCTCAGACCTAATTAAACCCCCCTGAAAATAATTATTAATTAATTAATTAATTAATTATTTTAATATTATTATTATTATTATTATTATTATTTTATTTATATATTTAAATCCAGCCCTGAGCCCAGCCCGGCCCGCGGCCCAGCCCGCGGCCCATCAACCCTATCGGGTCGGGTCGGGTCTGCCCGAACCCGACCCGCACCGCTAACCCGCCCGGAGACCCGTTCCCCCAGCCCCACGCCGCCCGCATCCTGCGTCGGCCTCCGCGCGCAGCGCCGCCCGCTCCGGCCGGCTCGCCCCGCTCTCCGCGGCCACGTCCCCCTCTCGCCCCGCCTCGGCCGGCCTCCTCCGCCTATATATACACACCCCCTCCTCCTCCGGCTACCTAACCTAACCCTAGCCTCCGTCCCCGGCCAACCCTCTCCGCCGTACCCCGCCAACGACCACCCGCCGCCTTGCCCCCGACCTCGCCGCTGCCCAGCCACCCTGCCACCGCCGTCGCGTCGCCTCCAGCCGCCTCCTCCCCTTCCGATCTCCCCGACCTAGCCGCCTCAGCCCGCCCGAGCTCCGCCGCGCCTCCGCCCACCTCCCGTCGGCTCCGCCGCCATCAGCCGACGCCCCAGCAGCCGACGAGCCGCCCTCCAGCCTCCTCCGGCGCTCCTCCGGCCGGGCCGCCGCCGGAAATCTCCAGAAACCCTAATTTCCCAAATCGTCGTGTCGTGTCGGACACGACACGGACACGAAAATCTCCTGTTTCTCGAGCCTCGTTCAGGTACTCGTATCTTGCACCCTGTATCTCCGTTTTCAATTCCGTAAATTGCGTTGCGAAGCCTGTATGACCCTCTCGGTGCCCGGACAAACCGCTCGGGGCATCGCGTCCTGTGGTGATCGCACACCGCGATCCAAAAACAGGAAAAACCAGACCCTGTTTTACCCCGGAACTGGGTACGCCCCGCCAAACGGGACGACTTGGTCGCGCGCGGTCTTCACAGATACGTGCGCAGCGTTGATACGGACGTGTGGGATTTCGCGGAAGTCGATTCGGGTGTGCGTGCACACCGGGATCAACGCGTATCCGCGGACATCGTCCCGTATCCGTCTTTTCTGTAATTCACCCTAACTTCGTGCACACTCGTCGGATTGAGACGAAACTTACGCCATCGGACTCGTAGCGATACGCTGGTCCTGTGGGTCAAGTTTGGTTCGATTCTGAGAACGTTGACGAAATCGCGTGTCGTGGGCCCCACAGGCCCCGCTCGACGGGCGATTTTGTGATCGGCTCATCGGAATCCAAATCTGGAAGTTCCGTTGGGTTCGTATCAGCGTTCCTGACCTGTTGACACTAAGTTTGGTGAATTTGGAGACCGTTGACCCGGACGCATTTTTCGGTGTAAAGCGGGCCCACCGGCGGATCCCGTTTTGACCCGAAACTGTCGTTTTTGCCCTCGTCTCCAAATTGGACCCAAGGACAGGCGTTTCTAGCTATTTGACATCTTCTGAGCGTGATGGTAATATTTATTTCAGCATCTGGGCTCATCTCTGGATATTTTCCCAAGTACAATTATTTGGATCCAAACATCAGGCAAGTACCTGCACTTCAAGTTTAATCTTTATATTGTGATAGTTAATTCCCTGCTCTACTAGTACCCTTGATGATTACACGTAGTATAGAACACTGGATTTTATGTCTTGGATACTGTATTTCATGTCTTGCTTTTCATGTCGGGTGGGAGAATACTAGAAGGCATGTAGTTTACCCTTCCCCCTATCATGTTTAATAGCTGTTGGTACGCGACTGTACCCTCAGCCGGATCTCGATTGTTCATGTTTAATAGCCGTCTATGACGGCCGGATTAGCCTTATAAACCCCTACATCCAACTATGTATTCTAAAATAAACACAAGTTCACACAGATAGCTTCTGGTCTAGTTATAGTTCTTGCTGACTGTTGTAGTTTCATTTTCTGTCTCATTTATTTCCTGTTTTCTCATATTCCTGTTTATAGCATTAACTCTGAGATATTGATGTTCTTCTATGCAACTTTCTCAACATGATACTCAAGTTAATTGTCATGAATATTTAGTTTAATCTTGTTGTGCATTGTGTACTTTGCTCCTTTTCTGACTGGATCCGTTGTTTTAGGCGATGATGAGGACTTTGCCCCTACCTATTAAGGCCCCTATGAGTTAGCAGGTGACACATTGAGGAGCCGGTTCCCACTCAGGAGACTACCTTTGAGGAGGAGTAGCCAGTTAGTTATTATTTTATTTCCTTTCAGCATAAACTCGGGTTTGTCCCCGATCTATCTTCTGGCTTGTATTAACTGTGATTGGTTGTCACGGATTAAATATTATGAAATCTGTCACGCCCCAGTCCCAAAATGTCAGGAACTAGGCCACGTGTCACTGGCCAGCTGACACGTCACTAAGGGCTTAATCCACTTTGATGGACCCAAAGGGACGTGCTACGCTGTCCTAAATTACTACAAGTATAGAACAGGTAAAGCTATCTCATCCACAACAAAATGTCAGAAAACAAATGCTGAAATATATATATAACTGAGTCTGATAAAGTACACAACTGGTGAGATTACAAGCCTACTACAAAAACTGATAATAGCGCAGAAAAATCAAATAGACTAAGCAGTGTCTATCTGATCAAAACATCTCCATCTCTAGGTAGCAGCATCTAGGGTCAAGCCTACTCTGAGGGTGTCTCCTCGAGCTCCTCCTCAGTAGCACATCTGGCCTCCTGATCAGGCCCGTACACTGTGGGGTAGAAAGCCTCATCTAGATCTGGCAAGGAACCAGGTCCTCAGTGGGACGTAACAAGATACAGAAAAATGACATGCCATGTAATGTAAAAATACTGAATAAAGAAATAAAATAAATACAGGGTACTAACCATACTAAGTGAAATGCAAGTAAAGATCCAGTAGTACGCATGGGAATGTGTGGCTAGACATACGCTGACGTAATTCACCAATCGTGGCGACTGGCTAATATAGGTGTCGTATGCCCCCGACTCAGGGAACTCTGCAATCGACCATCATTGGTACGAAGGTATAAAACATTATTGGAGGGGGTGTCCCATACGTCAACTAGTTATCTTTTCCATCCCAATGAATCTAAATGTCAAATCGTACATTTCCTGAGTTATTCTAATCCGTGATGCGGGTCACACGTACTAGTAGCTAACCAAATACGCAGCTCACATCCATATATGTAAATGCAACCATGTTGCGTGTTTCCGTGATAGGGTTTAGGAGAATATATTAGGATATTCTCTCAGCTGTTGGTGAGTCTGTAATATCATGTCAACATAACAGTTGACTGTACCCAAGGCAGTCTCAGGTGGTCATGGTATATGAATTTCAGAAGCAAGAAGCATATAACAATATTTGAGAATTTAAACATTTAACTTGGCAAGGTATACTTGCCTACTCCCTGATAGTGTTGAAACCCTGATTTTACAGTCAGTTGTGAAGGTGCTGGTGACAGGGGGTCACTAGCTGTGCTGAAGTTGGTTTCTGTTAAAACAGATAGGTTTCGTGAATATCCAGGCTGTAATATAAAACATATATATATATATACATATATATAGTATAGATATATATATATATATTAGTAGGCATAGATATAATATATATATAATAGTATATATATATAGAACAGATAAATGCAGGTAATAATAATATATAGTAGCAGGATATATCCACTGCGATAGATATATAATATTTATCAGGGTGTATCCTCTGATATAAATAATATAGGTAAATTGAAAGAACATGACAGAATTTAAATACATATATAAATAATATTTATCAGGGTCTATATATGACCACTGGATAAATATACAATAATTATAAATATGTATATATAATTAAGCTGTAATATCCAGCATATTATATAATATTATAATAAATTGAAATGACATTGCAATAATTGAAATATAATATATATATAATTAAGCTGTATTATCCAGCATATAAATATATATATATAGATAATATATATATATATATATAGATATTTATATATAGTATAAGTGTAGAAAAATATAAATGCAGAAAAATAAATAATCCAAAAATAAATGCATAGCATACATATATACTAGTATGACATATAATATTTAATATGTATAGTATTCATATATTATAAATATAAGTACATATATATATACTATAGATATATATATATGTAATATAGTATATTATACATATATATATATTATATAGTATTATTATAAATACAATAATTTAGTAGGTATATATAATAGTAGTATATATTATAATATACTGTATAATAACAGTATACATAGTATATACAATATATATATACATTAAATACATAGTATATACATATATATATACATATATATATATATACATATATACATATATTATATACATATATACATGTACTATAGATTATATATGTATTTTAGTATAGTATAGGTATTATATACCTTACAGGTGGCAAGGGGGGTCCCACGCGGTGCTGCCGGCGGGAGGACGGCGGCGGAGATGGCCGGAGGAGCAGCAGCAGTGGCAGTGTACACTGGCAGCAGCAGCAGCAGTTGCAGTCTTGCGGGGGCTGCCGGCGGCGGAGGAGCTGACGTGGTGGCCGGGCAGGGTGAGGGAAAGGTGGAGGGAGGAGTGGCGGTCAGTTTGGTGGTGGTGGCGGAGGTCCACGACGGTGGTGGTGGCGGCTAGGGGCGGCCGGAGTTGGAGAGGGTAGTTCGGGTTGGGGGTGGTCGACGGCGCTGCGGGGGCTAGGGCGGCCGGAGCAGGCGTCGTGGGGAGGTGAGGGGGTGGTCGTCGGAGAGAGGAGGTCGGGGCGAAGCGGTGGGGTAGGGTGGCGGTGGTCGGCGACGGCCGGAGGCGGCGGGGAAGGTGGTTCGGGTGGAGGTGTTGCTGTGGACAGTGGGGAGAGGAGGAGGGTGCGGGGGCTGTAGCAGCCGGAGCAGGGCGGCGCCGGCGGTGGTACTTGGCCGGAGGGGAGAGGGGAGGGTGGCGAAGGGTTGGCCGGAGTTGGGTGGCCGGCGGTGGTCGGAGATGGCCGTGGCGGGGGTGGGATGGTTTGAATGAAGAAAACCTAGGGTTTATATAGGATTTTGCCTAATGGCATTTTCGTAAATACCTTGAAGTTCAGGGCTATTTTGGTAAATTTAATTTTTGAGATATTTTTGGCTGGATTTTTCTGGATTTCTGGGTGGGTCCCACACACCTATGGCCTAGCCAATAGGATTAGGCCACCTAGCATGCAATTTTGCATTTTAACCCCTAACTTTTTAATAATTGCATAAATGCATGAATTTGTATTTTGCGTAATTTTGCAATTTACCTGATTTTAAATACTGATTTCCCGAAATTCTAAATTGTACAAAAATGAGGGAATTAGCTGGGGAAAAATGGTTTGGACAGTGTGGGGTGATTCTGGGCAGGTGCAGGGTCTGATATTGCAGGTGATACAGTCATCGTATTTATTATTTAATAAATACTGCGCACGGTGTTCACTAATTATTTAGAGGCTATTAGAGTCATAATCTTTCTACGGTGTCAATACGATAATTGAAGTATAATTAGAGTAGAATATTATCGTATTTTTGTTTGGCAAAAACATGTGCCTACTGGTCCTCAAATCTCTAAGGGTACAGAGATGGGTAAAGAGCAGAAAATTAAATAGGAAATAAATACATACGTTTGTAACGATATTTGTGCGACTAAAACGAAGCATCAAACGAGGTTTCTGGAAGTTGCACAGAATACAGAAAAAGTAGTCTGACTAGTCTAGAGCAGGAATGTGAAATTTGTTTAGGGTTAACAGCTAGTGTGATGCCCTAGTCAATTGTGTAATGAACAGGTGCACAATCAATATAATATATAATAAATAAAAATTTAAAAAGTTGCACTAATTCTAATTAGTCAAAATTAATTCCTAATTTACTGAAATTTGGTCGAGGGAGTTTACAATCTACCCTCCTTAGAATATTTCGTCCTCGAAATAAAACAACCATATAATGAGAATGAAAAAGGACATATGATGATAAAGAAAAATTGGATTTGAAATATTGGACATACCCTGGTTTGGAAATAGGTGGGGATAACGCTGACGAATATCCTCTTCTCGTTCCCAGGTGGATTCACCTGGTGCATGATGTCTCCATGCAACACGAACGAGAGGAATAGTCTGGCCTCGCAACACTTTCTCGCTACGGTCCAGAATCTCTACAGGCTCCTCCTGATAAGATAAGCTTGGCCCGATGGTGATCTCTGAGTAGTCTAGCACATGACTCGGGTCTGGAATGTACCTCCTCAGCTGAGATACGTGGAAGACGTCATGTACTCCCTCCAAAGTCTGAGGTAGAGCTAGTCTGTAAGCAACTTCTCCGACGCGATCTAGCACATCGAAGGGTCCAATGTACCTTGGACTTAGCTTCCCTCTTCCTCCAAATCTGATAGTTCCTCTAGTAGGTGAGATCTTTAAGAACACATGCTCCCCTACTTGGAACTCTAGAGGTCGGCGATGAATGTTGGCCCAGTGCTTCTGCCTGTCTTGTGCAGCTCGTAGGTGTCCCTGGATCTTCTTTACTTTCTCCACCGTACGAATAATCAGCTCTGGTCCCAAGATCTGTCTCTCGCCAACATCGCTCCAGCATACTGGGGAACGACATTTCCTTCCATACAAAGCTTCAAAGGGAGCCATTTGAATGCTCGCTTGATAGCTGTTGTTGTAGGAAAATTCCACCAGGTGTAGATGATCTTCCCATGATCCGCTGAAATCAAGCATGCAGGCTCTCAGCATATCTTCAAGTGTCTGGATGGTGCGTTCTGATTGGCCATCTGTTTGTGGGTGATACGAGGTGCTGAACTTGAGGCGGGTACCAAGACTTTCTTGCATACTTCGCCAAAAGTAAGATGTAAATCTCGTATCTCTGTCAGATACTATGCTGACTGGCACTCCATGCAGACGTACTATCTCCTTCATATACATGTCCGCCAAGACTTCTGTGGATTGCCCGACTCTAAAAGGTAGAAAATGAGCAGCCTTAGTGAGTCTGTCTACAATTACCCAGACAGCATTACGACCACTAGGACTTCTTGGGAAGCCCGTAACAAAGTCCATCGTAATGTGTTCCCATTTCCACTCGGGTATTGGGAGGGGTTGAAGTAGACCGGCAGATCTCTGATGCTCAGCCTTGACTTGCTGACACACCAGACATTTGGCCACAAAGCGTGCTATCTCCCGCTTCATTCCATGCCACCAGTAATATTGCCGCAGATCTCTGTACATCTTTGTGCCTCCTGGATGTATAGAGTATACTGAGCTATGAGCTTCTGACATAAGCTCATTACGAAGTTCTCCATTTGGAACATAAAGACGATTTCCACATCTTAGAGTCCCATCTTCGTGTATGCGACAACCGGTCTGGAGTCCAGCTTCTGTTCTTTGTCGAAGCCTCTGAAATCTTGCATCTGTTGGTAGAGCAGCTTTGATTCTTTCCACCAAGGTTGATTGCAGCTGGTAGTTTGATAAGTGACCATCAATTCCTGGCACAATGATCTCTATTCCCAACTTTGCTAGATCTCTCAGCAGATCTGGTTGGGTGATCATAAAGAATGCCGAGGGTCTTCTGCTTAGAGCATCTGCCACCATATTAGCTTTCCCTGGATGGTACTGTAGATCAATTTCGAAATCCGCCATCACTTCGAGCCATCGTCTTTGTCTCAGATTTAGGTCCTTCTGGGTGTAGACGTACTTCAAACTTTTATGATCGGTGAATATCTCCACTCTTTCGCCATATAGATAGTGTCTCCATAGCTTCAGGGCGAAGATGACTGCGGCAAGCTCCAGATCGTGAGTGGGGTAATTCTTCTCATGAGTCCTCAACTGTCTTGAGGCATAAGCTACAACTTTCCCATGTTGCATTAAGACACAACCAAATCCTTTTCCGGATGCATCGCTATATATGACGAAACCTCCGGATCCAGATGGTATAGTCAAAATGGGAGCTGTAGTCAGACGCTTCTTCAAGTCATCAAAAGCTGTCTGGCAATCTTCAGTCCATATGAACTCCTGCTCCTTGCGAGTAAGACGGGTAATCGGCTCCGCGATTCTTGCAAAGTTTTCTACGAACCTCCGGTAATATCCGGCAAGTCCTAGAAAGCTTCTCACCTCTGAGACGTTGGTCGGGGTTGGCCACGTCTCAACAGATGAGATCTTTGCTGGGTCTACCGAGATGCCTTCTCCTGTGATAACGTGTCCAAGAAATGCGACACGGTCCAGGAAGAATTCACACTTGCTCATCTTAGCAAAAAGGCTCTCCCGTCTCAGCGTCTCTAATACCAACCTTAAGTGCTCTTCATGCTCCTCGTGGCTTTTTGAATACACCAGAATGTCGTCGATGAAGACTACCACGAACTGGTCCAGATATTGGTGGAAGACTCGGTTCATCAGGTTCATGAATACAGCAGGTGCATTAGTCAATCCAAACGGCATCACCAGAAATTCGTAATGACCATAACGAGTTCTGAATGCTGTCTTTGGAATGTCTTCTCTTCGTACCTTGACTTGATGGTAGCCTGATCTCAAGTCTATCTTCGAGAATACTACGGCTCCTGTTAGTTGATCGAACAGGTCGTCAATTCTCGGCAAGGGGTACTTGTTTTTGATTGTCAGAGCGTTGAGGGCTCTGTAATCAATGCACATGCGATATGTTCCGTCCTTCTTTGGTACAAACAACACTGGTGCTCCCCAGGGTGATGCACTAGGACGAACAAATCCTTTGATCTGTAGTTCCTCCAGTTGAAGCTTCAGCTCGTCAAGCTCCTTCTTCGCCAGTCGGTATACATTGGAGGATACTGGTGCAGCTCCGGGTATCAGCTCAATAATGAACTCCACTTCTCTGTCAGGCGGTAGGCCTGGCAATTCTTCTGGAAATACGTCCTCGAACTCTGCTACAATTGAGGGAAGTGCTGTCTCCATCGCCATGTAAGCTCTAGGAGTCTGGCCTACTCCTTGCTCGATGGTTCCACGGACATATTCGAACTCTGGGTGATTTGGGGGTCTAAAGATAACACTACCCTTTCGGCAGTCTAGGATAGCATTATTCTGGCTTAGCCAGTCCATGCCTAAGACAACATCGAAATTTGGCATTGGAAGTACCAAAAATCGCGCTCTTAGTCCTCTACTACAAACAACTACTGGGCAGGTTTTGATAATGTTGGTAACTGGAACAATACCTCCTCCAGTAAGTATTTTCCAACACTTGGGTAGCGACGAAGTAGATAGTTTGTGCATGGCTACGAATCTACTGGATATGAAAGACAAAGTAGCCCCAGAATCGAATAATACAGTTGCAGGTAATGATGCAACTAAAATGGTACCTGTTATAGTTTCCCCTTCAGGTTCTTCTGCAACGGCAGCTAACGCAAAGGCTTGTCCCTGCCTTTGTCCTCCGACTTGTGGTCTGGCCTTGAACTGGGCCTCCTGAGTAGGCAAGGGTGCTCCTCGCTGATATCCTCCTGATGTGGAGGGAAGCATCTTCTGAGTTTGAGCTCCTGGCTTCTGCCCTTGCTGAGGTGCTGCATCTCTACGTTGTGGGCAGTCTTTGGCCATATGATTTCTAGCTCCACATAGCAGGCATAATCCCAGCTTCTTTCTACAGTCATTGGCAAAATGCCCCTTCTTGCCACAAAAGTGACAAATCGGGAGCTCCCTCTTCTGGTAAGGCCCCGTCGTCTGTTGCGTCTGATATTGGGGACGACGTATAGGTCCTCCTGCTCCGTGCTGATTCTTGGCCGGGAAGGTTGGATTTGAGCGTCTGGCTCCTCGGCCAATGGCTTCTTGCTCCCTGGCTTCGGTAAGAACCTCGTTGTAGGAGATTCTCGACTGCGTTGTTGTGTGCCTCTGAAGCTCTTGGTTAAGGCCATGGTGGAATCTTTTAGCCTTCTTCAGCTCGTTCGGGATCAGATCAGTACCGAAACGACTTAGTCTGCTAAACTCCGCGTCGTAGGCATCTACCGTCATGTTTCCTTGCTCCAGGTGCAGGAACTGGGAGTATAGGGCATTCTGGACTGTCTCTGGAAAGTACTTGGCGTTGAAATGCTCCAGGAATTGTTGCCAAGTTTGGTCTTTGCCGACGCTGCGCTCTATGGATTCCCACCAGTGATGGGCATTGCCAAGAAGTTGGCCCCTCACAGCGGTCATCCATAGGTCGGGAGTGAGTTGCGATCCTTCTAGCAGCATTTCGGTGTTGGAGATCCAATCGGAGATCTCTTCAGGAGTCTCGTTGCCTTTGAAATCCCTCGGGCTCATTTGACGGAAGCCTCGAACTGTGCCCGCTGGTAGGACAGGTACGGGTGTCGGAGTAGTAGTTCTCTCCAAAGCCGTCATCAACGTCTGTCGCAGAGCTTCAGTTTGCTGCCACTGAGACTGTCTCAGGGCCTCAGTTTGTTGCCACTGGTTCTGCAACATAGTCTGGAGAAACTGCAACATTTGAGTTTGACCCTCAAGTTGTGGCATCTGGATAGGCAAGGCTGGAGGTGGAGACAAAGGTGTCTCTGCATGTGGAGTTGGTGTCGTCTCCTGGCTAGAATTTTGGTGATTGGACGGAGTTCCTTGGGCACTTGGCGAAGGGTCTGTTGCTTGGTCAGCCCCATTATTCGCAAGTTTCCCGGGTATGTCCATATTTCTGAGGAAAATAGGATAATTAGAAAACACAAAGGAGATAATAAATGATATCAAGCATGATGCAATAATAAAGATTGTAAAGATGGTGTCAGTGTGGATGAGACCTAATATTTCTATCCTATTGCAGGCTTGCTGGGCATGTCATCATACCACTAGTAATAAAACTAGACCTGCATGGGCCACCACTAAAACCATGTCACGCCCCAGTCCCAAAATGTCAGGAACTAGGCCACGTGTCACTGGCCAGCTGACACGTCACTAAGGGCTTAATCCACTTTGATGGACCCAAAGGGACGTGCTACGCTGTCCTAAATTACTACAAGTATAGAACAGGTAAAGCTATCTCATCCACAACAAAATGTCAGAAAACAAATGCTGAAATATATATATAACTGAGTCTGATACAGTACACAACTGGTGAGATTACAAGCCTACTACAAAAACTGATAATAGCGCAGAAAAATCAAATAGACTGAGCAGTGTCTATCTGATCAAAACATCTCCATCTCTAGGTAGCAGCATCTAGGGTCAAGCCTACTCTGAGGGTGTCTCCTCGAGCTCCTCCTCAGTAGCACATCTGGCCTCCTGATCAGGCCCGTACACTGTGGGGTAGAAAGCCTCATCTAGATCTGGCAAGGAACCAGGTCCTCAGTGGGACGTAACAAGATACAGAAAAATGACATGCCATGTAATGTAAAAATACTGAATAAAGAAATAAAATAAATACAGGGTACTAACCATACTAAGTGAAATGCAAGTAAAGATCCAGTAGTACGCATGGGAATGTGTGGCTAGACATACGCTGACGTAATTCACCAATCGTGGCGACTGGCTAATATAGGTGTCGTATGCCCCCGACTCAGGGAACTCTGCAATCGACCATCATTGGTACGAAGGTATAAAACATTATTGGAGGGGGTGTCCCATACGTCAACTAGTTATCTTTCCCATCCCAATGAATCTAAATGTCAAATCGTACATTTCTTGAGTTATTCTAATCCGTGATGCGGGTCACACGTACTAGTAGCTAACCAAATACGCAGCTCACATCCATATATGTAAATGCAACCATGTTGCGTGTTTCCGTGATAGGGTTTAGGAGAATATATTAGGATATTCTCTCAGCTGTTGGTGAGTCTGTAATATCATGTCAACATAACAGTTGACTGTACCCAAGGCAGTCTCAGGTGGTCATGGTATATGAATTTCAGAAGCAAGAAGCATATAACAATATTTGAGAATTTAAACATTTAACTTGGCAAGGTATACTTGCCTACTCCCTGATAGTGTTGAAACCCTGATTTTACAGTCAGTTGTGAAGGTGCTGGTGACAGGGGGTCACTAGCTGTGCTGAAGTTGGTTTCTGTTAAAACAGATAGGTTTCGTGAATATCCAGGCTGTAATATAAAACATATATATATATATATACATATATATAGTATAGATATATATATATATATTAGTAGGCATAGATATAATATATATATAATAGTATATATATATAGAACAGATAAATGCAGGTAATAATAATATATAGTAGCAGGATATATCCACTGCGATAGATATATAATATTTATCAGGGTGTATCCTCTGATATAAATAATATAGGTAAATTGAAAGAACATGACAGAATTTAAATACATATATAAATAATATTTATCAGGGTCTATATATGACCACTGGATAAATATACAATAATTATAAATATGTATATATAATTAAGCTGTAATATCCAGCATATTATATAATATTATAATAAATTGAAATGACATTGCAATAATTGAAATATAATATATATATAATTAAGCTGTATTATCCAGCATATAAATATATATATATAGATAATATATATATATATATATAGATATTTATATATAGTATAAGTGTAGAAAAATATAAATGCAGAAAAATAAATAATCCAAAAATAAATGCATAGCATACATATATACTAGTATGACATATAATATTTAATATGTATAGTATTCATATATTATAAATATAAGTACATATATATATACTATAGATATATATATATGTAATATAGTATATTATACATATATATATATTATATAGTATTATTATAAATACAATAATTTAGTAGGTATATATAATAGTAGTATATATTATAATATACTGTATAATAACAGTATACATAGTATATACAATATATATATACATTAAATACATAGTATATACATATATATACATATATATATATATATACATATATACATATATTATATACATATATACATGTACTATAGATTATATATGTATTTTAGTATAGTATAGGTATTATATACCTTACAGGTGGCAAGGGGGGTCCCACGCGGTGCTGCCGGCGGGAGGACGGCGGCGGAGATGGCCGGAGGCGGCCGGAGGAGCAGCAGCAGTGGCAGTGTACACTGGCAGCAGCAGCAGCAGTTGCAGTCTTGCGGGGGCTGCCGGCGGCGGAGGAGCTGACGTGGTGGCCGGGCAGGGTGAGGGAAAGGTGGAGGGAGGAGTGGCGGTCAGTTTGGTGGTGGTGGCGGAGGTCCACGACGGTGGTGGTGGCGGCTAGGGGCGGCCGGAGTTGGAGAGGGTAGTTCGGGTTGGGGGTGGTCGACGGCGCTGCGGGGGCTAGGGCGGCCGGAGCAGGCGTCGTGGGGAGGTGAGGGGGTGGTCGTCGGAGAGAGGAGGTCGGGGCGAAGCGGTGGGGTAGGGTGGCGGTGGTCGGCGACGGCCGGAGGCGGCGGGGAAGGTGGTTCGGGTGGAGGTGTTGCTGTGGACAGTGGGGAGAGGAGGAGGGTGCGGGGGCTGTAGCAGCCGGAGCAGGGCGGCGCCGGCGGTGGTACTTGGCCGGAGGGGAGAGGGGAGGGTGGCGAAGGGTTGGCCGGAGTTGGGTGGCCGGCGGTGGTCGGAGATGGCCGTGGCGGGGGTGGGATGGTTTGAATGAAGAAAACCTAGGGTTTATATAGGATTTTGCCTAATGGCATTTTCGTAAATACCTTGAAGTTCAGGGCTATTTTGGTAAATTTAATTTTTGAGATATTTTTGGCTGGATTTTTCTGGATTTCTGGGTGGGTCCCACACACCTATGGCCTAGCCAATAGGATTAGGCCACCTAGCATGCAATTTTGTATTTTAACCCCTAACTTTTTAATAATTGCATAAATGCATGAATTTGTATTTTGCGTAATTTTGCAATTTACCTGATTTTAAATACTGATTTCCCGAAATTCTAAATTGTACAAAAATGAGGGAATTAGCTGGGGAAAAATGGTTTGGACAGTGTGGGGTGATTCTGGGCAGGTGCAGGGTCTGATATTGCAGGTGATACAGTCATCGTATTTATTATTTAATAAATACTGCGCACGGTGTTCACTAATTATTTAGAGGCTATTAGAGTCATAATCTTTCTACGGTGTCAATACGATAATTGAAGTATAATTAGAGTAGAATATTATCGTATTTTTGTTTGGCAAAAACATGTGCCTACTGGTCCTCAAATCTCTAAGGGTACAGAGATGGGTAAAGAGCAGAAAATTAAATAGGAAATAAATACATACGTTTGTAACGATATTTGTGCGACTAAAACGAAGCATCAAACGAGGTTTCTGGAAGTTGCACAGAATACAGAAAAAGTAGTCTGACTAGTCTAGAGCAGGAATGTGAAATTTGTTTAGGGTTAACAGCTAGTGTGATGCCCTAGTCAATTGTGTAATGAACAGGTGCACAATCAATATAATATATAATAAATAAAAATTTAAAAAGTTGCACTAATTCTAATTAGTCAAAATTAATTCCTAATTTACTGAAATTTGGTCGAGGGAGTTTACAAAATCTTAGCATTCCTATTTCCTGTGATTATTCTTACATGTTCATTATTGTGGATGAGATAGATACTTATTGACCCCAGAAATGACCTAGACAGCGTACTACCGCCGACACTGCGGCGTAGGCTGGACGTGCCCACGCACTCGTGCCCGAATAACCGGGTGCGGGTCGTGACAAGTCTAGAAAGATGTGCGAGACTTTCAGGTTGAGCCTGTTATGACTTCGGACCCAAGTTATATGCCTTCGGACTTTGTGTTATAATATGACATTTATAAAGGACATATTTATATAAATATTTCTGTTGTAAAACAATCTATATAGTAATTTTTTTTTTTTTCGAATTCGACAAGTTGTAGAATTGAGTCCACAATTGTTCTCTATGTTACTCCTTCCCCCACTTCCCAGCTCATAGCGATATTGGTATATATTAAACCAAGTTTGAAAACAAAATTAAAATAATGAACAATTTACTATTAATTTACATTATTCCAAATTTAATTTTTACGTGAAGCCACGAAAGTGAAGATTAAGACTTGGATATGCATCGTACTAACAAGGGCGAGTCTACATGGAGGCGAGTGGAAGCAGTTATTAATTTTTTTAATTTTCAATTTCTATAAATTTATATAATGTTTTACTTTTTCATTCATAATTTTTATTTTTTTTGTAGATTCGATACAGAGAGAAAATTAATGGTGGAGGAACAATAAATTTTTGATATAGTAAACTTTATTTAACAAAATTTTAAATTGTGTTTACATTTGAGGTTGATTTTTTTTTTAAATTTCTTCGTCCTACCTATTAAACACATTTCTTTCTCAATAGATAATAACTGCCGAATATATATATATATATATATATATATATATATATATATATATATATATATATATATTAGAGAATAAGAAAGAGAAAATTAAATTTTTGCCACAGATTCCAAATGATATTCATAAAACCATTTTCTTTTCGAAGAAATGATATACATTACATTAGAGAATAAGTCTGAGAAGATTATAAAATTGATTAGTATAGAACATTTTTCGTGCAAAATCACTCATATTTTAAGTGGAACAAATTTAAAAATTTAAACGTATCAATACTTAATCGCCATCATCAACATATTCAGAAGGAAAAACGTACTCAACATTAGTAGCTAACAAAATCCTAATCAAATTGTCATACAATTACCAAGACCATAACTTTACTTAAAATAATTATTTTGCATAACAAAGACAGCCCAACTAATAGAAAAAAGTAAAAAGTAAAAAGAAAGAAGTGAAGGGCTTTTTCGTAAACGTACAGAATCCAGAACGGACGACTCCCACCGATAAACGCGCCGATTAAGCTGGTCACAAAGGCCGCTGACGCAGTCGTGGTCCCCCACCTCCCCCCTTCCGGACTCCAAACCCCGGATTCCAAATCCAGTTTAATCCACCACTAAACTGATTTTGAATTCAGAGCAGAGGGCCCGACACGTCCGCTACAGATATAGACAGCATTGTCCCGATGGACACGCGCCACAGTCCTCGACTCCACCTCATTTTTTTCCCCATTTTTTTTTTACTTTTTTTTAGGAAAAAGGAAAATATTTCATCCCTATATAAACCCCCAACCCAATACCAAACTGCTTCACAAAACGCATACGTACTCTCTCTCTCTCTCTCTCTCTCTCTCTCTCTTCCCATTATACCCCTACATATTTCTTCCCAGAATATCCACCAAACTTTGCTTCCATGGACAGCAAGAAGAGAAGCAGAAATGACGACGACGACGTCGAGGAGTCCAGCATCGGCTCACTGGACGTGAAGCGGATCCGGGCGGACCTGTTCGAGATCCTCGAGTCCGAACCCACTGACAGGGACGGGTCGGACCCGGTTCCAGCTGTCGACGAGCTCGACTCAGTCATGAGGAGCTTCGAGGAAGAAATCGCCACGGCGGCGGTCCCCTCGGATCCGGTCTCGGTCCCGACGCCGGACCCGTACCTGCACCAGCCGGACCTCGGCTTCCTTCTGGAAGCATCCGACGACGAGCTCGGGATCCCTCCGGCCGAGAGCTCCGGGTGCGGAGGCTCTGTCGGCGCCGACGCCGTTACGGCCGGAGATGACGGAGAGCCGATATGGGGCTTGGAGGAGTTCCATTTGGAGTTCGGGTCGGATGACAGCGTTAGCAGCGGGGCGGATGCGGATGATAACGGCGTTTTGTTTGACGGAGGGCTGTTCGGGTCCGACGACGCGAACTGTGGGGCTCCGGAATTTTCGGATATGACGTGGCGGCCGGAGTTCTCTGTATGAGTGAGGTTCCCCACCTGTTTTATTTATTTTTAATTTTTTTTTTGAGTCCTTGTAAATGTTAAGTGGAAGGAGAGGAGGGAAAAAAAGAGGAGGAATTAGAAGGAAATCGTGAAATATGATGGTAAACGTTCTCTTTGTTTTGAGTAAATGGAAATTTTTGTATTAACGTTATTTTTTTAATTTTGCACTGAATGGCCATTATGAGTCATTTGGACGATTGAGATTCTCTCTCGTCTGGTCAGAAGAGAGATTGGTGCCAAGTAGAGGTTTCCGGGAGATATGTACTCTATAATTGACTAGTTATTTGGGCACCCTTTGCACCTAAAAATAATAATATTGTTAAAAAATTATATAAAAATTTAATTTCTTTTGAAATATTTTAGATTAATTTTAATATATTTTTGATTAGAATTTATTATAGATATATTTTTCGAATTTTAAAATATGTTTGATGAGATAATATCTTATACTTAGTTTAAATATAATTTAAATATTAAATATATTTTAAATATTAATATATTTTAAATTTTAGTATATATAATCAATAGTAGTAAAAAAGACTAAATAGATCAATTAAATCATTTATGTTTTTAAGTATATTTAGTTGTTACTATTTGAACGTTAATAGTCAAAATATAGTTAAAAATATTTATGTAGGTGATTATTAAAAATTCTAACGATTTTTCATCCTTACATAATTTTTTTTTAATTATTTTCTATTTTACTAGTAGGTGAGAAAAGTGTCCGAGCTACTAAACCAAAGAAATCTATTCCCTTCCAGAAGGAAGAAAAGGAGCATTTATAATTCAGTAAATTTACTGTAGCGAAATAAATAAATTTATATTAAATTTATGCAAACGAAATAAGTTTATAAAATTTTGAAAAAAAGATAGTCCGTCAACAGTGTTGCAGAAAACACAACTGATGTACACCTAGGCAGAAAAAAAAAAAAATTTTAAGTGGGGTCTATAAGTCAATTTCTGTCAACACTGTTAGCTAACATTGGGGGGGGGGGGGGGGGGGGGGAATTTCAGCCAAAACAGTTGGCGAAAATTGGATGTGGGGTCCCATGGGTTTATTTCATTGGTTCGATTTGGTTTGTTTGGTTGGATCGGTTTGTCTGGTTGGTTTGTTTTATTAGTTATGTTTTTGTTATTTATTTATTTAGTTTTGTTTTTTAATTAGATTTAAGAAAATTTATTTTAACGAAATAAAATTAAAATAAAGTAATTGTAAAGAAAAATTTAAAAATATTTTTTTCGAAAATTTGTTTCCAGAGCATTAAAATTTGTATAAATTTTATCTAAAGCATAAAAGTTTAAAAAATAACGAAAATAATTAATTGGACGTTTATATTTCTAAATATTATATTTCTATTGTTATTTTTTTTTTCGTTAACAGACGTTAAAAAAAAAATAATAATAAAAATCTACCGTAAATTATTACGTCTGCCGTCGAGCAGACTTCGAACGGCCATAACTATTTGTTTTGAAATCGTCTTTCGTTAAACAATAAGTCGATTTATATGTTTTTGACGAGAGTAACACAAATCGTGTAGAAAAAAAAATTTATCCGAAGCAAGACGCACATGTTACAAACAAAAATATGAAATTTAAAACTTTAAAGTATCATAATTTTTGACTGAGAGATCGAAACAAGTTCCAGTTTTGCCAAAATGACCGTATCGAAAAGTACTACGGGATAAACTGTTTCATCGTTTTACGGTCTTCGAAAATTTTCAGAATCGCAAAAAAAAGATATTTTGACCTCCAAATTTTGCTTTCGGTCATTTTTTTTTTCAATATTTAAAATTTACTGTAGCGAAATTTATTTAAATTGGACCTACGGATTTAAAACGATGTTTCGACCTCTAAACAAAATTAAGAAAAAATTTAAAAAGAAAAAAATTTAAATTAATTGTTTTAAATTCGTGAGGCAAAAATAGTGGACATAAAACATGTACGAAAAAATATTACTAAATTTTTCTTTACAATTAATTTATTTTAATTTTATTTCGTTAAAATATATTTTCTTAAATTAAAATTTAAAACTAAACTAAACTAAATAAAAAAATAACTAAAACATAACTAATTAAAACAAACTAATAAAATAAACCAAACCAAACCAACCAAACAAAATTCAACCACCCAAACCAACCTGCGGGCCCCACACAAGGCAATGACTTGCGGAGATGTATGTGCGCCAGATTGTCAGATTGTACGGTGTTCCAGTGAGCATTGTCTCGGATCAGGATAGTCGCTTCACGTCCTATTTTTGGAGGACTTTGCAGGCTAGTTTGGGCAATCAGCTCAAGTTTAGTACCGCTTACCACCCTCAGACGGACGGATAGTCGGAGAAGACTATTCAGACTCTCGAGGACATGCTACGCACCTGTGTTTTGGATCTTGGAGGTTCTTGGGAGGATCACCTTCACTTGGTAGAGTTTTCATACAACAACAGCTACCAAGCCAGCATTGAGATGTCACCATTCGAGGCATTGTATGGATGGAGGTGCCGCACTCCGTTGTCCTGGGATGATGTTGGTGACATGACTCTATTGGGACCAGAGATGGTAGTGGATGCAGCGAAGAAGGTGAAGCTTATCATGGACAGACTTCGAGTGGCGCAGAACAGACAGCGGCATTGGGCCGATAGCCACCGGAGACCTTTGGAGTTTGAGGTATAGCTTTAGTTTTGTCTTGCTTGTGTTTGATTGTTGCTTGTGCTAAGGTTGTGTTTCGTGCTAGGTTGGCGGTCTGGTTTTCTTGAGGATTTCTCCAACACGTGGCACGATTCGTTTCGGTGGAGGCGGCAAGCTTAGTACATGATTCATCGGTCCTTTCAGTATTCTTGAGAGGGTCGGTGCAGTCGCTTACAGACTAGACTTACCACCTGCAATGGAGGGAGTGCACAACGTGTTTCACGTGTCACAGTTGAGACGGTACGTGGCAGATCCCAGTCATGTGTTGGATCATTCGGAGATAGAGGTGGGCCCTACTCTCAGATATCCAGAGCAGTCAGTGAAAATTCTGGATCGGAGAGAGAAGGTGCTGAGGAACCAGACGATTCCTTTGGTGCGCGTCACGTGGAGGCATCACTCGCCAGGAGAGAGTACCTGGGAGCGAGAGACCGAGATGCGCGAGCGATATCCATATCTGTTCGAGCCGTGGGGTATAATTCTTTCTTGCATTGTATTGTTTGTTTTGGTAGATAGTTTCTTCCTTAATTTCGAGGACGAAAATTTTCTAAGGTGGGTAGGTTTGTCACCCTCACATTTTCATCCAAGGGTAGTTTGGTAATTTTCAATGGATATTAATTATTTTAGGATTATTTAAATTAATTTTTGTGTATGGCTTGATTTATTTATTTATTGTATTATTATTGTTGCTAGTGTAGATTTATTTTGGACTTGTGTAATGGACCAAACCCAATTATTTTAGGCCCATGGATTATGAGGTTTGATTAATTAGTGAAACCATTAGACTAGAACCTTCCCTCCCTAATTATTTCTCCATGAGAGGCCCCAAGGGGTATTTGGGACATTATACATTGCTTGGAGAGGGGTTTATGACCAACCATAATTAGGAGGAGAGAGAGTGCTCTCATTTTATTTCTTTTCCAAATTTCTAGATCTATATTTTCCTCTTCCAAATTTCCTCCATTCCCTCATCAATTCTCCATTAATTCTTCACCAATCACCTTCTAAATTCATCATTAAGGCCTCTACATCAAGGATCTACAAGCAATGAGCAAGGAGCAAGGAGGAGGAGGCCAAGATCTACAAGGAGAGGAGCTACTTGTCAATTGGGACCTTTTCATTGGGAATCCATCTCCCAATAGGTACAATTCAGTTTTTTCCCCTTCTATTAGACTTTAGATATGAGATTTTACCATAAGAAACCAACCCACATGCATAGGCTACCCATAGGATTTGGTTTCGGGATAATTGGAGACCTACGGTGAAAGTTATGACCAAATTGGTGCCAATTTTGGAAATTTTTTGAGATTGGCACATGTAGTGCTTGTCAATTGATCTAATAGATCTAATTGACACTTGATTGTTATTTTTTGACTAGTGTCATGTCCACAGTTGGATACGTGTAGGCCGTATCTCGTCAATTTGACGAAATAAGTTGATTTTAGGGATTTTCCTCCGACACGGGGCCTTGTGCATATCACATTGTGATACGGACACGTAGACACTCTAATTTTTATGTGTATTGTTCATAAATTATGTATTAGACTTGTACGTGTCTTCCGGGATGCGTTTGGTTGTGTGTTGGGACCGTATCGCAAGCATATCATAGAGAAAGTGTGATACGGGTGCGATGTACTCCATGTGTTTGTTGTTTGGCTTATTTCCTATACATGCATATGTAATTATATATGTATATACTATCTATACATTATTTGGAGTATGTAATAGTGTATTTTGGATTTTGGTATATACGTATGTCTACATGTGTATATTATGAGGGTATCTAGATATATAGAGCTATGTTTACATATTTATATATATGTATGTGTTACCTATATGTGAAGTGTGGTTGAATATATACATGGGTAGTATGTATCTATAGTAGTTATGTTATATATATATATATATATATATATATATATATATATATATATATATATATATATATATATATAATTGTTAAGTGTATATGTTAGAAAATAGGTAGATGTATATATTTATACATATTCATAGGAGTGTTCATAAAGACTTGTGGTTGCGTGTGGGTGACTGTGTGTACATGGGAGTGGGTTCAACAGCAGCAACCCTTAAGCAAGGAGCAACTAAAGGACAGTGACTGGAACAATGAAGTCTCTGTATACATTGCACACAGTAAGGAGTAAGTATCAGCAGCATCTGTTCTGTGCAGTGTCTCGTGCACGTGGAGGAGCCACTGTGAACACTGCAAGAAACTCTGCAGTGAGGAGTAGAGAACTCGACACAGCAGACCACTGTGTGAAGATACTCACCTGAAGACTGCAACACCTGAAGACTACAACTGACCCAAAGACTACAACTGTCCCGAAGACAGCAAACAATAAACAGTATGTAAAGAACAGCTGCAACAGAGGCTTCACTGATGGAACAACAGTTATAATAGAGGCTTAAACGAATGGAACAGCAGAGGCTCAGACTGGAGGAAGCAACAGTTGGAGTCCCTCCACTGTGCAGAGTTAATGTATTTTAAACCCAACTCAGTAGCAACCATCAGGTATCAGTAGAGGGGGGGGGGGGGGGGGGGGGTTCTTTGTATCAATCAGTTCAGTATTTCTGTGTAGTGTTAGTAGATTGTTAGTTATTAGTTATAGAGTTAGATAGTTAGCAAGGCAAGTGTTGAGTATTAGTTTAGTTGTGTTTTAAACTATTAAGATTAGCTAATAGCAACTAGTACCCCTCTCTCTCTCTCTCTCTCTCTATATATATATATATATATATATATATATATATATATATATATATATATATATATATATATATATATATATAATAATAATAATAATAATTATGTTAGTGTAGATATACCTTGTTAGTGTAATAGTTAACTAAATAAATATATGTATACTTGTATTGTCTGTTAGTAGCAGTTAGACTATATACGTATACTATAGTATAGTGGTATTGTTAGTACATAAATGGTATGTTAGTAGTTAGTGGTGAGTTATATTATATGTACTAGTTATAGGTAGTATTTGAGTTGCCTTGGGATACCAAGGTATCACCAAGATATGGGTCGATACCCAAGGTATTGAGATTGAGTATCGGGTAAGGTGCGATACGCATTGGTGCAAGACCAATGTATCATATTTCCTTGTTTTGATATAGTATTATCCATAATTGACTTGTATATATAACTAAAACACTATTTTTATATCCGAAACTTGCGTATCTTAGGATACGGCTCTTTAAATGTACGGTGTGTTAGCTTAGCTAGTTTAGCATAGTTTCATAGTATATCGACTTAGTGACTAGCACTAGACTTACAACCTAGAATTCATTGGTTTGACTTAGAAATGGCATATCAACCTAGAATTGCATCAACATCAGTTATTTTCATTATTGAACCTTGTATTGATGCAACATACCATATATAGGTTGTGAGACACCAGCTTGGACATCGAGAGACACACTTTGCTCAGACTTCAGACGAGTACATTTCTCTGTTTGTTTTTAATTCATAATATTTTATATATGCATGTTCTAGAATAGTATACATTGATTTTCGACATAGTGATTTTACAGACTGGTGCTATATGGATCCCGTCAGGAGGTGTTATCCCCTACCGTGTGCAACGGGTACCCAGTCACATGTATTTTATCGTGTACATCGGATATTGACTTTCATGTGCTTCTTGTGCATCCACTATTTCGTGTGCTAGTGTGACTATCGTGATTATGTACTAACGTGTCATGATTGGATCAATGAGTATTGGTTGGGAAGGGGGAGTAGGAGTTGGTTATGTGATCAAAACTCTCTTGATCTCATGTGCATGTCGATTATACACCTCACGTATAATGGAGTTATCTTTATACCTCATGTGCAACCTAAGCCGATCACATAACGAACTTACACTCTAAAACACATAGCTAGTATTCTTGTTCTCTACTTGAAATTATTTCTCGTATTTACTTTCCAGTTCTTATTGTGCTTATTGCTTGTTCACCCTATATTGTATATTCTCTCTACTTGTGCATCTTGTATCTTTTTCTATTGCTTGTTATATATGTTCGATTATGTTATTGGAACTGCTTTCAGAGGTATGTACTTCGCTCCAATACTGACTGAATATATTTTTTCAGATGATTGGCTAGAGGAGCTGTGTCCCACATATTATGGCCTTCAGGAGGGTGGGACTTTAGAGGATAGTCCCCTAGAGCAGGAGGATATTGTACCAGTGACCGAGGGGGTTTAGTTTATGATTAGTGATCTTGTATTAGACTATTCTTTTGTAGAGATCACATATGTATTATTATTTCAGACTTGTGGCTTGTATCTTTCTTTCCTTCGCTATTTCCATTCGTACATTATTTTTTACTTAGTTTATTTTGTGATTGAGATTTGATATACTTGTGAGATACCATATTACTCCTCCGTTTGGGAGTTGAGATGATTGACATGTACCATATATATTGATTGAGATGTTAGATAGTTAGAAATGACTCAGACATCATTCTACGTCGATTCTGCGGCGTAGGCTGGGCGTAATCACGTACTCATGCCCGAATATTCGGGTGCGGGTCGTGACAATATGGAAAGAGATATAGGCCGTCTCTTGAGGGAAAACTTGTATATGCCCAAAATACATACACCGAAACCAGGCGTACACAAGACCTTTAATGTGCAACCGGAAGCACAGCTAATGTCATTGTGTGAGTGGAAAAAATTACAGCTATGGTGCAGAATTCAAGGCTTAGTACATTTTTGTATCATACTGTTGTTTGACCCATGCGAAAAGATTCAAGTCGAAGCGACATCTATCCTAATGCATGATGGGCAGTCACTGTAGGGAACGCTCAACCCATATATTGAGATATATGGTGGATTGTTGGTGTTTTTGCCTTTGGACTAGTAAAGATAGCCCCATATTGGCTACACTACCAAGTGAATATCCCAATATAATACTTTGTATGAGTTGAGGTGTGCACATGGGGTGTGGTGGGGCACATGGGTGCAATGTGAGGATATTTTCTAGGAGAAAAAAAATGATTAACTCCTTATGAAAGCATTTATGCATTTTGTCATGCTCTTGAAATTATTTTCAAATGAGCTAAGCCCCAAAGGGACTTAGCGACTCTGACTCGGACTCAGACTCGGGCTCAAGGGCACAAAGTGACGCTTTGTTGTGACACTTTGTACTTAGTACGTCAGCATCGTCGCAAGGCGCTTGTGCATTGTTGTTGCGCTCGTGCGCTCATTTTATGCACGAGTTTTATGCTTGGGTTGCATGCGCGTGTTATATGAGCGAATGCTGAACGGACGCTGGACGGGCGTTAAGCGGGTGCTGAACGGGTGCTGAGAGGACTATGCATTGAGCTGCGATTGTGGGATATCAATTTTGTATATTGACTTTTTAGTCCCACATCAGAAATAAGAGGAGGATGTGCTTCCATCATTCCCTATATAAAGAGCCCTCTAGCCTACTTTTGAAACGGACAAAAAGTTGAGAAAGATGAGTCCAAAGGAGTATGTTCAAGTCACCCAAAGAGGTGATTACGAGTGTTCCAGACGCTCTCTTGTGAACTTGCTGGCTTGTGGGAGCAGATCATCGATAGAGGACGAATCTTGCTTTGAGTAACGGTTGTCTTCACCGTCCCAGCAAGAATAATTTTTTATTATGTCTTCTCCTTTTTATTCTTGGTTCGTTCTGTCTGATTGCAACTGCGTTTTGCAAGGAAGAACGAAGGTAGTTTTCGTTTTATTGTAACTCTGTTCTGTCCGTCTGCAACTGCGATTGCAAGTAAGAATGAGAAGTTTGGTTAATTCAGATTCTTTTGTAATCTTGAGAGCAAGTTGTAATCAGAATCCTTATATAGTTTTTCGTGAAAATCGAGAATAGTCGAAATGAAAACTTTTGTGTGAACCTCTGATCTTGACCACGGGTTCTTCCATATTTGGTTAAAGCTCGAAACTAACAGAATATTATGGATATAAAATTATATTTTTTATATTTTTTTTATTAATATCTCTATTAGTTTCGACGTGTTGATAGAACTTAGATTTCATAAACACATTGTAATATTGTGAATTAAAAAAAAAAAGCTATTGATAAAGCACAAAATACAAGTCGGCTTAATAAATTTAAAAATAGAGAACAAACTTTTGCAGATATCCTACCATCAGAATAGGTCCGAAAATAAAAGAGAGAGGGGATCTACGTAGAAGAGGAGAGCTGTGTTGTTTTTTTTAGTATATAGACGTCGATGGAAAAATAACAAAGTCGGCTATGTTGCGCCGGGTTTATCACGACTATACTTTACTAAGTATTAAAATTATAGATCAGAATCATTTAAAATATATAGCTTTTAATAAAGTACAAAATAAAAAAAAGTTTAAAGTTTAAAAGTAGGATTTAACATAAACTTTTACAGAATATCCTACCATCAGAATCAGTCCCAAAATAGGACCTAAATCAATTTTATTTTGAAAATAAATATTAATATTGACGGTTGACTGAGAAAATCATAAAAAAAAAATATTTATGTCTATCTTACCAAGTTTAGTAAGATCATATCATAATATTCACTTTTGTAGAATATGCTACAATCAGAATCGGTTCCAAAATAAGAACTAAATAGAAAAATTAAAATAAAGATTAAATCTTATGATTATTGAGATAATCATAAAAATATTTATATATTATATGTCTATCTATTCTTGTATTTATCTTCATATAATTTTTATTAGTTTCCGTTATTATTCTTCCTTTTCTTCTATATAAGAAGATGGCGAACTATCTAAATAATTTCTCCGAGTTTCTTCATATACATGTTTTCCTCCTCTTCTCCTATATAAGAAGACGGTGAACCATCTAAATAATTTCTCTCTCAGAGAGTAAGTCTTCTTCTTTAGCTTTGTCGCTTATATATATGTTTTTTTTTTTCTAATTGTAAACTTCACCAGAGTTTCGGATGATTGTATGTATAATCGATTCCACATGTATTATATCACATGATACATACAGAAGTATCGAATTCAACTGGTTCTTGTGTAGAGTCAAAGGTTGCATTGGCACTTGATAGCCATAGATTTTCGATAATCCAACATCTCTTCCTTAAACCCCCCCTTACCCTCTCCCTCCTCTTCTCTTCTCTCTACAGGGAGCTTCGTTCGTGTTCGAATACAATGCACTTGCATGGCCAAAAGTACGTTTTCAACACGAATCCAATGCACTTGCATGGCCAAAAGTACGTTTTTCCTGTACGAATGTTTAGTTGTTTGTGTTACTTTTATTTTATTTTATTTTTGTTTGATATTGTTGCTTGCTGATATTCTTGTGAAGAAAGAGGGGAAGCGAGAAGAGACACCAAGAAAATTGGAAAAAAAATAAAGAAGAGAAAACTTTCTATCAACAAGTCGGAATCGAAACCGGGATTGCCAGTGAGGACGGTTCGGGTTGTTTACGACGATCCAGACCTGACAGAATCCGATGACGATGACGAAGAGCCTCCTGCTAAGGAAAGGCGTGTTGTCTTCGAATTCACCACACCTGTTCCAAAAGGCCTCAAGACGTCGTGTTTGACACAATCCAAATCCAGATCCAAATCTGTCCACAAGGGAGTCCGGCTGCGGAAGTGGGGGAAATGGGCTGCGGAGATCCGGGACCCGATAAGGGGCCATCGCCGATGGCTGGGCACCTACGACAGCGCTGAACTGGCTGCGCAAGCGTACGAAACGGCCGCAGAACGTATCCGGGAGGAGAAGAGTGCACTTGCCAAGATGGATGTACAGTCGAGGCAACAAGCGTCTCCTTCCTCCGTTCTCCATGGACCCAGACCCGTATCGCCAGCTTTTTCGGTGGCTTCATTACCCGAACCCGTATTGCCAACTTATTCGGTGGCTGCATTGTGGAAAGACAAACCCGTATCGCCAACTTATTCGGTTCATGACATGGCTGCATTGTCGAAAGGCGAAGATCAAACAGTATCGATATCGGGTTCGGTGGCTTCATTACCGGAACCCGTATCGCCAACTTCTTCGGTGGCTACATTGTGGAAAGACGATCCAGTATCGCCAACTTCTTCAGTTCTTGACATGACTGCATTGTCTAAAGACGAAGATCGAACAGTATCGGATCTACTGAACAATGTAGACACACAAACTGCAATATTTGATCTATTGGACACAATCATATTGGACAATACGATCAAATCGGATATGAATGTATTGAACAATGATCTCCCCAAAAATATGGACGACAACGACGAACGCATACTGATCATGTCGGTTTCTGAGTTCGACGATTTGGAGGATCTTGATGTGACGAAATGGGGTTTCGAAGAGGGTGAGGTTCCTAGTTTGGAGAGAGTTGTTCTTGAGTGGAAAGATGAAGATTACTTTTTTGAGTGAGTTTAGTTTTATTTTTCTTCCCTCTGGTAAGGAACACTCCATCAAGTTCGGATCACGGTATTGAAATAGGTATCAGAACAGTTTCGGATTAGAGTATCAAGTTTTTTTTTAAAAATATTCTTCACATTTAAACATAATTTTAATTATTTACTGTGTATTGTCACCCTTCCACGTTGGTTGATTGGTCTTGCTTTTTTTTTTTTTGGCTAATTGACATACCCAATCAATATCGATATCGTATCATGCCAGCTCTCCATACATCAGCTACTGTAATTTTAATTCACCAGTAAGAATTTTATTGCTGGTGATTTCTATCAAACTCAATTTGCTATTAAACAAGTTCTAGTGCATATACATATTATACTAAAAAAATCCAATCTGAGCAAAAATAGAAAAGAAAAGAATTGATACTGCAATGTACTTACACGAGGTCGGCATAGACCAAGCCTCCTTTGGAAAGACGAACACAAGTTACATAATAGACCCCAGACAACTACAATAGAAGAGACTACTATAAAATAGAAGATACAAAATTCAGAATGTTGTCCTACACTTTTTTAAGTGTTAAACATGAAAAGTTCAAAGTTGAACCCTCACTAAGTTGTCACCACGTAATGCACGACATCATTACACAAGGAAAAGAGGGCTTCGTGCCCGATTACACAAATTTGTAAAATCTTCTATCAAAAAATAGCAAAGGTGTTGTACAGTAACTAGTGATACAAAATTCACCAAAACTGAACTGTGGAAACCCTACCTCCATCTCTCTTTCAGCTCTTTCTTCTCGGACAAGATCCATGTTACAAAAATAGCAGCAACGAGCGCAACAATCGTGAGCAATAGTAGGACATAGCTGAAATCTTCAGTAAGGGAATCATAAGTCCGTGACGGAGCAATTATGGTAAAGAAAAGATCTACGCCATACGAGAAGACAAGGGTGGTGGATTCGAGCTTGGCGGGAATTGTTACTATGCCACGTAGACCTTCCACTTGCAGCGAGTGTGTCACATAAGACTAAGTAGAAACCACAAAATATCAGAACGATTCGTCATACCAGATTTTTTTTTTCCTACTCGAGACAATTAAGTAGTTTGCTAATATACTTTTCAATCCAAAGTTTGAAAGAAAACAAAACAAAAAACCTAATATATTACTAATGGATTGTTCCATCCTATATTAGTGGCAAGGGAAAAGACTGACCTGAGGAATAATTGGCAATGAATCTGTTAGTGGTATGATGCCCTCTTCCTTCTCAGCCTGTGTGGGCTCGGCAGTCCGACGAGGATCAACAAGACGCTTATCAAGTGCCAAAATCTGTGATTCAGTCATCTCGTTAGCATAGCCGATGAACATTATCTTCTAAGTGTTGTCAAAGTAAACGAGACAACCTAAACAGAAAAAACCCAGTAGATATAACCAAAGATAGTGTACGATAGTAACAGTATATTTGGGTATTAGGTTGCTTTCTACAAAGCATACCATAAGGTTACATATTCTGCCTGGCTGTTGACTACATAACTCAAGGATTAGGCACATAAATGAATCAGATTAGCTTCAGATAAACATGAATTTGCAATCAAATTTTACAACCATTAATTGGAATTCTAGCACTCCTTAAAATTCAATAATGACAACAAAACCCAACCAGAGTCTCACTAAGCAGGAAGGCATACTGAGCATACTTCTATCTGAATGCAGGCGCAGATCCAGACCTACTCTTCTAAACTTGCATTATTCATATAGTTATTGCATCATAATTTGACTACTAACTCAAGAATTATGCACAGAGATGAATCAGATTCACTTCAGACAAACATGATGAAATCTACAAGCATTCACTGGAATTCTAGCGCTTAAATTCAAATAATGACAACAATACCTAACTGGAGGAGGGTTTAGTGGAGCATACCACCTCTATCTGAATTCAGGTGCAGATGCGGATGTTTTCTTCTAAAGCTTGCACTATTTCTATACAATTTATTACATCATATGTTAAATCTAAAATAACAAATTCAGTTACTACTATATGAAAAACTGAACTCTAGATTCCATTTTTATACAACCAAAAGCAACCAAGTTACAGGTTTGATTTAGTCATCAGTTTATCAGCATTAGTTTCTAACCTTGACACTATTTCCCTTTTCCTTTTGACAATAATTAGTAAACCTTTTTTCTGGAACTATTTGCGAATGATATATGTAACATGTTTTGCTAACCTGATCCCCAATTGTGCCAATAAGAAGCTGCTTAGAAGTTATACCCTTGGCTGTTGATGTCACAGAAATTGCTTTCACAGAATGGGTAAAAAAATATGACTGAGATTTCACCATCACCTCTGGCCGAGAATATGAAGAAACTGGTGCCGTCAAGTTATGTTTACCCAATACAAGCTTCAAAACATCCTTATTATCCTATAAGCAACAAATCATTTTCCAGTGACCAGATATTGCATAAAACATGTTAAGAAGATGAGAATGAAAATATAAAATACTATAAAATATTTACCGCCCGAGACTCATCATAAATCTCAATAACTGACATCTCATATCTGTGTGCCCTCAGATTGAAGTAGTGATAGACAACCCAGTTCTCACTCATGACCTTCAAAAAGAAAAATAGCAAGAAAACATCATCAGATCTTTCTCCCAACCTAACTCCCGACTGTTGGTGTTGCAGACAAAAATGATTTAAATGCATAACAAATGACATGACACCACTTACAGCACAAATAGGGCCTTGTGCACCTTGATGGGTCACACGATGCAGTATGCGACCAGTTACTGCATCAATAAGATAAATAACTAGCCAAGCTTCTTCTGGTGTCACTGAGCCAATCTCTCCAGCAGCTTTAGGAGCAACAGAAGCTACAAAAAGTATATTCTTCGATATGTATTTGTACATAACATCTTGATCTGCTATAACTTTAGCTTGAGTATGAACAACCTATGAAACAGAGAGAATGTTATTACATAACCTTGCCTTTGGACCTTTGGCATGATCAAGCCTAGATACAGAGTGGATTGCATCAAATCTTGAATACTATAAGCAAAAGTAAGATGGTGGAAGAAGCTCCTTAATGCTTTATACACATACATACACACAAACTTGTGGCACACAATAATACCAGAGGTATAAATAAACTACCCTAAGATGTGGTGTTGAATTGTTAGCCCAGAAACCATGAGAACATCAAAGATGGAACTCGGATAATTATATTAATAATAAGCACAAACCCAATGTAGCATAGAGGTAGGAGACTGAAATTGCATATTAAGTGCTAACCAAAGTAGTTAAAGAAATAATACCTTCCAATGGAGTGGTGAGTAGATAATAGAGGGATTCATGTTAGAACTTAGAACATCTTTAGCTCAGATAGTTAAATAAACTAAAAAATACTGAACTTATCTGGTTATTACCACCATCAACTTACGTTATTACAAAATAACTGAAAGAAATGTTAACTTAAATTATCTACACAGAGTGGTAAAACAAATAATTAGATATAAAAGGTACCATAACAAACCTCATTCGCCTTCCTTGTTGTGATTGTAGCAATCTTCTCAGATTCAGAGGGGAGAACAAGAGACCATAAATCTTTGCTCTGAAAGCAATATTCATCAGCAAAATCAAGGTTGCACTTGCTCTTTAATGAATGCCCTCTTATAATGCCTTTCCCAGCTTCCACTGAAAACCAGTATACATTTGACATCTCATGGAGAAAGATATTGGCAGACTCGGGAGTTCTTGGGTACAAATGTGCATTAAAATTGGCATCTATTATAAGATGAAGTCGTTGTTCTGTTGAATCTGTGAAGGGCAATGGAATAACTTTAAGTATGGAATGACCAAGCTTTTGAGAGTTCCTTTCCTTCCCAGTGTAGGCATCAACAATAGACAAAACACCCGGGGCATCAGAACTAAGTCCACACCGGCCAACCACAAGAACAGATGGATTCTCATCCATTGCATGATAGTGAGGAACCTGCCACTGATATATATTTAATGCAGATGGATATTCACAGCCTTCTGACCTACGAAGTGAAGGAAGTAGGAGTGACCAGACAACTCGTCCATCTCCAGTGTGCAGTGCTGAAATTTTCCCAGCTCTAGTTAGAACTATAATTAACTTTCGGAATCCATTATGATCCCGTGTCATCTTGGTTTTCTCAGAACTTCTTAATCTCATCTCTTGTATAGCAGCTATGTCATCTGGAGTTGCAAGCATAAGTGTCCCTTTGAGTTTCAGTAAGTGTCCCTTTTCATAAGAAAACACAATAGTCACACACAGTCAAACAACCATGTACATAGAGGTACAATGTAAGTAATTTGCAATATCAAGAGGAATGCTACTGATGATAGTAATTATCAAGATCAATATTTCTTTTCTGCAGTAGATTTCCTGGCATCCTTAAAGTGTTTTAGCAAAGGTGAATCTCCAAAAAAAGAGGATGATATTGAGTGATAGCCTCGGTTTTTAATATATACCTAAAAGATGTGTAGGTCCACCAACCATGTAGTTTCAGTTGCATGGTTAGATAACAAGCAGTAAAGAAGATATGCAAAGGTAGGAAAGGATCAGCATATAGCTGTCCACTGTAAGTCCATCCATTTAAAACAGGAAATAGAACCCTCTAGTGTATTCTCAAAATATATAGTAAAACATTCTCTAAATATAGCTGTCCACTGTAAGTCCATCCATGCAAAGGTAGGAAAGGATCAGCATATAGCAACTATTCTCTAAATATATAGTAAAACATTTTAAGGATATGCTAACTATAGACCATTTATTTGGAAAAGGAAACAAATTACAAAAAAGGAAGTGTATTCTCAAGTCTCAACATGAATCTATATATAAGTACTACAACAAATTTATGTTCACATTTTCCCATAATTTTTTTCCAAGTAAAATGTGAGGTAGCAGAAAAGAAATAGTTGCTCCACATCCACATTAATCTCAGTAGAAAAAGAAAAGATTCACAGACAATGAAAAAATGAATCTGACTGATTATCATTCTCAGTTACAAATGTTTTTACTCCATTTGTCGGACACAAAGCATACCAGTCTTGGCGTATGTGTTAAAATTTTGAGCGGAAAAAGTACCTTGAGCCATTCAAAGAGACTATGTTCCACCTTTGCAACAGAGACACCATCCTTCTCAACTGGTAGTTCAGATGTGGTTGAACCTATAATCGATGCGAGCCCATCCTCCCTACTCCAAACCACCTCACCTTGTTGCACAAGAATCAGCGAATGATCCTCCATGACAAACAGGGCCCTAAATCCATGAGAGCGGTCGGTTCGAACATAATTATTTATAAAGACCTTTTCAACAGTTCCACTTTGACTGTCTACTTTAACAGTTTCCCTAAGAACTTCATTTGCTAAGTTGTTATCAAGCTTTACTGTGATATGGATTTTGGATTCTGCACGTTGTACAATTGCAAAAGCTTGTTCGTCTGAAAGAGAGATGGCATCACTGACAGCTGCAGGGTCCTTGATTTTTTCTATAACCTCCAGTTCACTTTCACCTTTCACTCTAATCATTACTATATATGAATCAGTTTTCATAGCAAACAATCCACTAAATTTTGAAGGCAGTAATGCAACCTTCCCAGAGAATTCTTGAACAAGATCTGAAATATGAGTATGGTGAAAACTTATAACTCCACTTTTGAAGCTAATCAAAACTACATCGGATCTACCGCCATCTAGTCCCACTAGCATGTCACTAGAAATAAGGGATGCTTCACCATTGAAACCACTTGGAAAGGATTCAGAGCTGTGCTTTAACAGCTCTCCACTTTTAGAATTCAGCTGATATAGAACAAACTCTGAAGAACCAAGGAATCCGACAATGTTTATGATCTGACTATCATCGTGCTGAAAGACATGCTGAACGTCTAAACTGCAACATAATAAATAATCAGAAATGTAAAATTGTGGAGGTCATGTGTAGCAGATATCCAGGAAACAGAAGAGGTAAAGCCATTTAAGCACCTTTCAGTGGAAAATTCTTTTTTCCAAACAATTTCACCATCTACACTTGATATAGCATGAAGCCACCCTCCACCAAAAACGAAAATCAGACTGTCTTTATCCTTTCCATTGTTTGCCTGAAGGGGTAGGATAGGTCGTACAATAAGCATAGAAGAATCAAGTATAATTCCAAAAAGATACAACACGACAGCTGAAAGTCATACGCGCTCACAGATGAAATAGCAACTCTGTGATAAAGAAAGCACACTTACCGGGACATATAACAAAGACTTTGAAGGTATTGAAACTTGAAGAATGGACTCCCAGATCAACAACCCATCAGGGAGGTTCCATGCCCTCAATACACCACCTTTTGACGAAAAAGTAACAACATCTGAAAGAAAGCAAACTCACTAAGAACTGCAAAATCATACAATTTGCAGTATTCATTGGTGTTTGTTTAGCTTTACTTCTGAATGTATGCATGTCAAAGACATTATAAACACATTCACCTGAATATAATGTTTTGCAGATATACATATTATATAGCAACTTTAGATGACCTCCATTTTAAAATGTCCCCAACATTCGACATCAACAAACCCAATCCGACATCAACTTGACATCCAACATCTAAAACATTGGTGCTAACAACTTCAACCACATCGATGATTCAATGCTGACTCCATCATGAACATATCCGAGATGCGAACCAGTTGGTTTCTAGAGTAAAGGTGATGAGTTTGAGAGGTCAGAAAGTTGCCTGACGCAGAGACGTTTCGTCTTTCGAGGAAAAGATCTAATTGATAATTGACCTTTTAACTAGTAATAAGTATAATGTGTCCTTATTTTAAAAAAAGATGGTCATGTAATATCATGTGACATGGTTAAATAGTGGAATCATAGATACCATGAACGTGGTACATCTTGTTCACTGTACGAGAACGGATACAGGGAAGGCTAGTCATGTAATACGATGGTTCAATGGGAGTAGGTTTAGTTCGATTGTCATATCGGAATGTGGTACATTTTAATGTTTTATTTGGTTCGCTAATAATGTTTCATAAATAAATCAGCATCTATGATTGTTGAATGAAAAAAAAAATATAAGGCAAAACCTAATAATTAAGAACATGACTTCCTAACTTATTACTTCAATTTTACTATTCAATACAATGCTTAACTGTTCACACACAAACATGACAAGAACATAGAGCACAAGCAAACTTTTAATACTAACACATCTAGAATTAATTGATTATTCACATAAAAATGATGAAATGTTAAATTAAAAGAAAATTCATAATAAAAGAATAAAATGTCAAGTTAATACACGGCATCTAGAACTTATCTACTTAAAAAAAAAAAATTTGGATCATTAAATATAGGGATCTGGATTGCAAAACCATACGACCCTGGGTCAGAAAAGAACCGTGATCCGGATCGGAAGATCCAAATCGCGGTTCTGGGGGTACGAGGGATCCTGCTAACTATGAGTGCAATGAATGTGGTAGAAACAAAAGACATAAGGTGGTTATTAGTCCATGTGTCCTAGTTTAATAAGGGGAATTATGCATACCTTGCCTAACCTTTGGATATAATAAAATTTACCGTATGAACAACTTAGAAGAGGGGAATTATCAATTATCCACTAGTTAGCTCTATGTTGATCATCAAAAAAAGGCTTCATATTATAGCCCTTATGATAACAAATTCTCTTCGCCCTGTGATTGATCCATTGCAGAGACTAATTGTAATCACTCAAAACTGCAAGATCCAGCCTGATGTAGGATAGGACACGACTAACTCGTTCAAACTAATGAAGGGAGTAAGCTTGTTTTGCAACAAAGATCTGCATCCAAGTAACATTCAACATACAAAAGAGGTACTAAGGTTTGAAAAACACCAAGATGTACATCATTTCAGTTCACGTCTTACCAAACTTGATGAAACAGCGGAACTCAAATAAATACCAAAACAAACTATAGAGTTCAAGGGATAAATTAATACATAAAGACAGTTATGTTAAATACACAAAATTGGCATACTTATACAGTTCCTCGTGTAGCCAACTCTAAAGTTTTTGCTATAAAAATGTTGTCATAGTCATCCTTAGTATCAAAACAGTATCCATCCTTATGAGCATCTCAGTCAAATTCTTCCTCTCGTTCTTGAAGGCTACTTTAATTGAATACTCCATATTAAACAGCTATTACCAATAGTCATTAACTCCTCTTCCTATGACCATGCATATTGACATGATTAGGCTTTCATGTATAATGAAATCCATTCACACAACCAGAATTACTAAACTTGAGACATTGTTTTTTTATAAGAGAGATTTTCTGCATGACTCGTTAAGTTCTCCGTAAATTGAAGCGGATATGTCGGACTTTTCAAACTTGACCATATTGGAATTTTGAAAAATGACCCTCTATACCATTAAAGATGGTATACCACACATCAAACATTATAGTGAAACTAAAAACAGTAAATCTCAATAAAAATAGTACATCATCATCATCATCCAAGTCTTCTCCCATCAGAATGGTGCCGGCTATGTTGCATAAGAAAGCTCCATTAAAGAAATGACAAAGCTTATATGACTGATTTTTTTACAAGACAACCCTCTATATTGATGCCAAATTCCTAGCCAAACTAACTATGAGCAGATCATGCCATAAAATCTAAAAGGCCAGTGGGATAGTAGATAAACCTATCTATTGGCAATATATTTTAAGCTCGCGCAACCAAGTAATTTCCTCCAAGTTGTCCTGGACTATATAAGTGCCTAGAAAGAGAGGTAAGAGGATGAAAGTTGCTACAGGAAATTGCATTCACCTCTTGAAACTATGCGTACGAACGAAAAAATATATGACATTCCCATACAATAATAATATGGCTCATCGGAAACAATATACATCAACTATAAGCTGTATAATATGTTTAACTGCATGGGGTTGTTTTACTTGCCACTTACTGTTTTAAAAGGCCAGTGATATAGTAGAAAAGGTGTAGCCATTAACTACTGGAAGATTAGGTGACTGTAAGGTAGTCAAAGGCGCAAGGCGCACTCAAGGCGCAAAGGGTCCAAATCGCCCGAGGCGCAAGACGCACTTAAGGCGCGCGCCCGAGCGACACGAGACACAAAATATATATATATATATATATATATATATATATATTCACATCGGATTTCTACATTGATAAACATGTGTGCTTCAAATTCTCCCATGTCTAGGTTGCAATCACTTTGAATTGAGTGAGTGAGAGAGAAAACAATAAAAAAAAGTACACCAGTTCACAAAACAGTCTAAAAACAGTACAACAGTTAAAAAAATAGTCTAAACAAGTTATTTTTTCACAAGATTTTCAAGGCGCGCCTAGGCGCGCCTTAGCTATTCCAAGGCGCTCGAAAAAGGCGCACATAGGCGCGCCTTAGGTGCGCCTTAAGAATTGTGCCTCGCCTGGAGTGTCCTGAGGCGCTGCCCCTGCGCCTAGGAGCAAGGCGCGCCTTTGACTACACTGGGTGACTGTGAATACCACAGGACAAATCTGCAAGCATCTTAATATTTTGAAGTTTTACATGGATTTTACCTCAATTACCTTCAAATGCAATAGGAAGAGAGGAAACAAAAACAAAGCAAAAACTATTTTAAGATTGAACTCCTTGTACAAGACGAGCAGAGAAATTCATTAAAGGATCAAACTAGAATCTACTCACACATAAAATGGTATACTGAAGATTTTATTTAACTTTAAAATTGTGGAGTTAGAATACACGGAAAGATATTTGCAGCAACCCACAGGAAACCATACTCATTTGTACAAGAATATATTTTATGGAGAAACTCAAAATACTAGAGCAACCCAATACTTATGCAAGTTTCTAAAAGTAAATTAAGTAAAAGGAGAATTACATTTCCCGAGAGCAATGTCAATTTGATCAACAACATCATCTTTCCCGAGAACGTGCCTCCAGACTGCATTATGCCAAACCAATGCAACTTTTATTAGAACACTAAAAAGAGTGGTGCAAATATTAGTTAACTTCATTTGTTCTACAAGTTGTATCTATCTTAAAATCCAGAGGATTATTCAGATATGTAACACTGAGTGCGTACTACTAAAAGACAAATTGCAGATGAAAAACATACATATATCACCCCTTCGAAGATCAAGAGAGGCAATAACATTCTCTTCCGTCGAGACCACGACCCGCTTTCTCCCAGTCTTCTGAGTGTGGAAGATAGCCTGCTTCACTTTTCCAATATGCTTGTGATGCCTGCCGTACAAAACTAAGAGTTCAAATCCCTCACAGTGTTACATTGTGACAAATAAAAGATATAGTCTACTATGTCAAATGTCAAATGGTGATCTCACGAGCGATTGATGTTTACGGTTTTCGGCCAATTTTCTATGGCGTTTCCATCCATTTTGGTAAAAAATGCCGACAGAAACGGCAAACTCCTAGTCCAAATGTGTACCAAACTAGACCTAAATATGCAACGATTACATAAGAAACTTCCAATTGGCCAGATTATTTTTTCTAACACTGCCGATTATAATTAGAAAAGTAAACCGACGAAATTGGTGCAAAGTATGTAAAAAAATCTCGATGACCTTGTTGATCTATCTATCCACAAATCGAAGCGGGTCCGTGTTGTGCCGTCAGACACAACACACCTCAAAATTGGTGCCATGTCCAACTTCGTGTCCAATACATGCCGTGTCGTAATTCCGGTCCGTGACTATCAGAAGCTAAACTACATCGAATCGCGCTTGCAACCGAATCGATCAGAAACTAGATCAGGAGATGCCGATTGGTTCAGTACACTCCAAAGTGAACTCGATCGAGTACTTCATATCAACAATTTAAAGATCCACAGAACAAAATCGATAACGAATCCAAAGTTCACGGAGAGAGAGAGAGAGATTGCTCACCAGTCGGCGAGTCCTACTTGATCTTCGTAGAGCGCGAGGGAGAGGTGAGAGAAGGAGACGAGGAGAAGAAACCCTATGAAAACCCTAGTCGCCATGACCATGGCGAGAGGAGGAAGAGAGATGGATCTATGAAGAAGAGGAGCTGTGTTGTTTTTGAGTTATATAGACGTCGATGGAAAAATATTAAAATAACAAAGGCACTACTAACGTTCGCTATGTTGCGCCGCTTTGCCGATATTTGCTAAATTATGGTTCCTAAACGCACATCCAAACTAATAACAGTCAATTACGCTGAAATAACTTTTATTGAAGACAATTCAAATTTTATTATAGGTTGCCCAACAACATCCCCCCCCCTCTCATCCTAAACCAAAATTCTAACACTAATCATAATTTCAATTCCAACTGTAGAAGGAGGAGGAGGAGGAGGAGGAGGAGGAGAAGAAAGACTGTGACTCGTAGCTTGGGACGCACAGCGAACACTGTGCGGCCGCCACCGCTGCTTCTATTGCTCGAGGAGGAGGAGGACGGCGAGGTGGAGGAGGGTCTCGCAGTCGGGGACGCACCCGAGCTCCTTGCGCCGCTCTTGCCGTCGTCGCTGCTCTCCGCGACCGCCATCACTGCTCTTGCTGCTGCTTCTGCTACTCGTTTTCTAGGACTGTCAATTTTTTTGACGGTCTTAAAAATTATTTGAGCAACCACGAATAAAAATCTTCAATGGCAAACTTATAAATAAAAAAAAAAAAATTGGATTGTTCTGAGCATGTTTAGATGTGCCTTTAGAAAATAACCTAAATTATCCTAATAACACCCAACAATGTTCATATTACCTTAACTTTTCACTACTAGATTATAGTATCCAAACTTCATAAATTACTCTTTTAAAATATTTTTTGTCAATTTTATAGCACTTCGAGACCACTTAAAAAAATATTATAGTACAAAAATATAATTTAAATATTTATATTACCAGATATATTTTTTAAAGTGATTTCGATGTATTTTAAAATTGACGAAATATACTTCAAAAAATAATTTATAAAATTATGATACCAATATCGGACATTAAAAAATTAAGATGCCAAAAAGATCCGAACTCTATAATTATAGTGTCACTAACGTAACTTAGCCTATAAGGATATTATTAAGTTCTTTTGTGAAACACTCTTTTATATAAACAAAATTATTTAGTCACCAATTAATTAAAATTTTATGATAAACTTCTCTCCCGGGCATTTTTTTTTCCTTTTATTTCTTTGATTACTTCAGATTTTTCTTGCTTCTTCTCTACTCTAACACCAAACAACCAAAGAAGATGCAACCATTAATAGAGTTTTGACTATCCTCTACAACTACCAGGAGGATGTCGTCCCGGCCATCGACTGCGGCCGGAACTGCCTCGGCAATTTCAATTTCCCAATAAAAAATATTAATTTTTTTTATAAATATTTAAATTTTTTTATTTTTTATGAATATTTAGGGATTTCCTTTTTCCTCTATTGTCATTATTAAATTTTGTTATAAACTGGGAAATAAAAACAAAAAAAAACTTCTAGGAAATTAAAATTTGATTGGAGTATTTTTTCAAAATTGAAGAGGAATTGAAATTGTGAGAACAACTTCTGTTTGGAACATAGTTAGTTTCTGCACTATTTTCAAAACCCAAACACTAAATACGTAGATTTGCTAGAACCCGTTCAATTATGTTTTTTGGAAATTGCATGTGATGTACAACTTCGATATATACACGTCGTAAGTGTTAGCCAAAATTGTATTTTCTTTTTTAAAATTTTCAGAATAAAAAAATAAAAATAAAAATAGATGTTACCGGCCTCTGGAAAAGTCGTGCACGAAGCACTGCCCTAAGAGTTTATTCGGGATCTGTGTGCAGACGTTTCCGAAGCTCCTAGTGGTAAAATTCCCGCACTACCGGTATCTCGTTGCCGCACACGACTTGGAGAGAACGACCAGAACTTAGCTCTGCCCAGAGCTTGGAGACGATGAAGATTGAAAAAAAATGTTGACAGATTTGGAGCAACCAAATTTTTTTTCGGATGAATTTTACAAAGAAACAGTCCGAATATATAAGACTGATGTGTAACGGTCTGAACTAATTTTCGATTAATTCAGCCGTTACACAGGAGAATTAAAAGGATGAATCTGGACACAAAAATTGTAACGTTCAAAACAATATAACGTTCAGAAATTAATTCCAACGTTAAGAAAAATAAATAAAAGAAAGAAGAGGAGCAAAAAGAATTTTAGGGTCTCAGCCCGAACCCGAAGAGAAAATCGGATCGGCATTCGGCGCCCGCAGATGTGGGCGCGTACCCGCACCCGTTACGCGCGCCGAACCGAACCGAACCTAGCCGAGCCGGGCCGGGCGGCGGCGCGCGCGTGTGGCCCAAGGGGTTCCCCACACAACAACTTAATAGAGCAAAGGAGAGAAACTAATATATGTACACATGAAGGCTTTGGTGCATCCGATGTGGGATTAAAAAAAGGAAGAGGGACTTGAGCTTTTGCAAGAAAAACAAAACCAAAGCAAAACCAAAACCAACAATCCCCCCCCCCCCCCCCAAAAGGTCAAGTTCCGAAACAGAGATAAGAGTGAAGTAAATTAGAGAGAGAGAGAGAGAGAGAGAGAGAGAGAGAGCATCTGGGCAGTATAATACTATGCATAGATGAGATGGACTACAGCCTTGAATCTCACGTAGTGACTATTGCCTTAATCTGAAGAAGTACTTGATGGACTATGCCTTGAATCAGACTTCTTGAACCAGATTTAGAAAATAGCACACATAGTACGCTAGAGGTCCTTGGTCTATCGGGTGGCGCTTTTAAATGGCCATGCGCACTTTCCACATTCATGAGAGTTGTCTGGGATCGCCATGTCCCATAGTCGCGGCCTTCACGACCTCTCATATAGGTAAGTCCTTGATGGTTGGTGATATGAATCAACCCAACATTACAGCTTGGACCTATTAAGAGTTTAAACTCATCCTAACCATATCACACAGGAACACTGTCACCATAGGGATGGGGAATCATTGTACACATGTACAGCCGCTTGGGCTTTATTTTAATGAGACGTTTAATCTCGAGTCAGTGTTCCATAAAGTCACCTAAGTTCAGCTTGTTTCTACCCATTGAACCGGCTTCTTGGGATCTCCAGTCAGACTCGGTTGGGTTGCCATTACTGGTGACTAACTTATAGGCTTAACCCCATCCCCCTCGATGATTCTAGGATCAAAGTCCTAGACAGACCCTTCGTCAAGTGATCTGCAAGGTTCTTTTCTGACTTTATATAGTCAAGAACCACATATTTGCCTAGTAGGCTTTTTATTGACTTGAAGCGCAGCTGCAGGTGCCTGTTCATCTTAGCATTCACAGAATCATGCTTTAGTAGTTCAATAACAGATTTATTATCACAATTGATAGAAATTGCAGGAACAGGACTAAGAGAAACATGTATATGCATAATAAGATTTTTAAGCCATTCAACTTCTGTGCAAGTTGTATCTAAAGCTATCATTTCGGAGTCCATTGTACTCCTAGCTATGATAGTTTGCTTACAAGAGCTCCAGGAGATCGCAGCTCCTCCTAGAGTAAATACATATCCAGTAGTAGATTTTATATCATGTGAGTCGGTTACCCAATTTGCATCTGAATAACCTTCTATGATATCAGGGTGCCTAGTAAAATGAAGTTTGTAATCTAGGGTGCCCTTGAGATATCTAAATACCCTATCCAAGGCAGTCCAATGTGACTGATTTGGGTTACTGGTATATCTGCTTAGTCTCCCAATAGCAAATACAATATCAGGTCTTGTCCTGTTTGTTATATACATAAGGGAGCCTATCATCTGTGAATATTTGTGTTGTTCCAAAGGTGGTCCTTCATTCTTTTTCAGTACACTACTGCTGTCATAAGGAGTAAGGACAGGTTTCTTATCAAATAACTCAAATCTTTTTAGCATTTTTTCAATTGAATGTGCTAAAGATAGAGTATAACCCTCTTTGCTTTTGGTCACTTGCATTCCTAAAATTAAGTTGGCTTCTCCTAGATCTTTCATATCAAACTGGCTAGATAAATAGTTCTTTGTAGTATTTATCAATTCCAGTGATGAACCTAGGATAAGAATGTCATCTACATACAAGCATAAAATGACACAACTTTTACATGTACCTTTAGAGTATATGCATTTGTCATACTCATTTGACAAGAAACCATATTCACAAATTACTTTGTCAAATTTGTTGTGCCATTGTTTGGGAGCTTGTTTCAAGCCATAGAGGGATTTTACTAGTCTGCAAACTTTCTTTTCCTGACATTTAGCAATAAAACCTTCAGGTTGGTCCATATAAAGTTCTTCCTCTAGATCTCCATTTAAAAATGCTGTCTTTACATCCATTTGATGGATTAGCATATCATGAATGGATGCTAAGGCCAAGAGAGTTCTAATGGATGTGATCCTAGCTACAGGAGAGTAGGTATCAAAATAATCTAACCCTTTCTTCTGGGTAAAACCCTTAGCAACTAATCTAGCTTTGTATTTCTCTATAGTACCATCGGCTCTGAGTTTCTTCTTGAAAATCCACTTACAACCTATTGGTTTGTTGCCTAAAGGTAGATCTGTTAGAAACCAAGTGTTGTTCTCCATGATGGAGTTGTATTCACTGTTAATGGCTTCTTTCCAGAAGGGAGCATCAGAAGACGACATTGCTTCTTCATAAGTTGAGGGATCACCCTCTATCAAAAAGGTGAAGAATCCTTCTCCTAAATTTTTCTCAATCCTATTCCTTTTACTCCGTCTTGGTTCTAAGTCTTGTTCAGATTGTGAGCTAGGTATTTGGACATGAGAACTAGTAGAGGGTATGGAGGAAGAGATTGAACTTCTATCCTTAAAGGAAAATATGTTTTCAAAGTAAACTGCATCTCTTGCTTCTATAATGGTATTGTTAGAGATTTTATTTACTTCTGAGTGAGTCACTAGAAATCTATTGGCATAGCTGTCTAAGGCATATCCTATGAAAACAGCGTCTACAGTCTTGGGACCAATCTTCCTCTTTTTAGGTTCGGGAATTCCAACTTTAGCAAGGCATCCCCAAACTCTAAGGTAATTAGTCCTAGGTGCTCTACCTTTCCACAGCTCATAGGGAGTCTTATCTTTTGTCTTACTAGGAATTCTATTAAGAATGTAACAGGCAGTTAAAAGGGCTTCTCCCCACAAGTTAACAGGAGCACCAGAGCTGAGAAACATGGCATTCACCATATCTAACAGAGTGCGGTTCTTGCGTTCAGCAACTCCATTAGACTGAGGTGAATAAGGAGCTGTTACCTCATGAATTATTCCATGTTCTTCACAGAAGTTAATCATTTCGTTTGAGGTATATTCTCCACCACGATCAGATCTAAGGATCTTAATCTTCCTTTCTAATTGATTCTCAGCTTCAGATTTGTAGATCTTAAATCTATCTAGAACTTCATCTTTGGTTTTGAGAAGGTAGATATAACAATACTTTGAATAATCATCTATAAATGTAACAAAGTATTTTCTACCGCCTCTGGTCAAAATCCTATTTGAGTCACATACATCACTATGGATAAGTTCTAGAATGTCAGAATTTCTTTCTACAGATTTGAATGGTAATCTAGTGTGTTTGGCTTGAACACAGATTTCACATTTGTGTTTGTCATCTATTGGAGTCTTGGGAATAAGATCTAAGGTCATCATTCTTTTAATAGAACCTAGGTTCACATGACCTAGTCTGCCATGCCAAACATTTGAAGATTCTATATTAGAGACAATGAGAGAACCATCAGACATTTTATTCATTGTACTTAAAATGAAAAGACCGTCTTTTACAAAGCATTTTCCTATAAAAGAGTCATGCTTAGAAAAAACTACTTTATTAGCCTCCATTACAATTTTGTATCCTGAGGCTACAAGAAGGGATCCACTAACTAGGTTTCTCCTGACAGACGGCACATGAAGAACATCATGAAGAGTTAAAATTTTTCCTGATGTCATCTTCAGGTTAACTTTTCCTCTTCCAATAATTTGTGCCGTTGAGCCATCTCCTAGGGTCACACCTCCTCCACTTGATTCCTGATAGTTTGAAAAACAGGAGCGATCAAACGAAACGTGAACATTAGCTCCAGAATCCAACCACCAATCATCAGAATGGTAAGAGAGGTTAATAAGGGGTTGAAAGCTTACAGACCTGAAGGAACTCGAAGAACCTTTGTGAAGCATGTTCGCTTCTGGTCTAACTGAGCCCTTTCCTTTGTAGGAGGTCTAGACTTGGGTTTTCCTTGGCCTTCTACAAGGTTTACCTTAGCTTTAGATTCAGTCTTAGGCTTAGACCTCAATCTAATTTGTTCTTCGGTTCTAATTTCTTTAGGACTTGATTGTAGGTAAGAACTCCTTGTGTATGGATAAGTTCCTTAGAAATATCAGACCAAGAGGGAGGTAGCTTGTAGGTGGTCTTTGCTAATCAGTCTGTAAATATATAAATTATTTAATAACAATGTCTAGGATAATAGTTTAGGTGGTCTTTGCTAATCAATCTTAAAATCTTTAGTTTTTCAAGTGTTGATCAACTCAGGTTAGCTGTAGGGGCCGGTTCCCAGCTAGCGGTAGTCCGAAGACTCTTAAGTACCGTGTCGCTTAGGGTTGTTTACACCCGGTTGACAGAAGGACCCTTTCGGCTTGTGCCCGAGTTTGTCTCTACTTTGAAACTTTAGATTTGAAGATTTTATTTGCAATTTCCTTTTTATTAAACTATTTTCCTTTTGGACCTAGATTGCTTTCAAAAAACTTAGTGATTAAAAAATTAAGCAAATTGTATTAACTATCAATTAGAAGCAAATAGTGAGAAGTTAACAGTGAGAAGCAAATTGTATTAACAGTAATTAAGCAAAAGAATTTGCTCCAGCATCCAGCAACCAGCATCTAATAAGTAGTGCTAATCAACAGAACAAATGAGCAATGGTAGGTACCAAATGAGTAGTTCTACTTAGATTGCAAGTTTTACAAGTAACAAATTTGCTACAGTAATAAAAACAATTGTTTGGCTACAACATAAATTGTTAACTACAAAACTTGTTAACAAGTATTGATAATCCACAACAAGTAGCAAGTAGCAAGTAGCAATTTAACAACCGGTTTTATTTTACTTCGGTGAAAACAGAAACAGTATTAACTTGAATTGCTATAGAACAAATTTCTAGAAATCAATTCTAACAAATTTATAGAAATCAATTGTAACAAATAAATTGTTTCAGTATGTTTAGAAATCAATTATAATTGACAATTCTAAGCAAACAGTAACTATTACTAAACAAATTATAACAATAACTATTTAAATATAAATCAACTAAGCAAATTACAAATATAAATCAACTTGTATATTTTGCTATCAATTATGCTATGATATACAGTAACTATCAATTTTAGTAACTATCAATTTTATATACAAGTTGACAGTAGTGTTGATTTTAAATACACAGTGAGAATTAAAGCACAGTATATATGAAGAAAACAAAAAAAATAAAGAAAGTTTGCAAACTGTGTAGCACAGTATACACAGTACCATGCGGTAATAAGAAGAAAACAACTGTTAGCAAACAGTTAGAAAATAGCATCCAGCAACAGTTTGCAAACTGTGGTATTATCTTATAGTAGCCGAACAAATGCCGGCACTACAATAAGCAAATTTTTTTTTTCTTTGTAGAAGAGAACAACAGTTAGAAGAATAAAAAATAATAATAAATTCTAACAGGAATAAACTCTTAGATTGTTAGCCAAAATTGTATTTTCTTTATTAAAATTTTCAGAATAAAAAAATAAAAATAAAAATAGATGTTACCGGCCTCTGGGGAAGTCGTGCACGAAGCACTGCCCTAAGAGTTTATTCGGGATCTGTGTGCAGACGTTCCCGAAGCTCCTAGTGGTAAAACCCCCGCACTACCGGTATCTCGTTGCCGCACACGACTTGGAGAGAGCGACCAGAACTTAGCTCTGCCCAGAGCTTGGAGACGATGAAGATTGAAAAAAAATGTTGACAGAGGTTTGGAGCAACCAAATTTTTTTTCGGATGGATTTTACAAAGAAACAGTCCGAACATATAAGACTGATGTGTAACGGTCTGAACTAATTTTCGATTAATTCAGCCGTTACACAGGAGAATTAAAAGGATGAATCTGGACACAAAAATTGTAACGTTCAAAACAATATAACGTTCAGAAATTAATTCCAACGTTAAGAAAAATAAATGAAAGAAAGAAGAGGAGCAAAAAGAATTTTAGGGTCCCAGCCCGAACCCGAAGAGAAAATCGGATCGGCATTCGGCGCCCGCAGATGTGGGCGCGTACCCGCACCTGTTACGCGCCGAACCGAGCCGAGCCGGGCCGGGCGGCGGAGCGCGCGTGGCCCAAGGGGTTCCCCACACAACAACTTAATAGAGCAAAGGAGAGAAACTAGTATATGTACACATGAAGGCTTTGGTGCATCCGATGTGGGACTAAAGAAAGGAAGAGGGACTTGAGCTTTTGCAAGAAAAGCAAAACTAAAGCAAAACCAAAACCAACAGTAAGTATGCCATGAAATTTAAAAAAAGAGAAAAAAAGGAGTACAAATAATGATGACTACAGATTAGAATGTCCTTCCCGTAGTCTCCAAACTTAAACTTTGCACCCCATAAAAAAACTAACCTTCTGGGAGTCGTTCGTAATTAATGTAAGAATCTACCGAGAATAATATTTTAATCTGAAAGTATTTTCAATTCTTCAGGTAGAGCATCCCCAACCCTATTGTGAGTTTAAAAAAAATGGTTGCCACATAAAAATTATTTCTTATTTCAAAAATCATTCTTCAATGAAGTTGGTTGTGAAGTTCACATGTCAGTAGCATGACAAGGACAATATAAAATTGTTGTCTAGATATAGACAATGGACTTCACAATGACTTTATTCCACATAAATAAAAATATTTATAAAAAAAATTGAAAAAATTATCTTGAAAGTTGTAAAAACGTAATTTTTATTGTCTTCTCAATACTTTTGCATTGGAAAACATTTTTTTTATCTCATTGTCTTGTGTAAATATAATATTACCACATAGAAAAGACATTGTTTTGTGTCTTATGCCACATAAAAATTACAACACAAAACAAAAAAGTAGAGTTGAAGATGCTCTACTTGATGTGTCAACCTTACCTCCTCTTTTTTCAGAGGAGGATTTATTATGCCAGCCCTAATTATTTGAGGGCAAGACTTTGGTTATGAACCTTATGATCACTCTTTCTTTCATACGACGATGACTAATGTTTTGTAGTGGTTGAAGGTGAGCTCCATCGAATATGGGTGTGCGCTCCTGATTCCTCGCGTGCTCCAATGAAAGTTTCTTGCTTGCCATTACCTTCCCCTCAACATTGGCAGCAGAAGCTGGTTGCCCTTAATTTAGGCTGGGTTATACAATAGCTTGGGTGCCTTTGCCATTATTAACCACCTCCCATTTTATTCAAAATTGTGCACGTAAAGCGTGTTCCCAACCTCTAACTATATATATAAAAGAAATATAATGTTCATGCACACAAAAAATTTCAATTCTCACATTATCTCTAGAAGTTTTACTTCACTTGGAGTTTCCGATATTTTTGTTAGGAACAGATAATTTAATGAGTTAATTGTCGAAATGGTACATGAGGAATATAGTATTTGTTATTTTGGTAATCGAACTCTTTTTTTTTGCCGAAATGATATATGAGTTTTGCATTTTAGCTCAATTAGTGCATGAAGTAAATTTCGTTGATATTTTTGGATAAAAATCGATAAAAATGGATATATGATGGTCACGTGTCCTGTTTTTAATGGTTATTTTGTCAACTTTTTTTGTTTTGGACTACTATTTTTAACTGTTTTCATCCAAACAATTTTCTTCGAACACTATTCTTCTGAAAATGATAGTCCAAAATAAAAAAAACTTACCAAAAAACATATTAAAAATAAGACACATGTTCATTTTTATCGATTTTCAGCCAAAAATACCAACAAAATTTACGTAAGACACTAATTGAGCAAAAATACAAAGTTCATGCACCATTTCGGCAACAAAAAAAAAAATCGATCACCAAATAACAATTATTACATTCTTCATGTACCATTTCGACAATTAACTCTAATTTAATTATATGAATTTACATCTAGTAAAAGAAGATTTGGACCAAATGATCCATACCTGGAGACACTTGAATGTTGGTCCGAGCTGAGTTTTGCTGCTTTTGCTTGTTTTTGGAAAGCCGAATATTCGGGCAGCTTTTGTATGCACAGAGGAAGCTGCTTCTACTTTCTCAAAAGCAGCAGCAATTCCAGACCGCATACATCTAGTGAAAGGGCCATGGACCAAGTGGTCGGTGCCTAATTATACAACGTGATCTCAACAAGTACTAATGTCCAAAGTTGCAAGGGGTAGTTCATATTAGTCAGTAGTAGAACTAACTTTTGGAAACGCCCCCTCTGCTTTTAAAAGTTGTTCCAGAAAAATGAACAAACATATCAAAAAATAAACACAGGACCCTGCCTGTGTTACCAAACAGTTTTTACTGCTTAGCGAGTAAAATTTCGATTAGAGTATTATAAACCAAACACAGAATTCCTTAAACCCAGGTTAATATGTTTTGAGTTTCAACTTGCAAGAGGGAGCATCAAATCAATGCCGACCGCTCCATCTAATCAAATATTGGAACTCCACCAAAAACTACTAGCATACCAATCAAATAACCTAAATTGGGGGATGTCATTCCAGAATTCTTTAATCCAAACCCTGTCAGGTTTATGTAAAGTTATAGTAACAATTTCATATAAGAAGAAATCAGATCCATGAATTGATCATTATTGAATCTGGTTTAATAGTTTCATCAGTCGTCCTGCCATGATGCACATACCTGACAAAAGAATTCAAAACAAATATTAGTTACCAAAATTTTATTTAGCATTCTCTAGTCTGGTATTTGCGAGTTTCTTCATCAATAGTAATGATTTAAAACAAGTTCTAATATATTTTTGGCATATAGATGTCACTCTTTATTGGCAATCTCTTAGATTACCAACAAGTTTAGCAGGACCCGTAATTCATATTAGCACTAGGATCATTACAAGGCAAGCAAAAAGAATAGCAAACAAGAGTGGCGACACCTGCTCACTTATCGTTAGATGGACTATATCAGTAATAGACAGTTGACTGAAGACAGATCATTCAAAATAACGAGCTAGATGAAATTACCAACGTGAGCATTTCCTTATCCAAGACTTAAATTAGCCAGTTGCTACAAGTTTCTTTTATTTTCACAGAAAAGAAAGAAGGCCTCAATTTAAAAATAAGTAGGTAATTTCCTGCTTGACTCCAGACAAGTCCCTAACATTAGTTCATGTTGCATACAGCAATCTCCATGAAATAATTTGCAATAAATATTAACTTTTGGGTTGTTCTCCCAACCCTTGGGTAGGCACCACAATTATGTAGGTAAATTATCAAAATGATAGGTATGATGCCGTATAAAAACATTGGATGTCCCACTCAGACAAGATGGCGAAACTTGTGACTACAAACTCGTCAATAGTCAGTATTTTTGTTCTAGTTGCACTGTGGATGATGATCACCAATAAGCCTGGATTAAGGATTGTAACAAATGATATGGTTTTTGTTAATGTTACAACAGACATTATAACAGAGCTGAATGGAAGACAACATAACGTAGGGACTCATTGGGGGTATCGGAGGTCCGATCGTGGCAAAGTCTAGTACCCTACTATGGAAAGACACGATTTGTCGTTGATCTGATTGCGACGCGGTTGAGAACCCCACTACAGATGCCGACGGGAGGCCAAAGCACCCCCTTGGACGACCCAACCAAGGCTGCTGCAATGGAACAACTCACATTCCAACAAAGCAAAAGCTTTATGATAAACTAATATTCCATAGTTCAATAACTTTGTCACAATGGAGGGCCCAAGGGGCCTTATTTATAGGATACAAAGGGCAGGGCCGACCCTGGCCCAGGGCAGCCAGGGCGGCCGCCCAGGGCCCGCGGACCAGGAGGGCCCAAAAAATCAGGGTAGCCAGGGCGGCCGCCCATGGCCCACTGACCAGGAGGGCTCAAAAAATCAATTTATTTATATATATATATATAATTTTGTATCTAAAATGGAACTAATATGTACCATGGGCTTTTCTTAACACACAACAATTGTGGTGTAGTGGTTATTATGTTTGACTTGTACACAAAAGATCCTAGGTTCAATTCTTGGTGGCAGTTTTTTTTTAATTTAGTTTTATTTCAGTTTTTTAATTTTTTTACATTATATATGGGGACTCATTGTGAAAGTCCGCCTAGGGCTCCCATGAACTCAGGGCTGGCCCTGACAAAGGGTATTAAAAATAGAAAGTCCTGGAGACCTAGAAACTACATAGGCACTAAATAAATTGTATTACTAAATATAGAAGCTCCTAAAAACTACTAAAAATAAATAATATTATACCAAATATAGAAGCAATTATTCACCAACTTTGACTCCCTCTAAAACAATTGGACCGGTCAACCAATTGGACCAATCAACCAACCTCAATCTGTCATACTCCCATTGTTGAATGGAAGTCGTCATCGAGTTCTCTAAAATTTGAAATCGACCCCTCCAAATGAATGAGTACTGAGTAAACAGACACCCTCAATATTCATTATAAGCCGATCCTTAATCTGCATTATAAGTCGATCGTACCTGTCAACACCAATATTTGCAATAGATATGGGAACGGATGGTCGACACTTACTCTTAAATTCTTCAAATCCATAGAGCAACTCAATTTGGATCTTGTGAGCTCATCAACATGCAAATGAAGGTAGGGATCACGAGTGGTTGGATCTTGAAGCGCAAAGGTATGAACATGGGGCAGAATCTCTATCTCATGGTGCCAGGATGAAATCCTTATTATCGCTCAGGGAAGATCAAGACTCTTCAAATAGTGCGGAAGGCAACTTTAGGTTGTCGACCATGGTTGTAGCTACCACATTCTGACAACTTTTACTGTCAATGATGACATTGCAAACTTTTTTTTCTTGCATAGTGAACTTGGTTTGGAAAACGCTACTGTATTGAATCCTCTTCTTTAGCTACCACATGGATACTTAATACTTTCTCGCACAATCAAGGCCTCATCTTGGTTAACATGCATGATCTCCTCCTTCGTCATCCCACTTTATAGGTTTATCCAAGTCTTAAGTACTTCTTTGCTAATAATCAGCTCAATCTCGACCTATGCACCTCTTCAAGATGGACCTCCACTCCAAAAAATACTTGTCTCCTTCAATGTTTGAGACTACAGATAATATGCAAATTCCTTATTTTGATGGGTTAGAAAGGGCCAAAGAAATTAAATTGGATAATAGCAGTGAAAAAAATTCTTCGAATATTATGAGACTTTCTTCGAGTGAAAATAAGTGAAGAAAGTAGTTAATCGATTGACAAGCGTCACATCCAATTGGCGGAGAGAAATCGATCGTTCAAACTTCAGAACACCCATTGTATATGGCCCAAGATGCGACGTATGATACTACAACAATTTCTTCCTCCTGACTTTGATCTTTATAGGTAGTATCAAGAGTGCAGACAAGGAACGCAAAGGTATGTGAACAACTTCCGACGACTTGTTCCCGCAAGATCCATAATCCCATACAACTTCAAGGGTTTGTTTGAGGTCCTTTCTGTATCAAATTAGACTAATTTTAGCAAAATCTTGCACCTCTTTAAGATGGACCCCACTACAGAAGGCACGATTTGTTGTTGATCTGATTGTGGTGAGGTTGAGAACCCGAGTACAAAAGCTGAAGGGAGGTCAAAGCACCACATTGGACGCCCAACCAAGCATACGGCGAACCTACGACCAATCAGTAAACAACCGACAGCTCTACCACTGAGCTATTGAAGAACAACGAGAGATTCGACCTCATAGAGTTCAACTCCCGTTCTCAACCCATGACTTCTGGAAAAGATAGATCAACATTCTTAGATTATCTTCTTCCATGCAGCAATCGTTGCAAAAGGCGACTAGATGTTGCATTAGATCGCCTGTCTATACTTACTGAACTTAGGCATCTTGAATCCTGGCGGGAACCCCTGGATGACGGCAGAAATCTCTGAATCCACAGGTTAAGCCCACGTCTATTTTTGATTTCTTAACAAGGCGGCCGTTAGGTATTAATGAAACATGCATGTTAAAAATTCACTCATTTAGGCTGAATCCACAGGTTAAGCCCACGTCCGGACGTTTGCACTCATTTAGGTTAAAAATTCACTTCCTTGATGCCGAGACTAGATACCTGTAACTAATTGTGAACATTGAACTAGAAAGACCTTCTTCATGAACTACTTCAACAAGTCTACGTGTGAGGTATCCAGTATCTGATGTTCGTACAACGGGTAATCCGGCATTGAGTGCTTTACCATCGTGCAATGGCAAGCCCGTGAAAGAGATTGATAAAGCTATATTGTGGGTTTTCTTCCCAACGCACGCTCGCAGTTCGATTTCCTCTTCTTTCGGGCTCTCCTTTGTGTGGCCAGTTTCAATCAGGTTTGATCTAAGAGTTTTTCCACAAATGACAGTTCATCGCTCTCGGACTAGTTGAAAGATATATTCATTTATAAAGGCGCATGCCGAGCAATAGAGTAAACAAGGAAAATTGCTTCTTCTTATATGTTATATATAAGAGGTTGATACCATTATGCTCACGAGAAGAATCAACGCTTGAGCCTATTGGAATCGCTAGTAATCGCGGATAAGCATGTCGCGATGAATATGTACCCGGGCCCTGTACACACCGCCCATCACACCCTGGAAATGGGTTTCGCCCGAAGCATCGGACCAATGATCACCCATAGGCCCGGTAAAGGTATTTCATCTATTG